>CP139508.1:199404581-200604581 GCA_021014915.2 Artemisia tridentata subsp. tridentata
TAGAGGACCTAAACTTTCAGGTTACATAGGAAGTGTGCTAGTGTTCTCAGAAGATGACGTATCTTCATGATCACTTTCAAGATCATATACCCTCCCACTGAATTCTTGAGATATTAGATTCTCTTCAAGGAATTCTCCATACCTAGCCACAATGACTTTGTTCTCAGGTGGGAAGTAAAAGTAGTAACCCCTTGTTTCCTTACGGTATCCTACGAAGATACACTTAACAGATCTTTGTAGGAGTTTATCTGGTGAGTCACGTTTAACAAACGCCTCACAACCCCAGACCTTTAAGTAAGACAAGTTGGGAGCCTTTCCAGTCCATAATTCATATGGAGTCTTATCAACCTTCTTTTTCGGAACCATATTCAATATGCGAACAACACTTTCAAAAGCATAGTCCCAAAAGGATAAGGGAAGAGTTGTCAGATTAAACATAGATCGTACCATATCAAGCAATGTACGATTTCTCCTTTCAGATCCACCATTTTACTGTGGAGTATAAGGAGATGTGAGTTGCTGGACAATGCCACAATCAGCTAGATAATCTTTAAACTCTTGGCTTAAATACTTACCACCACGA
Source organism: Artemisia tridentata subsp. tridentata (assembly GCA_021014915.2). Lineage (NCBI taxonomy): Eukaryota > Viridiplantae > Streptophyta > Magnoliopsida > Asterales > Asteraceae > Artemisia > Artemisia tridentata. The sequence goes on from CP139508.1 coordinate 199,405,165, forward strand.
TCGGATCAAAGAGCCTTAATCTTCTTACCGAGTTGTAATTCTACTTCACTTTTAAAAACCTTGAATGTCTCAAAGACTTCATGTTTATGTTTAAGTAAATAAACACAACCATAACGACTATAGTCATCCGTAAAGGTTAGGAAGTAGCTAGCACCGCATTTTGACACATGTCTAAGCGGACCACACACATCAGTGTGTATAATTCCAAGTAGATCTTTAGCCCTTTCCACTTGATGTGAAAAATCCTTCCTTGTCATCTTCCCAGATATACAAGATTCGCATTTATCAAATGAATCATCATTGATGTCTTGCAAAAGCCCATCATGTTGCAGCTTTTCCATGCGTTTCTTGCCTATATGAGCAAGACGACAGTGCCAAAGATAAGACGAGTTAGACTTGATTCTCTTATTTCCAATGCTATACATAGAGTTATTTCCATTGGATACATGATTATCCATGTCGATTTCGAACACACCATTTATAGGAATTGCATTAAAGTAAAAAACAGAATTTAAAGAAACCGAAATTCCATTTTTATTAAATGCGTGATCAAAACCATTATCCAACAATAAAGAAACTGAAACAACACCTCTAATAATAGACGGTGCATAATGACAATTGTTCAATACTAAAATTAAACCCAAAGGTAAAACTAAGTCAAATGCCCCTATGGCTTCAACTTCCGCACGTATGTCATTGCCCACGTACAAGTAGTATTCCCCATAGTTCAGCTTCTTCACTCCTCTAAGTCCCTGCGATGTATTACAGATGTGAGTACCACATCCTGTATCATATATCCAGGAATTATGCTTACGAGGAAAAGAAAATAATTCAATCATAAAAATACCTGAAGTGCTCGCGCCATTTGCAGCCTTGGCATTTTTATTCTTGCAACACTCCTCAAGCAGCAATGGACAGTCCCTCTTCCAATGTCCAGGAGTGTTGCAGTGGTGACAAGCAGCCATATCCTTCTTGGGATAATCCTTCTTCACAGGAGGATTCTACTTCTTAGGCTTCTGCTGATGGATCACAACCTGTTTTCCTTTGTCAGCTTTACCTTTGCCCTTCTTGTTCGCATGTCGCGGTTTATTGGGCTTAGTGATCCTACCACCATGAACAGCCATTACAGTAGGTGTAGGTGCCTTCTTTGAGAGTCCCTTCTCAAAGTCAATAAGCATTGCATGCAAATCACTTATTGTCTTCCCCATGCAATATATATTGAAGTTGCGCACAAACTCACCATACAACTCCTCATTGAGGGATCGATTGATGAGGCCAACTTTCACATCTTGCACGTAACCACATCCGAGTGTATCCAATTGGTCCAGATATCCTTTCATCTCCAATACATGGGCACTCACGTGTTTACCAGCCTCCTGCTTACACTTTTGCAGAGAATCCAATACATCATATAACTCTGCCATAGGTGGTTTCTCAAACATGCGTTTGAGCTCATTGATCATGTCCATCGGGCCATAATTCTCAAATTGCTTTTGCAATTGAGTATCCATCCCCGATAGCATGAGACAAGCCACATCATTGTGTCTCTCATAATCAATACTGTACTGTTCATGATCAGCAGTAGAATCAGTACCAGCAGGAGCTGTAGGAAGAGGCTCACTAAGAATATCAAGTCTTTTGGCCATTCTAAGAACAATCCTCAAAGAACGGTACCAATCATTGAAATTTTTAGTCCCAGTCAACTTTTCTCTTTCAATCATAGTTTTGAAAGCAGAAGTCATGTTTGACATGTTAGTGTTTTCGGGTTGGGCCATTTCTACAGAAAAAATGTTCAAAAGTTAGTACTTTCGATAATTAATTTTTCAAGAAAATTAAACACCCATGGTAAATAGACAGTTAACCATTTAATTTTCATTGAAAATTAGGATCCAAATTGACGTCGTTTCATCACATCAGCTGAGGCTGCTAGCAATGAAAGTACTCTATAAGGTAGAGTGAAACTCAATTGCCAATATCCAATTGCAATTCCTAAAACCATGGGACTTACATATTTTGCCAACCTCGGTTGCAAATGTAAGCATGTTTCATCCCCATTACTTTATGCCTTGACGCTGTTTCATCACATCAGCTGAGGTTGCTAGTGATGAAAGTGCTCAATTAAGTTAACCAACTTAAGAAACTGCAAATTGACGTCGTTTCATTACATCAGCTGAGGCTGCTAGTAATGAAAGTACTCAATTTGCCCTTTGATTACCATCCTTTGACCATTACATCAGCTGAGGCTGCTAGTAATGAAGGCATCTAATCTTAGGTGTTTCCGTTTCATAGGGTGACATATAACTTAAATTTTAAGGGTATTTTAATTTTGATGTGAATCAAAAAAATATGTACAAGATGTCATGTATTCATCTTGTAACATATGTTTTCTACAAAAACTATTTACTCATTCGCAGCTTAAAATCAACAAAATTTTAATTGATGGCGTTGAGAAACTTACAACATTTCCTTAAGATGCTTCGTACATATATAATGGTGTACTTGGTAAGTCTAATGTGACGCACAAGCGAGCGAAGAGACAGAATGGAGTCTCTTTAAGGTCAATATTTAATGCGTACCAACCTTATACCCACTTTATAGTTTGCCAACATTAGGTCCGCCGCTTCGACCATTATGTACAGTCGCATCAATCAATTAAAAACTTTAAGATTTTATAAGCTTAAAACATTTATGTAGTAAATTATTAAATTGCTAGTCTCGCCTGGGAGCAAATTACCGTGTGAAGCGAACCACTATCGGCACATAAGACTTGGCAATAAATAATTTACCACAAAGGTTTCATAGTTATTAGGTTCATTTATTTTTATTCAAAAAAATTACCCTCTTTGATGTTTACAATCCATTATAATTAAAACACAAAGATCAAGTAATTCAAAATAAATAAACACACAATAACACATATATGATATAAATCATATAGCCACATGCAAACCTTTTGATAAATCCTATTAATAATCTCTATGTGAATTTATTAATGTATATAATTAATAAAACTACCATTGGTTTTCGAGCTCATTGTACCCAATGGACCACATACGCCAACAAATTGACCGCGTAAGTTTTAATAATTACATACAACATTGCACATAACCAATTTATTAATATATATTATTAGGTCTTCCCTAATTTTAGATTTATCTAAAATCATGTAGCACTTAAACAAAACCTAATCCATAATTCTTTGCATGAAGAATTATGGATCAACCAAGATCGTAACCCTAATTACTCAAATAAATACATAGCACATCATGTTCTTAATTTAGGGTTACAAACTAATAATTAATTAGTTAAAATTAGGGTCGAAACCCTAACCCTAAATTCTATTCGATTTTAATTAGAATGTTTTCTACAAAAACAAACCCTAATAAATTAAAATCGACATTAACATGTGTATCTAAATCAAGATTTGATTTTTATTATGCGTTTAGGTAATATCATTAACATGTTAAATTGGCTCATGATGCCACTGTTGGAATTTAAATAGCATGTATACACATCTAAGTAAATAAACACATCAAGAGAGCATAGCAGAAGCAAGATCGAATTTAACACGTATAATGAATTACATAAAAGTAAATTAGAATTACCTCAAGATCCTAGCAAGAACAAGGATCGGTCTTCTCTTCTAATCACAAGATCAACAAATAGGATTAGCATGGAACCCCTTACCGTTTTGTTCCACAATCCAAGATGAACAACTAATTAAGTTGTTACCGAACTCTTGTACACACGTACTATAACCGATCAAGCAATGATGCTAGTGATTAGACACGTAAACCAAAACAATATTTTTTGCTACACAAAAAACTAAGGATCGATCTTAGTAATTAAGATCCGATCGGTTTAGGGTTTAAAGGAGAAGAGAAAACACACTTAGGGTTATAGTAATTGCACAAGGTAACATAACAAATAACCTTTGATGTGTATTTATAGTGTTTGGGAAACTTTGGGAACAAGCTAACCGAATTAGGGTTTCTAAACCCCTAGGCCAATCGGCTAATGAGTGTTCTCCAAGCATTCTAGATTCTTCCATGTCCCAATTTCACTAATAGTCCTTTAACTATTCTCTAACGGTCGTTAGTCAACACCGTTAGTTTACATAACGTCCGTTATGTCTCATTTCGTGTCCAAATAATTAATATATATATACAAATAATATATACATTAATTATTTACTTGATCATCATACGTAAAGTGTGCAATCTCTCGGTCCCGTGTTCGAATCTAGACATACACGTTAATATTTTTCCATTTAACTCTAACACAAATGACACAACATAAACAAACAACGCTTGGTATCGTGTATTCTACCTAAGAGTCTAAGGTGCTGTTTGAATTCGACTTAATTGACTTAATATAAAAAAAACTGAATTTATTAAGTCATATGAAAACTATTTATTTATGACTTAATAAAGAAAGATGACTGAAAATATTAAGTAATAAAACTGAGGGTGTCTGCATTAAGTCATCTCTTAATTAAACATGACTTAATAGAAAATTTTAACAAACAAGTTCTAAGACTAATGACTCTCACCCTGTATGACCAGTTGAATGAAATTAGGACATTGTAAGCATTCGAATAAACATGTGGAAAGAAATGAACCTCCTTGAAAGAACTGCAGAATAACTACAGTTGAATGAAATTAGGACATTGTAAGCATTCAAATAAACATGGGGAAAGACATGAACCTCCTTGAAAGAACTGCAGAATAACTACACGCAAGAGACTGTTCACCAAAATTGAGCCAACAAGACTATCAATGCCATGTGACTATAATATCTGCAAAATACAACTCAAAACCAGTTTAAAAATATATTTCCTTTTTGTGAACTTCAATTTAAGTGCAGAACATATACTGAGGATATAGCATAATCCATGAAAAATACGATAAGCCCTGAAGTATGAACACACTTTCATTCCTTGCAACATATGCATAAAGCTATAAAATTTTGTATTTAAATAGCGTGCTGGACATGAGACCTTTGATACACACTTTCCATACTGCTAGAGCATAGCCATTAACAACAGGAACACGATAAATCCATAACAGATGTCACATTCAGGACATCAAAACATATGGGATGATAATCCCTCGTGTCAAAAACCATTGATGCTACTTACATTATCGCATATAGTTCTGTTCTAGATAAACACTTTCCCCTTCGTGGGTTCTGGAAATTTCTGTCCACTATAACGTAAAAGAAAAAAAGGAAGGGCTAATTGCACCAAAAAGTAACCAACCTTAGTTAAATTTCTACTTAGAGAAACCAACTTTAGTCATATTTCGATGAGTCAGCTAAAGCATCTCTTAATTCACAGGAAGTTTGAGTGTCAAGAAATCAAGTAGTCAAAGCGCCATGTTTGCAAACATAGGACACTGTTTATATGTCGGATATTTGCAACACCTTGTAATCCCCGAGAACAAAGGAAACATATTGACAATTAGCAGATCACACACAAAAAAGTAGCAATGTAGCATAATGGGTTTGTAAAGACTAATACAGATATTAAGAATCAAGCCTGGACTGCAGACTGACAAACTAATGAGTCTTCCATATACATGCTTCAAAAAGTGGTCTTATACTGTAGAGATTCTACTTGGGCTGAAGAACAAATCGGAAATCCCGTCAATTCCATGCAAATTTACAAATACAGTACATCAAAATCCTAACAAAAAATCACGGCACCATGGAGCATTAACAACATCAATACTGAAACACAAACTTCAATAAGACGAAGGTTATCAGGCTAAGGTATTCTTAGAAAAAAACCTTCTCATTAAACAACAAAGATATGGGACTAGACATATGTCAGAATGTTTGCCAAAATGACGGATCACCTAACACAGAATTGAGCATATCCTTCTTTTGATCAACTGCCCTGACTGTGTGTATCATCTTAATGATGAATTTATAAATTAAAAAAAAAAAAAAAAAAAAAAAAAAAAAAAAACATCTGTTGAATAGTTTAGCCGGAAAGTAGGACAAGTTTAACCTTCCAAGTTGCGAAAGTGGGTTGTTGACAACATTAGGGTAATACTACGTAGTAAAGAATACGCCAATCCTGAAATCATAAACAAAAAACACATGGCACAGCAGTTAGCATTTTGATTATAGCTAGAACTTGTGAGTATAAAAGAATTCATGAACTTACATTTTACTAAAGAGACGGTTCCAATATTGTAGAAAGCTCGTCAAAGTAGACACTAAAATGGCTTCCCTTCACGTCACAAAATGGCTTCCCTTCACGTCACATAGGATCGTCACAAGATCCATTATCTTATTCACGACATTGTTGGCCTCTGAAGATAAACTAGAAAAACATGCTTGCATCTCAGCCTCTTCGAAATAGGCAGCTTTGTTAGGTCGTATCTAATGTTCTTTAACTCTGAAATGATGTCATCAGTCTTTGCTCTCCCTTGCTCAATTTGCTTACTCAAACCTTCCCAACATCTATTGACATCTGTCATCCTTCCACCAATCTGCAGTAGGTTTTCTACTTGTGTGATTCTGGTCTCGGTCTTAGTTTTCTCATGCTCTAGCCTCACCCGTAACCTTGCCATTTGGTTTTGTGCCAATTCGGATTCCTTCTTTAACCCAAATCTCCTGAAGATTTTCCATGATATCAAACTTAAAGAAATTTTATAAATATACTCCATATAGGTCACAAACCACCAATTTAAGTAAGCTAAATTCTCTAAAGCAAAATTTTATTTCTAAAAAGGGTCAAATGCGCACAATGACTATTCTTCCTGACGATTTAGGCAACATCACTTATTTCATGATCTGAGGTATAAAGTATGATAGTATTTTGCAATTTAAAGTGCAAGTACATTGCCTAAAATGGACAAAACCTTGTATATGTGATACGAACGATGAGCAAAAGCGGACATAATTATCAAAGGCCTTCCAAGCAAGGGGTTTGGGCATTTCTTAAATAAACAAGGGCTGGATAGTTTATCATATTAGTTTCCTTATTCGTATTTATCTTTTATTAATGTTTCTAGCTACTGAAGTTTAGGAGTGTTATAAGTAGAACCGTAGGCTAAGAAGAGGCATATTCAGAGTTTTGGATTCTGGAATTGGGACGGCCTACGTCTCAGATGGTAGGGTACTTAAAGTTCTTGTTCTTTTGTATTGTTATCGCTTAATAATAATGTATAGCCAAGTGATTCTTACATATATGTTGCTATTAACGGTAAAGAAAAATATATTTACCAAATAGGAATATCATCAAATGAGCGCTTACAGTCAAGTAATTAAGAGTTAATGTTAGAATTTTCAAAATTCTTCAAAAAAATATTAACACCTCACATGCACAACCACTCAAAATTCATCAAAAAAGATGTGAGGCTCCTTTTTTATTTACACGGACCACCCTAGGACTTGCGGTCTGACCCACCAGTGAAAACACTAATGGTAAAGGGTACGTTTCAAAGAAGCTTTTACAATATCCTTATATGCTTTTGCGCCATAGTACTACTTTATTTTGATCCATAAATCTATAAGACCTAAAATGTTTAAAAGAACTACAGAAGTTAAAGAGACACCCACTCAAGCTTCTCAACTCAGAAATAAATGACACAATAAGTGTGTTATATGTAAAAACTAAAAACCAAACATATAAATTTTGTAACAGAAAACAATACGTATATACATGAGAGACAAATATATACTTCATGAAGTAAATACCTCACGTGAAACCATTGTGAATGTCGCACTTGGAGAATTTTCTAGAAAATAGAGTTAGCAAATGGAGAAGGCTGGTTTGAAATTAGTTCCACGGATAAAGAAAGAAACTGCACAAAATTTTACAAAAGAACCATGTATAAGAAAACACTTAATGACATCATCTTAATCATAAGTACAAATACATATACACGTAGCACTGTTCATTCAGGTGCACTGTTTTGTCTTCAATACAGTGTTTGACTAACTATTGCCTAAAAAGGAGAAATTTCCGGTTATAGAGTCCTCCATTCTCACAAACAAGTGTTTCTCAATTCTTGGTGCCAATTACATATTTAAAAGTATCAAAGCATGATTGTTATTGAGAGTCTCAAAGCATTCATTGTTTTAGCAAAGCATATAATCCGGATTGACTTAATAAGAGAATCATCTAAATCTGAGATACACTAAAGATAGAAACAGAGAAATTGTTGTAACAACGCACTTCAACTAAACATATAAGTAAAAGGGTAGAGAAATTATAAGACAATATGCCCCTCCTAAAAAAAAAATAATAAATAAATAAATAAATAAAAACCAGATTTAAAATCATAACCGTGCTGTTCAGATTGGACATATTTGTAAGACGCACATGATAAACATTAAGGACTAAAATGAAAATACCTCAAGAATTTCCATGTTAAGCGTAATATATTTAACGCTTTGGAGCTGTTGAAACAAAAAAATCATTTTATGAGCACTTGCAATGCTATGAGTTACACAAAGTTCCACCTTCTCCAAAGAATGGAAACCTTCTGTAGAAAGGTGCAAAGGATAAAGATGACTAGTATAACACAGGGAGACAAGGTCGGGTGCCGAAATCACATATTGATACTTATCATACATATTTCTTATAGTAAGATTCATTAGTTGAGGTGTGACCACATTGACAGAATTCAACTTCCCGTGAACATCTTCAAGTGTGAGGTTCGATAGTAAAGGTAGACAAATATTTAAATGACTTAAACCTGTCACATTGAAACCCTTTAAGGTGAGTATCTTTAAGTTTGCGCACTCTGAGAAAATACCAATACATTTGTCACTATCACCATCATAACGGAAAATGATGTCGTGGAGATGCAATGATGTTAAGGCTGGGAGCTCCAAAGTTGACGTGCATGCAAAACCATATCCCCTACCGATCCGATAGACATATTCCTTTCTCAAACTGAGATGTGTGAGAGACCGAGAACAAATGAGACAAAGAGGGTATTCAATACTTTTCTCATAAATCCATTTGATATCAAGTTGTCGGATATTGTGACAGAATGCATAGTTCAGTAATTGTTTGACAAACTCCTGGCTGAAATTTCCACGTAAACGGAGCTTGATTGAAAACACTTCTACTAGATTATTGCGACGAGACAGAATATGAGTAACAAACTGGGAGAGCTTGGGTGACGTCGAGAAATCCTCAACTAAGAAGTCGAGGTAAGGCATTGAAGTCCATATATATCTCCATCTAGATTATAAAGCACTCATTCCATTAGCACATTTAATGCCAACAAAAGACAGGATTTTATGAATAAGCTCATCCAGCAAGTTGCTTAGTCTATCAATTTCATCATTCATTCTCTTTTCAACCTGCTCGTAATCCATTCCCCCACACTCTACTTTGATACAAATATATGCATTCACATAGACATTGGATTCATATGCACTCTACATTCACTCGCTCTCTTTGTTTCTCTTTTTATTGCTATAGTCTTGTTTGACTCAGAATGCTGCAATATTAAACAATGAAACAATCAGAACATGTGAAACCACAATTGATACAAGTGTTTAGATGACTAAAATAATGCCTATATAAGTCGATGCTGTCTATCCTATCAAGATCTTTCATTTTTGATCTAATATTAGGTTAATTAACTATGGACTACATTGGGTGTATATACATTAATCTCTATCGTTACATGCATAGTGAATCTTCAATTAGCGATCATAAAGTAGCTTGTAGTAGTGTGAAAATAGGCTGTTTCTTCATATATGAAAACCAATGAGGTTTTCCCTTATGAAGTTACCCGGGGAGGGCGAGTCCTGTACGTGGCCTAGCCCGTGGATCCCCGTCAGTGGCGACTTGACCATTTTCTTGAGGGGGCCTAAAATTAGTTGACGTCAAAGGAAGTATTTGGGATTGCATATATATTTTTTTCGTTTGTGTTTATAGTTTACAAGCATTTTAATATAAACATCTTCCTTTCAAAAATGTTAAATTATCAGGACACTTGTAAAGACTTTTTCGATTAACATGCACATTTAACATATACAAGTCAATGATAAATCAAATTATCAATAACCTATGTATGTATGTAGGCCCTGGCCCAATGATCTATTGCAACATGAAATTGTGAAGACTTTAGAAGTGCTGATTGCCGATTATTCAAGTCCGTATACTAACAACAAACAAATTACCCCTAAAAGTAAAAAGAATAAAAATTAACACTATTAGCCCATTTATTCGGAGGGTTGCCACTTAATAGTTCCGCCCTGATCCCCTTGACCATTTCCGACCCTTTCCTTTGCCACCCCCAAATATGTACGTAGTGATGTTTGAATCCTATACCTCTTGTGAGGAGGTTAGGTGTCTTACCGCTAAGACATTTGGTGGTGGTTAGCTTAAATGAACTTATTATTTTAGTAATTGCTTATCTTAAAGTGTTTATATTAAAGTAAAACAAGCTGATAAACAGTTTTTACCCAAACAGATAGAACTGTTTATTCACTATAAACTAAGCAATCCCGACCTCAATGCAGGCACTTTTCTACCTTAAGCCTTAAGCTTGATGTAATAGTTTGGGTACGAAAGGTAAACTACAGACTCCACAGGCCATCCCGCAAGACCCGTGGAGCCTCGTAAATCACTTTCCCTTACAACTGTTGATTATATGGTTAGGGCGGGTGGCCACTAACAGCTAACTGGATTTGAACTTGGGACTTCAAGCTCCTGCCCTAATTTGAATTAAAAAATTGACCATTACTTAACCTAAGAATAACTTATCCTAAAACAAACTTTAAGTAATTTTTTTGTTTCTAGTCGAGTCTAGTCTTCAATCGGTCTATTATTGATTCACGCGGTGTTCAAGTTTATTAGGCTGCTTAAGGTTTGCTACAGAAACACCTAAAGGGGGTGTTTGGGATTGCTTTTTTTGTTTTTTTTTCCTACTTATCTGCGTAATTTTAAGCACAGCCATTATTCTGTTGGGCATTATTCAAACTGCTTTTGCTTATCTGCTTATTTCGAGGTAAAATAAGCAGTTACGAAACTACTTATTTAAAAGTGCTTACTTTAACCTAAAACAGTAAAACCTTTAACAAATCGATCTTATTAAAAAAAAAAAAAAAAAAAAAAAAAAAAGTTAATTCAAACAGTCTATAGTTGTATACCGCTTATTAATCACTCACCTCTTCTACTAAAGTGTTGCGGTTGGCGATTGGTAGAAATGCCTACTAACAAAATGTAAACTTATAATAATGAAGGGGTATTCATTTTCTAAAAATAAAAATAGAGACAAACTGGAGGGAGGGCGTGGCAAACGTGAACGGCTTACCCTTCGCAGTAATATTACTTCCCTTGTAAATATTCTGTAAACTGATTTCACTTTTTTTTTTATAAATGAGAATGAAAATTTAAAATGAAAATTGATAAAAAATAAGTATAAATATTTCATATCCATCCAATTGAATTCGATAAATCTTTATTCATTTAGATGTATTTTAATTTATTTCGAAAGTGATTTTAAAATGAAAATGATGCAAAGTAGTACTAGTAACAAATTTGATCCGCAGAAGATTAAAAAGTTTACGCATTTTCTCATCAAACATTTAACTTTTAGAAAAAAATCAGTTGTTTTTTATTCCCTACCTTCACATTTGTTCTCAACTTTTTATAAGAACTTTGGAATACTTTTTTCGAGTACAAGGGTTCTTTACCACGGTGGATTTAACTTTTAAAAAACCAGATAAATACTTGTGCAAAGTAACGGTGTATAATAGCAAATAATTATATTTGCGAACTTGTGGTTTTGGTGTAACCCTTGATGCAACACTTACGGGTTCAATTTTTTAGTCATTGCGAGGGAAAAAAAATATCTATGGGTAAAAACGAAAAATAATAAAAGTTTGAGGATGAAACAATATTTAAACTAGAGTAAATTACACCGTTCGTTTGTGGTTATATCAAAATCACTAGTTTCATCCCCCAGCTTTATTTTTTGCATGAATCGTCCTTATCTTGAAAACTTGTAACACCAACGGTCCTTGTCGATAACATCAACGGTCCTTATCCATTGAAAACTTGTAACATCAACGGTCCTTATCGATATCGATAAGGACCGTTAGTGTTACAAATTTTCAAAATAAGGACGATTCATGGAAAAAATAAAGTCGAGGGACAAAACTAGTGATTTTGATATAACCAAAAGATACATCCTTGTGGTTTACACTTTCTGAGACCTTACATCATTGTCATAAACTATTGGCACCTTACATCCTTCGTTAGCCAAACGTTTACTATCATACAATTCTAAAGAAGAAAGGTGCAAATATTTTTTTGTTAACTTTTAATGTGATTCTAATGGAAGGATGTTTTTGTCTTTTTACTTGTAAAAGGATATATTTTGCAGCTTACTTATTATTATTATTATTATTATTATTATCATTATTATTATTTATTATTATTATTATTATTATTATTATCATCATTCTTATTATTTATTTTTATTTTTATTTATTTATTTATTATCTATTTATCAACAACGACGATGACAACAACAACAAACCTCATCGCAGCGGAAGATAACAGGGCGTGACTTTCATGGAACAGAGTCACGTATTACATTGGACGACCTCTATATTAGTCACTTGAAAATAACAAATTGTTTACAACAAAAGAGTTTCAACAAAAGGACATAGTTTTAAGAGTTCACAACATAAATGTAAAAGATTTTTATACAAAACCAAACGCTATTAGTAATGCAATCACATCTCCGATGAAATGAGGCCACAAAATGTGACTCTAGTATGATGCTCCAAATGCTATCCATGAACATGCGCCTAAGGACCTGAGAATAACATGCTAAAATGAGTCAACATAAAGTTGGTGAGGTTCTTTCAAAATTAGTGTGTTTTACTTGATATTCGGAACCTACAAGGCTCTTAATGTATACTGGTGGGGGACAGGGTTAAAGAAAACCCAATTCAGTGGTTTACGTGGGAAAGAATGTATGTATCAAAGTTTCGAGGAGGCTTTGGATTCCGTCACTTGGGATTGTTCAATAGATCACTTCTTGCAAAGCAAGTTTGGCGCTTGATCACATCCCAACAACATTAGCAGCCATAAATCTTAAGGCATGTTATTTCGCAAGATCGAACTTCTTTGATGCCAAGATTGGATACCACTCAAGCTATATTTGGCATAGTTTTCTTTCAGTTAAAGATATTGTTCGTAAAGGGTGCAAATGGAATATCGGTGATGGTCGTAGTGTGAATGTATGGAATGAATTTTGGATCGATGATCACAGAAGTCTGGGTCCAAGACTGAATAATTGTGGTGTTGATCAGGTTTGTGATTTGTTAAATCTTGAAGGTGATGGATGGAATCATGAGCTACTTTATCCATTATTTCCTTATAATATTGCAAGCAATATTGCATGTTGTTTTATAAGTAAGTCAAGGAATGATGTTCTCTACTGGCATACTAATACAGGAGGACCATGTTTGCAATTAATTTATGCTAATTATGAAGTGATGGTCATTTGCTATTTATGAAGTGATTAGTATTGTTTGTAACTTAAGTTTATAAGTGTAGTGCATTCCTTAGCCCACAATAGGTTCAAAAGAAAAGCCCATCAAGCCTTTGATGAGGCTGTCGACACATATAACCCACACACACTCTCACTTTATCTTTTAGTGTCTCATTATCATTTGTAAGAGAGTGTGTGTGTGTTTCCCTTAGTCTTTGTAATATTTCTTTCTCAAGATAATATACATTCGACTAGCATTTTACCATATGATCCACACTACTCTTCTTGTTCTCTAAATGTGTTTGTGAGTCATCATCAAGGTCTTGTCGTGTGTTGTGTGATAAAGAGGAAAGTGTTCGGTCCATTCCATAGTGAAGATCGATCATTACAAGAGGAGGACGATTTTCGTGCAGATCTTCTTATCTCTTGGCACTTGAAGCAGAAGACATGGTTCGCCCTACTATCTCTGATGACTCGATTGACTTTTGGCGTGTTGTGTGGAAAGCGAGAGTCCCCAGTACAGTCAAACTATTTATATGGCGAGCCTGGAATAATTATATACATACTATTGACAACCTAGAGTCTCGTGGGTTGAATCAAACCTATTCTTGTACTCATTGTGGCGAGACAACAGAAAATTTAGCACATGTCTTGTTCAAATGTTCAGCGGCAAAGGAGGTATCAGACCGTTGTAATTTCGGTTGTTTTTATGATACACAAAGGGCTGTCACATTTCATGATTTTTGTCAGGTAATTCTTGACAGTTGTCCAAGCTACAGTCTCGTGGGTTGAATGGGAGATATTCATAATGATATTGTAGGGATTGTGGATGAGAAGAAATAGACATTTTCATGGCAAGTTGAATGGTAGGGAGGGGAACGTGGAAGAAAAGCGAAATCTATTTTATTAGACTATCACAGGACAAATCAGAGAGGAATTATTAGGAGCACTGGTGTGGTTCATAATACTCACACGGGTGTGTAGTTAAGGCCAGGCGTTCAACACATAAAAATTAGTTATGAAGTTGCGTAGCAAAAAGAGGCTGGAAAGGCGGATTTGGGCTTTGTAGCCCATGACTACAATGGCGAGGTCTTATTTTCAGGTGCTCGATTAGAATGTTATGCAAGTTCTCCCAGGAAGCCGAAGCAAAATTCGTTCATTGGGCTGAGTCATGCACTTAGAGGGTACTCAAACATTATATTCAAGATAGACTCATTGTGTCTAGTTAAGGCGCTTCATAATAAAGTCACCTTGCTAGAAATTGCGAGTCTTTTTTAAGAGATATTGTCCCATGCTCTCAACGTTTGTAATTGGTCTTTCGTTAAAAGGGAGGGTAATAGGGTAACTCATAGCATATCTTCTTTGGCGTCGAGCTTTTCTCATGAGATTACGTTAGACAGTAGTGTTTAAAGTTGTACTCTTATCTAATATGGAATGATATCTCTTCCCTCTATATAAAAAAAATAAAAAAAAAAAAAAAAAAAAAAAATAAAAAAAAAAAAAAAAAAAATCTTTTAATTTGTCGAATAAAACTCGGAAGTGAAGAACGGTCCTAGATATACTCGTTTAGTAAATGAATCAAAGAAAATATATGGGTTTACATTTTGACTTGAAAAATCTAAATTTAAGAAATAATGTGGGTTTCGGAAAGATATTTACCTCTCTAGGTCAAAAACCACTCTTGCTAGTATTGTGGAAACATTAAGGTACCATTGCATCAAAATGATCTCAAGATTAAAAACATAATACAAATCAAATTATTTAAACAAACACCTAGTATATATATGAAAAAAAAAACCAATAGTACTGTATTTCATATCTTTAAATTTATTACATAATGCATATAGACAGGTTCAACCGCCTACAAGATATATCACGTAACAATTTAAGATCGAATACATCTAAAACATACGTCCTAGAATGCATGCATGCATACAAACTTACTATATATGTAATCAACTAATTATATATGTCCGTATAGAGCTTTGACGCCTTGAATATCATCCGAATTTAATCCTTTTAGAGATCCTGTAGGGATTGAACTCCACATAATGGCGTTTTCATCTTCGCTATGAGCCAGACCTAGTAAATGTCCTATTTCATGAAGTGCTACCGATTGTAAATCAATAGTATCAGGGACGGGTTCTGGTCCTACGGACCAGTTCTCATCAGCATCGTAATGTAACCTTCCATCTGTCGGCGAAGAAGCATGCGCTAGTATACCGTATGGCCCATCAAAGGGTGCCCCATCGCCATGGTCACCTCTTTCAAAACTAATCTTTATATCTGCATTTGCAAAATCATCAACTCTTGCAAATGTGAAGTAGCCCGAAGCAGCAGCCCATGTATTGAATGCACGAACAACAGGAGGTACATATGTTTCTGAATAATTTTTAGCAAATGCATAGGTTAGGTTGGTTTTATCGACGGGCCATTTAGGGTTGTTTTGTGTGAATTGAAAGTGAGACACGGTGTGTAACGATTTTGGCATTTGTTGGTGAGTTTTTATATCTGGATGTCCGCAACGAGGCATTACCATTCTTGAAATCGTAGGACCATCTAGTGTACCGGTGATATTTAGATGATAAAAATTTTGATAAATTTTGAGAGCGGATTCAAGCTCGTCATCAAAGCTTTCATTCTTTGCGTTGAGTTGGTTACGCGCAGGTTGATAATTTAGGTATCCGAAACGAGCAAGGTATAGTTTGAGGTCATGGAGGCCTTCAACTTTGCTGCCCTTTTGACAACATCCTTGAAGGTTTTTTGTGAACTCAAAGGCTGAAGAATTGGTGTTTTTGCTAGCCATTTCACTCTTGGTAATTTGGAAGAGAATGAGAAAATATAAGATGGACAAAAAGGTTGATTTTGATGCCATTAGTGGCTGTGTATTGTGTTTTTGTTAGTGTTTCAAGTTATTGGAGCGAGCACTATTTATAGTTGAACGTAACATTAAAAGCTTAGTTTCTTTAACAAAAGAAATGTTATTTGAACGTAACATTAAAAGCTTAGTTTCTTTAACAAAAGAAATGTTCATTCACTCGGTCCTAATTGACTAAAATCTCTCCCTCCTATGATTTAGATTCCAAAATTTTTAAAACGCTTTTTGTTCAAAATTATATACAGTATGAATTGACGCATTTAAAGTGTTTTATGGACAAACCAATCCCGGAGCCATTTACTCAGTTACCTTATATATTTCAGTCTAACAGAATCTACTATACTAATAAAACAGGGTTTTGAAAATATCATCTCTCCCCAAAATACCTTAAAACTCGACACTTGTAAAATAAAACCAATCCGACGGTCTACAATGCATTTTAGTTTTCTAAGCATTAACCGCAAGAAAATTGGGCGGCATCACTCTTATTTTTTGGATTTGACAAAATGCATCTAAAAAACACACACACAACCCTCTCTCGAGATCCCCTTTCTAAACCCTAAACGAGAATCGAAACCAATCGACGTTCAAATTAACCTTTAATCAAAATCATTATTCATCCCCAAATATAATAGACTAATAACCAGAACCCTGTTGACAAAGGGGTTTTGTTTCGGTTGTCTTTACAGACATGGTGCAGGTATGTATGTGGCTGTTTTCTTGATTGAAAGTTAATAATTTTATTAAGAATATGATTTTTTCGATTGTTTTGATTTAATTGCAGTTTCCAACGCCAATTCATAGGTGGGATCTACCTAATTTATTTAAAGATACAGAAGTTTGGTAAGTAAGAGCCTTTTTATGTTTCACGTAAATTATTTTTAGTGGCTGTTTAGGATTGCTTCCCCCCCCCCCTCTCTTAAAATTACGTGTTTAAAAGGCATGGGAGATTCGTAAATCGAGTTTAAATAATTTGGATTGTGCTTTGTTTGTTTTGTAGTTTATACATCGATCATCGATCATCAAGGGAACCCATATGTTTTTTGTTAATTTGTTCAACATCGATCATCGATCATCAAGGTATCATCTTTTTTAACTTTTAAAGTATGATATTGAATCATGATCTTTTTATATTTCGTGATTGATTATTGGATTAATTCTGAAATTATGGATTGAACTTTATAATGGGTTATATGCACATAATCTGTTTGATAAAATACCTCAAAAAAACTTGGATTAATAAATGTGCTCTTAAGGTTTTTATTATCAAGTTATATCTACAATTATAATAATCTATGTTGCAAGACCATGTGCCGCTACAATTTTAATCATCTATGATAAAGTAATCTTCAACCTATCTGGCACAATTAGTTTTAAGCATTTTTATGGCCCATTTGACATATGAGAGGTAAAACATAACTGAACCAACATGGCATTAGTTAAATGGTATGATGTCGCATTCAGTTCTTGGGGTTACTCCTTTTATATTTAAGTTGTATAACTGAACCAACTGAACCAACATAACTAAACCAAATGAACCAACATGCCATTGTTTTTTGTGTATAACTCTATTTCATAGCCATGTGACATTGCAAGGATACGTGAACTTAACATGTTTACTCTGGTTGCAGTTATGGGTAAAGTTGAAAGGCAAGGGTCGTGACATGCTCATGTCACAACGGTTATTGTAGCTCCCAATTTCATAGGATACAATTGGTAAAGAAACCCAATGGACCTTCTTGAAGACATGAATGACAACATGTGAGTTAATAATTAATTAGTTTCTCATATATGTGTTACTTAATTATTAATTTCTCATAGATGTGTATCTTAGGGGGTGCTTGGTGTAGGGTCATGTGGCCTAATCAATGGCAAAGGTAATCAATGATGGTACTTGGTGTAGGGTAATGTAATGACCCATTACCCAGTAGTGGGTAATGGGGCATTACCCAACAAATTGGGGGGAAAGGGAATGCATTGCTTTGCATTCCTTTTGCATTCCCTTTGCATTCCCTACCATTTGAACCAAGCGGGCCCTTAATTGTAAAGTTCATTTAACCAGGATGGGCATGGATCAACATATCTAATCTAAATGCGAAGGGCATAAATACAATTAACAAAGATAAGGAGTCCTGCAGTTGGGTCAACAATAAAGCCCCTAACCCAACAACCAACATTATAGTGCTGCATGTTGTTGAACAAAGTGGTATGACTCACAATTTACACCCTGAGTCGCTACCTTTCAAAAAAAGTTGAAATAATATAAGATTATTTGTGCTTAAATTATAACATTCTAAACTTTTATTGACATAAATTATGTTTGTAGATTACATATGATCTCTTGAAAAACCACAAAAAAAAATGTGACACTGAACTAGAATTAAGTGATGTGAATGTATCATGTTTGCTTAAAGATAGATGGCTTATGACTTAAGATACACATTCAATAAGTATTATTTTCCTTTGCCCATACTAAATATTACTAGATGAGCACTATGCTGATTTTTGAAGATATTAAGACATGGATTTCGAAATAGATTTTTTTCTAAGTAGAGAGCTAGCATTAGTGCTTTCCAAAATATTTTTCTTTATTTGTTCGTCTCATTTAGATGGTGGCATTGACTGCTGAGTGTCTCATCGTGTATGGTACTATGTAACTATGTAAGTTATACTCCGTACATGAGAAGATTATATGCTAATATCTCTAAATGAGAAGTATATGACTGCATAAATTTTGATGCGATGTTTCCTACATTCTGCAGGATCTTCAGGTTAAATCTTCTCCTGTTCAACCTATAGAACCTCGTGTCGTGGTTAAGCTAATAATAGAGCCAATTAGTGATACTTGCAAAATCTCTAATCGTGTAACGGTAAAAATGTTTTTTTATTGCAGTTGTAACACCCCAACCCGACAAGGGCAAAGATGTCACAAATACATGGTTTCATATCAGATACAAGCATTCAAGAAATAAAATAGCGGAAGCCTTAACATTAAAAATCCAAGGAAAATAAGTCAACACGACTTATATCAAGTGCAAGACAGGAATAACGAAGTACAAAACATAAACCAAATTGCCTAAACAATGGCATAACGGAAATAATATCCAAATGGTCACACTAGAAAGACAAGGTCTAAACTTCACACAAGTTGCTCTCATCCCAAGCTAAAACCCAGCTCCTAGCTTAAATGTACCTGCCGCAGGAAAAGAAATGCGGCTGAGCTACGAGAGCCTAGTGAACAGATATAACAGAAACAAAGCAGTAGTAACGGAAATATAAAGTAAAAGAAATAATACCAGGAGTAACAAGAGTCAGGAAAAGGAATACAAGAGTTATGCAGACATACCAGGAAACAGGAATGGTTATAATGGTAGGTGCAAATGAAACCAAAACCCACCACCAGCCCAAGTCGAAATCAAGTCAAGTCCAGTATCAAGTCATAGGGTAACATAACCAGAAATCCACCACAAACCCAAATCAAATCAAGTCAGGTCAAATGTCAGGTCAAGTGTCAGGTCAAATAACAGGTCATAAGGTTACAAGGTTTCAGGTAAACAGAAATCCTCTACGAGCCCAAACATATCACATCAAATCACATATATCAGGGTGTATGGAGGGGTGACCTCAGCATACCAGGAAACAGGGTGAGGGGATACCTCCAGGGGTTGGAGTTGCAAGCTCCCAGGGGTGTGAAAGACGTGTATCGCACACACTCGTTAGTCACCAGGATATAACAGGAAATATAACAAATCAGGACATGTCTAGGATGCATCCATGCGCCCCCGCAGGCCACAGGGTCTTCCTCTACATAACAAATCAAATCAGGTCGGGGACGGGACAGGACATCACTCTCCTGCCCTAGAGTCATGCCACCGGTGCATCAATGACATGGACATGAAACCCTCATGCCTAGTGGGTGGCTCGTAGTCTCAAACTGTGGGTCAAGGTCAGGTATCAAGTCTCGGGTGTCAAGTCTCAGGTATCAAATGTCAGGTATCATATCAGGGTTCATATCAGGAGATAAATGCAGGTGTTCATTACCAGGAGGTCAATATCAGGAAGGTCAAATACTAGAAGGTTCATAATAGTTTATTCAAAGAAATCCTTTTTACATGGTTTTATATAAAATGGTCCTTAGAACAGTTTCGTAATAAAAGTCCTTTAAAGAAATGTTTCAAAACTTCTTCATATATATCTAAAAAGTAGTTGTAAAATCCTATGAACCTTCAAGTACCCAAGGTCTTAATTATTCAGGTTATCAGGGTTCAATAAGTCATGTCAAATGTCATAGCAGGGTTCAAGTCAAAGGTTCAAGTCAAATGGTTCATATCAAGTGTATCAGGGTTCAAGTTCAGGTTCATGACAAGGTTCAAGATAAAGGTTAAAGCAAAGGTCCAAATCTATGGTTCACAATACAAGGGAAACATAACAATGAATCAGGAATCAGAAATGAGACGAAGGCTCTTTACAAGAAGAGCAGAATATCTGTATCTTATTCAAATAGCAAGCAAAACACAAGAGTAGCTGACAGGGATCAAGATCACTCCCTCCTTGAACCTAAAGGAGTAGAAGACAGAAATACGAAAGGGGTTCAGTTATCTTCCCATTATAAGTAACTTTCTATTTTTAGTAACTTTCTATTTTTAGCAGGTTTCCATAATTAGTAAGTTACCACATTTAGCAGGATTAAAGTGATATAATTCAAGTCAAGTCTTTAATTAGCTTATTATGGAAGTAACATTCATTTTAACAAGTTACACAAGTTCAGGGTTTAGTTATGACAAGTTTTCATAGTTCAGGGTTATAAGTGTAAATTTACCAAAGTTAAAGGTCCACATTAAAATTATCATCATTTTACCATTCAAACACTTATACTTTCCAGAATTACACATTTAGCCTTCCATTTTCATAATTTACGATTTACACCATTTTAATTAATTAATTACAAATTAAACCTTATACTTATATAGTTTACAAATTAACCTTCACAAGATTCATATTACACATCAAGTCCTTTTATTCCTTCAAATTACAGAAAATAGCCCTCAATATTAATATGCTACAAACAGCCCTTAAACTTTTGGTAAATTACATATTTAGTCCTTGTACTTTATTACATTACAAATCAGTTTAAATAATTAACCATAATTACATATTAAGCCCTTAATTTCTCAATTTTACACCATGAACACTTATTTCAACATGTTATACGAACACATCCTTAAACATTCACAATTTTCACATCAAGTCCCTCTAGTTATCAAAGTTACATATTTAGTCCTTTAATTTACAATTTCAACCTTTAATTATTAACAATTACATATTAAGCCATTAAATTACCAAAATTTCACATAACCCCCTGAATATAATTTATTACTCAAAACAGCACCAAGTTTCCAGAAATTACATATTTAGTCCCTCATTTTTATTTATTTTTAATTCGACACAATTATTACCATTAAATCCATATCTTGCCAAAATTACAAATAAGACCCTCATGTTATAATTTTTACACATTCTCCCAGGTCCATACAATATTACAAAAATATCCCACAAGTTTTAATAATTACAAAACACCCCCTTAACTTATTATTTTAAAATCGGTATGCATAAAACCTTAACAAAATCAAACCCTAGCAATCCCAATCATTAAGCCATCATTGTATCATCATTATATCACTTTTATTTCCATTTTTCTCATGTTATATGATCATCATAGAAGCCACGAAAAATAATAACCTGGCCCAGAAAATTCGCATACAAGATTTTTAGATTTAATTCGATTTTAGGGTTTATAAACCCATTATTTTCTATTCGGCCAAAATACAATGCATGGTTCGATTTAAGTATTTTTACCATGTTATATGTGATTAGGAGAGAGCTAGCAAAATACCAGAAAATTTATAGATGAAGAGATTTACACGCTATGATTTTCTTTGGTTCGGTTCAAGCTTTTCGACCCAATTAATTCACCACGAACACACGATCGACTCCAGGACCTTGTGGCTATTTTTCCCACCTTCTTGGCACTATGAAGAACTCCAAAAAATTACCTCTTTGCTTCAGAAAATTCGGATGTGGTGTGGGTGATTTTTGAGAGAGGCGGCTTATTTGTTTTTAGGGTTTAGAGGTGAAATAAATTTATGTGATGATATAAGTTAGGTTAGACCGAATATTGGGGAGGGCATGGGGCCAAATAACCGGCCTTCATAAAGGCCCAATCAATTTACCCTTTTTATTTCATTTTTCCTTAATTAATCTTGTAATTAAATGGGTTTTAATTAATAATAATTGTGTATTTAAATTTTTGGTATACACAAGGGTATTTTGGTCATTTCACAACTTGTATAAATATTAATCGAAGTCTTCAAAATTATTTTGTATCATACCTTGTTCGTTTCCAGAAGTTTGGGATCGATTCGGAACTTTAATTAAGCTTTAATTAAATTTTAAAGTTTTCAGGGGCATTTTGGTAATTTTGCATGTTTTAGATTTCCGGGTTTTACACCAGTCTTATTCCTAAACCACCTATACAGTATCTTCATGAAGTATAATACTCCGTAACATTTTATTTGCATAAACACACATTCATGAATGTGGTTATATATGTCTGTCAGTTGATAATATTTATATGTTTGTAGGTGAAAGTTAAAAGGCTTGGACACAAAGGCCCAATGACAAGAAGCATGTTTATTGATAATCTCAGGTAAGAAACTACTCCACTTTACAGATTCTGGGAATGCACCATGCAAAGACACATTTTCTAATTTCGATCATAAACAATATCGGATTTAGCAATAAACAGTTTTGATAAGCAGAATACTAACTTTTTGTTTATATACTCTCTTTAAGTATATTAAAATTTTGTTATGTAGACATGTAGTGCTGATATTATTTTGGGACATTAAAATGGGTAGATGAAATAATTTGGTATGGTTTGATCTGATATCAAGTTTTTATTAGAATTGGGGATAATGCAGGAAAGTGAGAAATTTAGAATTAGGATAATCCAGGAAAGTGTGATATTTTGAAAATTGATTCAATAATATCATCTCATAATTATTATCTTTAACAAATTCCCTTGATTTTAGGGATACAATTTTAATTTCCAAATTGTTTCCTTAATTATCTTAATATTTTTGAATTTTGATTTTTTTTTTCATCCTGAAACTCATCTATAAATTGAAACATTTCATGTGCAGATACATCACACATCTCCTCCATCTCCCTCTATATACAATAAGGTAGTTCTCTATTCGAATTATAATTCTCATTATCTTATTTTAGATTAATATAATGTATATTTCTGATTATTGTAATCATTGACTGAATGTTTATTTGTGTAGTTACAGCTATGGAACCTAACTACACTCCGTTATCCGACATCGACCCTATGTTGGATGATGTCAAGGTATTCGCTCGCTGCATAAGCAGGTGGAAGTCCCACCCTGTAGGAAAGCCCAATGAAGTTTGGAGCTTAGACATGGTTCTCCAAGATCCACAGGTAATTTTATACAAGTTTTATAAACTTTCCAATATTGTTTCATAGATAGTTATTTTACATGATCAAAATATTTTCCAGGGGAATCGTGTCCAAGCAACTGTTAGGACAAAGGAGAATATTAATAAGTTCCAGTTATTGATTGATGAAGGATCATGCTATAGAATTAGAAATTTTGGGGTCGGTGAAAATGGAGGAAAGTTTCCATTGTTGAATCATCGATTCAAGATTGCTTTTTTCATAAACACTTCTATCACAAGGCTACCCTCCTTTGATAACAACGTTCGTGGGTTTAAGTTTGAACCATTCCCAAACTTTGCCAGTAAACATTTTACAGATAGTGATGTTGTTGGTGAGTTGTTGTTTATCATTATACCTTCTCAGATGATATTTATCCATACATCCATATAAATTGTCAAAATATGTTCTAATAATTTTTATATTTATTGGCAGATGTGATTGGAACTATTGTATCAATTACTGATCCTCTTCCATTTAACTCTTCTGGTGTGGACTAGATAAGAAGGAATGTTGTACTTGAAGATCCTGAGTAATAATATTTAAATCCATTACATTTATCAAATAGTCATTTTAAAAAAAATAAACTTATATGTTGTTATTTATTATTAGTGGCTTCAAACTTGAGTGTTGTTTCTTTGATGATTGGGTGGCTAAATTCAACAAGTATGCTGATAATTGTGAATCTCATGGGCATGTTGTGCTAATACTTCAGCTGGATAAAGTTAAGTATTTTAACGGTAATACTTCTGTTCGTCCGGCTATATTTTCAACACAAATTTACATCAATGATGAAATTCCAGAGATTGTCGCATTCAGACAAAGATAACACACTTTTTGTCATTTACCGGACAATTTATTGATGTTTAATTTCATATAATTTTTGTTTATTAATATATCAACACCATTATAGGTATGCAGAGATTGATGGTTATGATCCCAAAAAGCACACAATCACTGTTTGCACTCCAGTCAAAAAAGTCTTCAGCCCATTTGAGTTTTTGGAAGGTGCTGTTAAGAAGATGGTGGGCAATATACGCGACTCTGACCGTGTAAGCATCCAACAACTATATCTGCTTATATTATTTACTTTACTTATGTTTACAAATATAGATTAGACATTAAAATACTTTTACAATTCTTCCAGGCATGCCATGTTGTTGTGTATGCTAAGATTCACAAAATTCATCGTGAACACGGATGGGCTTACCTTGCATGTAAAAGATGTGGTAGTGCTGCTAAGGAGGTTCAGAATACTACTTCTTCAAGTGGTTCAAAGTACAAGAGTAAGCAAACTTGGAAGTGCAAACAACACAATGAGATCACTGCCGTTGGAATGAGGTATTTAATCTGCTTTTAATGTTGACCAACTCATTATTCAATTTTGTCCTAATTATTTAGCAAACCAAAATTTAATAATGCACTGAACAGTTCTTTGAATTTTAGATATTCCAATTCTTGCAAAATTTAAATGATAGTACTGTTTCAATTTCATGTATCATACCATTTCTGTGTATAAAGCTTAATTTAGTATGATTAGGTCATCTTGGAACACCCACTAAGAAACATGTGAAAAGGCCATCTATATGTCTCTTTATAAAGCTTAATACTATATGTAATGTAATTTTCATATAGTATTATAAATACTATATGAAAATAAAACATTGGGAATGTGAATTGTATGTTACTGCAAGTGGACATGAAAGGCTGTAATATGTTCACCTCTAAAGGAATGACGAGTGATTCGTTTAAATCATGGTAGAACAGTCCATGATGTTACCCAATATCGTTTCAGAGGAAACAAATGACTTTCTTTTACCCTTGCCTAATTCATATTAGTTCGAATCCCTACTCAGATTAGTGCTACTGAAACGTCTTATTAAGATAAAGCACTATGCCATTTCCCTTTTTGACTTTCTAAACTCGATCTTTCTCTTTATAAAGCTTAATACTATATGTAATGTAATTTTCAACTCTAGGTTCAAGGTCATTGTACGCGTCATTGATGATACTGGATCAACTTCACTACTTCTGTTTGATGACTTTGTTAACAAGTTGTGTAGCGTAACCTGTCACAATTTGATCAAAGAGTATGGGGAAGAGCACGAGGACTATTTTCCATCTGAACTTAATGTAATGGTGGGTAAGAAGTTGTTATTCCGATTCCATTATACAGACTACAATATGAATAACAACTACCACGTCTACACGGTAAAAATGATGTCTGAAGAAGAAGTCGTCATCAGCTCCTTTAAGACTGATTTCATCACTGAGGTATTCTTATACTATTTACAATTTACATTTCGGTAATTATTTAAATTATTTATATAATTTTGAAAATGTTAAATGTGGCATGCTTATCATGATTTTCACACTGACCACTTATATTATTAGGAGCCTGTTACTGCTGATGAGATGCAAACTCCCGTGTTGTCTGCTATTAAGTTAAACAAATTTTCAAGTGTTGAAAATATCCCTTTCAACATTGAAGCA
Source organism: Artemisia tridentata subsp. tridentata (assembly GCA_021014915.2). Classification (NCBI taxonomy): domain Eukaryota; kingdom Viridiplantae; phylum Streptophyta; class Magnoliopsida; order Asterales; family Asteraceae; genus Artemisia; species Artemisia tridentata. The sequence goes on from CP139508.1 coordinate 199,431,542, forward strand.
ACTCCTCCAACAACTAAAGGAATACAAGATTCCGGTAAGGATACAGGGAGCTCTGGAAGTGGTAAGCGTACCATAATTGATTTGGATGGATATGATGACTCTGAGCAAGAAGCTAAGCGATTACTGACCAAGGGTGATATTGATTTGGTTGAAGTCAAGATAGAGCCCAAGGAGTGATCGCATTGCTCCTGAATAAATCATCTTCACTGTTTGTTTCCATTTTTATTTGTTTGTTGTATCTATCTTTGTTAAAGAAAATTGTTTTGTTGGTTGTGTTTATTTGGATTTTTGGGCTTTGTTTTCCCAGACTTGGATTTCCTTGATTTCCATTTTTTTGTTGGGGTGTTTTCCTAGACTCAGTTTTTCAATGTTATGAAGATGATACTTTCTCCTTTTATTGTTCATTTACCGTGCAACCTAACTAATTATGATATTTATTGCTTATATTACTTACTCTTTTAATAAAAAGTATTGAATTTATATAATTGTGAAATCTGTAGTTTTTCCAGTCAAAAAAAAAAAAAAAAAAATTGTTACAAGCTTATTGATCAAATTAAATTTCTAATCACCATGTGTGTTTTATAATGCAATGAACATTATCACATTTGTTACCAATTTCGTTTCTTTTAGTTTATACAGATGGTTAACAAATACATGTTTCATCACATCAAAAAATTGCACCACAAATTAACCCCAAACTAAAAGTTGACTACAAAAAAAAAAAAAAAAAAAAAAAAAAAAAAAAGAAAAAAAAAAGGAAAAAAAAAAAGTGATTTTATCAAATTAGGCTGAATTTAAAATTTCAAAACAACTTTTACTCAATTAATATTTCATTTATATCATTAAAAAACCAAATCCTATCTAAAATTAACAAACATTCTTATCTTTTAAAATAGCCATTATTTTGTAACAAACTTTCATTTTTTTAAAAATCTGCATTTAAAATACAAATATATTTACTATCAATTCCTAAATTATCTTACATAACTTATCTACTATATAAATCATACCATTTCTATCATCACAAAGCCAAGATAATTTTTTTTTTTTCACATCATCAACAATGGTTAACAAAGATTCCACCAAGGTACTTATCATTTGTATATCATTATTCTTAATCTTTTTATCAATTTTACAATAAATTAAACCACTATTCCTTTTTTTTTTTTTTTAAAGTTATTAGCTTATTTTTTTGTCGTGTTCTATATTTGCAGGTTAGCAAGGAAGAAGAAACGTATGAATCAAAAATCCCTTCTGTTGAAACTTCAAACGAAAAAAAAAAGTCCTTCATATATCAGATGACGAATTGGTATGACCGTTATCAATTATATACATATATAACATATCAATATTATTGTCAAAACCAAAACATTAAATATTTTCTAATTGTGCAGCCGTTCCCCACTAAAACTAAAAGGAGACGATTAATGAAGAATGGTAGCTTTGTACACAACAATGTTGTGAATCTTATTTCTTCCGACGAAGAAAATACTATAGCTAATAAAAAAGTGGCTGGTGCTAAAAGTCCAAAATATGGAAAAACGGTATTTTGATTAAATCCAAATAGTTTAGTATTGTGTTTTTCAATAATTTTTTAGAACAACAATCTACAAATGTTTAATAAAATTTATCAATGCATTGTTAAAACATGAGTTTGACGATGCGACAACTATAACTTTCAGACGTTCCACAAAAAATAAGATGACTACACGATCTAAACCCAACAAGTATACTATTTTTGATGAGTATACTGATGAAGACATTGACAATAACAATACAATTCATGATGTTAGCACTGACGACACTACCGATATTCAGTATACTAACAATTTCATTGATGAAGAAGCTGGTATTGATTTGGATGATTCGGAACCGGTTAGTTATATCGGGAGGTCAAGTAGGCACGGTTGTAGCTATACCTCGAATGGTAATTAGTCCATCGGATAAAAAGATGCCATTTCAGCTTAACAGAAGACAATTCCCCGTATCTATTTGTTTTGCTATGACAATTAACAAAAGTCAAGGCCAAACTTTATCTAAGGTTGGTCTATTTTTAGAACGACCTGTTTTTTCACATGGACAACTTTATGTAGCCGTATCGAGGGTAAAGAGCAAGAAGGGTTTGAAAGTTTTATGCTGCGACAACGATGGAAAGTATTGCAATTATACAACAAACGTTGTATATAAAGAAGTCCTTCAACGTATATAAATTTAGTTATTTTTTTTAATACTATTTGTTATTTGTCAAACAATGAGTGTGTTTTTTTAAAAACACATAATAGATACTTTGTTTTGCCAATATACTTTTTATATGGATTATGTTATAATTCTTATTTGATCACATATTACTTCTCCAACATTTTAAAGTTAGTCTATTATCAAACCATTGTACTATCTTTACTACATTATAATGCATTTAGGACTATTCTATAATTAGAAAGGCTTAAAATTCAGACACTTTCACTTACTTATTAAGGAAAGATTGGTATTAAATTTTCTATAAACTTTATACATACAATATAATTAAAAGTTACAACTGAAAATTGAAGTATCTTTATGTGCAATATATTTCGTAACAGCCCATTTTGTAACAGTCCATTTAAACTACCTACCGTATAAAAACTAAAGTGCAATATATTTAGTAACAGCCCATTTTGTAATAGTCCATTTAAACTACCTAATGTATAAAAACTAAAAAAAACACACACATGACACAAAAAAACAAACATTCACTCCCTCTAAACACAAAAAACACAGCCGACACACACACACCAACCAAAAAACACACACACCAACAAAAAACACACACAAAAAAACAAACACAAAAACCACCACCACCACACCCCAACTGCCGCCGCACTTAACCACCACAACACCACCACCACCTCTCGAATCTGTTCATCCGCCGCACCTCACCACCACCACGAAACCTATCACCGCCGGTTTGTAAAGATCTATTTGTTTCTTTTATAAATCTAACGTTTTTTGTATTTTTTTTTGTAGATCTATTGGTCGCCGGAAAAAGTTACCGCCACCGGAAAAAATTTGAGGTATTTATCGTTAATATTTTTCGTATTTGGTATATTTCGTTTTGGTATTTTTTTCGTTAATATTTTTCTCGCCGGAAAATATTTATTTTTTCGTTTTGGTATTTCTCGCCGGAAACTGCTTATCGTGTATTGTTTTCTCGCCGGAAAATATTGTTTTCGTTAATATTTTTTTTGTAGACATACAGTTTGAATATTTTTTTTTGTAGATCATGTGGTATTACTGTTACCTGAATATTTTTATGTGTCGCGATATATTTGGATTCAACAAAAATAAATGGGTATACAAAATTTGATTTTTTTATTTTTTTCATTTTTTTTTATGTATCTATTTATTTTGAATGTTTTGAAGATGATTTCCGACCACCGCTATTGACGGAATATTCCGCTGCCGCCACCGGAATCTGCGTTGCCTCCGCTGGATATGACCACGAGCTGGACGCCACCCTTGCCGAAACCGTCAGTTAAGGTTTTTATTTTTGTAGTTCTTTTTGTTAGATCTTTATAAATTTTATTCTGTATTTATAAGTTTGTTGGTGATTTGTAATTTTGTATAACGTTTGTTATAAAGTTTGTGTATTTTGTTGTTTTAAAGTTTATGAAAAGATTGTTATAAGACTTGGTGTATAAGTTTGTTGTCATTTACTTGTGTAAAGTTTGTTGTAATTTGAATTTGATTTGTTTTTAGTTTTTGTTGCAATTTGTTGATAAACTGGTGTAGATTTTTGGTAAATTATGTTACAATAAAAAGTTATGTAGATTCTTTATCTAAATTTGAGATTTTCTTTTATAAATTTTTGAGATTTTAAAAATATTTTTAATATGAAAGTTTCAAATTTTTTGAATTTGGAATTATGTGAGCTTTTGAAATTTTGAAAATTTCAAAATTTTAAAAATTGAAATACGTTTGAAAGTGTAAACATTATAAAGAAGTTATGAGTTTGAAGACTTTTGAATTTAAAATATTTAACATCTGACAGTTTTTCAAAGTGTACACTTTTTTGAAATATTTAAACACTAAAATTTGAAATAGTTTAAAAAATGCTCAAAATTTTAAAACAATCTTATTCGAAATAACATGCTGACACATTGGTTGACGTATCGGATAATAACGCCGTCTCAAGATTAAAGTGCACAAGTTCTGTTTGCTTTTATTGTTACAAAGTAAAAATGTGGCCAACGAATGTATTTGTAAATGAGTTTTCAAATATGGGAGTAATGTAAATTAGTTAACATCTTTTTTTTCGTGTCTTTCTTTTCTTTGATACATTTCTTTAATAAAATGGTTAGATGTTGGACTAATTGTTGCATACATTTTCGTATAGGAGATTTTTCAATGGTGTGTGTCTCTAGCCATGGGAACTATATGAATTTTAAAGGTTTGAAATATTAAAACACATGTAATTTGAAACAAAAATTTGAAAAGCGTTTTGAAACCAGTTCCGAGATGGGTGATTATAGTCAAACACCCCCTGTAGGGGATGTGTTGACTTTTTGCTGCTGCCACCACTTATACTGTCTGCTTTGTCAGATTGTATATTCTTCAAAAGTAGGAAGGGCCCACCCACTAGGGGGTGTTACCATAGTAGCACCCTTCCGAGATATGGGTTTGTAGGCTTGTAGCTGTCACAAAAGTAGAGAAAGGACAACTATTGACTATCACATGGTAAGATTTGAAAAAAAAATAACATTTGAATTGTCAAACACAACATGACGGACTTAATTTAAGGGGAGTTCCAATGTATTAAAAACCTTAATGACAACATACGAACCAACTACCAAATCTTAATAACGTTTTTAAACGAGGTTATAAGTTGAATATCTAAGAAGATAAATCATTTCTCTTAATCTATACTTACTACTTTATAATGGATTTAGGACTTTGTATAAGAGGAAGTCTTAAAAAAAATAAGTCTACACACTTACTATAAAAAGATATTCAATAGCTTGCATACACATAATTAAAAGTTGATTAAATGTCTTAAATTGTTTGAACTTGTAACAACAACCCATTTCAAAAACATGTAACAGCTCACTTTATAATGGGTATTTATGTGGAGCTTTATACTTTAAGTTGTAAACGGATTTGTGATTTTAAAGTATTTTTGATTTTAAAGTCAAAGTACTAACTTTCTTTTTAATAATACATTCTTGTTCAAAAAAGGTCTACCAAAAGTCAAATAATATTATGCATTGATACGGAAACACTTGATAGAAAAATATGTTCGATGTTTTGGTATAAGTGAGCTTGGGTTGAATTGGACACGACTTGACCTGACCCGACTCGTTAACTATTTGAGTTGTTGAATTTTTGCTAAAGACGGGAACCACTTTGGATTTACGGCTGAAATAATGTACCATCATAAAAAAAGTACTTTGAAAAAGATTATCGCCGAAAAATATAATCACACGGGTACCCGCCGCTGCAACGTACGGGTACCCGGCTATAGATATACAACATTTGTATGGTATGATTATTAAAATTTAAATCCAGCTTTCTCCAAAATATGCAAGGAAATAAATGAATGTTAAAATTAAATTTGCATGGTACCCGTGCATTGCGATGGTTGAAATCCTATAACCACAATATTTGGTGAGTAATATTTTTCTATCATTTTTTGTGATAATGAGCCTACGTTGGGTACCATATAATTTAGAAAATCGTTAAACAATATTCGTCATTGAACCGCTGCTTTGCGCGGGTACCATGCTAGTTTATTCTTATCTTAAAAACAAATTCTTCAAACTAGCCACCCATCGGGCGGGCCTTGAAACTAGTCCACACTTATATTTCACGGTAAATCAACATTTCATTTTAGTTTTATTGACGCAGAAAATACAATTTACGATAATAAGTGGTATAGAACTCACAAGATCACGTACACATTAATTACTTGATCGTCGGAATATTTAATCACATCTTTATGCACTCGATATACCAGTATTACGTTGCTAAAAACTCTCCCCACTCATAAATTTATGGGCAAATCGTATAAAAAAGTATTACACCTAAAGAAAATTTAAATTTTAGGTACTCAATGTTTTTACTTTTTTTTTCTCAATTTAAGGTATTGAAGTTTTTTTTTGTGCAAGGTAAGGTTTTTTCAAATTTTCGAAAGCGATTACCGAGCATAATTTTAGCCGAAGTGACTTTTTAATGCTCAAATATAACGATATATCACATTAATTTACCAATTCATCAGATAAAATGACCGAATCATCTTTCGAAAAAACCTTACATTACACAAAAAAATAACTTGGATATCTTAAATTGAGAAAAAAAAAGTTGAGTGCTTTAAATTCGAATTGGTCTTAAGTGTGATACCTTTTTGTGAGATTTAAAATTATTACTGTTGGGTTTTATATATTCCATAGATTTGATGATCAAAAACAAGAAGAATGAAACATAAGGATTGCTGAAAAGATAAGCAAAATACACCAAGTAGATTCTACTGCTAGGCATAAATGATTCTACTGCTAGTGTATTTTATTCTACTGTTAGTGCAAAGATACTACTGCTAGGCAAAAGAAGCTGCTGCTACTATATCAAACACTGCTGATGGAATGAGTCATACTACTGCTGAATGGATAAGAATGAAAAAGATATTTTGTGTATATGAGTCAATTATATACGGTAGATAATATCTTTCATAAGTGTACAATCAACAAATTGTAAACACAGATACATGTTGTATCTTAAATGACTAACACACACAAGCAAGTAGTAGACAAGACTTATCAACTTTGTAATGATCTCCTTTGTTCTATAAAAAGGAGATCTTACCCTTAGATAAAAAGTGTGGTTAGAAGTTAATCACCAAGGTGCTTCATACTTACAAATTACAACAACACCAAGTGTATTAAAATGTAAAAGCACCAAAAGAGTGTGTGTGTGTGGGAACATCAGACTAGGGGTCTAATGTTGTTATGTTTGTTTAGCCTCAAGGATCTTTGATCCCTGATTAGATTGTAATCGTGTTATACTTGATCACATAGCATTGGGGCTGATTTAATAACAAATAGAAAGTTTGGCAAAACCTTGTTGTGATAGTATTGATTCTTTCATTTGAATATTCCGCCAATATTATCATTGTGCTTATCATAGTCAACCCTAGATCAAGGTCTAAACAACCTTGAGCCCAAAACGATCACAAAACTTATTGTTAGTTAAATGGCTCTAAAATAAGTTTTCCACAGTTGGTATCAGAACGGGGGGCTCTCGATCTAGGATGTTTTAAGGTTTTAGTCGAAGGAAAGAAGAAAAATTTGTTTTTGTTTAATTTTTCACAACTTTCTGCAGAGCAGTTTGCAAAGGCTATAGCTCATTCGTTAATCGTTGGATGGGGCTAAAATTTTTGTTGAAGGTTCTTGGCTTATCAGGGAAGATTTTCACTGGAGGGATCTTCAATCTAAGCTTTAGATGGCAAGATATGCATCGTTGAAAACTGCTGCAGAAACTGTGAAGGATTATACAAACACTTGGGATGTTTATCTTAATAGTGTGTTTGGGATATTTATGAATGAATGTGATGTAGTATGCGGAATCTACTATAACACACTTAAAAGAACACAAAGATGGTTAATATGTAAACGTGAGTTATAATTGAACAATGAACACAACTTTAGTAACACAAAATGATTCAATATTATTGATGAAAATAATACGGATGATCTAACTATCACCAGGATTACAAAGTAACCTTGAATCTTTGATTGTTTAAGGATTTGTGAATTAGTAACTAAGTTACTAGAGAGATGTTGTTGGTTCAGGTTATTAGTTGGGAAAAGCTTAAAAAGATATTACAAAGGTGGTGACTAAGGGATCCTTTTATAGGATAAGGACCCCTTATTACAAGTTGTCAAGTTGTTGAATATAATAAGATACTTGGACTTTCCTAGCCTACAATTAAATACAACTACCAATGTAACTACTCTGTATATTCTTCTGCACAAACATGGAAGACTCAACTATTTCTACATAACGTATTACATTGTACAAAGACTAATAATTCAACAAATATCTACAAACAAATATCTATCAACTTGATCATAATCTTGGCAGGACCTTTATCAACTAGCAGTACCTTCTTACCCAGAAGGTACTGTTAGTTCATCTTCAACATCTTCAATATCAACTAGCAGGCTCAATACTTCATCCAACAGGCTCTTTGACTTGAACATTTTATTCCCAACAATCCTCCCCTAAACTTGTTATTTCCTTTAAAATACACAAGTTTCTGATGAATAAAATACATACCTTGAGGATCTGAGGGAACTCTTCCAAAAACCATTACTCTCTGTTATTCCTTTTTCTTTCACATTGCTCAAATATGCTCCTCAGCAAACTTTGAACAACTTCTGAATTTTCTTTATCTTTGTCACATCTTAATCTCTTGGAGATCATAGTTGTAAGAACTTCATAGCTAAGTGGATACTCTTTCTCAGCCAACATAAAGAGTTCAATCCCACTTTGTGTGTAAAGATGATGAATACTGCTAAGGCTTAGAAATTCCCATGTTGTTGAAGGATCATGATATGGAAACTTCCAATGAACATCTTTTGGATTAGGATCATACATCCTATTAAATTCTACCCATAGTTCCTGTTCCTTAACATCAGTACTAGAATTTGTGTCTAGCTTAATTTGAACTAGATTCCACAATTCTTCTAAGTCAGCTCTATCACTTGCTCTAATCAGATTTTCAAAATTCTTGAAGATAGCAGTCTGTCCCCCAACCCTAGTTATTTTCCATGACTTTCCTAATCTATCATGGTGAATTTCCCAATCAATAATAGGGTGTCTAGACCTAATTGGATCAGCATGTATGATTGTTGGCAAGGTAATTAAAATTTTACTTACTTGCTCTGAATCCAATTTTGCTTCTTCTTTCTTCTGTTGAGCATCTTTCTTTTTCATTGAAGGCTTTGCATCAGATGGGATCTTGTAGTAAAGAGACTTGTAGGCATTCATATAAAGGAAATGAATTTCTTCAACAGTTTTCTTCTTCAGTTGGGATTCAGTCCAATTGGCTTGATTCCTTAGAAACTTCTTCATAAAATTCACTTGATCTTTTGGAGTTAAGCCCACCTTGAAGCCTCTTTTCTGACTTTCATGAATCTTTTGAAATATGTCATCCAGAGCTACTTCTCTATACTTTTTGTTGATAAATGTTTCAAGCTCTGCTGTTTTCTCTTCAGTAGAAAGATTCTTGTCATCCATGATTATAGAAGCCTGACCCCTCACAATTGGGTCATTTGCAATAATCCATTGCATCTGTGCATCAAAAGTTTCTTGAGCAGCTTGTGTTTCAAGAAGAGTTTGAGCATCATCTTTTTGCTCTTGCATTTCTGCAAGTAGTCTTGAAGCTTCAAATGCTTTCTGCACTTCTTCTTCATGAATCATTTTGGAGACTTCTTCATCTAAAGCCATCTGTACCTGCTCTGATCTCTTCAACTTTTTGGGCTTTGGTTCATCTTCAACCATAATGCTTTTGCCCTTATCTTTTGGAGTTGGTTCTTGAGATGGAGCAGTAGATTGCTCATCAGCAATAAATAACCTCCCTTGAACAAACAAATCCCCTTGAGGCTCTAAGTCCCTCTTTCTTTTGTACACATGATCAGCAGTACCTTTGTAGTCCATAGCCAAAAGCCTCTCAATCCTAGCAGGCTCTTTTGAACTAGCAGGCTCTTGCTCTGCACCAGCAGGCTCTTCATCATAAACCTGAGTTCCTTCATGAAAATCAAATTGAGCCTCCTCTTCTTCTTCAGAACTACCCATCCTCCCCTTTTTGGAAGAGTGACCCAAACCTTCAGCATCTGATCTTGAAGAACTAGATCAAACAACCTTTGAAGATCTTTTACCCTTTAGCTTCTTCACTTCATTCTCCAATTTCTTTACCCTCTTAACTAATTTGATGTTGATCTCAGAAAATTTTGTGTTTTGACTTTTAAGAGCATCTTCTAAGAGCTTCACCTTCTCTTTTACTTCTTTCACTGTCTGAGGAGATTGGGGTGGTGATACATGATGTGATGGTGTTGGTGGTGTTGCAGATGGTACTGGTGTACGGATTGGTGATGTAAGATGAGTTGGTGAGATGTAACCAGGTAAAGAACTTTATGATGGTGATTCTGATGATGGTGTTGGTTCTTCAGGATGATGTGGTAACATTTCATCAAAAAGTGGTATTTCTTCCCCATTGAAACCAATTCTCATGTTTGAAAATACTTTGTGAGAAAGTTTTGGTGTTTCATAAAGTGAGTATAGGGGAAGCAACAAATGTTTTGATTTTGCAATGATGCATGAAATAAATCTTGGATACATCAAAAACTTTGTTTGGCTATCCACATTTTTAGCCAATCCTTCAAAAATATGTTTGGAAAAACTGTATTTTCTGTTTGTAGCCAAGCAAATGAGAGCAGAAGCCATGTTTCCACTAAATTGCTCCCAAGAGGTTTTCTTTTGGCTCAAACAATGAAGGATTGTATGGATCAAAAATCTCCATTGTGGAGTAAAATACTTTTTAAGAAATGTGAGTTTTGTAGAATCAGCATTATACCCCATTCTTTCCAAAATTTCAAAAATTTCAGTATCAGGCAATTGACTAATACCATCTGAATCATCCAAATGAAGATGTCTTCTTATGGATGACTCAGTAAGAGTCAAAGATTTGCCGTCCACTTTGGCTTTTATTATTTGTTCCCCATTTTCAGAAGTTTTAACTTTAGTTGTTTGCCAAAATTGTAAAATTTGAGATTCATAAATAGTGGGATTAACAAGTAAAGCAAACCTGATGTATGACTCATTTAAAAAGTCCACTATTTGATGAAAAGAGGCATTATCCTCAGATTTTTCCAAAAATGCTAATTGATTGTGACGTTTAACAAAGGTTAGAACAGCCATGGTGAAAGTTAATGAAAATTTTGATTATGTTGGTGGGATTTGATGGTGGTACTGGTAGAAGATGAAAGGTGAGAGTTAATTGTGATAAGGACTGATGAAAGATGTTATGAGAGAATTACTTTTAACCGACAATAAGAAAGATTATAATAAGTAAATGAAAAGGCGGTTAAAAAGATCTTTTATATGTGAAATATAATATAATATAATCATCAGTAATTTACAAAATTACCCCAACGGCTAATTGTAACTACCAGGCCCAACGGCTAAAACTTTTTCTGACAGGCTCAACGGTTATCTAGCAGTACCATTTTACTCTAGCAGTACCAAAATTTGAACTACCAGTACCTTTGAAAGAAAATGTTACTTGGCAGTCTCTTTGAAATTTTAGCAAAAATCCCTTATAGTTTTTAGCAAACTATCAACTATCAACGGATTTGATTTGTCTTTACCAAAAGCCGTTTGCTTATGGACTAGTTAACTATTTACTGTTAAGTATGGTTAGTTAAATACCATATAGTTTTTGGTAAACTATCAACCATCAACGGATTTGATGTGTCTTTACCAAAAGCCGTTTGCTTATGGACTAGCCAGCTCTTAAGTTTGTAAAAACTTGGTGAACTGAATACCAAAAGCCATATTGACCTAAAGATGGTGTAATTTCCTTGGATAGAGGAAATATAAGAGGCAATGATGCTGTGTATATTGGATGCTTGGTTCAACAAGTGAAATCATCTATCAGCATGCTTTTGCTTTGAAATTTTCCTTAGTTTGATCTAGATAGAACTTTCTCCTTTAGGAATGCTTCATCCCTTCTGAATATGTGATCTAATCTTATCATTTTCAATCTCTGCATCATCTTGTATGCTCTTGTCTTTTCCTTTCATAAATTGGTTTTTCTTCCATTCTGGGCTATCATTTCCTCCCCTGAGATTTAAATAACCTATATTTCTCTTTTTGTTTGGAAGATCTCTTGTTTTGTTATCAACCTGAAATTTGTTAGTTGCAATCCAAAAGAACAAAGTGCAAAGCACTTGATCTATAGCATTGTAAACATTTAAGCATTAATATGAACAAAACAGAGCAAATTTTATACTAGCAGGACCAATTATGAACTGACAGTACCTTTTGACTAACTAGCAGTACCATGTTTAAAAGCCAATACCAGATATTTTATGTACAAAAACACATGTTTTTCAAAGATTAATCATTCCAATACCTCCTACAAGGTATTTGAATCTACCTAAATCAAAAGCTTTGGTGAGAAGGTCTGCATAATTCTTTTCAAAATCAATTTTGACAACTTGAATTAACCTTTTCTCATTGCAATCCCTTATGAAATGGTGTCTGATTTCAATGTGTTTTGTTTTTGAATGTTGAACTGGATTTTTAATGATATAAATAGTACTGCTATTGTCAATGTAAATAATGGTGTTAAGAAAATTGTACCCATAGTCAAGCATTTGATTTTGGATCCAAAGAACTTGTCCACAACAACTTGCACCAGCAACATATTCTGCTTCAGTTGTAGAGTTGGCCACCATTGTTTGTTTCTTGCATTGCCAAGATATGAGTCTGCAACCAAGAAATTGACATCCACCAGTTGTGGATTTTCTGTCTAGAGTTGCACCAGCATAGTCACTATCAGAATAAGCCACCAAATCAAAAGATGATTCCCTTGGATACCATAGACCCAACCTAGGTTGACCCTTGAGATATCTAAAGATTCTTTTGACTGCTGTGAGATGAGAAACTTTGGGATGTACTTGAAACCTTGCACATACACATACTGAGAACATGATATCTGGTCTTGATGATGTAAGATACATCAAGGACCCAATCATTGATCTATAATTATGCAAATCCACATCTTCACCCTCAGCATCTTTTAGTAAACCTTTTTCTGCATCCATTGGTGTACTTGCAACTTTAGAATCAGCAAATTGAAATTTCCTTAGGATCTCTGCTACATACTTATCTTGGCTGATAAATATGCCTTCTTGAGATTGTTTCACTTGGAGACCCAAAAAGAAAGTAAGTTCCCCCATGGAACTCATTTCAAACTTACTATGCATAAGTTTTTCAAATTCTACACACAAGTCTTGGTTTGTGGATCCAAAGATAATGTCATCAACATAAATTTGCACCAGCAAGATGTCTTTCTTAGTTCTTTTGATGAACAAAGTTGGATCAATCTTGCCTCTTTGGAATCCATTTTCTAATAAATAGCAAGCCAATGTTTCATACCATGCCCTAGGAGCTTGGTGTAGACCATAAAGAGCCTTGATAACCCTATACACCTTGTATGGATATTCTGCATCAATGAAGCCTGGAGGTTGAGAAACATACACCTCTTCTTCAATGGTACCATATAAGAAGGCACTTTTAACATCCATTTGGTAAACAGTGAAGCCTATGAAAGAAGCATAGGCCAAGAATAGCCTAACTGCTTCAAGTCTTGCAACTGGAGCAAAAACCTCTTCATAATCTACCCCTTCTTCTTGAGTATACCCTTGGGCCACCAATCTTGCTTTGTTTCTGATCACTATTCCTCTTTCATCTTTCTTGTTTCTGAATACCCATTTGGTTCCAATTGCCCAGTGACCTTTTGGCAAATCAACCAATTTCCAAACCTTCTGAAGCTTGAATTGAAGAAGTTCTTCTTGCATTGCTTCAACCCAACTTGCATCATCTAAGGCTTTGTTAATGTTTTTGGGTTCAGCTTGTGAGAGAAAACATGAAAACAGGCATATGTTGGCAACTTCATGATTCTTTTCTTCATAAATAGATGAGATAAACCCTTCTTGGTCTGAAGTCAAGACTTGAAATCTTGTTCTAACACCGGAATCAATGCTACCAATCACATCATCAGTGGAGTGATCTTTGAGAATTCTTGTGTTGTGTGTTGTAGGAACTTCATAGGTAAATGGAAGATTGCCAATCCCCACTTCTTCTGGTAAAGAATCATCTGTTTCAACATTTAATGGCTCAGCAGTACCAATTTGTGAACTGGCAGTACCATCTGGTGAACTAGCAGTACCATTGTCATTTGCACTACTTTTTTGATTCTCTTGACCCTGAGTTCCATGATCATCTTCAGTACCTACATTTGTTGTATTTGAAGGTTCTTCTTGACTTGAAGATAAATCCAACCCTTTCCAAATTGACATCCAGATATAATCTTGATCTTTAGGTGTTTCAACATTGTCTTCAAAACCTGCATTATCATTAGTATTTGTACCTGCAACAGGCACATAATTCATAGATTATAAAAGTCTATCAATGTCAAACATCCAATCTGTCACAATTCGCATTTTCGGGTTTTCACTATGCACGGTTATGCATTATTCATATTACGTGAGGTTATTTATTTAATTAACGTTACCACTCAGTCAGTATTATTAAAAATTATACCCAGTACTCCAGACAATGATCCTAATAAATTTTTATACTAATTTTAATAATATAAAGTTTATATTATTATTTTACCCGGTGTTATTAAACCAATTTCTATATTTTTCGTTAAGGGCTTACAACTCCGTCAGATTACGACAAATTAACCCGATAGTTATTCCGACACCCGATTTATATTAGTAACATCATTTTATAATATTTACAACTTCGTCGTATTTTATTTCACTTCGTTAGTATTTATTTCAAGATAACTCGATACCCGATAACACTCAAACTACACACTAAATAAACTAACTCATACAATAATATTACAAATATCTTACACTTGCCTTTTTTTTTTCACCAAAACCCACGCCCCCCCATGCTCTAGCCATACCCTTTCACTTCTAAATTCCTTTCACATTAATTGTAGTTGGTACTATGTTTATTAAATTATTTACTTACACATAAAACTAGCACACATTTCATAAGTTCAAGATAAAACATTATCTCCCTTTGTCTCTCTTCAAATCCCACGGCAAACCACAAAAACCAAAGGAGATTCAAGAAACTTTTCAAGTGTTGGTGATTCACATGTCCCATTTGATGTTCTAGTTAAGATCCTACAACAAAAACTTCAAGAATCCTTCTTGTTTCTCTCAAATCTCAACATATTTTGTAAGTAACTCAAGACTATCTTATTTTCATGTATTTACTTTCAAATGATCTTGATATTTATGTATTTTCATGAGATCTTGTGTAATAATGCAAAATACTTTAGTTATGGTACCACTTTTCTTTAAAAATGCTTTAAAACACTAGATCTATACTTTTCACTAATATTCTCATGAACCACACTATATTTAGTTAAGTTTAGGACTCCATGACACTTTAAGAAGTGTATGGTAGATCAAGAGTGTTTGTGGAGTTGAATGGAATAAGTTTGATTAAGTTGTGAACTAGAAAAATGTATTTTTGGAACTATATAAGTACCTACTGCCACGATTTTTACTTTCTGGAAATCTCAGATTTTTGTGAACCATTTTGGTCTTAATATTTAGAAAATACACTCAATAAGGAACGCGTGGGCGCTTGAATCACTAAAAACGGACTTATAACGAAGAAGTTATGAATTATTTAAGTTACGCGACGAAAACTATTCTTTTCAGAAAAATAGGTGCTGATCACCGAACTTTCAGGAGCAAAATGAGTCGTTAACCTTGATCTAGATGAGCCGAGACCTTGAAAATATGTTAGTTTATGTTTATACGAACCCGTGGATATAAAGAACGCCGAAAACGAGCTTGTAACGAACGAGATATGAATTTTTGGAGATGCGACGATATATATACATTTTGACAGCACCTTTTTAAAAGGAGTTTTTAGTACCATTACTAGTATTTTCACAACTTGAACCATTATTAGCCGTTCACCAAATCAATCGAGGCGAGGTTGATTCAACGTCAAAAGTAACGACATTAAGATATTGTTAAAAAGATATTGAGAACGACAAGTTGGAATATTAACATACAAAGTATACATATTTTTCGCGACTAGTTTTACACGGCAAAATTGACATAAATCATATATTGCAAAAAGTATTGTTTTGCGGAAAAATTAGTATATTTGACTACAACATACCAAATAAGGATCATTGAGTACCGTTTCACTATATATGAACGAGAAATGATTTATAACTTGACAATATGTCACAAACGTATATTTTGACAATAAAAGGTATTTTCAAAAGTATCAAGTGGTATCGTTAACATAAGTATTTGCATGAGTTGAGTTACATCATTTGCTTACGTAAGTCATATCATCCATAATAGGTCACGTTTAGAGACCGAGATAAATTTCATCACTACTCATCATTGTTATTGTGATATCATACCAGGTGAGTTTCATAGCCCCACTTTTACTCTTTAATACTTGTTTTAAACTCTTTGGGGGAGATACATGCTTAAACTATTTGCTTTTACTCAAGACGATTTTACTCATATGCTATGCTATACTTTTATACACTTAAACATGATGTGTAGTTTTATTGCGATATATGACTTAATGTGGAAAACTATTCTATACGCTATATTCTTTCACCACTGTTTAACTCCTGGATGGAGCCGACGGAGAGGTATTGATAGTACTATCGGGTTGACACCCCCACCCTTGGCCCGCGATTCATGGCCTTGGGTGAATATAATCCAGCTATGAAGCATTCTTGCTTATTCTTGTCGTGAGGTTCAGTAGGCTATTAAACTTTACATTAAGCGTGCATATATCGTATACACATTTGACTTAATCATACTATATGTTAGCAGTGGGTTGTAAACACACAGGTTGCGAGTCTTGTATGGCCGGGGCTTGGAACTGAGTGGATTTACAATGCCTTTGCTGTGGAAACATTCTTTGAAGGCTTTTTCAACTATTTTAATACAAACTCTATGAACTCACCAACCTCGTGTTGACACTTTAGCATGTATTCTCAGGTATTAAGCAAAGGCACGCTACTGGAGGTTTTGGCAGGGCACGGCATGGTCATAGAAGACTCTGATATTCATAAGGGACCGTTTTAAATGATATTTTCAAGGGCCTAATTCCGCACTACTTTTTACAATGTAAATCAACATTTTTGTTAAACTATTTTATTCTAAATGAATGAGATGAAAACCGTTCTTTGCACTTGTGTTATGATACCAATTGAGTTGCACCCCAGCTACATGTATGCTTCCGCTGGATCCGATTTTGGGGGTGTTACAGATTGGTATCAGAGCCTTGGCTATAGAGAACTGGGTGATTTTAAAACCTAGACTATAGCTACTTTCATGAAAACTTAACCCTATGACCGCCACGTGCCTGCCTGCCAAGCTGATGCCTCACTTGTGGTTTGTTTGCTGACACATTTGCTGAGATTTGTGTCATATTATCAGATTAAATATACCTTCTTATTTTCATTGATTACTATAACATAAGCATGCTCACATATCATACACGTCATAGCGTTACACCTTTTCCTTATGTAGTTTCATCATTCGACCTCGAGTTTGGTCACTTGCCTTAGTCTTTTGAGACGTCCTTTAAATGTGAAGGACATAGTATTAGTATAACTAAGCTGAGTATTTCAAAATTCATTGAACCTCGGTGGAATATAGACTGGTCATCTATATTCGACCCGGGATAGTGAGACATAGCCTGACCACCTATGTCTGACTCAGAGATGAATTTTGCAATACTGAGAGTAGTTATAATAGAATTATGTCCAGATTGATTTGATTGATGTAAGCAATTCCAAAATCGAGCCAATCTTTCAAAAGACCTCATTTCAGGATGTTGAATCCATTATTTTTGGCAACTTGTTTCCTAGCTTGATCTAGTGACAGTTCTTGTTTGATGAGTTGCGAAAATCAAGCTTAGAGCCAAGTTGTTACCCCAGCCGATTCAGTTTAATCTCATGACAGTTCTTGTTTGATGAGTTGTGAGATTAAATTTGAATCGACAACCTAAACCGATTTAGCCTAATCCCATGACAGTTCTTGTTTGATGAGTTGTGGGATTAAGTAAAAATCGGTTACCTAAAGGTCTTTTGAGGGCTACGCTCGAGGATGGGAAAGTTTGCCTCATCAAATCCGACCAGGAGAACGTGTGTGCGCAGAACGAACGAGCTGAATTCAGGGACTGAATTCCTTTAACGGGTGGAGACTGTCACAATTCGCATTTTCGGGTTTTCACTATGCACGGTTATGCATTATTCATATTACGTGAGGTTATTTATTTAATTAACGTTACCACTCAGTCAGTATTATTAAAAATTATACCCAGTACTCCAGACAATGATCCTAATAAATTTTTATACTAATTTTAATAATATAAAGTTTATATTATTATTTTACCCGGTGTTATTAAACCAATTTCTATATTTTTCGTTAAGGGCTTACAACTCCGTCAGATTACGACAAATTAACCCGATAGTTATTCCGACACCCGATTTATATTAGTAACATCATTTTATAATATTTACAACTTCGTCGTATTTTATTTCACTTCGTTAGTATTTATTTCAAGATAACTCGATACCCGATAACACTCAAACTACACACTAAATAAACTAACTCATACAATAATATTACAAATATCTTACACTTGCCTTTTTTTTTTCACCAAAACCCACGCCCCCCCATGCTCTAGCCATACCCTTTCACTTCTAAATTCCTTTCACATTAATTGTAGTTGGTACTATGTTTATTAAATTATTTACTTACACATAAAACTAGCACACATTTCATAAGTTCAAGATAAAACACTATCTCCCTTTGTCTCTCTTCAAATCCCACGGCAAACCACAAAAACCAAAGGAGATTCAAGAAACTTTTCAAGTGTTGGTGATTCACATGTCCCATTTGATGTTCTAGTTAAGATCCTACAACAAAAACTTCAAGAATCCTTCTTGTTTCTCTCAAATCTCAACATATTTTGTAAGTATGTATTCGTTTATTTCATAATCACACAACTAAACACTTAACGAATTAGAAGTAAAATAAAATAAGTCGATAAAAGCAAATCTAATCGTTTAACTGTCCAGTCGCGACGAATATTCTATCATAAGCTTGGCAAGTATACACATCTCCACCACTAAAGCTAAGGAGTAACAAGTCTAAAGCGGTAAAAAGGGTTTTTAGGCTTAAGGGTTAATTATTCTCTTTCACTATCGATCTCAAATTCCAGAAAAGGCGACAAAATCACAAATACATGATCGAATCCACGAACACGATACTTGCAATTGCTCAAATCCTTAACTCGAATAGGCTAAAGATAGGTCCAAACTTCACCAATAATAATATATCAAAAAGGGCGACAAAATCATAAATACATAGCCGAATCCACGACTACGATACTTAAGATTGCTCAAATCCCTAATCTCAATAAATCAAAGATTTGGTTGGATAAAGAATAATGAAGGGCATGGATAACATTTGGGATATAAATTGGTGTAAAAATAAAAATAAACAAAACAAATAAATTAAAATCCTAAGTGTGGTTAATCACTATCCCAACCATCCCATGAATAAGACTCATATCATCGAATAACTCACGCTTTAACACTTGAAACACACGCTTTAGGTAGACACGAATTATACTCAACAAGATCTTAATCAAAGAATAAACCTTAATTGGCGTTCATAACTGCCAATTCCCATTCAATCCATAAATATAGTACAACAAATAGTGGTGATATCGACCACTTACATAACTTTACATCGTTGGTTTAAAACTAACTTCCAACTTTTCTTTTTCTTTCTTTTTCTTTTCTTATTTTTTCGATTTTTTTTTTTTTTTTTTTTTTTTTTTTTTTTTTTTTTTTTTTTTTTTTTTTTTTTTAACTTATAAACATAGATGTGTAAAATTTCACCACATCACTACAACTTTCTTTCCGGATAATTTTTCCATACTTTTCATACTTTCAGAAATAATGGTAATAGTGAAAGTAGTAAACACACGAAAAAAATAAACTCAAAAATATACAATATTTACTTTCACTCCAATTGCATTGTGCAATTTCCCGACCTAACCAAAGATAATGAATTACACACGCGAACACAGGTAATGTAAGGAAACACACTTTGCCTATAGCAATTAACCAACCACGGATTCTAATCTACAGGGTAGGCTAAGGTGTAAGGGTGTAACGAAACATTTTAAACATAGGTGTAAGAAATGAAAGGAATGGCTCTGAGTGTTTTTCTAGGGGTATCTTACTCTAAAAATGAGAGTAACAAAAGGTTTATACGGGGGTTAACTAACCAGTGTAGTTAGTTAATAACACATAACATATAATAGGCTATTTTGGGTGTAATCCTAGAAATTTACCAATTTAGACAAGTCATTCCAATTATATAAAATAATACTCATTATGGTGGTCTCGAATAGTATACAAGCCAAGTTCTAAAGTTTACAAGTCACCGGCACACTCATAGATTTGTGAATTTTGGAAAATCACAATTTTTGAAAATAACGTCATGTATGCAGCTATGCAACTTAGATCTTAAACAAAAACATGCTAAAAAAATTTTTTAAGTTTGATATATTAAGCACATTTTAAGCATAATTTTTGAAAAAGTTTAGGACAAGTAATTGTTAAGTGTTCTAATTCTCCAATCCCCCCACTTAAGTTAAACAACGTCCTCGTTGTTTGTATAAAAGGTTAAAAACTGGAAAATAAAAGAATTAGAACAGAAAAACTCCCCAGAGATTTGCTCGGTATGATCCTCCATTAGTATAAGAGCAAAAATCATCTTTCTTGTGGATTAGAACGTTAAAGCTTCATACTTGATGTATCCACAGGAAATCCAGGAAACTATAATACCACCAACACTTTAAAACACACCTAAGATAAGAAAGGTTCAAACTTGCATAATACATTAGTAGTTAGAAAAAATAAAACTTAAAAATTAAAACTGAAAATCATCAGGTCAGTCGATGCGCCGCATCTTATGGAAGAAGATACGCCATATCGAGCCTGGAATAAATACGGATCAGAATAAAGATGCGCCGCATCCTTAACCAGGGATGCGCCGCATTAAAATAAACTGATAAATAGTTTTAAAGTCGAAAATAAAAATGCAGAAAAATAAAATAAGATATGACCATTGCAGGAGATGCGTCGCATCTCAGAATTGAGATGCGCCGTATCTTCATGCGGGCCTGACTGACTCGACACAGAAAACAGAATAATAAAAGATAAATCTGGGTTGTCTCCCGGTAAGCACTTGTCTTTATTCCAGAGTCTTCAAGTTAGACTCACGTTCAGCTCTTTAATCCAATACTTCAGTTTCAAACTCCACCACCTCGTTCTCATTATCCTCAATTTTATTATCAAAGTATTTCTTCACACGTTGCCCGTTCACTTTGAATATATAACCATTTTTATCGCATATTTCAATAGTTCCGTATGGATACACTTTCTTGACAACAAACGGTCCCGTCCATCTTGATTTAAGTTTACCAGGATACATCTTTAATCTGGAATTAAACAGTAGCACTTTCTCTCCAATAGTAAACGTTTTATCCCCACGTAACCTCGAGTCATGCCATCTTTTAGTTCTTTCTTTGTAGATCTTAGTATTTTTGTAGGCCTCATCTCTTAGTTCATAGAGTTCATTAAGTTCCATGAAACGGTTCTTCGTTGCAGCTTCCATATCCATATTACAATTCGTCAAAGCCCAATATGCACTTTGTTCAATTTCGACCGGTAGGTGGCATGCTTTTCCGTATACAAGACGGAATGGAGTGCATCCCGTTGGTGTCTTATAGGCTGTACGGAATGCCCATAAAGCATCATTTAACTTGTCAGACCACCCTTTAGGATTATACCCAGTCGTTTTTTCAAGAATTCGTTTTATAGCACTATTGGTTACTTCAGTTTGACCATTTGATTGAGGATGGTATGCGGTGGAAACCCTATGATATACTCCATATTTTTGCAAGGCTTTTCCCAGATGGTGATTACAAAAGTGTGTTCCCCTATCACTAATCAATGCTTTAGGAATTCCAAACCTAGAGAACAAACTTTGCAAAAATTTAAGTACTACCTTGTTGTCGTTTGTTGGAGATGCTTGCGCTTCGACCCATTTTGATACGTAATCAACAGCAACCAAAATATATTTATTACCTTTAGATTCAGGAAACGGTCCCATGAAGTCTAATCCCCATATGTCGAAAACTTCACATACATGGATATAATTTTGCGGCATTTCGTTTCTTGATGTAATATTTCCAGATCGTTGACACGCATCACATCCTTTTATATAATCTTTCGCATCCTCCAACATCGTGGGCCAATAAAATCCCGCATCCAGGATCTTTCTTCTTGTGATGACTGGACCGTGATGTCCCCCAGTTGGCCCTGAATGGCAATGTGCCAATATTGCTGCGATGTCATCACCGTCTATGCATCTTCGTATAATATTGTCAGGACATAATTTAAAGGCATACGGTTCATCCCAAATATACTCGTTAGCGCGAGTTATAAACCTTCTTTTCTCGTCGGATGTTAGCCCTTTTGGAATTTCATTTGCAACAATAAAGTTTATAAAGTCGGCATACCATGGTCCATTATTATTGCTCTTAATTCCTACCATCATAAGGTGTTCATCAGGAAAGTCATCAGCTATTTCCCTTTCGTCAAGCACCTCCATATCAGGGTTTTCAAGTCTAGATAAGTGGTCAGCAGCTAGATTCTCGGCACCCTTTTTATCTTTAATTTCAATATCGAATCCTTGGAGCAATAAAACCCACCTAATAAGCCTTGGCTTGGCATCCTGTTTATTGAACAAATACTTCAAAGCAGAATGGTCAGTGTAAACCATAGTTTTTGACAATACAAGATATGATCTAAATTTATCGAATGCAAAAACTACTGCTAGAAGTTCTTTTTCCGTGGTGGTGTAGTGTTCTTGGGCATTATTCAATGTTTTGCTAGCATAATAAATTGGCTTAAATTTCTTATCTATCTTTTGGCCAAGTACGGCTCCAACAACATAATCACTAGCATCACACATTAGTTCAAAAGGCAGATTCCAATCCGGCGAAATTATAATGGGTGCAGAAGTTAGTTTTTCTTTAAGTATATTAAATGCCTTTTTGCAATCTTCAGAAAAATCAAACTTTGCATCCTTTAGCAACAATTGGGTCATAGGCCTAGATATTTTTGAAAAATCCTTTATGAATCTACGATAAAATCCAGCGTGCCCTAAAAAACTTCTAACGCCTTTTACGTTAGTGGGGTAAGGTAGTTTAGCAATTACATCAATTTTAGCTTTATCGACTTCTATACCTTTCCCAGAAATCTTATGTCCTAACACAATTCCCTCTCTAACCATAAAGTGACATTTTTCCCAATTAAGAACAAGGTTAGTTTCTTCACACCTAGCAAGCATTTTATCAAGTTTAAAGAGACAATCACTAAATGAGTTACCGAACACCGAGAAGTCGTCCATGAAGACTTCCATAAAGTCTTCTACCATATCATGGAAGATAGCTGATGAACTCAAATAAGTACATTTTATTACTATCATTTATCCTATTAATTTGACTTGTTTTACTATATTATGTATGAGGATTGATACTTAATCGTTTACTTTTGTAATTCTCAGGTAAAAACAAGCATTTGGTGAAACTTAGCGATTTTGGACTAATAATGGAGCAAAACGTGCATAAAGTGAAAGTCTACTGACATGGACAAGATTAAGTCAATTCTGCTCCAGATGCGCCGCATCCCACTCTCAACATGCGCCGCATCTCTATCAAGATATCACCAGATACGATCCAAGATACAAGAGGACATGCGCCGCATCTAATCATGGAGTTACGCCGCATCTTCTGGCGGTGTACGAATATTCCTGAATATTATAATCTTGGACCCCACGCGAAGTTAAGTACATGCGCCGCATCTACTTAGTAGATGCGCCGCATCTTCCCTCAGACAGAAACTATAAATACCCCGTAGACCAGACGAATTATAAGTTCCGAAAACCCTAAAACCGAAGACAAAACAGGAGGAACAAAGGACGAATTCAGTCAAGGAGGCAGCACAAGACACACCCAAATCAAAGATACAAGAGCTGTAAGAAGGTGCTGCATGTGTTTAATTCATTAAGTAGTTTTGTTTTATTGTGTTAGCAAACTTTAATTCATCAGGATTGGTGGCTTGTGTAATGTGACAACGAAAGATTGCACTCCCTTTAATACTTGCTTTCCCATCAATTAAAGTTTATATGTTGATGTCTTTGGTTACTACTTATTAGTGCATTGATAACCTCTGTGTTTATTAGTGGCTTGCGGGCATTTGACTGCGGGACATAATGTGGCTCCCACGGTTGTTTCTAAATTGATCACTTAGGAATAACTTTTAGACATAAGTAATCATTAAGGGTTTACTCGCCGATAAGATTAGGACCAACGAGAAAGGGTTAACTACATACACTTCATATAAAGCTATCAATAAAACAAGTGACAATCTACTTAATCATAAGGACAGCCCTCTTATTGTCTCAAGTATTTATCTGTGTACGTGTGTGCTACTTGCTGATTCGTGCCTATTGTTTTATTTTATTATTTAATTGCAACAAATCGTGCCAGTCTCTCAGGCTGAAACCCCCTTGCGTTAGGATATTAAAATACTGATTAGAATAACGAGATAATACGTTCCACTCTTAGTGATCGACACTCTACTTACCATTATCTTCATACTGACCGGGTACACTGCTCGTTAAGTGTGTGTGTTATTGATAAGTCGGCTAAATATAAATTTAAAACTTGAGTAGGCATTAAAACTGCTAAACCGCAACGACACATCACGCGCATCAAGTTTTTGGCGCCGCTGCCGGGGAGTGAATTGTTATTATCTGTTAATTTGATTAGTATTTTAATTAGGTTTTTCTTTTTATTAGATTAATTGCATCATTGTACTATTTTGCATATTTGTTGTATTGTGTGTTAATTGTTTTCTTTTTATTTTTGTGTGTTTATTTTTGTTTTCGTTTGTGTGTTTAATTTTTGTTTTTATTTTTCGTATTTTTCTGTTCTGCTATCGTTGTACTGTGCTAAATCAAACGATACGGCGCATCTGATCTCTCATATACGGCGTATTGCGTTTAATTTTTTTTAATACAACGCGTTTAATTAATTCGATACGACGCATCTTTTCCCCAAGATACAGCGTATCTGTTTTTAATAAGAAAATTTTTCTAAACGTTAAAGTAATACGACGCATCTGCATTTGCAGATACGGCGTATCTGTTTTTAATAAAAAAAAAATTTCTAAACGTAAACGCCATACGACGCATCTGCTTTAGCAGATACGGCGTATCTATTATTTTAATTAAAAACAGTTTGCGAATTATTAAACAGATACGGCGTATCGATCTCTGACGATACGGCGCATCTTTCTGAATCAAAAATCTTTTATTTTTAAACGTAACGAAAATACGGCGCATTAACTTTCGTTAATACGACGCATTTAATTTTAATTAGATAAGTTGATTTTTGATTAATTAATTCGATACGGCGCATTCTTAAATTCTAAAGCGGCGTATCTATTTTCTGGATAAAGTCTGATTAAATTTTAACGATTATAAGATACGGCGTATCCAACTTTTTGGATACGGCGCATCGTCTGCAGATATCAGTAACTTTAATTTTTCGTATTCCGTTTTCGTTATTAATCATCTGATATACTACTTTCTCGAGCATACCCTACTGATATTTTTGTGTTGATTTCAGGAAGTGCATGACCAGGAGTTCTACGAAGAACTTGATTCAACCTTTCGAAGATCCTGAACGAGCCCTACATTCGCTTAAAAGGCTTTTCAACACAAGAAGCTTTGATCTTTCAAGTTCACTCGAGCTTGATTACTTTTCTGAAGAAAAAGAGGAAGTTGAAACAGAAACAATGGGCGAAAACACTACTATGGAGGAATACATGAACAATACCCGTGCTGATTACACTTCAGGAGTTGCTAGACCTAAGTTTGATGATAATTCAAAATTTGAGTTGAAGGGTCAGTTTCTCAAAGAGCTCAGAGAGAATGCTTTCAGTGGGACGGAACAAGAGGATGCTAATGAGCATGTTGAGAAGGTCCTGGAGATTGCAGATTTGTTTACCTCAGAAGGAGTCAATACTGATCAACTCATGCTAAGAATCTTTCCAATCTCACTAAAAGGAGCTGCTAATAAGTGGCTAAGGAATGAACCTGCTAGTTCAATCATTACATGGGAAGGTTTGAAGAGCAAATTCCTGAAGAGATATTGTCCACCTGCTAAGACTGCTAAGAAGATGGAGGCTATCAATAGTTTCAAGCAAGAGCCTGATGAAACCCTTTATCAAGCTTGGGAACGATTTAAAGATTTATTGATAAAATGTCCTCAACACTATCTAACCCCTATGCAGGAGATAAAATTGTTTTATCAGGGACTGGACATGCCAACTAGACAGATCTTGGATGCTAAGGGAGCTGTACCTCAGATGAGTGCAACTAATGCTAGGAAAGCGATCCAAGAAGCTGCTGATCATTCTCAGAAATGGCACGATGGGACCTCTACTAGATCTAAGAGCAGCACTAATTTTGACGGGATTGCTGCTATTCAAGCTCAATTGGATAAAATTAGTAGAGAGATGAAGAAGCGAGATGAAAGAGCGTATGCTGCCCAAGTTGGATGTGAAAAGTGCGAAGGACCTCACTACACTAAAGATTGCCCGAACAAGAATGAAAGTGAGACATTTGAAGAAGCATATTACACCCAATTTGGACAACCATTCCGACCTTCAGCAAGATTTAGGGAAGCTAGTCCGGGATTCTATCAAAAGAACAACTTCAATCCCGCTTATCAAGAGAGGAGGCAGACTTTAGACGATAATTTAAAGCAAATTATGGCCGATGCTGCTAAAAGACACGAAGAGAATACTGCTATGATCAAAGAAATTCGAGCTTCAATGGACACTACTACAAGAAATCAAGGAGCTTCGATCAAAGCATTGGAACAATAAATTGGTCAAATGAGCAAGGTTCTTCAAGAAAGGGGATATGGAAGTTTACCGAGCTCAACTGAAACAAATCCAAGAGATCATGTTAAGGCCATAAGCACCACTGAAGAAGTCACTCCTAATATACCTAGAAGATCGATGAATGGTGATGATGGTGCAAGACCCGAATTTTTCTTTAACTCTTCAATCAGCTTAAGGAGACTACTAAAAGAGAAGACAAAGATTGAAGAAGAGATCAAGGCAACAATGAAAGAAGAGAGCCCTGCAACCGACTCAAATGCCTTGCCTCATAAAGAAAGAGACCCAGGAAGTTTTACTCTACCTTGTTCTATTAATAGTATATCTTTCAATAATGTGTTAGCTGACTTAGGAGCTAGTGTTAGTGTTATGCCTCTTAAGACATTCGCTACCCTAGGACTAGGAAAATTAGCACCAACTAAATTACTTATTGAATTGGCTGATAAAACGGTAAAACGACCTGAAGGGATTGCTAATAATGTGCTAGTTAAGATTGAGCAGTTTATTTTTCCCGTAGACTTTGTTATACTAGACATGCCCGAGGATGTTAAGATTCCTTTAATCCTCGGAAGACCTTTCTTGTCTACTGCCCATGCTAAGATTGATGTGTTTAAGAGAAAAATTTCATTAAGGATAGGGAATAATAAACTAGTCTATAAGTGCCAAGATCCGGTTAAAAGCATAATTAGAGGTGTTTATGTACTAGGATTAAGAGAGCGTATGGACCTCGATCTTGAAGCTAGACTTATGGGTGAAACATTGATTCAAAACAGCTCAACTAATCCTAATCATGAGAACTTTGAGGAATTCATTGACCTTAATGTACCTACCGAACTTAGACGCAATGTTGTTAATGATTCTGATGATGAGTGGTATGATTGTGTAGTAATTAATAAACGTAGGAGAGTAGTTGAGAGAAAACGAATTTGAACAATGATGTGTTTATTGAACTACCACCCTACCTTGCTTATTTGTGCTTATATGATAATAAGAATTTCCCGTCTATCATTTTGTCATCTCTGCCCGAAAGGGACAGGACTTTGTTTATACAGATATTAAAGAGGAACGGCGTGGAAATTAAGGACAAGCAAGGAGTGTTCAATATTACTAAATTGGCGATGAAGGAGCGTGATGTTTCCGACTCCTTCAATGATCGATATTAAAGAGCTGAACGTGAGTCTAACTTGAAGACTCTGGAATAAAGACAAGTGCTTACCGGGAGACAACCCGGATTTATCTTTTATTATTCTGTTTTCTGTGTCGAGTCAGTCCAGGCCGCATGAGGATACGGCGCATCTCAATTCTGAGATGCGACGCATCTCCTGCAATGGTCATATCTTATTTTATTTTTCTGCATTTTTATTTTCAACTTTAAAACTATTTATCAGTTTATTTTAATGCGGCGCATCCCTGGTTAAGGATGCGGCGCATCTTTATTCTGATCCGTATTAATTCCAGGCTCGATACGGCGTATCTTCTTCAATAAGATACGGCGCATCGACTGACCTGATGATTTTCAGTTTTAATTTTTAAGTTTTATTTTTATCTAACTACTAATGTATTATGCAAGTTTGAACCTTTCTTATCTTAGGTGTGTTTTAAAGTGTTGGTGGTATTACAGTTTCCTGGATTTCCTGTGGATACATCACGTATGAAGCTTTAACGTTCTAATCCACAAGAAGTTGATTTTTGCTCTTATACTAATGGAGGATCATACCGAGCAAATCTCAGGGGAGTTTTTCTGTTCTAATTCTTTTAATTTCCAGTTTTTAACCTTTTATACAAACAACGAGGACGTTGTTTAACTTAAGTGGGGGGATTGGGGAATTAGAACACTTAACAATTACTTGTCCTAAACTTTTTCAAAAATTATGCTTAAAATGTGCTTAATATATCAAACTTAAATTTTTTTTTTAGCATGTTTTTGTTTAAGATCTAAGTTGCATAACTGCACACATGACGTTATTTTCAAAAATTGTGATTTTCCAAAATTTACAAATCTATGAGTGTGCCGGTGACTTGTAAACTTTAGAACTTGGCTTGTATACTATTCGAGACCACCATAATGAGTATTATTTTATATAATTGGAATGACTTGTCTAACTTGGTAAAATTCTAGGATTACACCCAAATAGCCTTTATATGTTATGTGTTATTAGCTAACTACACTGGTTAGTTAACCCCCGTATAAACCCTTTTTGTTACTCTCACTTTTAGAGTAAGATACCCCTAGAAAAACCCTCAGAGCCATTCCTTTCGTTTCTTACACCTATGTTTAAAATGTTTCGTTACACCCTTACACCTTAGCCTACCCTATAGATTAAAATCCGTGGTTGGTTAATTGCTATAGGCAAAGTGTGTTTCCTTACATTTCCTGTGTTCGTGTGCGTAATTCATTATCTTTGGTTAGGTCGGGAAATTGCACAATGCAATTGGAGTGAAAGCAAATATTGTATATTTTGGAGTTTATTTTTCGTGTGTTTACTACTTTCACTATTACCGTTATTTCTGAAAGTATGAAAAGTATGAATAAAAATTATCCGGAAAGAAAGTTATAGTGATGTGGTAAAATTTTACACATCTTTGTATATGTTGATGTCAAAAAAAAAAAAAAAAAAAAAAAAAAAAAAAAAAAAAAAAATCGAAAAAATAAGAAAAGAAAAAGAAAGAAAGAAGAGTTGGATGTTTGTTTTAACCAACTTATGTAAAGTTATGTAAGTGGTCGATATCACCACTATTTGTTGTACTATATCTATGGATTGAATGGGAATTGTCAGTTATGGGAACGCCAATTAAGGTTTATTCTTTGATTAAGATCTTGTTGAGTATAATTCGTGTCTACCTAAAGCGTGTGTTTCAAGTGTTAAAGCGTGAGTTATTCGATGATATGAGTCTTATTCATGGGATGGTTGGGATAGTGATTAACCACACTTAGGATTTTAATTTATTTGTTTTGTTTATTTTTATTTTTACACCAATTTATATCCCAAATGTTATCCATGCCCTTTATTATTCTTTATCCAACCAAACCTTTGATTTATTGAGATTAGGGATTTGAGCAATCTTAAGTATCGTAGTCGTGGATTCGACTATGTATTTATGATTTTGTCGCCCTTTTTGATATATTATTATTGGTGAAGTTTGGACCTATCTTTAGCCTATTCGAGTTAAGGATTTGAGCAATTGCAAGTATCGTGTTCGTGGATTCGATCATGTATTTGTGATTTTGTCGCCTTTTCTGGAATTTGAGATCGATAGTGAAAGAGAATAATTAACCCTTAAGCCTAAAAACCCTTTTTACCGCTTTAGACTTGTTACTCCTTAGCTTTAGTGGTGGAGATGTGTATACTTGCCAAGCTTATGATAGAATATTCGTCGCGACTGGACAGTTAAACGATTAGATTTGCTTTTATCGACTTATTTTATTTTACTTCTAATTCGTTAAGTGTTTAGTTGTGTGATTATGAAATAAACGAATACATGCTTAAATATAAAAATAAATCCTAACATCTTTTAGGATACATTTTCATAAAAGAAATTCTAAGGTTTACTTGGTGACAAGTAAAGTTCAAGTGGGGGGATATTTGATGAACTCAAATAAGTACATTTTATTACTATCATTTATCCTATTAATTTGACTTGTTTTACTATATTATGTATGAGGATTGATACTTAATCGTTTACTTTTGTAATTCTCAGGTAAAAACAAGCATTTGGTGAAACTTAGCGATTTTGGACTAATAATGGAGCAAAACGTGCATAAAGTGAAAGTCTACTGACATGGACAAGATTAAGTCAATTCTGCTCCAGATGCGCCGCATCTCACTCTCAACATGCGCCGCATCTCTATCAAGATATCACCAGATACGATCCAAGATACAAGAGGACATGCGCCGCATCTAATCATGGAGTTACGCCGCATCTTCTGGCAGTGTACGAATATTCCTGAATATTATAATCTTGGACCCCACGCGAAGTTAAGTACATGCGCTGCATCTACTTAGTAGATGCGCCGCATCTTCCCTCAGACAGAAACTATAAATACCCCGTAGACCAGACGAATTATAAGTTCCGAAAACCCTAAAACCGAAGACAAAACAGGAGGAACAAAGGACGAATTCAGTCAAGGAGGCAGCACAAGACACACCCAAATCAAAGATACAAGAGCTGTAAGAAGGTGCTGCATGTGTTTAATTCATTAAGTAGTTTTAATTTATTGTGTTAGCAAACTTTAATTCATCAGGATTGGTGGCTTGTGTAATGTGACAACGAAAGATTGCACTCCCTTTAATACTTGCTTTCCCATCAATTAAAGTTTATATGTTGATGTCTTTGGTTACTACTTATTAGTGCATTGATAACCTCTGTGTTTATTAGTGGCTTGCGGGCATTTGACTGCGGGACATAATGTGGCTCCCACGGTTGTTTCTAAATTGATCACTTAGGAATAACTTTTAGACATAAGTAATCATTAAGGGTTTACTCGCCGATAAGATTAGGACCAACAAGAAAGGGTTAACTACATACACTTCATATAAAGCTATCAATAAAACAAGTGACAATCTACTTAATCATAAGGACAGCCCTCTTATTGTCTCAAGTATTTATCTGTGTACGTGTGTGCTACTTGCTGATTCGTGCCTATTGTTTTATTTTATTATTTAATTGCAACAAATCGTGCCAGTCTCTCAGGCTGAAACCCCCTTGCGTTAGGATATTAAAATACTGATTAGAATAACGAGATAATACATTCCACTCTTAGTGATCGACACTCTACTTACCATTATCTTCATACTGACCGGGTACACTGCTCGTTAAGTGTGTGTGTTATTGATAAGTCGGCTAAATATAAATTTAAAACTTGAGTAGGCATTAAAACTGCTAAACCTCAACGACACATCACGCGCATCAATAGCCGTCATACAACGTTGGAAAGTAGCAGGGGCGTTGCATAATCCGAACGGCATTCTTCTATAGGCGAAGGTTCCATAAGGGCAGGTGAAAGTCGTCTTTTCTTGATCCTCGGGGGCAATTGGTATTTGGAAGAAACCTGAAAAACCATCTAAAAAACAATAATAATCATAACCTGATAGTCTTTCTAACATTTGATCAATAAATGGAAGAGGGAAGTGATCTTTTCGCGTAGCATCATTGAGTTTGCGGTAGTCGATGCAAACTCTCCATCCGGTAACAGTTCTTGAAGGGATTAGCTCATTGTCGTCATTGAGTACTACCGTCATTCCTCCCTTTTTTGGTACAACGTGGATGGGACTGACCCACGAGCTGTCGGAAATTGGGTAGATAAGTCCGGAGTCAAGCAATTTTACAATTTCATTTTTCACCACATCTTGGACTTTTGGATTCAAACGCCTTTGAGGTTGGATAGTTGGTTTGAATTCATCCTCCATAAGGATTTTATGTGTACAAAATGACGGGCTAATTCCCTTAATATCAGACATACTCCACGCTAATGCTCCTCTTCGTTTATATAGTACCTGCAAAAGAGACTCTTTTTCTTTTGGCGTTAAGTCAGATGCAATAATAACGGGTGAATTAGTATTTCCGTTTAAATAAGCATATTCCAAAGTAGAAGGAAGATCCTTAAGCACAGGTTTAACATTATCAATTTCAGTAACACTAGCGGAATAAACCTGTTCATTAATTATATCGCTGCTGTCATCAGATAGATGCGCCGCATCGAGGTTTCCGATGCGCCGCATCGCGTTACATACAGCAGAGTCAGCAGCAGAATTATAATCAACAGTATTCTCATCTACTTGATCTTCTATAGCAATTGCGTTTTCTAAATTTTTAAGCAGAAAAGAATCAAGTAAATTATTCTTTAACAATTTCTGAGTAAATTGATTAATCGTATCATCAGAAACATCGATGTTAAAGCATTCATCGTCATCGGATTCATCTTTACTCATAGATTGTTCCATGTTAAACTCAACCTCATCTTTCCCTATGGTAAAAGTTATCTTTTTATTAAAAACATCAATTATGGCCCTAGCAGTGGCTAAAAATGGTCGTCCTAATATTATAGGAGTTCTAGAATTTTCAGGCATATCAAGGATAACGAAGTCGATAAGTAATTCAAATTTATCAACTTTTATCAATATATTTTCCGCTATTCCTAATGGGTATTGTATGGACCTATCAGCTAGTTCTAAGCACATCCTAGTGGGTTTTGGTTCACCAAGACCTAATTTATCATACATAGAAGAGGGCATAAGACTTATACTAGCTCCTAGGTCGGCTAAGGCATTTTCAATATGCAAATTTTTAATTTGACAAGGAATAGTGAAACTCCCTGGATCTTTTTCTTTAGACGGAAGTTTATTGAGCAATGCCGCTGAGCTTCTTTTCCCCATTGTTATGGTGCAAGCCTCTTCGAGTTTAGACTTGTTTGTAAGCAAGCCTTTCAGATATTTAGCATATTTCGGCGTTTGCACTAGGGCTTCCATAAATGGTATGCTTAGCTGCAGCTGCTTGAGATTCTCCAGGAATTTCTTTTGATAGGCATCTTCTTTCTCTTTCCTTACCCTATGTGGGAAGGGTGGTGTTGATCGTTTAGGTTCAACAGAAGGTTCTCTTCTAATTACAGGTTCTGGATCAGTTTCTTTTGGTTGCTCTTGCTCAGGTGGTAAAGATTCAGGAGAAATTTTGTTTGTACTGTCATCCTCGGGTGTTTCTCCGATTTGAAAGGTTGACTTTCCGCCTCTAGTTGTAATTCCTTTCAGATCGTGCCTTACCAAAAGAACCTTGTTAAGCACTGTTGACAATTGGTGCACTTCAATTGCCAAACCATTGATCATATTGTTTTGTTCCTTTAGTAACAGCTCATGACTGCCTTTGAATTCAGTGATAAAGTTCCTTGCTTCATGATGTTCTTGTTCATTGGCTTGAGCGATTAGTAGTGCAAACTCTTCCATAGTAAGGTTTCTTTGGGGTCTTCCGAACCAGTTTGGGAAAATATCGAACATTGTTCCTGAAAATTAAGAACAAGAAGATTTCAAAGTAAAAGTTTCCTAGTATAAGGGGAAGTCAGAATATTTTCCGTTCGGAAATTAGAAAAGAATAAAAGTTGCTGATATCTGCAGACGATGCGTCGTATCCAAAAAGTTGGATACGCCGTATCTTATAATCGTTAAAATTAAATCAGATTTTATCCAGAAGATAGATACGCCGCTTTAGAATTTTGAATGCGCCGTATCGAATTAAATAATCAAAAATCAGCTTATCTAATTAAAATTAAATGCGTCGTATTAACGAAAGTTAATGCGCCGTATTTTCGTTACGTTTAAAAATAAATATCGATTTTTGATTCAGTAAGATGCGCCGTATCGATATAGATCGATGCGTCGTATCTGTTTAATAATTCGCAAACTGTTTTTAATTAAAATAATAGATACGCCGTATCTGCGAAAGCAGATGCGTCGTATGGCGTTAACGTTAGAAATTTTTTTTTTATCAAAAACAGATACGCCGTATCTGCTAAAGCAGATGCGTCGTATTACTTTATCGCTTTTTGAAAAAAAAATTCGTATTAAAAACAGATACGCCGTATCTTGGGGAAAAGATGCGTCGTATCGAATTAATTAAACGCGTTGTATTTTAAAAAAAATTAAACGCAATACGCCGTATCTGAGAGATCAGATGCGCCGTATCGTTTGATTTAGCACAGTACAACGATAGCAGAACAGAAAAATACGAAAAATAAAAACAAAAATAAAAACACACGAAAATAAATAAAGCAAACAAATAACACAAAACAAATAACACACAGTACAACAAATATGCAAAATAATACAATGATGCAATTAATCTAATAAAAAGAAAAACCTAATTAAAATACTAATCAAATTAACAGATAATAACAATTCACTCCCCGGCAGCGGCGCCAAAAACTTGATGGGCGTGCGTTGGAGTAAAGTTTTGGCAGTTTTAATGCCTACTCAAGTTTTAAATTTATATTTAGCCGACTTATCAATAACACACACACTTAACGAGCAGTGTACCCGGTCAGTATGAAGATAATGGTAAGTAGAGTGTCGATCACTAAGAGTGGAACGTATTATCTAGTTATTCTAATCAGTATTTTAATATCCTAACGCAAGGGGGGTTTCAGCCTGAGAGACTGGCACGATTTGTTTGCAATTAAATAATAAAATAAACCAATAGGCACGAATCAGCAAGTAGCACACACGTACACAGATAGATACTTGAGACAATAAGAGGGGTGTCCTTATGATTAAGTAGATTGTCACTTGTTTTATTGATAGCTTTATATGAAGTGTATGTAGTTAACCCTTTCTCGTTGGTCCTATTCTTATCGGCGAGTAAACCCTTAATGATTACTTATGTCTAAAAGTTATTCCTAAGTGATCAATTTAGTAATAACCGTGGGAGCCACATTATGTCCCGCAGTCAAATGCCCGCAAGCCACTA
Organism: Artemisia tridentata subsp. tridentata; assembly: GCA_021014915.2. Lineage (NCBI taxonomy): Eukaryota > Viridiplantae > Streptophyta > Magnoliopsida > Asterales > Asteraceae > Artemisia > Artemisia tridentata. Next base: position 199,466,886 of record CP139508.1, read on the forward strand.
ATAGACACAGAGGTTATCAATGCACTAATAAGTAGTAACCAAAGACATCAACATATAAACTTTAATTGATGGGAAAGCAAGTATTAAAGGGAGTGCAATCTTTCGTTGTCACATTACACAAGCCACCAATCCTGATGAATTAAAGTTTGCTAACACAATAAAACAAAACTACTTAATGAATTAAATACATGCAGCACCTTCTTACAGCTCTTGTATCTTTGATTTGGGTGTGTCTTGTGCTGCCTCCTTGACTGAATTCGTCCTTTGTTTCTCCTGTTCGGACTTAGGTTATAATGTTCGGAACTTCAAATTCGTCTGGTCTACGGGGTATTTATAGTTTCTGTCTGAGGGAAGATGCGGCGCATCTAAGGAGTAGATGTGGCGCATGTACTTAACTTCGCGTGGGGTCCAAGATTATAATTTTCAGGAATATTCGTACACCGCCAGAAGATGCGGCGTAACTCCATGATTAGATGCGGCGCATGTCCTCTTGTATCTTGGATCGTATCTGGTGATATCTTGATAGAGATGCGGCGCATGTCATGAGTGAGATGCGGCGCATCTGGAGCAGATTAGTCTTGATCTTCTTCATTTCAGTAGACTCTTTACTTTATGCATGTTTTGCTCCATTATTAGTCCAAAATCGCCAAGTTTCACCAAATGCTTGTTTTTACCTGAGAATTACAAAAGTAAACAATTAAGTATCAATCCTCATACATACTATAGTAAAACAAGTCAAATTAATAGGATAAATGATAGTAATAAAATGTACTTATTTGAGTTCATCAAAGGATCTGATCTTCATCAGGCATTTTAAAATCAGAAGAAAGAACCATACATTCATTGTCAGTAAAGAGAACATTGTTCTTTTTGTCACACATTTGTGAGACACTAAGGAGATTAAACTGAAGTTCTTTCACAAAGTACACATTTTCAAAATCTAATTTACTGGTTTTGATTGTACCTTTACCAGTAATCTTTCCTTTGATTCCTCCCCCAAAGGTAACATATCCTCCATCAATTGTTTTGAAGTCTGTGAGGAAAGACATGTTGCCTGTCATGTGCCTTGAACATCCACTATCTACATATCCTTGATCACCAATATCAGATGAATGTTCCTGCACATATATAGACATATTAGTTTCCTTGGGGTACCCAAGCCATGACAGACTTGGGTTTGCCTCTTGCATCAATGTAATCAAACCTTTTTAGGATTGTTGATGCACCTTTTGATTGGAGTGGTTTCCATATCCAACATGCTGAGGACTTAACATCATTTTCCATTTTAATCCATTTTGTGGTCTTTGGTCTATCAGTACCAATTTTGGCAGTACCATTTGGTCTAGCAGGACCTTTTGGTCTAGCAGGACCTTTTGGTTTTGGTCTCCAAATTTGCGTTTTGACCACAGATTTCTTTTCAATAGGACTATTTACAACTTTTGGTGCATATTTGAAAGTGTTTCTTGCACCCTTATCAGTTGATTTTGAGTTAACAGGCTTATTTTGTCTAACAGTATGTTTAACTTTTGGTGTGTTAGACTTCACAAAACTTTTTCTGGGGTGAGTTTCATTTGTTTTAGACTTTGATTTACTCCCAGAAACCCAGTTGTTACAATAAGCATGAGTATGATTAAAACTACCACAGTAATAACAAGCCTTATTGTACATAACAAAATCATCACCAAGTTGGTGTGACTTAAGATTGTTCCAATTTCTTTGGCTACCTCTAGGTTTGCTATTACACTTAGCACAACTTTCAACTGTTTTCGGAACAGCTTTAGCCTTAGTCTTAATCTCTACTCTTTTAGGACTAGTTGGTCCTACTTTGTTTCCTATGTTTGAAACAGTCTCTTCTTCATCATCATCAGATATCCAATCTTCAATAATTAGAACATCTAATTTCTTATCAGTGAGCACCTTTTTGTTGGAGAGTTATGCAACACTAGCATTCTCCAAAGGTTCACTTTTCTCTACAGGTTTAGCTAATGGTTTGTTGATGAATTTATGTAAACCTGATTCTGCAAGATCTAATCATGGGGGACAAGGGATTCCTCTATAAGGAGGTGGACATGTCTTGTATCCAATCCCTGATTTGATTCTTTTGTTCATCTGATTTTCAACTATGCTTCTAGTACAATCAGAAGCAGTTTCCAAAGTGGTAACTGTTAGTTGAATATTTTCCTTTGCCAATGTCACTTTAGCACACTCAGTTCTTAACATTTTTATTTCTGCATCTTTCAAAAATATTTGTCTATTAAGAATAGCTTTTGTGTCAGAAAAAGTGAGTTCATTTTCCCTAAAATGGATTATTTGCTTCTCAAGTTTAGCCATACCACACTTATGATTTACTAGGTCTTGATGTGTTTTTCTTTGTTCTAATGTCAGTTCATCATAAAATTTTCTTAAAGTTTCTAATTCTTTAAAAACTTCACAATTATTAGAACATTTGGTAGTTTGTACCTCAGGAGTGGAGAAAGCCATCAAAGCTAATTCATCTGAAGTTGACTCCTCTTCACCCATAAAACTCCAATCAAAACCCATCCCATCAATAGCAACCATTGCTTTAGGCTCAGTGATTTCCACAGCCTTACTCTTGTTCTCAAAGCTTCCTTTCTTCTCAAACATTCCCTTGTTCTTGTTCTCAAACCCTCTTCCCTTATCATCCTGCTTCTTTGGTCTTCTACACTCTCTTGAGTAGTGACCCTTCATGTGGCAGTTGTAACACTCCACTTTGGACTTGTCATACCCAGCAGGCTCATTACCATCTATGATAATCTTCTTTCTAGTCCTCATTAGTAACTTCTTAGCCCTTATGCTCAGAAGTGAAAGTTGCCACTTTATGTCCATTTCTTCAAGATCATCATCATTGATCTCATGAAGATCTTCAAAAGTTAATATGGACCCATTGTGTTGTGATGTCAGGAAAACACACCCAATTGTTTCATCTAGAATGGTTTTGGTACTGCTAGAAGTACTGGCAGTACCAAAGTTTGTGTTGGCAGTACCTTCTTCTCTGCCATCTTTTTCTTCATCTACAACTCTTGAGGTGCTTGGAGATGATACAAAAGCCATATTTCCTGAGCTTGAACCAGTAGTCTTCTTCACTTCATGCTCTACTATTTTGAAGTTGTTGTAGAGATCATTAAGACTCATCTGATCAATATCTGGTTTGTTTTTCCAGACAATGACATGCATGGACCATTCAGAGGGTAAACTCCTAAGGAATTTGGAGTTTAAGTCTTCTTGAGATACCATTACTTCATGAATGGCTAACTGACTTGACAGCTTTTGAAGTCTATTGAACATGCTGTCCAAAGACTCATTTGTTATGGCTGCAAAGTTTTCAAACTGATGTTTGAGGAGAGTTTTCTGAGTTTTCTTGGTGGCATCATTTCCACCAAATCTAGCCACAATAGCTTCAAAAAGGGTTTTAGCACATTTGTACTTGTTGAAAATCAAAAGCTGATCATTTGGAATAGTCATGAGAAGCATACTCCTGGCTTTAAGATCATTTCTCTTATGAATTCTTTCTTCTGCGCTTGTTGGGTTTGCTTGCACATGTGTTACTAGTGCATCGTTTACTGTGGAGGTGGTGATTGAGGGTTTGAACGAATTTCCTTCTTCAATGATCTCCCAAAGTGCATAGTCTTGCACTTGAAAGTATTGCTCTACCCTCAGTCTCCACATATCAAACTCATTTTGTTTGAGTAATGGAAGTTTTGCAGCAACATTTGTTTGAATGTGTTCAACGTCCATGGTTCTTTTAAATCGTAAATATCAGCCTAGCTCTGATACCACTTGTGAAGGATTATACAAACACTTGGGATGTTTATCTTAATAGTGTGTTTGGGATATTTATGAATGAATGTGATGTAGTATGCGGAATCTACTATAACACACTTAAAAGAACACAAAGATGGTTAATATGTAAACGTGAGTTATAATTGAACAATGAACACAACTTTAGTAACACAAAACGATTCAATATTATTGATGAAAATAATACGGATGATCTAACTATCACCAGGATTACAAAGTAACCTTGAATCTTTGATTGTTTAAGGATTTGTGAATTAGTAACTAAGTTACTAGAGAGATGTTGTTGGTTCAGGTTATTAGTTGGGAAAAGCTTAAAAAGATATTACAAAGGTGGTGACTAAGGGATCCTTTTATAGGATAAGGACCCCTTATTACAAGTTGTCAAGTTGTTGAATATAATAAGATACTTGGACTTTCCTAGCCTACAATTAAATACAACTACCAATGTAACTACTCTGTATATTCTTCTGCACAAACATGGAAGACTCAACTACTTCTACATAACGTATTACATTGTACAAAGACTAATAATTCAACAAATATCTACAAACAAATATCTATCAACTTGATCATAATCTTGGCAGGACCTTTATCAACTAGCAGTACCTTCTTACCCAGAAGGTACTGTTAGTTCATCTTCAACATCTTCAATATCAACTAGCAGGCTCAATACTTCATCCAGCAGGCTCTTTGACTTGAACATTTTATTCCCAACAGAAATAGTTGAGGTATGGTTGAATTTTTGGTTTTCTTTCAAGATTACACACACACAAGGGAAGAACACTCACTCAGAGGGAAGACTGTTGGGTTATGTTCTTAAAAGATAAAAGGCTTGATTTTTATTTTCATTGGCGAAGAAGGTTATTTTGTTACTTATTTGCAGATGAAGTGAAATTTTTTAAGGTTGTGTTCTTATCATATCTTAAACGACTCCATTTCGTTTAAAGATAACTTGTTCGTTCTTTCAAATTCAAGTGACTACGAAATGACAAACACTTAAAGGAGTTACATTGTAGTGCTCAGGTCTCATAGAAGATGAGTTTATTGTCATGAGACTTCGGTCTCCCTATACATCAAAGTTGGGTATATGTTCGAAGTCAGATTTAGTACAAGATATAAGACACAAGGTTGGTTTCTTTCACTTCAGCATCAAGTTAGTAATGATTGGTTTTTCTTCACCACTCATAAAAGCCTACAGAATTGGAGATTCAAATGGTTAACATATGGGTTTCAGGGGAAGCTTAAATGTTCAGATGCTTAACCATTTATATATTACACCAAGTTTTTACTGCTTATATTCTCTATTTGTTGATAACAAAAAGGGGAAGAGATATTGTAGTAGCATAGATTAAGGGGAAGACAATATGGTTTCATTCATGGTGAGATTTAGTTATCTCAATTTCTCTACTTCGTCTAGGGAAGTTCGTACAAGAATATGTTTTGTAATCATCAATTAGGGGAAGATTGTTGGGTTTTATATATTCCATAGATTTGATGATCAAAAACAAGAAGAATGAAACATAAGGATTGCTGCAAAGATAAGAAAAATACACCAAGTAGATTCTACTGCTAGGCATAAATGATTCTACTGCTAGTGTATTTTATTCTACTGCTAGTGCAAAGATACTACTGCTAGGCAAAAGAAGCTGCTGCTAGTGTATCAGACACTGCTGATGGAATGAGTCATACTACTGCTGAATGGATAAGAATGAAAAAGATATTTTGTGTATATGAGTCAATTATATACGGTAGATAATATCTTTCATAAGTGTACAGTCAACAAGTTGTAAACACAGATACATGTTGTATCTTAAATGACTAACACACACAAGCAAGTAGTAGACAAGACTTATCAACTTTGTAATGATCTCCTTTGTTCTATAAAAATGAGATCTTACCCTTAGATAAAAAGTGTGGTTAGAAGTTAATCACCAGGGTGCTTCATACTTACAAATTACAACAACACCAAGTGTGTTAAAATGTAAAAGCACCAAAAGAGAGTGTGTGTGGGAACATCAAACTAGGGGTCTAATGTTGTTATGTTTGTTTAGCCTCAAGGATCTTTGATCCCTGATTAGATTGTAATCGTGCTATACTTGATCACATAGCATTGGGGCTGATTTAATAACAAACAGAAAGTTTGGCAAAACATTGTTGTGATAGTATTGATTCTTTCATTTGAATATTCCGCCAATATTATCATTGTGCTTATCATAGTCAACCCTAGATCAAGGTCTAAACAACCTTGAGCCCAAAACGATCACAAAACTTATTGTTAGTTAAATGGCTCTAAAATAAGTTTTCCACAATTACGTAGGATACTTGAATGTATTTGCAATGATATTTGGCACCAATGAGTATGGTATGCTGTGCGTTGCAACGTTTTATAATTATACATCTTTTAAGTGATAGACATATTTTGCATTACGATTGCGTCTATGATATGATTAGGGTTTTGCAACCTTACAACAGGTTTTACCTCTCGAGGGATCTCAAGAGGCTTACAACCCCACCAGGCAGTGTACCTGACCGATGTAGTATAGTGTAGTGGTAAGTACGGGGGATTGATCGTTCTCCACAGGGAATAGTGTTCGTTAGGTGTGAAAGGCTACTCTAATTAGGTCTAAGGGTTGAGGAAGATTCTTTTTATGTTTTTATATTTTTATGAAAGCAAGTAAAATCTCGGGTTTTGAAGGAGTGGGCGGAATTAGTTGCTAGTCAACTAACCCAAATTACTACAAATGCAAATAAAATAAAATAACAAAAATGAAAAGTGGTGAGAAACTTATGTGTGGAGAAATGTGTTTACTTAGATTTCCTTACTCCCTAACTATCTTTTACCGGTTAATTAGTGTGTATTAGTCGCGTGGATGACGGGTGTATTCCTTAATACCATTCGTGGGGTGGCGTACTTACTTCCCCAAACTCTACAAGCTCCTACTTCACTCCTATGTCGAGCCGGCTAGGAAGCTCCTAACATGGGATCACTAGAATTCGCTTGTGCATTAAATACAACCATAAAAACCTTTAGTACGCGTTTGGTTCATGTTTCTTAAGACGTTCAAGCAAGTTACCGCATAGGAAGTTAGCCAGTTTTCTTAAGCCTAACATAGATAAACAATCATCCAATACAACTAACAACACACTAACAACCAATAATCAATAGCTAGGTTTCATTAGATCTAAGCAAACACAAGATAAAATTAGCCTAACATGTTAAACAAAAGACAAGCATAGGATAGAATCAAACAACACATAGACATATTGAATGATTAATTGATAACTTATCTTTCAATGAAACATGGAAGATCTCAAGGCAAGAGGCCCTGAAAAAGTAGCTAAAATCGTCTTAGGGTTTTATCCCAAAATTCCACACACTAAGCTCTCCTTAATGACAAAAAATTAGAAAACTATATATAGACTTTGACATCTGACGGCGTCACCTTATGCATTGTGACGCCGTCACCTCGCCGCTTTTAGGGTTCCCGGATGACCATCTTGACGCCGTCCCTCTTTAGCTCTTCAAAAATCCATTCTGGCTTATCAAGGCTTGACGCCGTCGGACCTATAACGTGACGCCGTCCCCTTATGATTTAAGCCGTGACGCCCTTGATTTAGTTAAAGCGTGACGCCGTCAGAATTCTCATGCAAACTCACTGGCCCGTCATGAGTAAATTTCACATCCAACTTTTCTTGCCAAAGCATGACGCCGTCTGGAGTTAATGTTGACGCCGTCAAAGGTGACTTTCAGCACAATTTTGAGACTTTGCCGTTTTCTTCACTTTTATGCTCCAAAAACGTCCAAAATGCCTCCTTTTCCAGATTTCTCCTCAAAAGTACCTAAAATGACAAAAGGAACGATTTAGGGCAATATTTGATCAAATAAATACGATTTAGGGCTTAAATGACCCCTTAAAAGCGGTACACTTTTCGCCTCATCAAATACCCTTGCACTTGAGATTTGCTTGTCCTCAAGCAAATGCGCTTTTATTCTAATCAAAATACAAGTTAGGGGTCATTTAATGCAAACATAAAAGTAATTACAACAAATACTCGTTCCACTTCAATCATAATAAGCACGGAGATTATATACTAGCACCTCACAAGTAGTGTTTAGATACTCACATCTCTCAAGTGTCATCAAAATAAATCTCATAAATGAAAACGGATAATATCTCTCACTACCTGTCATAGCAACTAGATTACCATAGGCTTGGGAAAGGATCGAAAACCTCCTCCACTAGGCATAAGCACCTAAGATAAACTATCAAAGAGGGCTTTTAAATGGGTTATAATGTTAGGTGTAGGGAAAAGGAAAACACGGTTTTGTTGGATAAGGGATATTTTACTGGTGGCGAGTTAAAGATCTTGATCAATTACATGTACTATACAACGTTGCTAAGCCAAGACTAGACTCGATCTTAAGCTAATGAAAGAAAATAACAAAACATAAACATAAAATAAACATAAAATGAAACGGGATGGTAGTCCGTATGTTTTTTCTATTTTTCTTTTTCTCATTTTTTTTTTTTTTTTTTTTTCTTGATTTTTTTTTTTTTTTTTTTTTTTTTTTTTTTTTTTTTTTTTTTTTTATTGAATACACTCTTGCCCTACCATCCAAAATAATACATCATAGGGGCGTTGCATCCCCTTACACTTGAACTTTTACATAACTTTACAAATAACTATTCTAATGACTCGAATTAAGATAATTGAAAAACTTGGAGTACTTTTAAAACATTTAGCACATATGGGGGTAATAAATGATGTTCTTCCCCATTACTCCATTATACTAGTACTTTACCCATGAGTCCCAATCGTCCCAAAACAATATGTACAAGGATATGACTCGACTTAGCAACCATGTAATCAATTAGATAATTAACTTGGGCTTAAACAAATGTTGTAACAATAATGCACTAAAAATGAGTGCATACAAGGTAGGCTAAGGCGATTTGGGTGTACATTTTAGTGGGGTGTAACAAATTCTTCCTTTAAGTAAAATGCTTAAAGGTCGAAACGAAAAGATAGGCTCTGAAGGGTGTACTAGGGGTATCGTGTACTAAAAATGAGTACAACGCAAAGGGTGTGGGAGAATTACTTGACCAATGTAGCCAACGTAATTATAACAAAAACACAGGTGTAAAACATGGGTTAATCCTAATGCCTCTTATCATGTAGTAAATCTAACTACACGAATGTAGTCTCACTTGTGGCCTCGGAATGGTCCTAACGCAAGTTCTAGAATCTAAGTGCTACCGGTACACACATCATAGCATAAATGCTTTTCCTACCAATTCTAGGGGCGAACCTCACATATTTGGGGGTGGAAAATTTTTTAGTGGTACGGTTTTTGTGCTAGTCATATAACTCCTATCCGTGAGACGCTTATTAAGATCAAAGTTTCACTCCTATATGTTGTAAAAAATTTTAAATTTGGCACTAAAATTACCTTAACAAGTATTTCTCTCAGTTTTATTACACATCTACTATTAAACAAACAAAAATCAAGCGCAATTGTATTCTCTAAAATCGTACTTTTACCCTCCCCTTACACTTAAGATGAACATTGTCCCCAATGTTCAAATAACAAGATGTAAAAGAAAAAAAAAGTAAAAGAATGAAATCAAATACTCCCCTGATTCGCTCGTTGGATAATGAAATTACACGGTTAAATCTTCCTCCAAAGAGAATGTTGAAGCTCCATGACTAATGCATCGCCATAAGCTTGATTCAAAACATTTCCTTGTCCAAAATAACCTGTTGAATCTGAGAAAACAAACACGAAAACCTGCATAACATCGGCGGGATAAAATCTATATATAAGGATATAATGCTTGTGGAATGATAACTTTGCAGATTCCTGGAGATTATAAGTTGGAGATTTTAATAAAAACTTTTCTAAAAACAAAACTTTCAAAAATTTCTGAAAATTAAATCTGACGCCGTCAGGTTATAACCCCTGACGCCGTCAGAAATGACCTGACAAAAATTTTCGTTTTAAGTTTCCGGAAAATTTCTGGAAAAACCTTTACCTTACTTCCTGGAAATCCTGCAAAACATCATTATGACTCGATACAAGCATTTGACTCAAACAAATACTAATATGTATGTTAATTTAATATTATTATGATTCATGTTTATTTGTGTTCTAATAAACCGATTTAGATTTCCCTTACACTTATCTTTTGCAAAATACCTTTATATGTAGTTAAGACGAAGTTAAAAACAACATAAAGCATTTTCACAATTTAATTTTTGAACATGAATCAATAATGATAAAAATTAAACACACATACGGAAAATAAAACCAAACAAGCAAATAAATAAACACACAAAGCAAATAAATAAAATAAAGATTGGGTTGCCTCCCAAGAAGCGCTTTTCTTTATTAACGAGTCTTGTAGCTAGACTCAAAGTCACGCTCATCTAGTGTCGCTTATGCTCACGTATCCGAGTGTGAGCCATCTAATTGTTGCCTCATCTTTCTTGTATCCATCATTTAGCTCCAAACATCCATGATAATATCTCTTATTTTTCTCATGTGGATATTTGAGCCCCTTCCCCTTATCATTCTCACTTAACAAGTCGATAGGCATAATTCTATTGCAAGATTCAATGGGGTAGTTCTTAAACCTAGGATGTGCTCGGGGCATTTGATAGACAAAATCTTCATCCCCATCCGAGAATGTAATTAACCCGTCCACAAGTTTTTCGTCAAGGTTGGTCAACCTTTTGAAGGGTTCTCCAAAAATGACTTGGGTTAATTTGTCATCGATAAATTCTCCTAAGTTCTCCATAACCATAAAATCCACCAAATATACAAAACTTCCTACGAACACGTGTAGTGGCTTAATCCTAGCAACAATGTTATCTCCTTGATATTCAAGCTCATCTACCATGATTTTGTTATAATTAGCGCGAGAGATAATGTTCATAGGCAAAGACGAGTTAAGATAAGCATAAAAATCATGATAACCAATTTTACACGGGAATTGCATGTTAAAGAGGCTATCCTTTTCGATCTTAGTCCTAGGGTCAACATACTTAAAGGGATCAATTTCCTCTTTTCCCCATTCCTCGTTAACTACTTCTCCATTACCAATATCCTCATCGGAGTCTGAGTAGTAAAATGGACTAACATAATCATTCTCATGGTCAGACTCCTCCATCTCAGAATTGTTACCAAAGTGGTGGTCGGGTGAAAGGTTGTTGTTTGCTACTATGGGGGCGGGAACGGGTAGTTGAAAATTTGCACGGCGAAAAACACGAATAACAGGGATCAAATGACCAATGTTACTCATGAGGTAAGTGGAAGGTATCACAAACAAAAGTACAAAGAAATAAGATAGACTAAAGAAAACCTAGAAAAATAAAATAAAAATCTCACTAGAAAGGAATCTAGTGAGTAGACCTAATAGAAATAAAAATTCAACCTAAACAATAACTATTCCCCGGCAGCGGCGCCAAAAACTTGATTGCGTGGGTTTTGCAACCTTACAACAGGTTTTACCTCTCGAGGGATCTCAAGAGGCTTACAACCCCACCAGGCAGTGTACCTGACCGATGTAGTATAGTGTAGTGGTAAGTACGGGGGATTGATCGTTCTCCACAGGGAATAGTGTTCGTTAGGTGTGAAAGGCTACTCTAATTAGGTCTAAGGGTTGAGGAAGATTCTTTTTATGTTTTTATATTTTTATGAAAGCAAGTAAAATCTCGGGTTTTGAAGGAGTGGGCGGAATTAGTTGCTAGTCAACTAACCCAAATTACTACAAATGCAAATAAAATAAAATAACAAAAATGAAAAGTGGTGAGAAACTTATGTGTGGAGAAATGTGTTTACTTAGATTTCCTTACTCCCTAACTATCTTTTACCGGTTAATTAGTGTGTATTAGTCGCGTGGATGACGGGTGTATTCCTTAATACCATTCGTGGGGTGGCGTACTTACTTCCCCAAACTCTACAAGCTCCTACTTCACTCCTATGTCGAGCCGGCTAGGAAGCTCCTAACATGGGATCACTAGAATTCGCTTGTGCATTAAATACAACCATAAAAACCGTTAGTACGCGTTTGGTTCATGTTTCTTAAGACGTTCAAGCAAGTTACCGCATAGGAAGTTAGCCAGTTTTCTTAAGCCTAACATAGATAAACAATCATCCAATACAACTAACAACACACTAACAACCAATAATCAATAGCTAGGTTTCATTAGATCTAAGCAAACACAAGATAAAATTAGCCTAACATGTTAAACAAAAGACAAGCATAGGATAGAATCAAACAACACATAGACATATTGAATGATTAATTGATAACTTATCTTTCAATGAAACATGGAAGATCTCAAGGCAAGAGGCCCTGAAAAAGTAGCTAAAATCGTCTTAGGGTTTTATCCCAAAATTCCACACACTAAGCTCTCCTTAATGACAAAAAATTAGAAAACTATATATAGACTTTGACATCTGACGGCGTCACCTTATGCATTGTGACGCCGTCACCTCGCCGCTTTTAGGGTTCCCGGATGACCATCTTGACGCCGTCCCTCTTTAGCTCTTCAAAAATCCATTCTGGCTTATCAAGGCTTGACGCCGTCGGACCTATAACGTGACGCCGTCCCCTTATGATTTAAGCCGTGACGCCCTTGATTTAGTTAAAGCGTGACGCCGTCAGAATTCTCATGCAAACTCACTGGCCCGTCATGAGTAAATTTCACATCCAACTTTTCTTGCCAAAGCATGACGCCGTCTGGAGTTAATGTTGACGCCGTCAAAGGTGACTTTCAGCACAATTTTGAGACTTTGCCGTTTTCTTCACTTTTATGCTCCAAAAACGTCCAAAATGCCTCCTTTTCCAGATTTCTCCTCAAAAGTACCTAAAATGACAAAAGGAACGATTTAGGGCAATATTTGATCAAATAAATACGATTTAGGGCTTAAATGACCCCTTAAAAGCGGTACACTTTTCGCCTCATCGACATATTTTACATTACGATAGGGTCTATGATATGATTATACTTTTTCTAGTCGAGTCATATTTACGTTTAGAACTGTGTTTAATTCGGGCCAATACAAAGACATGCATGGTTATTTGTAAAGTTTTATAGAATATACAGGGCATTACTTTATAAGTTATTTGCAAATTGCAAACATTTTAAAACTTTAGAGAATGATCCTCTCAAGTTTGGTTAAACGTGACTAGTTATGTTAGGCAAATTTAGATAAATTAAGGGCGGAGATTATAAGTCTATAACTTTCTTTCTTTTCAATTTGAATTATTTTTTCGCTTTTAATTATTGTTTTTAAAAGCTATGACCAAGTAACGAGTAACGACTGATCTAAAAAACATGAGGACTTCCTTTTACTTTCTAACAATGCTAAACTCACGTGAACATATATTTTCATTTTGAAATCCAAAGCAAAACTAATGTTAAAAAATTGAAAAAGGAAAATCTAAAGTCAGTTTGTAAGAAGAATCTAATTCACCACAACAATTACCCATAACACACTTACACGTAGGGGTGGCAATCGAGTCATGTTCGGGTTGACCTATTTGGGTTCGCGGGTTGGCTTGTTATTATAACCTCAACCCAAACACGACCAATTTATTAATCGTGTCAAGAAACTCAACCCTAACCCAGACCTGCATAACACGTGTAACCCATTTTTGACCCGTTTAACCTGTTTAAGTAAATATGTCAAGCGATGAATAAGGTTAGTGGTTTGTCGATTTAACTAGTTTAAATGCAAAAATGATATAAGGATCTAAAAAATAATAAAAATAACATACAAATAACTATGCGACAATTTCAATGATATCTGAATATAATCGTAATTCACTCATATATTAAGTACATACAAAGTACATTAATCCAAATCCAACATAAAATCCAAGTTACATACTTTAATTTTAGTGGTTTATATACTTTAATTTTAGTGGCTTATATACTTAAACGGGTTCACGGGTTGATCTGTTTAATACTTACTTAACCCAAACACAACCCGTTTATTAAACGGGTTGACCTGTTTTTGACCCAAACATGTTTATCCTCAACCTAAACATGTTTAACTTCGTGTCGGGTTCATGTCGTTTATCGTGTCGTGTCGAGAATTGTCACCCCTACTTACACGTATATGTAAACATATATTTTCATTTTTTGTTTGTTTTACTTTAATCTGTTAAGCGTATATGTATATATGTAGGTGATCAAATATGTCTCACTGCTTTCTTTGTTAAACTTAACAATGTATCGGCAATTTTTGTTTAGTGAGGATCATCTTAAGTTTAGTAAAACATGACTAGTCATGTTAGGTGTTGAAGTAAAAACCTGCAACTCCTTCGGAGATGGAGTTAGATCCTCCGGACAAGGTCTTGCTGAGGTTCCAAAGTACCTACACACAAGAGACACTCACGTTAGGCTCGCCCCGAGTGTTATCCCAGGACCAAGCTCCGGCGTGAGGATAAGTATCGAGTAATCCGAAAGGTCTAAGTAATGATTGAGGGTAAATGTGAAAGGTAAAAGTTAGTTGAGAGTAGTAAATGAGCTGGGTAATTATACTACCCAGCCACAGTACCTGAAATGGCGGCGGCGGATTTCCCGGGTATGTGTCGTAGACACAATCCCATAAATCCTGGGGCAGCGGCGGCTGCTGCTGCCATCTGTCCAAAAGGTAACGCCACCTTTCCTATTGTTTGAGGTTACACTAGCCGGATGATTTAGGTATTCTTCGAGCTTTCTTCCGAAGGGCGCCGTGTCGTCCGAACATCCGGGCAAGATAGGCCGTCCGGATACTTACACCAACATGTCCCCCCCCAGTATCATAGCATCGGTTAAGCCGATGGTGTCATACTTTGTGAAAAATCTGGTATTCTATTTTAGTATTTCCGAAGGGCTTAATCCGTTATGCTTGAGTACGTTGGGCACCATGGACAACGCGCCAAAGGTCATTATGGCTTCGTTTTAAGGAGCGCCGCCTTTTTTACTGTGGTCGTAAGATGCAGACACGTGTTGTTAGGAATTAAGCTTAAGCAGTTAGTACGGCTGAAAATGGAAGTTAGTACAGCTGATGAGTTTTGAAGACAAGAGCAGTTCGTACGGTTGAATATAGAAGTTAGTACGGATTATGACTTTGTGAAAGATAATTATAGAAAAGATATTGTGTATATCTTATACGATTAGGTTGATAGTTATCTTGTAAAGGAATCCTTAGTCTATAAAAGGATTGCCTAGGTTAATGTTTAGGTAAGAATTAGTATCGATTTTTTGTTAAGATTCAAGGTTGTAAACCCTAGTACTAATTAAGAGTACTCGTATTATTCATTAATAATATTGAATCATTGAAGTTGAAGTATATTGTGTTTCTTGTTGATTCATTGTTGATCCGTTCATACAAAACACAAACAAACAAATCTTCTAAGTGCTAGCTAGTAAATTCCGCGTGCTAGACTAGACATCATTCAAAGTATACATCTAACACAAGGAGTGTGTGTAGATCCGGTCAAGTGGTATCAGAGCCAGGTTACTGATACTTTGGTTTAGAAGATCCAAACGAATTTGTTTAAGAAGAAGATGGACATGGAGACAACAACAAGTCAGACTAATATTGCTGCTAAGCTTCCAATGCTTAAACCCAATGAGTTCGATATGTGGCGATTAAGAATTGAGCAGTTCTTCCAAGTTTAAGATTATACTCTCTGGGAGATTATTGAGGTTGGGAATTCATTCAAACCTACAACTACAATAACCGTTGTTGAGGGTGTCACTGAAACTAAGGTGCAAACTAAGCCAACCACTACTGAAGAGAAGGCACAGCACAAGAATGATGTTAAGGCGAGAAGTTTGCTTCTGATGACTATTCCCAATGATCAGTTGTTGAATTTTAGCAAGTTTAAGTGTGCTAAAACCCTTTTTGAAGCTATTGTTGCAAGATATGGTGGGAACGAAGCCACCAAGAAAACTCAGAAGACCCTTCTCAAGCAACAGTTTGAGAATTATTCAGCAACAAGCAACGAGTCACTAGATCATATGTTTAATAGACTTCAAAGACTAGTGAGTCAACTGGCTGTTCTAGGAATTGAGATGCCTCAGGAAGATCTCAACTCCAAATTTTTTAGGAGTCTACCAACTGAATGGGCTATGCATGTGGTTGTATGGAAAAACAAGCCTGATATAGATTCCATGAGCTTAATGGATCTCTATAGCAACTTCAAGATAGTTGAACATGATGTTAAGAAGTCTGCTGGATCAAGCTCAAGCTCAAGCTCAGGGAATTTGGCCTTTGTATCAACTCCCAGTACCTCAAGTCCATATGAAGAAGTTCAAGTGATTGGAGCAGTTGGTACTGCTAGTTCCAATATTGGTACTGCTAGCACTTCAAGCAGTACTAATGGACTCTTGGATGAGAATACTTATTGTGCTTTCTCGACTACTCAGCACAATGAAAGTATGTTGACTCATGCAGATCTTCAAGAGATTGATGAAGATGATATTAAAGAGATGGATATCAAGTGGTATCTCTCTCTTCTCAGCTTGAGAGCTAAGAGATTTTTGAAAAAGACTGGCAAGAAGATTGTCATAAACAGCAATGATGTTGCAGGGTATGACAAGTCTAAGATTGAGTGTTTCAATTGCCACAAGAAAGGTCATTATTCAAGGGAGTGCATATTGCCAAGACAACAGGATGGCAAGAGTAGAGGATTTGGAAGCAAGTCAAGAGTGGTGGAAGTTACTGACTCAAGCTCAAAATCCATGGTTGCCATTGATGGCTTAGGGTTTGATTGGAGCTACATTGCAGAGGAGGAAGCAGAAGCATCTACAGAGATTGCTCTCATGGCATCTACAGTTCAAGGTGCAAAAATGTTTTCCAAATCAGCACCAACAACTGTTAAGAGACCATTTCAAAACAGACAAGTAGTGAAAAACCAAGTTTGGAAACCCAAGGTAACAACTACCAAGCCAGCAGTTCCAATTGCTAGCATAGTAATTGGTACTGGTGTTAATAAAAACACTGCTAAGGGAAATATGGGTACTGGAGTGAATGCATCAGCATGTTGGGTTTGGAGACCCATCAAACCCAATGGTGCTAAAATTGTTTTGAAAAGAATGAATTATGTTGATGCAAGAGGAAAGCCTAAGTCTGTTATGGCTTGGGTACCACAAGGAAATTAATTTTTCTTGTTATGTGCAATGTTAGTCATATGCTTGTATCTTGTTTCTTTGTTTTTGGACTAACACTTGCAGGTTATGGATGAAAAGCATCAAGGAGTTAATATGTTTTGGACTGTAATGGTGATTTGGAGCTCAGTGTGTGATCTTTGCACACAACAAATGGTTATTGGTTCACCATGTCTAACCCACATAAGAACCAACTAGTCCAGAGCAAACGGTTTCTGGTAAAGACTAATCAAATCCGTTGATGGTTGACAATTTACCAAAAATTATATGGTTATCAGCTCACCATATCTAACTGTGAAGAGTTGGCTAGTCCAAAGCAAACGGCTATTGGTAAAGACATATCAAATCCGTTGATAGCTGATAGTCTGCTAAAAACTATGTTTGAGCCATGGTATTTTAAAATCCTTTTCAATAAGTTCATACGGCTCAACAAAATTTTTCCAACAGTTGGTACGGTTAGTACAAAGTTAGTACGGCTCAACTAGCCATTGTAAAAATCTGTCAGTAATTAATTTTATAGCCGTTGGGGGTAAAACCGTTATTCTTAAGGTACTTATAGGGATTTTTCTAGAAGATAATTATCTTTTTACCATAAATTTATTTATTCTATTTCTCAAGATAATTTATCTCATACGCATATTTCGCAAAATCCTAAACAGTACCTATAAACTCCAATAGGCTACATACAACGTCAATTCCACTTTATACGATCATCTTATTGCTATAATCTTTCATTCTTCATCACTAAAAATGGCTGAAATGGAATTTGTTAAGCGTCACAATCAGGTTGCGTTTCTAGAGAAAACAGAGGAAGGAGATGGACCAAAATTTTATGAGATTGTGGACTTTCTAAACCACTCTCACATAAGGTATGCTCTAACCGTTTCTCCTACTCTATATGTCTCTCACATCACACGGTTCTGGCAGAATGCTACTGTCTTGACTAGTGAAGATGGGGACTTAGAAATTCATTCTGAAGTGGATGGTGTATCTTTTGTTGTTACTGAGTTTATACTTAGGAGACATCTTAAATTAAAAGACTCAGATGGTATCAACACTATGCACAACACTGAAATATGGCAAGAACTTACCAAAATGGGGTATGATACATCCGAACAAAAATTAACTTTTCAAAAAGGATGTTTCTCACCTCAATGGAGATTTTTGATACATACCCTTTTACATTGTTTGAGTCCTAAAAAGACTGCTTGGGAGCAGTTCAGTAGCAATATTGCTATTGCACTCATTTGTTTGTCTACAAACAAGGTTTTTAACTTTTCAAAATTTATTTTTGAGGGTATGGCATCTAATGTAAACAGCAAAACTAAGTTTCTAATGTATCCAAGGTTTGTTCAAACTCTTTTGAATAAAAAGACATACCTGCTTACAAAACCAACAGAAATTTTTGCTACTCCTAGCCTTCAATCAAAAGTTTTTCAAAATATGGCTATGGCTAGTAGGCTTTTTAATGGAGTAGTAGTTCCATTGTTTCCTGAAATGCTTCAAACTGAAGTGGGTGAAGGTTCAGTACAACCAACTGATCCCAATCACACATCTGCTTCAGCTCCTGAAAGGACCCAAACTTCTCAAATTCACATCACTTATAAGAGAAGGGAAACACTCAAAGTGATTCCTAGATCCTTTCCCCATGATTCACCTCTCCTAGCAGGTAACACAGCTAGACGTGATGAGGGTAGTACTTCACATACTGAATTGATGGAAATGTATACCAAACTAGTTGAGAAGGTAGAAACTTTGGAGGAAGAACTAAAGAAGAACAATGAGGAACTCAAAGCTCACAAAAGGAATTTTGCCAAGGTCTACACCAAATTAACTATTAGGGTGAAGAAACTTGAAGAGCAGTTAACGAAGAAAAAGGCAAAGGTAGTTTTGGATTCTTTTGATGATGATGACTCAGATGATTTTGATAGTGATGATGGTGATTCTCCCAAACAGGGGAGGAAATCAGATAGAAGAAAAGGAGACAGATCAGGTTCTCAGGGGAGGCAAAATGAAGAAGAAGAAGAAAAATTTGATATAGGTTCTGGTAATGTTGATATGGAAATAGAAGAACAGACACATGAAGCAGTTCAGACTGGTACTCAAGAAGCTAAAAAAGTTCCAACTGTTGAAGCAGTTCCAACTGCTGATACAGGGCATGAGATAGTTCCAACTGGTGATACTACGGCTGAAGAGGAATATGCTAGAAAAAGGGAAGATAAGGGTAAAAAGCCTATGTCACTAGAAGAAGCTGCTCAAGAACAAGAAGCTGCTCAAGTATTAGAAAAGCTCAAAAAAACAAAACCAAGAACTCAGGCTCAAATAGACTTTGATTCAGAAGTAGCAAAAGAGATTCTAGACAAGGATTTAGCTAATGAACAAGCTCAGATAGCTCAAGATGCAGAATTGGCAAGGAAGATAGCTGCAGATGATGTAAGGAATATAGCTGAATTCATGGATAGAACAAGATCTGAAGAAATTAATCAAGAGGAGTTCAATGAGCAACTACAATACTTGTTGGATTCTAATTTGATTGTGAGAGCTCATG
The DNA here is from genome assembly GCA_021014915.2 of Artemisia tridentata subsp. tridentata. Taxonomy (NCBI): domain Eukaryota; kingdom Viridiplantae; phylum Streptophyta; class Magnoliopsida; order Asterales; family Asteraceae; genus Artemisia; species Artemisia tridentata. The sequence goes on from CP139508.1 coordinate 199,486,426, forward strand.
CTGGAATGAATCTTAAAGACAAGGAATTAAGTGAAGAAGAAAAGTCAGAAAAACTCAAAGAGTTCATCTTGTCAAAGAACAAAGAAGTTACTTGGAATGACATAGTGCAGAGAATTAGAGAAAGGCAAGAGTCAGGATACAAGACAAAGTTGCCTACCAAGAAAGAAAAAGTCAGTTTCATGAAGCATTATTTGAAGAATCAAACAAATTACAAGATTAGTGACTTTACTGGAAGGTCAGATGCTGAGATTGAAAAGACTTTCTATGAAACATATGCAAGACTGAATACTTCAAGCAAGGAGGATATCACAAGAAAAAAGAAAAGAGAACCACAAGTTCTGGAATCTGATAGTGCAAAGAAGTTGAAATCTGGAGAAGAAGGTTTAACTGATGAGCAAATCAAGAATATGATGGTGATAGTTCCAGAGTCTACAAATATCAAACCATTAGAAGTCAAATATCCTATCATTGGCTGGGAAGTTTTCACTGATGGAAGGATGATGGGATGGAAGATAATAAGACTTGGTGATATTACTGAGAGGTATAAGCTGTTTGAAGATCTACTAAAAGGTTTTGATAGGGAAGATCTTAATCAGTTATGGAGCTTAGTAAAAGAAAGATTCAGAGTTCAAGATCCACTTGAAGATAAAGATAAAGAGTTATGGGTGCAGCTAAAAAGGATTTATGAACCTGATAGCTGATAGAGGAGAATCAATGTGGAGATTTCAAGCATAAGTTGAAGATGTCTCTTGGAAGTTATTTGATATGTGTGGAGTGCACAGAGTTTCTACTAAAGATGGCATAGAAATTTATATGTTAGTGGAAAAAGATTATCCACTCAGATCAAGTGTTTTAACATCTATGTTGTATACAAAACTGAGGGTTGAAGAAGATTCTGAAATGGCAGATTTGTTGATAACAAAGATTTTTAACCTTACAGAACAAAGAAAGATCAGTAGTAAGAGACAGTTATGAAAGATGTTTGGAAGAATCCCCCTCATATAGAAGATGAAGCTTAATTTGAAGAAACTTAGTGATTTGGGAAGAAATCATAAGTTTAGGGGAGGATTGTTACGAATTAAGCTTAAGCAGTTAGTACGGCTGAAGATGGAAGTTAGTACTGCTGATGAGTTTTGAAGACAAGAGCAGTTCGTACGGTTGAATATAGAAGTTAGTACGGATTATGACTTTGTGAAAGATAATTATAGAAAAGATATTGTGTATATCTTATACGATTAGGTTGATAGTTATCTTGTAAAGGAATCCTTAGTCTATAAAAGGATTGCCTAGGTTAATGTTTAGGTAAGAATTAGTATCGAGTTTTTGTTAAGATTCAAGGTTGTAAACCCTAGTACTAATTAAGAGTACTCGTATTATTCATTAATAATATTGAATCATTGAAGTTGAAGTATATTGTGTTTCTTGTTCATTCATTGTTGATTCGTTCATACAAAACACAAACAAACAAATCTTCTAAGTGCTAGCTAGTAAATTCCGCGTGCTAGACTAGACATCATTCAAAGTATACATCTAACACAAGGAGTGTGTGTAGATCCGGTCATGTGTGCGTGTGTTTATCTCATGGGAGAGATAGCGCCACGTCAGCGCCTGACCAGGCGCAACATTTCATGTTCCTTCTTTTCCCCTATAAATAGCGTCATTTGTATCGTTTTTACCACCGTAATTCTTTGCTTTCATCTGACACACCTTCTGGTAGCATTTTTTCGAACGAACTGTGAATTACTCCGAGCGGTTTTTGTACAAGCCATTCATCCCAAGAGGTACGTCCCTACTTTGTATTTTTGCGGTTTGGCTATACCCCGTTCTCCCTCGGCTAGGCTATGTCGGACTCTCCTGATACAATTCATGAAGAGGATACTCAGGAAGTTGGGGAATTTCTTCCCAAGTTCGATATTCAAAAATATCCCTCCTGGATGGATGAAACGGAGGTGACCTTGGCGGCACTGGAATTTGGCATCCCTCCGGATTCACATCCAAGTCCACCCCCGAGGGGTATGACCATGGACGAACTCCCGGATGATGCGATAGGTTTGTACTTGGAGTATTTTTAAGAAGGTGGTCTTAGCGTGCCTTTCTCCACTTTTTTGCTAGATGTCATCAGATATTACAAGGTCCATATCTCTCAGCTGGTTTCGTTGGGTTTGCATCGTGCGACCCTTTTTGAGGTATATAGTCGGAGTCTGCACATCAACCCTACTACTCCCCTTTTCCGAGCCTTCTACAAGCTGAGGAAACAGGGTCACTGGTTTTCTTTTGAGAAGAGGGGTGGGATGGATAGGAGAGTTTGTTTTAAAGGGATTTTAACTTGTCTGAAGGGTTAGAAACACAATTTTTTCTTAATAGACAGACGGGCCATTCCCTTTGCGATGCCTTGGAGGCATCATGATTATGATATTTAGAATCCCTTTCCGAAGGGGGAGTTTAGTGCGGAAGATGCCGAACGATTATCTGCGAATGTGATCGAGCTGATTCAAATTCCCCTGGGCTTTCTTTATGCTGTGGGGCTATCTTCTAACTGGGAGCATCCTGGCTACCGGGCGGCGCTTAGAGATGCCGAGGGAAAGGGTATAGCCTTTGTTTTTGTCTTTCTTATATGTTAATGTGCAGACGCATGCTTATTTTCGACCAACTTATGCTTTCGATTTCTTGCAGTTTTGACCATGTCAAAATATTTGATCAAGCCTAAGGTCCGACAGGGGGCCTCAATGGTGAAGGAAGACAAGTACCGAGAGGGCCAATCTCACGAGATGCATGTGAGTACCCCGGCTCCTTCGAATGATGACGTTTCGGTTAAGACCAATGATCTGAAGAGGGTTAAGGTGCTTGATGAATGAGTGTTAGAGGTGAAGCACAGGAAGCAAGAGCAAGCAGCCGCTCGACTGACACTAAAAACTCAGCAAGGAGCGAGAGTCAGTAAAACCAAGATACGCATCAAGCGTGGTGAGGGGGGAAGTGGTGTGGTTCCTCCGGCCAAACGGAGCAAGCCAACAGCGGAGATCCATGTGGTGGATCTAGACTTTTTGGGGCCCATTCCTGCTCCTACCCCCATTCGATCATTATGTCGAGATGAGACGAGGAAACAGCCGGAGGTCGATGAGGGTGCAACCTTTCAATCTCGAGCCGTTAGAGTGAGTGCGCTTGACTAATATAGAAAGTCAAGGCTCTCCTCTCCTTCGACTGATTGTTCGCATCGGATCTCAGGTTCTCTATTGCACTCCCTAAATAGGGTTCTTTTTTCCATAACTTACTTGGAAAATGGAAACTCGTGCCTTTCCTTAATCAGTTAATTGCCTCCTTCTGCTACTATTGATTCAATTCCAAAGATGGAGAAAGTGTTACCCAGCGTCGAAGTGAAGTTCCTTGTCTCAGCGTCCTCCTTCCTATTGGAAGGGCCCCATTACTTTGGCAAAGAAGTCCCTACCTCAGACATTCAATCAACTGGTTTAGACAAAAAGTAGGGCAAGTCATCAGGTATCGAACTAGGGCATCGTCTCTTGGGCTTTTGAATGGCTACCGCCTAATGTGTCATTTGACCTCAGTCATTCCAGGCAAAAGGATCCGTTCCTGGACTTATGGCCCTATTGATTTAGGAGTTGTTGCAACACTAGTTGTTGACGGTTGTTAGCGAGGTACGAGCTTCAGACGTGTTTAATGGTGCATTTTTTTACATCAGTAACGGTCGCGTTGTTTATTCCTCTTTCAGGAGGTTCCTCTGTTGCCTCTTCCGGCCATGGCAAGGAGAAAGCTTTAGGTGATGATGATCCGGAAGCGTTGTTTATCCCGGAGTGGTCGGTTAGAAAGGATGACCGTTTGAACAGTTGGAAAGTTTGCCGAAACTTAATGATAAATCTGCCTACTCTCTGGGAGGAGTCATATCTAGAAAGCTTGGGTGATGCGGAGGCTCGTCAGAGGGCCTGGATGCTGTTGGGCCGGGGAGCCACAGCTCATTCGGACATCCTATTCCGATTTAAGTCCCTCCTCCAAGAACATAGCGAACTGTACCGCGTCTACCAGCAGTACGGGAGCGCGGCCCAAGAGACGAATGAACTTAAGAAACTGAGGCATGCACATACTAATTGTATGGTGAGAGAGTCGGACCTCATGGGTCGTATTTCAGAGCTGGAAAAGGAGAGGGATGAAGAGAGGAGGGTTTCTACGGAGCGGATCAGTGCCTTGGAGGCTGAGTTGGATGGGACGAAAGTTAAACTGGGTAAGGAAGAGAAGGAAAACTCAGAACTTCATCAGAAAAAGAAGAACCTAGCCGTCAAGATAGGCCAAATGGAAATGGAGCGGTTCAAGGTAGTGAAGGAATTCATTCCGGAGATGGTCCCCCGGCTCCTGAACAGCCATGAGTACAAACAACGTTTGGCCGTTCCTTTAAGTCTGTCTTCTCAAGCTGGATTTTTAAATGGTGTTGCCTTGGACCTTTCACCGGAGGATGTGGCTAAGGTTTTGGCAGAGGTGGATGACTTGGATATGGAAGCTGAAGCAAAGTTCCCACCTCTGTATGATGGCCTGTTTACCGCGGAGTATCCTTACGTCAAGAAGATCAGCAATGCCTATCATAAATCTCTTGCCGAAATAATGAACATGTTCCCTGATCCCGCTCCATCCAGGCCTATCGAGACCATGGTTGCCGAGGCTGCCATCGGATCAACTTTCGAGGCTCCTGAGACTCAAGCACCTCCTACCCAAGACTCCACCGCAGAAAAGGACACCCCAGATCCTTGAAAGATTTGGTTATTTGCAAAATCCAGGTGCCTCCGTTTTGACTACGGACTAAGGCCACTTCGGATTTCTCGTGAAGCTTTTTTAATCTTTGTTACTTTAATAGTTATTTGGAAGATGTAAAGCCTTCGGGCCTTTAGGACAGGTTTGGGAACAATTGAAATGATTCGGATGACTGTAATAACTTATGAATCGTATGCTTTTTTGTATATCTTTAAAATTGTCTGCAATGGTTACTTCCTCAGTTATGAAATATGTTGTATTTGCATCCTCTTTTTTTTATATTGCTTTATTCACGTTCCGCAGCAACTCATTTCTTAGGCTGGCACAACCACTTTGTTTTACGCCTTATGACAACTTGAGGCTATATGGCCCTTCGACCTTTTTTGCCTTGATTGTGCGATGACCCCTTTTTAGGCGTCTACCGTATTTGAGCGTCGTGTGCCGTTCGACCTTTTGGCTTTAGTTGTGCGCCGACCCCTTTTTTGGGTGCCTGCCGTCTTTGGGCGTCATGTGCCGTTCTGCCTTTTTGCCTTGGTTGTGCAGCGACCCCTTTTTGGGTATCTGCCGTCTTTGGGCGTCATGCGCCGCTCGGCATTTTTGCCTCAGTTATATGGCAACCCCTTTTTGGGTATGAACCATCTTTGAACATTGACCACTGATCTCCGGAGGTCGCGAGCCTTCCGGAGGGATCACTTTTAACTTATGTTCAGAACGTGATAAGTAATGTAAGAACATGATATGAAAAGAAAATTGCTTCCCCTTAACTGTGGGATAGCTGCATTTGTCATTCAAATAGTTAATCAAGTCCTTTCGGACATTAGATTAGATATATTAGCCATACATTTACAGAAAACATTTTCTAAGGTTCATGGCATGCCACGTTCGTGGCACTTCTTCCTCCTCCATCGTCTCCAATTTGTATGATCTGGTCTGGTAAGCTTTCACGACCCGGTACGGTCCTTCCCAATTGGGTCCCAGATTTTCTTGATTTTCGACCCTGCTTGCCTCATTCCTTCGGTACATAAAATCACCTACCTTTGATTGTGAAGGTATTTTCATTTCTTACGTTAGTTAACAGTAGAAACAAGTTATAATCGGAATGAAACAGCTATGTACTGTAACGACATTTCGTTTTAAGAGAGTTATTTGAATTTTTACACTTACCTAGAACGACTCGACGTGAACCCTTCGGTTATAGTACTGTTCTATCTTCTTCTTGTACTTCGCCTCCCGGATTGCAGCCATCTCTCTTCGCTCCTGCAGCAGGTCGAGGTTTAGGCAGATTCCCTCGTCATTTTCCTTTTCTTCCGTAACCATGGTCCGAAAGGTTGGCATTCCTATTTCCGCAGGAATGACCGCTTCACTTCCGTACGTGAGGCTGAATGGTGTTTCTCCATTGCTTGTCTTCAGAGAAGTGCGGTGCGCCCACAAGATATTCGGTAATTCATCTACCCATCCGGCCCTTTCCCTGCCGAGTCTTGATTTGAACCCTTTCATAAGCCTCTTATTTGCTCTTTCGACTAGTCCATTCGCTTGAGGATGGGCCACGGCAGTGTTTATCTGGGTTATATTCAATCTCTCGCACCAGCTTTTAAAGGGATTGTGGATGAAATTACTTCCATTGTCCGTTACAATTACCTTCGGTAATCCGAACCTGCATACTATGTTCTCCCAGACGAATTTCTCGACATCTTTCCAGGTCATCCTTACTAACGGCTTGGCCTCCATCCATTTAGTGAATTAGTCGATTGCCACAATAACAAACTTGATTTTCCCCGGAGCTTCCGGCAGAGGTCCTAATACGTCCATGCCCCACTGGTAGAACGGCCATAGGGCCATGATTGAAGTCAGAACGGTTTTTGGGAGCTTCGAAACGGGTGCATGTATTTGACAAGAATCACATTTCTGAATCACCTCTCTAGTATCTCGGTGCATGGTCGGCCAATAATACCCTTGACGCATTAACTTCACGACTACTGATCGTGGTCCGGAGTGCATCCCACAGGCTCCTTTGAGCACCTCCCGGATGATGTAATTTGCCTGGAGTGGTCCGACACACCTTAACATTGGGCCCAGGTAAGATTTTTTGAAAAGCACATCGTCAATTAGAGTGTATTGGTTTATCTTCATCCGGAGAGCCCGAGCCTCGTTTTGGTCTTCCGGCTAAACACCTTCCTGTTTACACCGGATGATTGGGGTCATCCAGTGTAACACCCCCAAAATTTAACAGTCGCGAAAGCATACAGAACTTTGAGGGTGCTACTTTGCGTAGATTGGAAATCACAACACAAGGTAACAAAGAACGGAATACATACTCCGTTTTTAATTAAATCAACAATTAGAGTTTTACAAAAGATAATTCATTGTTTACATAAAATTTAGGCCCATTGAATACAGTGGTCCCACATAAAAACAAGTCACAAACTTAAATTGCCAGTCTGTCTGAAAAAGCTCCATGACCCTTGCCTTGCCAAAACATGCCATAACAAATCAAATTACACACCTAAGAAAAACATGCTAAAAAGTCAGCAAAAAGCTGGTGAGTTCATAGGTTTAAATAAAATCATCAAATAATTGGTTTGGACCAGCATGATCATTACAACACATATAATGTCATACAAAAGTATCTATCAAGCTAGCACTAAGTTCATGCAACCGAAGCTCGACAGTTTAGTGTGCTAATCTCTAACACATAAATAATAGTCAATGGGCCCTTAGTGAGTGTTTAACCCAATACACTCGAAGTCCGACTTGCTATACGTCCGTTTTGACCTGTCTGGCCAACCGAATGGGGGAGTCACCCAAATAGATCTATCTAAAGCAATCGCGCTTCCCAAAAGGAACTAACGGCTCATAAAAATGGGCAAGATAGTGGGTTCTAGGGCTTAGGCTAACTACACAATAGTTTTGAGAAAAAGTTATAACATTATGGTCCATAAAAGATTTGCATGTTTCTCACCCCATATTTGTAAAACAAGTATAAGTAAAATGGGGCTATAAACTCACCTTTAATGGCCTAAACAGTGAATGCTGTGAAATTAAGGAGTGCACAGCACCAATACGAAACCTAGTTTAAATAACTATGTCTTAGTTTCAAGTATTAAATTCAAGTCCTTTCATAATTTAATATCAATGTTTTAGAGTATTTATGTTGTTGTCACTTGTGTGGCGGCAAGTGTGGTTGCTAAGGATTTTCCTAAGAAGTGGTAAGGTGTAGCTCTACGGATGTCCTAAAGGTACGGTAATGAGGAATTTGGGGATATTGAACAACTTAAAGCACAAATGGATTCAGTCGAGAAGTAATATATATATATATATATATATATATATATATATAATATATATATATATATATATATATATATATATATATATATTATAGTTGTGTAATTTGTTCTTCATGTCCGATTATGTTGATTTTTGAAGTAAGACCTAATGTTTGTGAAGTTTATTACCCACTAGTTAAATGGTTTGAGAAAATTTAATATAACGTTAATTTTTGTAAACTTAGGTAATTTAACTAAGTTCGCATTATTAATATATCTTGTTAAATTCATTCAAGTGAGGGTTAATTTTGATATATCATCCCTAGTTTTTATTAGTGATGTCTTTACATTAATTGATTTAGTTTTAAAATAACAAATGTAAATGTCAACTTATATATTTCCCGGCACGTGTTATACGTCTCTACTACGTGTAATTGGTTCGTTGTTATCTCACTTGAGTACCATATTTTTAACTACACAAGTGTGTGTCAACTTTTATATTTCCTTTTCCCGAGTGTATGTCCTATCATTTATGAAATCGTGAAATAACATATATATCGTGCTAAGTATAGTCTAAACGGTTCAATTACGGCTATACAAGTTTTATATACATATATATGTTAGTTCAATGTGAAGATTAATTGCGTGTTCGGCTATACACATTTTATTTCGCGATTAGTATACATATATGAACGTGTGATCTTAATAGTTTGTTACTAGTGACATTTGTTGGGCTGCGGCCCAACTGAATTTGAGGAGGAGGGGGAAATGGGTAGCTATTGGGTTGGGTCGATCCAAGGTCACAATGGGCCTGGTGGGCTGAAGTGCTATTATTCCAACAGACTAGAACAATTGAGATCTTAGTTTGGGCTTGGGATCTAGTCCTAAGTGGGCTATTTCTTGGGTTCGGCCTGGTATACAAACAACACAACACAACATCTTTAACACTTCAAGTCTTCACAGACTTGGTGTTTTTCTGAGAATCCTTTGACCACAATATCGACATCACAAGGACTTGGGGTAACCATGTCTTGGTAGGAGTTTTTGGTTGAGTACTACTCGACTCAAATCTCTAGGGATCTTGGTTTAGTCTAGGCATCATTGTCATGTCTTAACAAGGTTAAGAACTAGCTCGGGTGGGATTTAATTCTAGTGTCTAAGGGCGCTTTTGCCTCACATGTTCATCCCCATCCAAACATCCAAATACAACTACTAGTCTTGCGGGTTTATTTTGGAGCGAGTGTGGTACTACTCATTTGGGGTTTTGGTCTTGAGTTTGAGAGGGCACATCCAATATTTGAACCGAGGGTACAACCCTCAAGTCTTGGGTTTAATTTGACATGAATTTTTGGCTAGTATCTCTCCTACTCAAGGTGATCTTTCCCGGCCTATGTAACACCCCAACCCGACAAGGGTAAAGATATCACAACAATGGATCCATATCAGATCAAAACAAAGCATACTAATACAGTAATACAAAAATTCAAAGATTACAATTGAAATATTGAATCTAAATGGTTATAATTTAAAGCTTCCAAACGAATTCTAAAACATAATGTCTTCAATCCAACTCTAACCCAGCATAACTATCCAATCTTCTAAGTCCAAGGTACACTCTTCACTCATTCCCAGCTTCCCACTAATACCTGCCGCATGAAAAGAAATGCGGCTGAGCTACGAGAGCTCAGTGAACAGATATATAGATAACAAGAAGCGATAATGGATAGCAGTACAAAGGAGATCAGGAAATACATACCATACGAGAATAAAATCACATGAAGGAATAGGAATAAGGAATGGAATTCAATGAAACAAAATAAGACTAAAATAAATAAGATTCAAGAATAAGGAAAACAAGAATCTATCACGAGCCCAGATAACAAATAATATCATAGCATACCAATATAATAAAACAAACCTGTGTAGAGTGATCAGCTCCCAGATTATGTGAAAGACGTGTATCGCACACACAATCAGTCACCAGATATAACAAACATAACATATAACATATACAGATAACAGGTCAAATCTAGAGTGCACCCATACGCCCCACAGACAAATCAATAATCATAATTATAATGGCCATATTAAATAATAAATAAGGGACGGAACAGGTCATCACTCTCCTGCCCTAGAGTCATGTCAAAGGTGCGTCAATGACATGGACATGAAACCCTCATGCCTAGTGATTGGCTCGTAATATCAAACTGTAGGTCAAAGGTCAGGCATACTATCAAAATAATCAAAAGTCATATCTTAAGGGTACATGGCAAAAGGTTCATGTCAAACAGTCCAGAATAACTTTCAAAGGTTCAAATTAGAGTTTATCAAATTAAGTTTTAAATCAAAATTAAGTTCAGATTAAAAGGACTATATCAAATGGTTTAGAAAAGAATTTCACAGGTTCATAATTAAAGTTCGTAGCAAAAGTTCATTTTAGAGGTTCTTGTCAAAAGTTCATTTAAAACATTTCTTTAATCATGGTTTTCAGTAAAATGATCTTTCCGAGTAGTTTTTATAAAATAATCTTGCAAAACGGTTTTTCACATTTATTTACCAAAATCAATTGAACCTTCGAATGTGATTCGAATACTAATATATAACAAGATAACGAACGAATATCAATGGATAACTATAGAGGTTCAAATCAAAAGGGTCATATCGAACATCAAGGTCAAAATAAATCAAACAAACGAACCAAGTGTAGGGGAGCATAGCAATGGCTTAGGGAAATCCTAAACGAGTCAAAACAAAAGATCAAGAGAACGAAGGCACCTTACAAGAAGGGCAGAATATCTGTACCTTATTATGAATGCAAGAACACAAAGATAAAAGCTGATAGAGATTAGATTTCTCCTTCCTTAAACCTAAGGGAGTAGAAGACAAAAAGACGAGTGGGTTTTAGTTATCTTTTCATTTTAAGTAACTTTCTATTTTTGGTAACGTTCCAGATTTAGTAATTTTCCATTATTAGCAGGTTACAAAAGTTTAGGGTTTATTATGACAGATTTTCATAGTTCAGGGTTTTAATTATAAATTCATCTAATTCAAAGGCATAAAGTGAAAATACTTTAAGTTACTGACTTAAATACTTATTTTATTCAGAATGACATCTTAATCCTTTTAGTTTCACACTTTACAGTTTATACCCCTCTAGTTATATAATTTACGAAACAAACCCTACATTTACATAATTCATGTTTTAATCCTTATACTATTTATTTTAAACAAGCACCTTATATTACAAAGTTACTGAACATATCCTTAGAATTACATGTAGTATAAATTTGACCCCTCAGAATTTATTAATTACACATTTGGTCCCTTAACTTTGCAAAACTTACAATTTAAATCATAATTTATTTATAGTTACACATCAAGCCCATAAATAGACAAAATTACACAATATACCCTTAATATCATTATTTACTCAAAATGACTTCAAGTTTCCAGTATTTACTCTTTTAGTCCCTCTCTTTTATTTAAATTCAATTTGTACCATTTAAATATAATTAATTCATTATCTTGCAATATTTACACTTAGGACACCAAATTTATATTTTTCTTACATCCCTACTGACTTATATAACATTACAAAAATACCCTACAAGTTTCAAAGTTGGCAAAACACACCCTTATACTTTTTAGAAACCAATCGTATATACTTTTATAATTGCAAAACCAAGCCCTAATGCACCTAATCATTAAGCCATCATTCCCCAATCATTGTATGCATTTATTACTCAGATCCAAACCACAAAAACATAACCCTAATTCGTTCTAGGGTTTTTCCTCAATTTTACTTTATTTTCTTTTAAATCCGATACAAACATAATTCAAGATCAATTATTCTAGGCTTCAATAAATCATATGGTTATTTTTCGAGGCTTATATTAATGTCAAAGAACATATAAAAATTATGGTTTCATCTCATAAAATTAATATAGTACGATTTACAAATTAAGTGTATTTTAACACTTTTAATTTCGTACGACTTATTTACAGTGCATGATTCGAGTTTATCATTTTTCTTAGGTCATATTTAACATGTAGAACACTAGAAAAATACTGGAAAAATTCTAGGACATAAGGATTAAGAATTAAAAATAATTACCTCTTTTGTGATTAACCGAATGAAAACAATTGCCACGAATGAATGAAGGGCTCTAAACTCTTGTTCCTATTTTTCTTAACTCCTCAATGACTCAAAGATCACTAGAAAATTCTTGCTCAAGTCCAGGAGGTCGAATGGGAGGCTTGGGGAATTTAGTTTTGTCGACTTAGGGTTTTAAAAAGGGTTTTCGGAATTTTTAAAAAGAAAATAAATAGAATTTAGGCAAATAAAAGGGATAGGCCGACTTAGGGAGAGGGAATGGGCTGGAGATCAAGATAAAATCAAGATTTTTATTTTTGTACATCTTTTCCTAATTTATTTTGATGTTATCCATATTTAAATGATTTTACAATTAAAATTAAATTAACTAAATATACATTTCGGATTGTTTATATGTACAAGTGTGAATTAATAATTTTTGAGACATTCAAAATATTATAATGTTGTCTCAGAATTTATTTTATTTCATATGTAGTTTGTTTTCAGAAATTTGGAATCGTTTCAGAATTTTATAAGTGATTTATTTAAGTTTTATGATTTCAGGGGCAATTTGGTAATTTTATGTGCTTTATAAATTTCAGGTATTACAGCCTAAGTTTATCACACCTCATTTTGGGTGGTTATCTACTCAACTAAAGATAGTCATGGTGCCTATTCGGGTCATTAACATTAACCAAACGAGAAATGTATCATCCTAAATGGTTTACCTACTCGAATACTATTATCAACTATCATAGATTCTCAGATTCACTACTGGAATCCATGGTTCTTGGGTGTCATTCGAAACATCATATAGCCACAACTACTAACGATTATCCGACTAACAATTAACAACCTATTCATCGAATGCTAGTTTCCCTAATCTCCTACGCCACACAAGATTAACAACAACATTTTACTAATATTTCCTCAATATCTATTATTGCTTCTGGGAAATTTCACAACCGAAATAAACATAACAACACTTAATTTAATTCTTCATTCGACCTAGATAATCTATCATAAATGAAATTGAAAGAACAAAAATATATCCGAATATAATCTAAGCCTTACAATGATTCTTGAGAGATGAATGCCTCGAATGAAACTCCAATCCGATTAATCCCAATACTCCAAACCGAACCACAATCACCACCACACTTATCCTTTCTTGAGTAAATTATCAGATTGTTGGTGTGTTTTTGTTGAGTTGTGATTCGATATCCCTTGGAGAGGCGGATTAAATGGAGGATTTTGGAGAGTAACTCCATGGAGACTTTCGGTTTTGGGAGAGATAAATCTTCCATTCGTGTGCTATTTCTACTTCTATGGCGTTATCCTAGGTTTGACTTGTGTGGATTTCTAGACCCGTGAACATGGCAAGGATTTCTAGGTCAAAAGAAAACATTATCAGTGGTGAAGGATAGAGATGGGTCGAAGAGATTTGGGGAAGAAAAGGGGGCGGACAAAGTTGTGGGAATACCTAGGGCTGATTTTGGGTAGTAGTGTGAGTGGGTGAGTTTATTTAATTTAAGTATTTAGAGATAAGTTTAGTTTAAGTGTGGTATATTATACCCGCGTCCTGTTAAACTGAGTCAAACTCGGGTCCTTCCCGGAACCGTCATAAATATGGGAGATGGTATTTTCAGAGTCGTTTTCATAATACTTAACTGTATTTTTGAGTTTTTATGAATTCACTATAATTCCTGAGTTTCTGATTAGTTTCTGGTTTGCGTGTGGTGTCAGTCCGAGTGAAACTGGGATAACCTCCCCTTTTTACTACAATATAGTGAGTAAATTGTGAGATGTGATAATTTCACTGTTCTTTGGTGAGATTTCTGGGTGACATAATGTGCAGGTCTGTTATCCGTGTTAAACATAAAATGGTCTAGTCAGGTGTTATAGTCACAGAAAATGAACTATCATGAATTAAATATTAGGGAAATTTACCATTTGTCACATCCTCCCCGTCTTAGGAACGAAAACCGTCCTCGGTTTTTACTTAGGGTTACCCCCTGGGTTTGAAAAGAGATGTGGGTATCTTCGTTTGATCTCGTCCTCCCGGTCCCAAGTATATATGGGACCTCTTCGGGAGTTCCAACGAACTTTGACGATAGGAATACGGCTTTGTTTTAGCCGTTTGATCTCTCGATCCATTATTTCAACGGGTTCTTCAACGAAATTTAACCTTTCGTCAACTTGAATTTCTTCTAGAGGAATGGCATGGGTTTCGTCGGAAAGTCATTTCTTTAGATTGCTCACATGGAACACGTTGTGTACGGAACTGAGTTCCTGAGCTAACTCAAGTCGGTAAGCTACTGGTCCAATTCTCGTGAGGATTTTGAAAGGACCTATATATCGAGGGTTCAGCTTTCCACGTTTCCCGAAATGGATCATGCCTTTCCATGGTGATACTTTCAGCATGACATGATCTCCAACTTGAAATTCAAGTGGTTTTCGTTTTTTGTCAGCATAGCTTTTCTTTCGGTCTCGGGCCGCTTGCATTCGGCTCTTGATCTGTACGATCTTTTCCGTAGTCTCTTGCACTAAGTCGGGACCGGTGAGTTGACTTTCTCCGACTTCAGCCCAACAGATTGGGGATCTGCACTTCCTGCCATACAGGGCTTCGTATGGTGCAGCTTTGATGCTGGTGTGATAACTATTGTTGTAAGAAAATTTGGCCAACGGTAGATGTCTATCCCAGCCGTTGCCAAAATCTATCACACATGCTCTCAGCATATCTTCTAATGTTTGGATAGTCCTTTCGCTTTGACCATCTGTTTGTGGGTGGTACGTTATGCTCATATCTAAGTCGGTTCCTAAGGCATCTTGTAGAGATCTCCAAAAATTTGACGTAAAACGACTATCTCTGTCGGATATAATTGATAGTGGAACTCCATGTCAAGCAACTATTTCCTTCACATATAGTCGCGCAAGTTTGTCCATACTATCATTTTACTTAATGGGTAGGAAGTGGGCATATTTGGTAAGACGGTCGACAATCACCCAGATGGTGTCATAACCACTTGACGTCCTGGGCAATTTGGTGATGAAGTCCATGGTTATACGTTCCCATTTCCACTCAGGGATTTCAGGTTGTACGAGTAAACCTGACGGTCGGTGGTGTTCAGCCTTGACCTTGGAACACGTTAGACATTTACTGACATAAGTCGCAATGTCAGCTTTCATATTGGGCCACCAATATAGCTTTTTCAAATCAAGATACATCTTGTCGGCTCCCAGATGAATGGAATATTTTGACTTTTGGGATTGGTGCATAATGAGGTCTCGTATACCTCCATAAAGTGGAATCCAACTCCTGTCCTTGTAACAAAAAGTTCCATCTGCTTTCTTCACGAACCCATTTTCACTTTCGGGCATTCCATAAATTTTCTCATTAGGTCTATTTTCTTCCTTAAGAGCCTCAATCTGAGCTTCACAAATTCTTGATGGTAGTGGTGAGACAATGGTCATACCTAACGATCTTACTCTTAGAGGTTTAGGTCTCTCCTTTCGGCTAAGTGCATCCGCTACCACAATTGCTTTGCCCGGGTGGTATCGAATTTCACAGTCATAGTCACTGAGCAATTCTAACCATCGATGTTGCCTCATATTGAGTTCCTTCTGATCTAAGATTTGTTGCAAACTTTTGTGGTCGGTATATACTACGCACTTGGTGCCGTAAAGATAGTGTCTCCAAATTCTGAGGGCAAACACTACTGACCCTAGCTCTAGGTCATGAGTAGTGTACTTTTTCTCGTGGGTCTTCAATTGTCGTAAGGCATAAGCTATCACCTTTTCTCGCTGCATTAGTACAGCTCCTAACCCTTTGTGAGAGGCGTCACAGTAGACTACAAAGTCCTCACTGCCTTCAGGTAGGGCTAAGATAGGTGCCCTACACAATTTCTCCTTGAGAAGTTGAAAAGCTTCCTCCGCTTTCTCTCCCCAGTCAAATTTCTCATTTTTCTGGGTCAGCTTAGTCAAAGGCTTCGCTATTTTCGAGAATCCCTCAATGAATCTTCTGTAGTATCCTGCGAGTCCTAAGAATTGGCGTATTTCTGTAGGAGTTGTAGGTGTCGCCCAATCCTTTATCGACTCAATCTTCGCGGGATCTACATGAATACCTTGTTTATCAATTACGTGACCTAAGAATTGGACTGTTGGTATCCAAAACTCGCACTTGGAAAACTTGGCATATAACTCCTCTTTCTTTAACAATTCCAGAATCAGCCTAAGATGCTCTTCATGCTCTTTTTCACTCCTAGAGTATATCAATATGTCATCAATGAAGACGATCACAAACTTGTCCAAATACGGTTTACACACCTGATTCATGAGATCCATGAATACCGCTGGTGCGTTGGTTAAGCCAAAAGGCATAACCTGGAACTCATAGTGGCCATAACGAGTTCTAAATGCCGTTTTCGGAATATCTTCTTCCCCAACTCTTAGCTGATGATAACTGGATCTTAAGTCAATTTTCAAATAGACGCACGATCCTTGAAGTTGGTCGAACAGGTCATCGATTCTGGGAAGTGGGTATCGGTTCTTGATAGTCCGCTTATTGGGTTCCCTATAGTCGATGCACATTCGGAATGATCCGTCCTTCTTCTTGACGAACAGAACTATAGCTCCCCAAGGCGAGGAACTTGGTCTAATGAATCCTTTTTCAGCGAGTTCTGACAACTATTCAGATAACTCCTGCAGTTCTATTGGGGCTAATCGGTAAGGCGCTCGTGCCACGGGTGTGGCACCTGGTACTAGGTCAATCCGAAATTTGACCTGTCGCATTGGTGGGAGTCCGGGCAAGTCTTCTAGGAAGACTTCTGGGAAATCTCTAACGATCGGCACCTCATCCAATCGCTTTCCCTCCGGCTCCTTTTCTCCCTTTCCAGAAACCTGAGCTAAAAAAAGAAGACATCCTTTCTCAAAATGTCTCTAGACCTTCACGTAAGAGATAACATTTAACTTAGAGGTACTTCGTCGGTCTCTTCTATCGCCTTCGACGTTCAGAACTTCGTTCCCGTAAGGTAGTCGGACGATCTTTTCATCGCAGAGAATTGTGGTATGGTATTTTGACAACCAATCCATTCCGATGATGACATCAAAACTTCCTAATTCTACAGGCATTAAGTCAATATTGAATGGGTGGTTCAATAGGTTTAAGGTGCAACCTCTTACAATGGTGTCTACTTTTTCTATTTTCCCATTAGCCAGCTCTATATTAAACACGTTGCCTAAGGTGGTCGGGGTAATACCAAGTAATGGACTAAAGGAAGTAGAGACAAAACTTCTATCTGCTCCCGTATCAAATAGTATAGATGCATAGCGGTTATTTAAAAGGAACTTACCCGTCACCACATTTGGGTCTTCCTGGGCTTCCACTCTGCCCACCGCATAAACCCTGCTACGGGCTCCTGCATTATTCCCCCGATTCCCTTGGGGCACAATAGCTACTTGGCTCACACCAGCTCCTGGGTTTCTCTGATTACCCTGATTTCCTTGTTGGCCTCTGTTGCCACCGTTGCCCTGGTTCTTAGGCTTTCGACATTCATTCCGATAATGCCCTTTTTTACCACAGCCAAAACATGTGATTTTGGCCTTTAGGTGGTTTGTCGGTGCAACCTGTGCTGTTGCTAGGGGTCTCACTCTGCAATCGCGGGTCATATGTCCTACTTTCTGACACTTATTGCATTTAACTGTGCACGGACCCTTGTGATGCAACTTGCATCGATTGCAAATAGGCAAGTTTCCAACGTAGACCTTTTTCTCTGTCGGCCCGGCAGCATACACCTTGGCAACCTCGTGCCTCTTGTTCGGGTGGTTGTTATTCCAGGAATGTTCATCCCATTTTCTTTTGTTGTCCACACCCGCTTCGATCGAATCTTCGATCACCTGATCCATCAGCTTGTTGGCTACCTCCATTGTTTCGTGGAGATCCGCAGCCTTATACATAGTGACTTTTCCCTTAATAGACTGAGGTAATCCACCAATATACCTCTCCAACAAGTGAGTCTCAGTCTGAATCATATCAGGACACAATAGAGCTAGTTCCTGAAAGCGTTGGTTATATACTGCCATATTGGTGCCTTGCACCTTAAGATTCCAGAACTCTACCTCTAGCTTCTTCACTTCATTCCTAGGACAGTATTTCTTGAGAACCATCTCTTTAAAGCTCTCCCATGATATTGCATACGCAGCGTCATAGCCAGATGATTTCAAGTAGTTATTCCACCAAGTTAGAGCCGCATCCAGAAATGTGAACGATGTAAACTTAACTTGGTCCTCTTCCAAACATCCACAAATTCTAAACACCGTCTCTAATCTTTTGATCCATCGGATCAGTACAACTGCTCCTTCAGTACCACCAAAACCTCCTATCATTATTTTTCGGAAGTCTTGATATGTACAACCACGAGCATTGTTGGTTGCAGGTGTCAAGTTGCCAACATCTGTTGTGGAGTTGTTTGCTGTAGCCAGTGCTGCTGCCACACGCTCTTCTACGAGCTGATCGAGTATGGCTCGATTCACATGTGGGGCTGCTGCCTCAGCTCTGACGGGGCCTTGGTTTGTTGTTTGTGCACAGGTGGCTCTAGTTACTTTCTTTGGAGGCATCTTGCTGTATAAAAAGGATAAGGAAAATCAAGATTTGATGAATTGGCGCAAGTGTAACGTATATGGGTAAGATAAATTCCTAAGAACGATAACACAATAAAATGGTCGGTCAAGCTCGTCATATATTAAAATAAGGTTGTGCATACAAAATTCCAAGCTCGAACATCTAAGAAATAACATAAGTTCCTCGATTACAAATAAAAGACTACTACTGGCAACTTACCAGTGTAGATACATCTCAACTCCTATCACTAAAATCCATCCTGTCCGATGCGTAGCTGCTCTAGCTCCTGGGCCATCCGAGCTATAATGGTTTCCAAATTACCTACCCTATAGTCTCGAGCTACACAATGCGTCTTCTTGACGCTAATACCTCCCTATGATCCTCATGCTCAGCTCTCGTGACTCTGGCCATAACTGACTCTAGCTCATGCATCCGATGCCAATTCGTCCACTTGGCATCCCATGCCCTGGCTTGTCCTATGTCCCCTAGTCTCTATCGGATTCCGGCAAGTTCTCTGCCGACCTGCTCATCCCGTCTCCCTAATCTCTCCAACTGATCAGAATGAACGTCCAACAAGTTTCCCTGAGCACCCAACTGAACTAAAAACCTGGTGACATCATCTTCCTCCTCTCCTGCCACTGGTAAGACGGCAGGTGGAGGGGAAATCGGTATGGATGGGGATGGTGGCACAAAAGTGGGTGAAGATGGCTCATAAGTGGGACTATCTACCTGGAGTGGAGTGCTATGAACACACTCAATATCTTTCCATACTTCGCCATTAATCTCACAAGTGATCGGAGCCTCATCCCTGGCTCTCAAGCTAGCAGATCTCAAACCTAACCCGAGAGGCATATCCCTGTCCTCTCCCACAATCTGAGCTACCCTGGAGCTCTGTCCTACCTCAAATGTACTAGGCAATTCCTCCATAATCCCTTTTCCGTGCCGTGGCTCAGCTGGTGCAACATTTTCAGGAATAGAGTCTGCCACTGGCTCTTCCTCAGGATCTTCTTCTTCCTCTTCTTCTTCTACTGAGTGTAAGTCATCGGCCCTCCTGAGCCTTTGACGAGGTGGTGAACGATCTGGGGATGATGCTAGTGAAAGAGATACAGGAGTGGTGGAGGTACCCGTATTGATAACTCGAGCTCTCCTCTGGGATGATGATAGAAAATATAAGTACCGCATCCGATAACCAGGAACTCGCATGCGGGTAGTGCGTCAGACTGGAAAAGTAGGCTATGCAATATGATCAGTAGGCTGGATGGAAGTATTGTTGGTAGTAGGCAATGCTGCAGTGAGTGTAGGCTCAGGTAAATCGGGATCCGGTGCATTGTAGGCTTGCAGCACTTGCATGTATGGGTCATCTGAATTTGGTGTGATCGGCAGGATAGGATGGGAAGACATAGTCTGTGACAAAATGGTATACGTGTGTAAGCATATCGGAATAATAACTAGTGTGGGTTAAGTGTATATAGATATATACATAGAATACTTATAGTAATAAGTCACAAATCATAACATGCAGTCAAGTCAGATAAACATCAAGCAAAATGACAAGCAAGGCAAGTGGCGGTCATAGGGACTTGTTTTTATAAAAATGGTTATAGTTTAGGGTTTATATGTACCTAGTTATCTATAACCTAGGCTCGGATGCCAATCTGTAACACCCCCAAAATTTAACAGTCGCGGAAGCATACAGAACTTTGAGGGTGCTACTTGGCGTAGATTGGAAATAACAACACAAGGTAACAAAGAACGGAATACGTACTCCGTTTTTAATTAAATCAACAATTAGAGTTTTACAAAAGATAATTCATTGTTTTGATAAAATTTAGGCCCATTGAATACAGTGGTCCCACATAAAAACAAGTCTCAACTTAAATTGCCAGTCTGTCTGAAAAAGCTCCATGACCCTTGCCTTGCCAAAACATGCCATAACAAATCAAATTACACACCTGAGAAAAGCATGCTAAAAAGTCAGCAAAAAGCTGGTGAGTTCATAGGTTTAAATAAAATCATCAAATAATTGGTTTGGACCAGCATGATCATTACAACACATATAATGTCATACAAAAGTATCTATCGCGCTAGTACTAAGTTCATGCAACCGAAGCTCGACAGTTTAGTGTGCTAATCTCTAACACATAAATAATAGTCAAGGGGCCCTTAGCGAGTGTTTAACCCAATACACTCGAAGTCCGACTTGCTATACGTCCGCTTTGACCTGTCTGGCCAACCGAACGGGGGAGTCACCCCAATAGATCTATCTAAAGCAATCGCGCTTCCCAAAGGGAACTAACGGCTCATGAAAATGGGCATGATAGTAGGTTCTAGGGCTTAGGCTAACTACGCTATAGTTTTGAGAAAAAATTATAATATTATGGTCCATAAAAGATTTGCATGTTTCTCACCCCATATTTGTAAAACAAGTATAAGTAAAATCTGGCTATAAACTCACCTTTAATGGCCTGAACAGTGAATGCTGTAAAATTAAGGAGTGCACGGCACCAACACGCAACCTAGTTTAAATAAATATGTCTTAGTTTCAAGTATTAAATTCAAGTCCTTTCATAATTTAATTTCAATGTTTTAGAGTATTTATGTTGTTGTCACTTGTGTGGCGGCGTGTGGTTGCTAAGGATTTTCCCAAGAAGTGGTAAGGTGTAGCTCTACGAATGTCCTAAAGGTACGGGAATGAGGAATTTGGGGATATTGAACAACTTAAAGCACAAATGGATTCAGTCGAGATGTAATATATACTCCCTCCGTCCCTAAATAAATGTCCAAAATTATTTAAAAGTCTTTATTTTAGAACTTTGACCTTAAATTATTTTATTTGTGTTATGTAATAATTAGTGAAAATTATACCAATGAAAATACATTTAAAACTCAATCTATTCATATATTTTGCATCAAGTATTACATAACACAAATAAAATAATTTGAGGACAAAGTTTAAAAAATAAGATTTTAAAAGTCAACAGTTGACACTTATTTAGGGACGGAGGGAGTATATATATATATATATATATATATATATATATATATATATATATATATATATATATATATATATATATATATATATATATATTATAGTTGTGTAATTTGTTCGTCATGTCCGATTATGTTGATTTTATATATAATATATATATATATATATATATATATATATATATATATATATATATATATATATATATATATATATATATATATATATATATTATAGTTATGTAATTTGTTCGTCATGTCCGATTATGTTGATATATATATATATATATATATATATATATATATATATATATTATAGTTATGTAATTTATTAGTCATGTCCGATTATGTTGATTATATATATATATAT
This sequence comes from Artemisia tridentata subsp. tridentata, assembly GCA_021014915.2. Classification (NCBI taxonomy): domain Eukaryota; kingdom Viridiplantae; phylum Streptophyta; class Magnoliopsida; order Asterales; family Asteraceae; genus Artemisia; species Artemisia tridentata. Next base: position 199,508,517 of record CP139508.1, read on the forward strand.
ATATATATATATATTATATATATATTATATATATATATATATATATATATATATATATATATATATATTATAGTTGTGTAATTTGTTCGTCATGTCCGATTATGTTGATTTTTGAAGTAAGACCTAACGTTTGTGACGTTTATTACCCACTAGTTAAATGGTTTGAGAAAATTTAATATAACGTTAATTTTTGTAAACTTAGGTAATTTAACTAAGTTCGCATTATTAATATATCTCGTTAAATTCGTTCAAGTGAGGGTTAAGTTTGATATATCATCCCTAGTTTCTATTTGTGACAACTTTACATTAATTGATTTAGTTTTAAAATAACAAATGTAAATGTCAACTTATATATTTCCCGGCACGTGTTATACGTCTCTACTACGTGTAATTGGTTCGTTGTTATCTCACTTGAGTACCATATTTTTAACTACACAAGTGTGTGTCAATTTTTATATTTCCTTTTCCCGAGTGTATGTCCTATCATTTATGAAATCGTGAAATAACATATATATCATGCTAAGTATAGTCTAAACGGTTCAATTACGGCTATACAGGTTTTATATACATATATATGTTAGTTCAATGTGAAGATTAATTGCGTGTTCGGCTATACACATTTTATTTCGCGATTAGTATACATATATGAACGTGTGATCTTAACAGTTTGTTACTAGTGACATTTGTTGGGCTGCGGCCCAACTGAATTTGAGGGGGAGGGGGAAATGGGTAGCTATTGGGTTGGGTCGATCCAAGGTCACAATGGGCATGGTGGGCTGAAGTGCTATTATTCCAACAGACTAGAACAATTGAGGTCCTAGTTTGGGCTTGGGATCTAGTCCTAAGTGGGCTATTTCTTGGGTTCGGCCTGGTATACAAACAACACAACACAACATCTTTAACACTTTAAGTCTTCACAGACTTGGTGTTTTTCTGAGAATCCTTTGACCACAATATCGACATCACAATGACTTGGGGTAGCCATGTCTTGGTAGGAGTTTTTGGTCGAGTACTACTCGAATCAAATCTCTAGGGATCTTGGTTTAGTCTAGGCATCATTGTCACGTCTTAACAAGGTCAAGAACTAGCTCGGGTGGGATTTAATTCTAGTGTCTAAGGGCGCTTTTGCCTCACATGTTCATCCCCATCCAAACATCCGAATACAACTACTAGTCTTGCGGGTTTATTTTGGAGCGAGTGTGGTACTACTCATTTGGGGTTTTGGTCTTGAGTTTGAGAGGGCACATCCAATATTCGAACCGAGGGTACAACCCTCAAGTCTCGGGTTTAACTTGACATGAATTTTTGGCCAGTATCTCCCCTACTCAAGGTGATCTTTCAAGGCCTAAGTTTATCACTAAGCACCTCGTTTTGGGTGGTTATCTACTCAACTAAAGATAGTCATGGTTCCTATTCGGGTCATTAACATTAACCAAACGAGAAATGTATCATCCTAAATGGTTTATCTACTCGAATACTATTATCAACTATCATAGATTCTCAGATTCACTACTGGAATCCATGGTTCTTGGGTGTCATTCAAAACATCATATAGCCACAGCTACTAACGATTATCCGACTAACAATTAACAACCTATTCATCGAATGCTAGTTTCTCTAATCTCCTACGCCACACAAGATTAACAACAACCCTTTACTAATATTTCCTCAATATCTATTATTGCTTCTGGGAAATTTCACAATCGAAATAAACATAACAACACTTAATTTAATTCTTCATTCGACCTAGATAATCTATCATAAATGAAATTGAAAGAACAAAAATATATCCGAATATAATCTAAGCCTTACAATGCTTCTTGAGAGATGAATGTCTCGAATGAAACTCCAATCCGATTAATCCCAATACTCCAAACCGAACCACAATCACCACCACACTTATATTTTCTTGAGTAAATTCTCAGATTGTTGGTGTGTTTATGTTGAGTTGTGATTCGATATCCCTTGGAGAGGCGGATTAAATGGAGGATTTTGGAGAGTAACTCCATGGAGACTTTCGGTTTTGGGAGAGATAAATCTTCCATTCGTGTGCTATTTCTACTTCTATGGCGTTATCCTAGGTTTGACTTGTGTGGATTTCTAGACCCGTAAACATGGCAAGGATTTCTAGGTCAAAAGAAAACATTATCAGTGGTGAAGGATAGAGATGGGTCGAAGAGATTTGGGGAAGAAAAGGGGGCGGACAAAGTTGTGGGAATACCTAGGGCAGATTTTGGGTAATAGTGTGAGTGGGTGAGTTTATTTAATTTAAGTATTTATAGATAAGTTTAGTTTAAGTGTGGTATATTATACCCGCGTCCTGTTAAACTGAGTCAAACTCGGGTCCTTCCCGGAACCGTCATAAATATGGGAGATGGTATTTTCATAGTCGTTTTCATAATACTTAACTATATTTTTGAGTTTTTATGAATTCACTATAATTCCTGAGTTTCTGATTAGTTTCTGGTTTGCGTGTGGTGTCAGTCTGAGTGAAACTGGGATAACCTCCCGTTTTTACTACAATATAGTGAGTAAATTGTGAGATGTGATAATTTCACTGTTCTTTGGTGAGATTTTTGGGTGACATAATATGCAGGTCTGTTATCCGTGTTAAACATAAAATGGTCTAGTCAGGTGTTTTAGTTACAGAAAATGAACTGTCATGAATTAAATATTAGGGAAATTTACCATTTGTCACATCCATTTTTCCTCTTCTTCTTCCGCAATGGCGTTGACAATTTCCTCTTCCGTCGACGGCTTCTCTAAGACTTCCACAAGGATTTCTTTCGTCAGATGATCGAATGCCACGGATGCCAGCTTACTAAGTATATCTGCCTTCTGATTTTGTGCTCTCGGAATGTTCCAGATTTTGAATTGATCAAAACATGCGATATATTCTTTGGCCTTGGCTAGGTATTGTATCATGCTATCTTTGTTCGCAATAAAATCCTCATTAATTTGGCTCGCCACCAAATTGGAATCCACCCTGACTTCCAACACCTGGACCTTCATTTTTCGGGCGATTCTCAACCCCACCAGTAAGTCTTCGTATTCCGCTTCATTGTTGGTGCTTTTAAAGTTTAGCCGAATGGCGTAGGTATATTCTGTTTGGTCCGGATCGATTAGCACCAGACCTGCTCCAGCGCCTGACTTGCTGGACGCTCCGTCGGTGTATAATGCCCATTCTTTTTGCCCGGAGATGTTACATATCTCCTTGCCCCCCTCTTTCAGAACCCGGTCGGATGAGTTCAGCGGTATTTCCGTTATGAAGTCCGCTAAGACTTGCCCCTTGACAGCGTTCCGGGGTATGTATGAAATGTTATAAGCCCCTAGTTCCACAGTATACTTGGCTAATCTCCCGGATGCTTCCGCCTTGTTCAGTATCTGCTTAATGGGTTGATCAGTGATGAATTTTATCGGATGAGCCTCGAAATACCTCCTAAGTCTTCTTAATAGGTGTAGCAGTGCCAAAGCTAATTTCTCAACCGAGGCATAATTCTTTTCGGCCTCATGTAACGTTCGGCTGACATAATGCACCGGGATTTGTCTTCCTTCCCTTTCTACCAATAGTACTCCGCTCATTGCTTCCTTTGACGCCGCAAGGTATATATACAAGTCTTCCTTCGGTTTAGGGGTTGTTAGGTAAGGAAGTTCAAGGATCATCTTTCTCATCTCTTGGAAGGCCGATTCTGCCCGTTCCGTCCAACGGTATTCGTCCTGATTATCCTTTGTGATATTTTTCAATGTGTCAAAAAATGGAAGCACTCTTTCTGTCGATCTGGATAAGAAATGGTTTAGAGCTTCCAGCTTGCCGCTTAAACTCTGCATTTCTTTGAGCGACTTTGGAGATTGCATGTCCGCAATGGCCCTAGTTTTCTTCGAATTTGCTCTAATCCCTTCGGATGTTACCATATACCCAAGAAACTTCCCCTCTTCCAAACCGAAGGAACGTTTCTTCGGATTCAATTTCATATTGATCATTCGGAGATTATCGAAAGTTTCTGCTATGTCAGCCAACAATTCTTTCTCGGTCAAGCTTTTTATCACCATGTCGTCCACATATGCCTCCAGGTTTCTCCCTATTTGTGACCGAAAGGCTGAGTCCACTAGACGTTGATACGTGGCTCCAGCGTTTTTTAATCCGAATGACATTTTGGTATAACAGTATGTCCCATGTTCAGTATAGAAAGCTGTCTTTTCCTCATCGTCCTTAGCCATCTGCACCTGATGGTTTCCCTTATAAGCATCCAGGAAACATTTGTACCGGAACCCCATAACCGATTCTATCTTCCAATCAATTTTCGGTAATGGGTAATAGTCCTTCAGACATGAGGAGTTAAGGTTCTTGAAGTCGATACACATCCTCCAACTACCATCGAACTTCTTTACTAACATCGGGTTGGAGATCCATGTCGGGTACCGCACCGGCCGAACTATCCCAGCTTTCACCCATTCCTCTACTTCCTTGGCTATGGCCTGGTTCTTTTCTGCCGAAAATGTCCTTTTCTTTTGTGCTACCGGTCGGTCTTGGACATTCACATTCAGCCTATGCTCTGTAATCCGTCGTGGTATTCCCGTCATATCCGCAGGCTCCCATGCGAACACGTCTTGACTATTTTTGAGCAACGTAATCAATTTCCTTCTGCATTCCGAGGAGAAGTTTCCTCCGATGATTATTAGCTGATCCGGGTACGCTAGATGTACCATCACCTCTTTTGTCTTACCAGCAATTTGTCCGGTTACCTCGGCATTCTGGGGTTCGTTCTTCGCCTCTCTCTCCGCCATCTGTTTTTCTTCTAACTTGCGGCATTCCGAAATTATGACTGACTGAGTGACCAACGTCGCTATGCCTTTCGGAGTAGGGAATTTCATTATTGAGTGAATAGTTGAGGGGATAGCTCGCAACTTCTTTAATCCGGAGCGTCCTAATATGAAGTTGTACGGGGAGGGAGACCTCACCACAATGAATTTCATCACCGTCTTATGAAACAAACCTTGACTTCCGAAACAGATTTCCAACTCTATTTTTCCTAACGGCTTAATGGACTCTCCTGCGAACCCAACCAAAGGCGTGTTGGTTTCCTTTAGCCGGGCCTTGATGGAAGGGCACAAATGCTCAAAACAATGTTCATACATCACCTCCACCGAGGCGCCTTGGTCCACATACACCGTTCGTATTGTATAACCCTCCACTTCGGCCTCGACTATTAGGGGTTCGTCCGAAACGTCACCTGGCAGGATAGGTGGGAAACTGATCGGGGCACTCATCCAATCCTCTTCTGCATCCGCGACTTTTTGTTTTCTTACGGCCCCTTGACTTCGGATCATATTAATGACTTTTCCCTTATTTGCATGGTTGTCCCCCTTCTGTGGTGCTCTTCCCCTTTGAGGTGCCAACAGTCGTTGGTGAGATGCCCCTTCTCACCATGATAGTCGCAGTACTTGTTTAGATTTTCTTTGAGGGGTTTTCTGGGGGCTGCGGTAGCCTCAGCTGATGCTCGGTGGCAAGGATTTCTTTCGGAGCTTTTGTCAACGAGTTCAAGTCTATCGGCCGGGTGTCGTATCTCTAGATGTCATTTCGGCGAAGATCCGTTCAGCCAGCATTGTCGTGTCTGACGGGAACATAAGGAGTGTAATGATCATTTCTACGAGGTCTAAACTCATTTATGGGTTTGTTCCGATGGCGACCCCCTCCGAAAGGAGCCTTAGGGGTGTGATGGTCATTCCGGTTGTTATATGGGTTGGGGTGGTATTCTCTATAGGCATCTGCCTTTTCCCCTTTTGGCAGTTCAGTATTCCGAAAAGCTTCTTCCGAACGAACGAAGTCATCGACCCTTTCCAGAATTTCATCCACTGTTTTGGGGATTTTGTCCGAGAACTTCTTCGCCAATTCCGGGCAATGGTGGCCGTTCATGAAAGAGGAGATCTATATTATCTCCGGGGCATCCGGAAAATAGTTCGCCTCACTTACCCATCGCTCTTTGAAGTCCGGAAGGCTCTCGTTAGCCTTCCTATGGATTTTATTGATCTCTTTAAGGTCCTTGATACATACCCTTAGCATACTAAATCTATTCAGGAACCTCCTCTGTAGCTCGTCCCAACCGTCTATACTTCCGTTTGGCAACTTATCAAACCAACTTCTGGCCTTCCCGTCCAAAGTCTGTTGGAACATTCGACACCACACAGGCATTGGCCATTCCTCCTGATTTCCTGCTCCCGTGAAACGGCTGATGTGGTCATCCGGATCGGTTGTCCCGTCGTATAGCTTGAGGTTAGATGACATTTTGTGTTTAGGGGCCGAGAACTCTATGATCCTTCTGGTGAACGGACACTTTATTATTTCCTTGAACGGCTTGCTTAAGTCGTCGTCTGCCACGGCCTTTCCCTTACCATTCTGCGGTCCCACGACATCCTCTTCCTCCGTATCCGTAAATTTGTCTTCGAAGTTTAACAGCATAGGTTTTATAAGATTGCGGTTGCCTTGTTGCTTTAATAACTCCTTGAGAGCCGATAGATGACCCTCCATGATGGATCGGGTGTCCGGGGGGGGGGGGGTAGGACCTCCCCCTCCGAATCCTTCACCCTCCCCCGAACTTCCGAAGGGAGGGGTCGGGTTGGGACCGCTCATTCCGAGTTTTTGGTAGATTAAACTCCGGGTTCCACGGATGGCGCCAATTTGTTGAAGTAAAAACCTGCAACTCCTTCGGAGATGGAGTCAGATCTTCCGGACAAGGTCTTGCTGAGGTTCCGAAGTACCTACACACAAGAGACACTCACGTTAGGCTCGCCCCAGGTGTTATCACAGGACCAAGCTCCGGCGTGAGGATAAGTATCGAGTAATCCGAAAGGTCTAAGTAATGATTGAGGGTAAATGTGAAAGGTAAAAGTTAGTTGAGAGTAGTAAATAAGCTGGGTATTTTTACTACCCAGCCACAGTACCTGAAACGGCGCGGCGGATTTCCCGGGTATGTGTCGCAGACACAATCTCGTAAATCCTGGGGCGGCGGCGGCGGTGGCGGCGGTGGCTGCTGCTGCCATCTGTCCAAAAGGTAACGCCACCTGTCCTATTGTTTGAGGTTACACTAGCCGGATGAGTTAGGTATTCTTCGAGCTTTCTTCCGAAGGGCGCCGTGTCGTCCGAACGTCCGGGCAAGATAGGCCGTCCGGACACATACGCCAACATTAGGCTAATATAAACCATTAGATCTAATTAAGGGTGAAGATTTATACTTTAATAGTTTATTTCTCCCTCCTTTTAAATTGAATTAGTTACTTTGTTAATTATTGTTTATTTACCATATTTCTTTTTGCCAAAACCCATCTTTAACTACCATCAGTTTTTAGAGTTTTTTGTCACAGCCTTGTGGTTTTAAAACAAAATTACGCAACCCTTGTAGTTTCAAAAATAATTATACCACAAAAGAATTATTTTATTTTCCTGTTGTTTTCTTTTTACGCATCACCAAACGAAAAAATACATCGGTAGTTAATATTGAAAAAACCAAACCCTACTTCACGTCCTACACTTTTGGAGGCATCCCCATCACGTCGGCTCTCATCGCACCACATGTCGACGTCTTTGTGATACAAACTCTCGCCCGACTACATCTCTTTTTGCTACAAGGTTAAACTTGGTTTCAGTTTTTGTTTTAAATCTGTTAATCGTAGGTGGTGATTTATCTAGTGGCTGACAGTAGGGGTTAAGGACTACATCTCTTTTCACTAACAGTAGGGGTTAAAGACTCGTTTTTTGATAGTACATTGTAACCTGTTACTTTTTGAATGGTGTCATTGTAATGTTTATCTAGTTGATATGGCTCATGCATATACATGTGAACTTCCCAAAACTTTCTAATGGTATACACATATTCATTTTGTATAGTTAAACGGCTCATGCATATATTACATATTGATATAATGTTCTTAACTGCTTAGTGGTTTTATAGGCTACTATGGCTTCAAAGTTTGTTGTACTATTATGTTACAGGGGTGGCAAAATTTGTGATGGACCACAAGGTATAAGTTATAATAAGGCTCCAAGTAAAGCTATCAAGGTTCAACATGGAATAAAATTCAATGAACTAATTGATCAAATCCATTGTACTATTATGTTATGTGATTTTGATGTTGTACTGTGTTATGAATTTGCCAAACCAAAGCACATGATTTTTATATACTATGACTCAAATTTAATGTGCTTGAATTGATATGTTCAAGTGTTATGCTTTTAAGTGAAAAGGAAAAATATGCAGGCTTGAAATGGTAAGTAACAATACCATCAGGGGATGAAATATTGTGACTAAGGAAAAAAAGAAAAAAAATAGTATTATGATGTAAATAACTTTTCAAGTACAATGTTTGTGTATATATATGTTTTAAAACTACTATGATGTGACAAAAAACTCCATTTTTTATATCGCTTTAAAAAACGTAATTAATCATACAAATGCAATGTTTAAGCAAAAAAAAAAAAAAAAAACACTTTTTAAATACTTTAACAAAAATTGAGATCCTCTCAAGTTTTTGTGAACATGATAGGTCATGTTAGTATTATTTTGAATGAAATTTAAAATTTAAGTAAACTAAAGTGACACATTAAATGGCCCACATATTATCCCTTCTCATAAAACACTATCATCTTCATGTTAAATTTTAGAGGATCTCAATCCAAATCTTTAATATAATATGAGAAAAGTTCAATGTAGTCCAACATTCTCTAAAGATCTAATAAACCAATTTTAGCCATCCATTTTTTTATCAAAAAATAAATAAATAAATAAACTTTCACAATTTTTTTAAAAATTAAATATCTCACAAACCGTTAATCGTTACACAAAACAAATCATACCATCGCGACGGGAATTAATTCATCTTTCTATAGAGGGGCACTTTTATATACTTTCGATGAACTTTTTTTTCGATTTTTTTTCCAGTTACGTCTTGTTGGGAATTATCACAAGACAAGACTTAATATGAAGAACATATAGGTGATGTATGAAATATAAAACATATTAAATAAATACACGCAGCGGATAAACATCACCATAACAGGATCCATAGTGCCATATGATCAATCAAAACAATAAACACATAAGTTATACCTTTGTAGCGTGATCCGGGAGTCACCAACAAAACTAATGTGTCGACTACTATATGAAACCCAAGTGATCAATGGAGATCACCTCTATGTGTATCCACACTACACGTCCTTGATCACCACCCGATGCTAGTCTATTAACCCGTAACCAATCAATCACTCTAGAATAATCAAGATTTAAAGTGAAAGATCAAAAGTTGAAAACCCTAGTTTTCTTTCTTTTGTTTTGCCGTACAATAACAATAGGGTATATAGAGATATATTTTGTTACTTGGTTTATTATTATAGGAGTAAAAAAATGCTAATAATCTTTGACCAATTTTAAACATAACTTCACCTAGAAGTTCCCTTAAGGCCGGCCATGCTTAGGGCCCACAATGGGCTTGCCCGTTGTTGGCCCAGTTCAAAAACACTAAGTCTAACTTAGTATTTAATGGCCCGTTATTGATCTCGAGTTACGTAGTCGTTTATATATTGTAAATACGATAAATACAATCTATAAAATGGTGTCTCTGTGTATAAGTGTGTGACCCCATAGGCTCACATATGTCTAGCCATATAATTAGTGATTATGACACGAGCATACTCCAACAGCTCCCACTTGCGACGTCATAATAATCAAGTAATTATACAAGCAATGGTTAGCGTCTAGCAACACGCCAATGCCCCTAAAAATATGTGAGGGTAGTTTCTTAAACGTCTCATTTCAGATGGTTTATATGTCATCTATCCTTTTGTTACAGATACCGTGTTGAACATTAGACATGGATCAAATGTCATTCTAATAGTTCAATTATTCTGTTTCTCGATATGGATATTGAACAAGATTACCAAGTGGATTTAAGATTCATCTTAATCCCAGTTGGGTACGGCCATACAAACATCTGTTCAAATCATCGAGGGGCCCAATAGTATCTAACTCCAAAGCAAGTGGAGGAACAAATCCCATTTTGACTACACGTGTCATTCACATGCTTCATATCACTCCTGAAAATGGCCTTTATAACTACCTTATTCAGGATAGCGTTTAACCATATCAAGGAATGAAATTTCACACATGCAAGACCTGCTTGCATCTCAAGTCTGAGGATAAGAGACATAACCTCTTATTAGATTCACTATTGACGACGATCCATGTAGTGAATTCTCGTAGGTTGGGTCAATCCAATGTTCATCACAATGAACAACATGTGAGTTTGGCAAATGAATCACCAACACGCTCACATTTGCCTTAATTTGATGATACTCCCGTATCGTCAACCGACAATGGATAATTTTAGAATAAATAAATTATTCATGGATTAAACATGCAAATATAGAACACAGTTGATATAAAATGAAAACGATCATAACCATTACATCAATTCATTGCAAATACAAACCGTTTAACGTTCTAATTATTCAAATACTAAAAATACAGATCTACATGAGACTACTAGCTGGTCTAAGTCCAATGCTCCTAGCATGTTCGACATGTTTGGCACAAGGCATTGGTTTAGTAAAAGGATCAGCTATGTTGTCATCTGTGTGAACTTTGAGAAGACGAATATCACCACTTTCGATAACCTCTCGAATGTAGTGAACTTTTCGACGAAAATGTTTGGCACCCTTTTGAACACCTGGTTCATTGGCTATGATAATGGCACCTGTATTGTCACAGTACATATCCATAGGTCGTTCATTGCTGGGGACAACGCCAAGCCCAGAAATGAATTTACGTATCCAAATCGCCTCCATAGCAGCTTCAGAAGCAGCAATGTATTCAGCTTCTGTAGAGGACATCGCGATAGTGCTTTGTTTGGCACTCTTCCAGTCAACAGCACCTCCGTTCATGATGAAAACATATCCCGTTTGGGATTTGGTGTCATCACGATCCATCTCCCAGCCTGCATCAGTGTAACAAGTAACACCGAGCTCACGCTTGACATCACCACCATAAACAAGAAACATATCTTTAGTATTTCGTAAATACTTTAATATGTTCTTAACAGCAGTCCAGTGACATTCTCCTGGATCCTGTTGAAATCTACTCGTTAGGTTCTGAGAGAACGCTATATCAGGTCTAGTGCATCTAACCGCATACATTATGGATCCCACCGCCGAAGCATACGGGATTCCCTTCATCCTCTTCCACCTCATCAGGTGTGGAGGGTCCTTGAGATTTACTCAATACTGTATTTGGTTGCATTGGAAGATTTCCACGTTTGGAATCTTGCATCCTAAATCGCTTCAGGATTTTGTCAATGTATGCACTTTGACATAAGCCGATTAATCGTTTTGATCTATCACGATAGATTTTGACTCCAAGTATGTACGCGGCTTCTCCTAGATCTTTCATGGCAAAGCAATTTCCAAGCCAGGATTTTACATCTTGTAGCATTGGAATGTTGTTTCCCATGAGCAATATGTCATCGACATATAAGATTAGGAACACGACTATACTTCCACTAGTTTTCATGTATACACATGGCTCATCGAGATTTTGAGTGAAACCAATTTTCTTGATTTCATCGTCAAATCTCTTATTCCAACTTCTAGATGCTTGCTTTAATCCATAAATGGATCTTTGAAGCTTGCATACTTTAGTTGGATGTTTAGGATTCACGAAGCCCTCGGGTTGCACCATATAAACGTCTTCGTTCAGGTGGCCGTTCAAGAAAGCTGTCTTGACATCCATTTGCCAAATCTCATAGTCATAGTACGCTGCTATGGCTATAAGAATCCTAATAGCTTTTACGTCTGCAACAGGCGAGAAGGTTTCTTCATAGTCAACCCCGTAGGTTTGAGTGAAGCCTTTTGCTACTAGACGAGCTTTGTAGGTGTGTACTTTTCCATCCATGTCGGTCTTCTTTTTGAAGAGCCACTTGCTCCCAACGGTTTTAGCGTTAGGAGGTAGGTCAACTTCGACCCAGACATCGTTGTCTTTCATGGATTTCATCTCCGCATTCATAGCTTCGATCCATTTATCGTGTTCAGGACTCGATAATGCATCTCGATAGTTAGCGGGTTCACCATGATCCCCTAACTCATGTTCCTCAGCATCGACATAGAAACCATATCGCTCAGGTGCTTGAGGTATCCTTGCGGATCTACGAATGGGAGCAACATCTTGATGAGGTTCAACATTTTCATGTTCAATCTCATTTTGATGCTCACTAGTGTTACCAGAAGGTTGTGCATCTTCCTCTTGAATTTCATCAAGGTCTACTTTGCTCCCACTTGCCTCTTGTGAAATGAGACTATTCTCAAGAAACTCAGCATACCGAGCAACAAATATTTTGTTCTCGGGTGGGTAGTAGAAGTAGTAACCCATCGTTTCCTTTGGGTATCCTACAAAGATACATTTGATAGCTCTAGGCTCAAGTTTGTTAGGTGTGTCTCGTTTCACGAGAGCCTCACAACCCCAGACTTTCAAGTAAGACAAATTAGGGACCTTCCCATGCCATATTTCGTATGGTGTCTTGTCTACCTTCTTGGTTGGAACCATATTGAGAATGCGTGCAGCAGACTCTAGAGCATAACTCCAAAAGGACATTGGCAACGTTGTTAGACTCATCATAGATCGAACCATGTCAAGCAAGGTTCGATTTCTCCTTTCAGATACACCATTATGTTGTGGTGTATATGGAGGAGTGAATTGTGAGACGATCCCACACCTTTTTAGATGATCTAAAAACTCTTGACTCATATATTCACCTCCTCGATCGGATCGGAGAGCCTTTATGGTCTTGCCGAGTTGATTTTCTACTTCATTTTGAAAGACTTTGAACATTTCAAAGACTTCATGTTTATGTTTAATCAAGTAAACATAACCATATCTACTGTAATCATCAGTAAAAGTAATGAAGTAGTTAGCTCCTTCCCTAGACGTTGTTCTAAATGGGCCACATACATCAGTATGTATGAGTCCAAGTAGATCTTTAGCTCTTTCTCCTACATGGGAGAAAGGCTTTCGTGCCATTTTACCAGATATACAAGAGATGCATTTATCAAACGACTCATGGTCGGTTGACTCTAAAAGCCCATCGCGTTGCAGCTTCGTAATGCATTTCTTGTTTATGTGACAAAGACGGCAATGCCATAGAAAAGTGGAATCTAAGTTACGTTTAGATTTCTTATTGCTAACATTATATATAGAACTGACGTTTGAAACAGAATCATGCATATCAATTTCAAAAATGCCATCACGAGGAATAGCATTAAAATAAAATACATTATCCTTAGAAACTGCAATACCATAATCCGTAAAAGTATGAATAAAACCATCATCTTTCAAACGTGAGAGTGAAACAACACCTCTAGTGATAGTAGGTGCAAAATGGCAATTATTTAAAACAATAACTAAACCATTAGGGAGGATGAGATCAAAGCTCCCTATCGCTTCGACAGCTGCACGGTTGCCATTACCAACGTACAGGTTCAAAGCTCCTTGCTTCAACTTTCTGCTTCCCCTAAGCCCCTGCACATTATTACAAATGTGAGTACCACAACCAGTATCATATACCCAGGATTTGTTAGGAAAAGTGTAGAGCTCTATAGTGAAGATACCTGATGTGCTAGCTGCGCTAGCTTTGTTCTTCTTCAACCCTTCTAGGTAGGACGGACAGTTCCGCCTCCAATGCCCCTTCACTCCACAATGGTGACAGGGAGAGTCCTTTGCAGGGTGCTCCTTCTTGGCAGGTGGGGGGATCTTTGGTTTGGGGGCGTAAGCAAGCTTACCCTTGCCCTTACCATTTCCCTTGCCATTTGCCTTCGGCTTCTTCTTCTGGATCCGTCCTTCCTTTATAGCTAGGACCATAGGAGCCTTCTTGGGCATTCCTTTCTCTGCAAGTTTCAGCATGTTATGCAGCTCAGGAATGGTCTTGCCCATGCTGTGCATGTTGTAGTTCTGCACAAACTGATCATAATCCTTTGACAGTGAGGTAAGTATCAAGCTCACTCCAAGGATCTGAGGCATGGGGTATCCAAGACGCTCCATTTGGTCTAGGTAGCCCTTCATTTTCATGACGTAGCTACTGACCGTTTGGCCCTCCTCCTGCTTGCATGCATGAAAAGCTTTGACAGTGTCAAACAATTCTTGCTCAGCTTGCTGCTCGAACATTGTTTTCAGTTCGGTCAGCATGTCAAATGCTGCAAGGTTCTCTAAGTTCTTTTGGAGCTCAGGGATCATGCTTGCAAGCATAAGACAAGCAACCTCTTGCTGCTCATTAACCCTACGAGTGTAGGCGGTACGAACAGCAGCGGAGGCATTAGCAGGAGGTGCTTCAGGTAAAGGTTCTTCCAGATGGTAAAACTTTTGTTCAGCCCTGAGGACAATCCTCAGGTTGCGATACCAGTCCAAAAAGTTATTACCATTCAATTTTTCTTTTTCAAGAATTGATCTGATGTACGAGTTGTTTATGGTTTGATTAGGAGTTGTCATCTACAAAACAAACAAAGTTCAAATTTTAGTAAGTTTCAATAATTAATCCTTTTTAAAATTAACTACCCAAGTTTAAGCATATTAAAACAATTAATTTTACGAAAAGGCTAAGATCCTCATTGAGGTTCCACCATCACATCAGTTGATCTGCTAGCAATGGTGAATTCAATAGGTAGGTAACGTCGACCAATTGCATTACATGTGCAACTCTTAGATCTTTATGGGACTCATGGCACTAGTGAACAAGCAACTAGTGTCAAGCTGGCATGTTTAGTCCCATCTTTGCCTCGGGTCAAGGTCTAACCGCTTAACTCGATTAAGTCATCCAATTTGAAAACGTGTGAGAATATATCTAGGTCTCACACATAGAGAATAGTCACCTTGGGTTACAATTCAACCTAGGTCCAACGCATAGGCAAAAAGTAATTGCAAGGGTCCTCAAGATTGGACGGCACGACTTAAATTTTGACGGGTAAAATATTTTGATGTGGATCAAAAACGTGTACGAAAGAAGCATGCATTCATTCTTCGTAGCACAAGTTAAAAACTTTTCTTAACTTAAGTCTAATCATTGTTTAATTTATGTGTGTCAAGTTTTCCATTTCAAGACTAATATATATCCTATGTGGATTATTATTTAGTTTGGACAATACAAATAAATAAATAAACAAACAATCTCAACCGGTTTAAGTGTTGTTTATATAGAAAACAATGATTTTAAGTTTCAAATCATATTTAAACTTAGTTAAACTAAATCATAAGACTTAGTTCAAAATGGTTTATGATTTGTTTTAAGTTTTATGAAAACAATTTTCGTTTTTCATGTAGTCACAACCATACAAAAAACAACCAAACAAACATACAACCACAATATGCAAAGCCTCAACCGATGAAAATCCTATGCTTGGTCTTGTGAGCCACCACAAGAACCAAGAGTCAACTAGGGACATATATTACAACCACATGGAGGGCTCCCACTTGCTCCAAGACAATCATGAGCAAGTAAAAAGCCCATTATGCACTTGAACTTCAGTTTCTGTCAGCCCAGTTTTCCTGTTTTGCAAGGCCCAAAAGCCCAGGAAGATCACCTCCTCATGATTCGGCCCAGTTGACAAAGTTGTAGCCCTATGTCTTGTGGACCTGCACCAAAAATTTTAGAAAAAAATACCTTACCAATCAGCAGGTAATCACGTTTTCCCAACAGGTGTCCAGCAGCAACTTTCAGTCTATAACTCTTCAATCTTTCGCCTTTTGCTTCCAAGCTCTTGTTTACAATACATATAAAGTAAAATACAACTAATCTACTTTGTATCTACTGTAAAATGCCCAAACATTGGCAAAACCAAAATTGAAATACATTACAAAAGTGCCGAAACAATGGCAAACCCCAAAACAAGAAAAACCAACCAACAATCATGATCACAACGCACAAGTGGTCTAGGTTTTCATCGGCTTTGCATATGAACACATAATAATACATTCAAATAAAGATTATTACATGGTGTTGGCTAACTCCATGGACAAACATGCATGTATTTGCCATGGATAACAAAATAAATAGCAAGAAATAAATTGTTATCTCTGTGTATAAGTGTGTGACCCCATAGGCTCACATATGTCTAGCCATATAATTAGTGATTATGACACGAGCATACTCCAACAGAACAGACTTAAGTCTGCTGGGTTACGTAGTTAAGTCTGTTAGTTGTATTAATGTCATAGTTAAGTCTGCCAGTTCAATGTTAAGTCTGGTAGACATATTCTATAGTTAAGTCTGGTTGAATTTATTAGTTAAGTCTATTTATGAATTATAGGAAGTTTGTTAACTATAAGTTAGGAAAGGATACGTAGTTATCTTAATATAAGATACGTATATCCTTCTACACGTTTTGTATCTAGGGTTTTCTTGGTATATAAAAGGAACCCTAAGGCATTAGTTTTTGTACGCATATATGTGAAAGTTAGTTATTGAAAGTTAATAGAATACAAAGTTAGTATTATTGTGTTCTTCGTTGTTCATTGTTAAGATTCCGCATTAGCAATTAACAATCTGTTAGAGTTTCTCACTTAGATCAATTTGGATTTATTCAAGTTGTCTAACAAGTAACAAAGGCTACTTGGATCCATAATTCATGTGGACCTACAAGTGGTATCAGAGCCTGTAAAGAGACTCTAAGTTCGAAGAAACACAAAAACCACAAACCCAAATTTACTCCAATAAACCCTGCAAAATGTTTGAGTTTGAGAAAAAGCCTGATGATTTCTCAAACCATCCCAGTGATGATGAGAAATCAACCCATGAAGATGAAAAATCTGAAGCTGGCACATCTAAACCACATCAAACTATCCCTGCAACAACAACCATATCCAACATAAAACTCCCAATCCTGAAGAAGGAAGAATATGACATCTGGGCTATGGAGATGGAGCACTATCTAGAGTATATTGATAACGAGGTCTGGAAGGTCATACAGAATGGGAATTCGAAGAAGAGGATTTCGGTTGGTAAAGATGGAGTGGTTAGGGTGCTACCACCAGTATCTGCTGAAGAGATACATGCTGTAGAAAAGGAGAGAAAGGCCAGGACTATGCTGCTGATGGCACTTCCCAAGGAGCACTTGAGAAGGTTTCATGGCATGAATGATGCCAAGGAAATTTGGGAGGCTATCAAGAAAAGATTTGGAGGGAATGCCAGTTCAGAGGGGTTGGAAAAAGGTTATGACAGGTTTCAACACCTTCTATCACAATTGGAGGTTCATGGTGCTGCTGTGTCTGAAGAAGATGCAAACCACAAGTTTCTCAGATCACTACCAACAGAATGGTCAAGTGTGACAATGACCATGAGAATGAAGGAAGAAATTGACACCATGACAACTGATGACCTGTACAACAATCTTCGGGTTTTTGAACAGGAAATCCAAGGAAACACAAAAGCATCTTCAAGTTCTACCAATGTTGCCTTTGTTTCTCAAAGCAAGGGCAGCACTAACAAGGTTAAGTCTGGCGGTTTTAATTCTGGTGGTTATGAAACTTCTTCAAGCAGTATGAGAGAGTGAGATGCTCCTGCAAGCTTTGCTGATTAAGTAGTTTACTCATTTTTTGCTAAGCAACCATAAGAGAAGGACTTCATCAGTGAGGATCTGGAACAGATCAATGATATTGAAGTTGAAGAGATGGATATCAAATGGCAAATTACCATGATTGCTCTCAGGGTTAAGAAGTTTTATAAGCAGACTGGGAGGAACATTAGATTTGATGGGAAGACACCAGTGGGGTACAATAGGAGGACTGTTAAGTGCTACAGGTGTCACAAACATGGTCACTTTGCTAGGGATTGCAAGGAAAAGATGACTACTGATGGGAACAGGAAGAAGGGTTCTGACTCTCAAGATGATGACAATCTGGAGAAGAATCAGATGAGCATGTTGACACTGGAAGCTGGAGCTGTGAATTGGGATGACCACACACCGGAGGAAGAAGTTCCAAACCATGTACTTATGGCTATTGGTTCCAGTAATGAGGTATCTTTGTGTTCCAAAATATGCATTGATTCATACAATCATCTTAAGGCTTTGTGTGATGAACAATTAAAAGAAATAGGTGACCAGGAAGTAAAAATTCTTGCTTATACTAAGGCTGTTAAAACTTTAGAAGCACAAATAGTCACCTATCAAAAACAACAAGCTTCCTTAAATGAAAAACTCACCTTTCAGGCTAATGAAACATATGAAAAGGATGAAAAACTTAAGAAATATAGAAGAATTGGCATGAAAGCAGTGAAAGAAAGGGATGAATTGCAGAAAAGAGTAGACTCATGGAATCATTCTGCTAAATGTTTGGATAGGATAATAGAGTCTGGTATGAGTTCTACTTGTAAGATTGGGTTAGGTTATGGGATACACTTAGATAAGGAAATTCTAAGCTATGAGGAAGAGATGGAGAGATCTGTGTTCAAATGTAGAGAAGATGATTCTGCTGGTAAACCAGTTTACAATAGGTTCATTAAAACTGATGATTTTAAAGGGGTGCCACCTCCATTAAGTGGAGATTACACTCATCTACAAAAGAAAGACCTTGATGATTCTTTGTTTATATATGGTAAAAAGGGTCCTATATATCCTGAAACAGGCAACTCAGATGACAAATCAAGTGAATATTCTACCTATCAAACTAATGACAGTGAATGATCCACTAGAGATGTCTCTGAGCAGTCTGAATTAGAATCGGAGGGTGAACCAAAAGAAGTTTCTGAGTCAAAATCTGTCAAACATAGTGAACCAGTTATGACTACACCCAAATCTGATACAGATAAACCTAGTTGTGATACTCACATAAAATCTCCTATGAAGTCTGTCAAAAGTCAAGAGTCACTAAAATCTGATAGGATAAGAAGAGAGTACAAGAAAAACTACAATTTTGGTCCTAAAAGATGCTTTGTATGTGGTAGTCTAAGTCATCTAATAAAAGACTGATTTTCATGAGAATAGGATGAAAAAAGAGGCTGAACTTAGGAAGCAGAAGTGTGTTACTACTGGCCATATGAATGTTAAACCAGTTTGGAATAGTGCAAACAGAATTAACCATGCAAACCAATTTGTCTCAAGACCAGTACCATTTAATTCTGATAGCTCAAATGTTAATTCTGGTAGGTCATCTGTTAATTCTGTTAGACCAAATTTTAATTCTGGTAGGCCAAAGGTTAATTCTGGTGGGCAATATGTTAGTTCTGTGAAGCCAAATGTTAATTCTGGGCATGTTAATGCTGTTAGACCCAGACAACCAGTTAATAGACCACAGGTGAATAACTATAATCAAAGAAACAATTTTTATAAATCACATTCACCTGTGAGAAGACCCTTTGCTAAGAATACAGCACAAACTTCAAGCTCAAATGCTGAAAGGGAAAATGGGGAATATGCTGTTAAGACCTCAGCATGTTGGTCTTGGGATCCATTTAAGAATACACTTACCTACCAATCCAAGAACAACAGTGGATCAAGCTCATACAAGACTTATAAATATGTTGATCCACAAGGCAGACCCAAGCCTGCAGAGGCCTGGGTCCTTGAGAAAAACTAATCTCCTTTCTTTATGTGCAGGATCATCCACTCAAGAACATGGGAGACAGAGGAATATTTGATAGTGGGTGCTCTGGGCACATGTCTGGTAACAAGAATCATCTGAAGGATTTTCAAGAATTCAAAGGAGGTTATGTTACCTTTGGAGGTAGTAAAGGTCAGATCACTAGTAAAGGTAGAATTGTTGTAGGCAATTTAGAGTTTGACAATGTATCTTTTGTAAAAGAACTAGGGCAGTTTAACCTTTTCTCAATATCACAAATTTGTGATAAGCAGCATAAGGTACTTTTTACTGAATTTGAATGTTTTGTGTTGACTTCTGACTTTAAGATGCCTGATGAAAGTCAGATACTTCTCAAAGTCCCAAGACAACACAACATGTACAGCTTTGATATGAAGCAACCTGATCCTGCAAAAGGTTTTGCCTGTTTGCTTGCAAAAGCCACTTTGGATGAATCTAAATTGTGGCATAGAAGGTTAGGTCATGTTAACTTCAAGAACATAAATAAACTTGTGAAGAATAACCTAGTTAGAGGCTTACCTTCCAAGGTTTTTAAGAATGACCATACCTGTGTAGCTTGTAATTAGGGCAAACAGCATAGGGCTTCTTGTAAGGCTAAGTTAGATAGGTTTGTTACTGAGCCTTTGCATACCTTACATATGGATCTGTTTGGCCCTACATCTGTACAAAGTATTAATCATGCTAGCTACTGCCTTGTCATCACTGATGGTTGCACTAGATTTTGTTGGGTGTTCTTTATGTCTAGGAAAGATGAAACCACTTCATTAATTCAAACTTTCATTAGGCAGATAGAAAACCAACTTAATAAAAAGGTTAAGATCATTAGGACAGACAATGGCACATAATTTAAGAATAGGAGCATGATTGAGTTTTGTGGTAATAAAGGAATCAAGCAACAATATAGAAATGCTAGAACTCCACAGCAGAATGGAGTTGCTGAGAGAATGAACAGGACCCTGATTGAGGCAGCTAGGACTATGCTAGCAGACTCACTTCTACCCACAACCTTTTGGGCTGAAGCAGTAAGCACTGCTTGCTACATATTCAATAGGGTTAGAGTGACCAAGCCTCAAAATAAAACACCTTATGAGCTTATTTTTTGCCATAAACCAGTTGTTAGCTATATAAGGCCTTTTGGGTGCCATGTTACCATTCTTGATACACTTAGTGTGCTTGGCAAATTTGAAGGAAAGTCTGATGAGGGGTTTCTAGTTGGGTATTCACTGAATAGTAAGGCCTTTAGGGTATACAATTTAGTGACTAAGAGGATAGAAGAGAATCTTCATGTTAATTTTCTTGAGGAAAAACCCAATGTGAAGGGACTAGGTCATAGATGGATGTTTGATATTGACTATTTAACTGATTCTATGAACTATATTCCTGTCTCTAAGGAGAATCAAGCTAACCCTCATGCAGGTTCCATAGAAGTAACTAACAATGCAGGTACCCAAGTTACTTCTGATGCAAGCACTACTGAGCCAGGCAAGGAGATTGAGGAGCTTATTGTGATTCCTACCACAGAAGTCAAACATGATGCAGCTCAAGATGGAATAAAGAAATCTTCTACAAAGAAGAAAGAGACTGAGAACAAGTCTCAAGCAGAAAGGAAAGAGGCTTCTCCTACCAAGGTTTTAGAAGATATTCCATCTTTCAGAGATGAAATGAATGCTTTGGCTGACAAAAATCTTGGGAAGAAGGCTACCACCACTAACTTGGTTAAGTCTGGTAGTGAGTTCATTAATTCTGCTACCAGTACTAACTTAGTTAATTCTGGTAGTGATGCTGTTAATTATGCTCAACCTGAGTCTACTCCAAATGCTGATTTTGATGATTTTGAGATGCCAGAACTTGAGTTCTTTGATAATCCAAGTGAAGGAATTTTTGATGGGGCTTTTTATGATGAAGAAGGGGTAATCACTGATTTCAACAACTTACCCACCTAAGTGGATGTAAGTCCAGCTCCAACACTCAGAGTTCACACCATTCATCCTAAAAGTCAGATAATTGGTGATCTTAAATCAGCTGTTCAAACCAGAAGTAAAGTGCAAAAGCTTCCTGAATCTCATGCACTTATCAGCCTTATTAAGAAGCAGCAAATGGTTAACCACAAGGACCAACAACATTGTCTGTTTGCTTGTTTCCTTTCTCAAAAGGAAACCACCAAGGTCTCTGAAGCACTTGAAGATGAGAGTTGGGTGGAAGCAATGCAGGAGGAGTTGTTGCAGTTCAAATTGCAAAATGTTTGGGTTCTGGTAGATCTACCTAATGGGGCTAAAGTAATAGGCACAAAGTGGGTCTTCAGAAACAAAAGGGATGAAAGAGGAGTAGTTGTTAGGAACAAGGCAAGATTAGTATCACAAGGGTACAGACAGGAGGAGGGAATAGACTATGATGAGGTTTTTGCTCCTGTAGCCAGAATTGAGGCTATCAGGTTATTTTTAGCCTATGCATCATGTATGGGGTTCATAGTCTATCAGATGGATGTCAAGAGTACCTTTCTATATGGCACTATAGAAGAAGAGGTGTATGTACACCAAGCTCCTGACTTTGTTGATCCTGCTCACCCTAAGAAGGTATACAAAGTCATTAAAGCTTTGTATGGTCTCCATCAAGCTCCTAGAGCTTGGTATGCAACACTCTCCAACTTTCTTGAAAAGCATGTGTACAAAAGAGGTGTGATAGACAAGACCTTGTTCATAAAAAAGGAATAAGAAGGATATCATCCTAGTCCAAGTTTATGTGGATGATATCATTTTTGGTTCTACTAAAAGGTATTGGTGTGAGGAGTTTGAGGCATTAATGAAAGGAAGGTTTCAGATGAGTTCAATGGGTGAGCTCACATTTTTCCTTGGCCTGCAAGTGAAGCAAAAAGAAGATGGCCTCTTCATTTCTCAAGACAAGTATGTTGCTGAGATCTTGAAGAAGTTTGACTTTACAAATGTGAAGACTGCAGTCACTCCCATAGAGAACAAGGTGCCATTGACAAAGGATGAAGATGCTGATGATGTGGATGTGCACCTCTATAGATCAATGATAGGTTCTCTAATGTATCTAACAGCCTTTAGGCCTGATATAATGTATGCTGTGTGTGTTTGTTCTCGTTTTCAGGTTACTCCCAAGACTTCACATCTTCATGTTGTAAAGAGAATCTTTAGGTACCTAAAGGGCAAACCCAATTTGGGCCTTTGGTATCCTAAAGAGTCATCTTTTGACCTGAAAGCCTATTCAGATAGTGACTATGCTGGAGCAAGCCTTGATAGGAAATCCACAACAGGAGGTTGTCAATTCCTTGGAAGAAGATTGATTTCCTGGCAATGCAAGAAGCAAACCATTGTGGCTACATCAACAACTAAAGCTGAGTATGTAGCAGCTGCCAATTGCTGTGGACAAGTCTTGTGGATTCAGAATCAAATGTTGGATTATGGTTTGAACTTTATGAACACTGTAATTCACATAGATAATGAGAGCACTATCTGTATAATTAAGAACCCTGTGTACCACTCTAAAACTAAGCATATAGAAATAAGGCATCACTTCATTAGGGATTGCTTTGAAAAGAAACTAATTAGAGTGGAAAAGATACACACATACTTAAATGTGGCTGATTTATTAACCAAAGCCTTTGATGGACCTAGGTTTAATTACTTGGTGGTTAATATTGGTATGATGAACCCATAGCTGGATTTAAGGGGAGGTTACATTTAAGGGGAGGTAAAATGTAAAGTTTGTATTGAAACCAGTACTTAGTAATTTTAATTCTGGTAGAAGTTAATTCTGATAGCTTTAAAAGTTAATTCTTGTAGTAGAATTAATTCTGGTAGTTAGTGTTTTTGATTTTAGTAACAAAATTGTATGTTTGTGTGTTTTTCTTGGTTTTTGTACTAATTTTTCCAAGAACAACATGATTTGGTGATGCTCAGAAGCCTTGCTAATGATTTCTGTAAGTGTTTGTCTGATCCTTTGGTTAAGTCTGGTGAGTCAGTGGTTAAGTCTGGTTGACCATTTTTAAGTCTGGTAGTGTTAAAATGTAAAAATATCTTTTTTACCGTTAGGTCTGGTCGTACATTTAATTATTTTCCTATTTAAATATTACCGTTGATATTTTTTGGGGAAAACGAAGTATATATGGATGAGATTTAATTACTGTTTCATCTTTATCCATTATCTACTTCTAATTTTAAACTCTTAATTTTCGGCCAAGATTACTCTGTTTTTAACCGCCAGTATAAACCCTAAAGTCAATAGTCAACCAGCACTTACCAATCATCAATGGCTTCTCTAAAGTTTTGTGACAAGCACAACCAGGTTGGTTTCTTGAAGAAACCAAACAAAAGTGAAGGTTTTGAGCAGATTGTGGATTTCTTGAGAGGTTCTTCCATTCGGTATGCTTTAACTCATAATCCTACAATCTATGCTTCCCTAGTTAAGCAGTTTTGGGGGTCTGTTACCTCTGAAACTCTTGCTGATGGGACACCACAGTTAAGGGCAACAATAGATTATATATTGCCTAATGATGAACTTTTAGAGGGTATGAGAACCATAGGCTATCCCACTGAAGGTACTTTTACTTTTTGGAAAAACTTTTTCTCACCACAGTGGAAGTTTTTGATTCATCATTTGCTCCATTGCCTAAGTCCCAAGAGTGGTGGATGGGATCAGTTTGGAAGCAACATTGCTTCTGCATTGGTCTGTCTTTCACTTGGAAAGACTTTTAACTTTTCAAAACTCATTTTTGATGGCATGGTAGCAAATGCAAACAATAAGCATAAATTTTTAATGTACCCTCGATTTCTGCAAATGATTTTGAATTTTGAAACTGATAATAAAATGCAGACTTATGAAAGTGTGGCTTTTAAAGATAAAATCTTTGCAAATATGAAAAGGGGTTTTTCTGGGGCACATTGGCCACTTTTGCCTGCTATGCTTTCTAGTACAACTAACATTGCAGGTACATCT
Organism: Artemisia tridentata subsp. tridentata; assembly: GCA_021014915.2. Taxonomy (NCBI): domain Eukaryota; kingdom Viridiplantae; phylum Streptophyta; class Magnoliopsida; order Asterales; family Asteraceae; genus Artemisia; species Artemisia tridentata. The sequence goes on from CP139508.1 coordinate 199,533,092, forward strand.
AGTGCTGCACAAGTGGAGCCAACCCATGAGGAGCAAACCCAGGAACAACCAAGATCCCCAACACCACAACCAAGATCACCTACACCATGACCACCATCTCATACACCCTCACCTCAACAGCAAACCCATGTACCCTCTCCTATTCATGAGGAGGAACCAGCTCAGATGACTGTGGATACCCTTTTAGAGCTAGTTCCACAACTAATAACTAGGATCACTGCATTGGAGAAGGCAAACAATACAATGAGGTTTGCTATTGTAACATTGGTCAAGAAGGTCAAAAAGATGGAAAAAGTCATGAAAGACAAAGGAGTTGAATTTGATGACCAAGAGGGTGCTGATGAAAATTCTTCCAAACAGGGGAGGAATTTGGATGAAGAACAGACTTTTAAGACTCCAGCTCAGGATAAACCAACTGAAGGTGCAGATATAAGTCCTGAAGGAATGGAAGCAGCAGAAACCTTAGCCCAATCTCTGAGCAAAATTCAACAAGAAAACAAGAAAAGAAGGCTAAAAAGGAAGTTGACAATTGATGAAGAGATTGATTCTGATGAAGAAATGGTTCAGTCTGCTAAGGGTGTTAAGTCTGTTAGTATTGAAAATAAGTCTGGTGATGATATTAATTCTGGTGATGTTAATGCTGATGATGCTATTAAGTCTGGTGAGGTAATTAAGTCTGCTTAGGAGGATAAGTCTGTTGGCAAGCAAAGGGAAGGCAAGCAGATCTTGATTGAAACTCCTAAGCCCAAGAAGTCAAAGAAACAAGAAAGAGAAGAGGAAGCATCTCTAGCTGAGATTGCTAGGATACAAGCAGCAGAACAAGCAGAAATAGAAAAAGGGGAAGAGCAAAAGAGGCAAGATGAATTGTTTGCTAGAAGGTTGCAAGAGGAGTCTGTTGATGATCCTGTTATGTCCATGATTCAAGATGATGATGAATTGAGAGCAAAGTTGGAGGAGCTCAAAGCTATTGAAGGGTTGACTACAGAGGAGAGAGCCAAATAACTTGCTGACTTCATCAATACTAGAAGAAATTCAGAAACTTTGGGGGATTTCATGTCAAAGATCAGGCAAACTCAGAAGAAAAGTGGTGCAAGAACGAAGCTTTCTAAGCCAGAAAAGATGCATGACATGAAGATGTATTTGAAAAACATGATGCATTCTACTTTTGAGCACATGAGAGGAAAATCCTATGAAGAGATTGAAGCCATGTACCTAAGGGGATATGAAAGGGATCATGGTTACAGACCAATTGATTATGAGGATGCTATCAGAAGGAGCTTCAAAAGACAAAAAGTGACAGAGCCTGAGCCTGTTATTGAAGTTGAGAAAGTGGTTGAAGAAGCATCTGAGGTTGAGAAGGGATCTAGTGAAGTAAAAGAATAAATAAAAGTTGAAAAGCCCATTATCAAATGGACCAGAAGAAAGAGTATAGCTAGGAAGGCCAAATCAGTTTCCAAGAACAAAGTGCAAGAGGAAGACGAATCAGAAGAAGAGGAGCCTTCATCTGAAGAGTTTACTATGGGATCAATCCCTGAGAGTTCTGCACAACCTACCAAGATTGTCAGATATCAAATCATCAAGACTGGATTGAGAGCAGCTCATCAGATAATAAGGGAGGACAACACTGATGTAGTGTATGTCAACTTTCCAGGGATGTTAAATGATGTAACTAGGGAAGATCTCAAGGAGTTGTACAAATTGGTGAATATCAGACATGGAGACACTAGACCTGAGGAGGAGTTTAAAAAGATCTTTTGGGGAGATTTAAAAGTTATGTTTGAGCCACCTTCAAGAACAGATGAGATTTGGAAGCTGCCATACCAACAAGAAATTGTTAGATGGAGATATTTTCACAGCTGTCAGGTACATTGCTTATCTTTGCAGATGGCTCATATTTATATGCTTGCAGAAGTGGAGTATCATTTACCACCTAGGGTCTGCAAAGAAATGTTAGAAAAGAAATTGTTTGCAGATGAGAAAGATGAGGTATATGAGAAGCTTTTGGATTTGATTAAGGAACAATCCCTAAAGGAACCATATTGGGGTGTTTGAAGTGTTTGAAAGACTTTTCAAGATGTTAAGTGAGACTAAAGGAACTTCTCACTTTGTGAAGGTGCATAGCACTGACACAACAAATGGTTATCAGTCCACCATGTCTAACCCACATAAGGACTGGCTAATCCAGAGCAAACAGCTCTGGTAAAGATATTTCAAATTCATTTATGGCTGACAATTTGCCAAAAATTGTATGGTAATCAACTCACCATATCTGTGATAGTGAAGAGTTGGCTAGCCCACAAGAGTATGGCTTGTGGTAAAGGCTGTGGAAAACCATAATTGGTAATCAATTCACCAAGGTGAGGTCTGATTCCACCAAAGAATTGGCTAGTCCAAAAGCAAACGGCTTTTGGTAAAGACAAAACAAATCCGTTGATAGTTGATGATTTGCTAAAAATCATATGGTTATCAATGTACCATGGTCTTACACACCAAAACATTGGCTACTCCAGTAGTTAATGGCTATCTGGTAAAGAGACATCAAATCCATTAATTTTTAATGATTCACCTCTCACAGGAGTTTACACACCTGAAAGTGATGAGAATAGTATGAAACTTAAAAGAATTAATTTACAAGTAGTCATGGTTGCTGAAAAGATCAGATGGATTGAAGATCAGATGGTGAAAAGTTTGTTAAAATCAATGTTGCTGCATAAAAGATCAGATATGATGTTTTGAATTGTTAGAGATCAAGATAATTCCAAGAGTTCAAGATTCAATCCTCAGAAAGCTTATCAGAAATGAACTTGAAGTTCATGGAGCATGAAGATCAAGTTAGGGGAGGATTGTTGGGAATTATCACAAGACAAGACTTAATATGAAGAACAGACTTAAGTCTGCTGGGTTACGTAGTTAAGTCTGTTAGTTGTATTAATGTCATAGTTAAGTCTGCCAGTTCAATGTTAAGTCTGGTAGACAGATTCTATAGTTAAGTCTGGTTGACTTTATTAGTTAATTCTGTTTATGAATTATAGGAAGTTTGTTAGCTATAAGTTAGGAAAGGATACGTAGTTATCTTAATATAAGATACGTATATCCTTCTACACGTTTTGTATCTAGGGTTTGCTTGGTATCTAAAAGGAACCCTAAGGCATTAGTTTTTGTACACATATATGTGAAAGTTAGTTATTGAAAGTTAATAGAATACGAAGTTAGTATTATTGTGTTCTTCGTTGTTCAATGTTAAGATTCCGCATTAGCAATTAACAATCTGTTAGAGTTTCTCACTTAGATCAATTTGGATTTATTTAAGTTGTCTAACAAGTAACAAAGGCTACTTGGATCCATAATTCGTGTGGATCTACACGTCTGGAAAAATCACATGTGACTTGTATTATAAATCACATATGATTTATGAAATCACATGTGATTTGTGATACAAATCACATGTGATTTTTCCAGACGTAACTGAAAAAAAATCAAAAAAAAGTTCGTCGAAAGTATATCAAAGTGTCCGTCTACTGAAACATAAAAAAATACTCATCGCGATGGTGTATTTTTTTTTTCACTTGATGATTTACCGTTTGCAAGATATTTTATTTTTTAAAAAGAGGTGAAAATGGGTTTTTTTTTTATTTTGATAAAAAAATAAGTGGCTAGGATTGGTTCATTGGATCTTTAGATAATTTTGGTTCTACATTGATCTCAACTCTAATATAATGAACCGTTTTGGCGTGAAAGTTGATAAATTTAGCAATATATTAGCCAATTGGATTGTTTTAATTTGTCAAGATCAATTTTTTTTTAATTTCTTTTTTTTAACGGCAATTTTTCACACCTATCTCAAAAACGCCTTTAGCGAGGTTTGAACCCACAACCTTTAGGTTAATGAGCAATTCACATACCACTAGACCAAAAGCCTTGGGTGATCAACAATTATTATTGACGACGAGACCGGCGACGATCGCCGCGTTGCGGGCGTGCCTGTTTTTTCGGCTAAGATTTTGAATGGCTGAAAAGTAATAAAAATAAACTTTACTGGTTTGAAAAAATTGATGATTATTGTTTTTTTATTATTTGTTTTAAGGTGTTGTTTTACTTATGTGATTGTGTATATGATAATGTGATGTTTTTTTATAATATTTAGTTGTACTAACATTTTTTTATAATTTTTTTTGTGGTTTAGATTTTCTTATCTATAATTATAATATTTTTTTGTCATTTTTTTTTTTTTTTTTTTTTTTTTTTTTTTTTTTTTTTTATGTTCTTTGTTTTAGTAAAAATGTATTTAATAGTTACGCTTCTTTGTATTTCATTGGGTTTATTGCATGGGAAGTGGAATTGAAAGAGGTATTGTTCCAACTTCTCATACTTCTTTGGAAGATCACCATTTTTATAATTATCAAAGAGAGAATCAGACATACCATGGAGGATTATGTTGTATGGGAAGTGGAACTGAAATACTGTTCCAGTTTGGTTGCATTTATTTTTCTCGTTTACCTATATAACCAACACACTCTTTTATCACATTTCCCCATTTATTATTATAAGTTAGAAGTATTTTCTCAATTACCCTAGATCTTAATCAAAGAATGGCGTCTGTTCCACACATTGACCAGCTTAAGGAAGCGTGTGGCACTACAAAAAAACTTTTCCTAAACCCATCAACTGAACAAACCCACTAAACCCATCAACTGAACAAACCCACTAAACAAACCCATTGAACCAACCACACTGACACAACCCACTGAAGCAACCTCATGAAACAACTGACTGACTGAAGCGTTTTAGAACACATGAAAATATAGAGAGAAAACTGGTTCAAGAGAAGGGCTTACAAAAGCTTTAAACGTTGGCGGTGAGCATGGTTGTTGTATGTATCACATGGCTGCTCGCTCTTCACAAACGAAATGTAACTGCAACATACACGCATTCAATGCTGCACCACACGCTTGTGCAGAACCTATGCCAAATGAATAACTAAAGGTTACAACAAATCAAAGGCTGAAGCAATTCCCATCTTTACATACACGTAAGAAGATAGATAACAACAGCGCTAGTTACCTTGAGGCATAGGTCGGCTGTGCGAACCGGTTGGTCGTTAGCGTACGTCAGTTGTTCTAACAGTAGTACAAACACCTATAAAAAACAAGTAAAGAAAGGTGACCGTAAATTTATCCATTTTATGTAAACTATGCCTTATCAAACTTTATTAAAACAAGATCTAAAAAATTCTATAAATAGATACATGTTCTTGGAAATTAAGCATTTAACAAGAATATATACACGAGAATACCTTGTGGTGAGCATCAATTGTATCAAAAAGCATGTTTCAAACTCATATAGATTCGGGTTTACATGAAACCTAATTCCTAAAAATCACCCAAACACGAAATTGACACATAAAGACCTCAAATTGATGATTAAATTAAATATATAACACGTTACAATACCTTATTTGTGGATATATGACATAAAATCGGGAGTGATGATTATGAATCGCCATGGTCTGGTGGCTGACTGGTGAGGATGTGACTGACGAATTTGGGTGGTGACTAGCAATGATCGATAACGGAGACGGTCAAGCGAATTTGGTTTGTTTGAAGACCAAAATAGAGAACGTGAGAGGAAATGAAGATGATAAGTTTGTGGATGTGAGATGTGAGGTTGCTAATAGTTGGATACTTGGATGGAGGGATAATTTGACTTTTGGGGAAAACTTAGAGCGGGACAACTGAAAATGAGAGAGGGAAATTCTATTTTCTTTGGAGGTATTATAGAATCTAATTTATATATTTTATAAACCAACTAGTTTTAGAACTCATAAACGCACGGGGTTTAGCCAGATATTAAAACAGGTAATAATTTTTTGATAATTTTATTTTGAAGTTAAATATTGTGACAATTCATAAGTAACTTATTTTAAGATTAAATATAATACAATTATAACTCGTACGTCTATTAGTAGCCGATTTGAACAGGGTGTTAATGGTTTACTAATCTACACTCATTAAGTTCTCAGCTAATCATTGAGATTCATTTGCGATACAAACTAATCCTAGTTGTCATCTAGCTATTTATTAATTTAGTGTTTACAACTAGCTACTTTAACCTAATAGTCTAACAAGCGTTTATCCAATTAGTGACATTTGTGTATCCCTAATCACTCGTACGTGAGGCTTCTAAAAATATGAATATCAATGTAAAATTACTTAACATCCAAAGCTCATCCTATGGATAAAATCAAGTCATACACATAGATGAAAGTAAATATGGATAAACTCAACAATTACGTATGGTATGTATTGAGGGTTTGGGTTGGTTGACCGTTCGGTTTCCCATGTTCAGTAAAGACCCCAAAATGTGACAAGAGTCACGAGTTGGGGTAACGCTCACGAGTCGACTCAGTTGGTTTGTGTCAATTACCCTAGAGGATAATAGACTTGAATGTGGAGTTCCCAAGGCAGGATATGTTGCTTGGAATTAGCTTGATCTATTTCGAGAAAATTGTATAGTATTTATAAGGAGACCTTTAGGGGTGTGAGAACCCGTAAAGGCAATATGATGGTCCACGTGGTGTGTAAAGTAGAGTGCGTTGATTGGCTATATGCCTATATGCAACTTTCTTGTTATTATCTTTAATGGAAGTGGTGTGTATAGTATAGTGGATTGACGATTGCTATAGGCACCACGACTTATTATATATGGTAAGAACGTAATAGTCATTTCTTTAAAAGGGATGTCGCGCTCGATGAAGCAACTGATTGATGTCATTATCCTGATTACACGTCTTAAATTGTCAACACTAAAAATGAAAGCCATCGGTGAATACTAAAGATGTTATGAACGTCTGAAACTTGAATTCTACTCGAGTTCCCACGTCACGGGGGTATAAACCGAGGTTTCGTGCGTGAACCCCTAAGTGTTACACATAAATAGCAATCCGTAAATAGGTTTATATACAAACTTACAATTACTAACAATGATACAGATATATGTAGGTCTTAAAAATAAGTGTAGTACATTACAATATATAGAACCGCATATTCTGTCGGTAATCCATTTTCGTCCGTTTTTGTCAGTTTTTATCTGTTTTTGTCCGTTTTTATATGTTTTCGTCCGTTTTTTATGTTTTCGTCGGTTTTTATACATTGTCGTCCCTTTTTTACGTTTTTATACGTTTTCATCCCTTTTTTATGCTTTCGTCCGTTTTTTTACGTTTTCGTCCATTTTTTTACGTTTTTATACGTTTTCATCCATTTTAGTCCCTTTTTATTACGTTTTTATATGTTTTCATCTGTTTTTGTCCGTTTGTATACGATTTCGTCCGTATTTTTATGTTTTCATCAGTTTTTGTCTATTATATTTTAATGTTTTTATACGTTTTTTACGTTTACGTCTATTTTTATACGTTTTCGTCCGTTTTTTACGTTTTCGTCGGATTTTAAACATTTTTGTCCGTTTTTATAATTTTTCGTCCATTTTTAAACGTTTTAGTCCGTTTTAATCTATTTTTATACATTTTAGTCTTAGCTATGATGTCCATGTATTAGGGACTGAGTTGTGATTCAAATTCAGTCACTAACAAATTTCCCTCCAAACTTTTTTTATTGCGCAAACATATTTGTAACTGAATTTTAGTCTTAGGTATGATGTCCATGTAATAGGGACGCAGCTGTGACTGAAATTCAGTCACTAAAAAATTTCCCTCCAAACCTTTTTATTGTGTAGACATATTTGTAACTGAAACTTAGTCTTAGCTATGATCTCCATGTATTAGGGACCGAACTGTGACTATAATTCAGTCACTAACAAATTTTCTGCCAAATTTTTTTATTGCGCAAATATATTTGTAACTGAAATTTAGTCTTAGATATGATGTACATGTACTAGGGACTGAATTATCACCCTTATTCAGTCACTAACAAATTTGCCTCCAAATTTTTTTCTCGTACAGGCATATTAGTAACTGAAATTTAGTCTCAGATATGGGGTCACTGATTCGAGGACTGATTTTTAGTCGCCGCAATCAGTCAATGAAAGGTCAGTCCTTAAAAGTATCAGCAAACTGATGTTTCAGTTACCGATGCTATGTATCAGCGACTGATATATCAGTCCCTAGAAATTCAGTCTCTGAAAGCCTTTTTTTTGTAGTGTAGTTCTGATCGACTTCAAGATTGCTTTAGATTTTTCTTTGGTCAAGAGAGAGCGGAGCTTGAAGTATTTATTCAACGTCTTGGCGAATTATGTGATGAACTTCGCACCACTGCTGAGAATCGTCAAGTGTTGACTGCTGAAACTGAGACTTTTGGTCCTTTTCATGAAGTGGCTGGAGATGTGATTGACTCCATGGATGAGACGTAGGATAGAGAGGCTAGGATGTTGGGTGGTTTGGTTGTTGTGCTTGATTTAGCTAGGGAAGGACGGGCAGAGAAGGATCATCACATCTTTGTCATGGATCTTCATGATTAGGTTGTTTGTTTAGCTTTGATGGTGGTAACAGTATGTAAATGTTGTTGGGTTGCTGTCTTTTGTTGAAATCTTTATGTTTTACTTATGTGTAAGCCTTTCAGCAAATTTTGGCGAGGTATTGCATATGCCTCTGTGTATGGATTAACCTTTTTAGGTTTTATGTATAAATATAACTTTTATTATCTACTTTAAGTTATCTCTGTTTTTTCATTTTTGATATGTTCTATCTTTGCAATTCGTGTGATGTGCTTTTACTTTTGTTTTTCCTTATATATGTCTAATGTGAGTTATGCTAGAATCGTCATATAACTGATTGGTGAGGTGGTTGTTGTACCAAACACGAAGCTTACTATTTAGTTAATGTTGAAGTTGCGCCTATATAGGCGTTGTACAAAATACAGAGTGACTTAGTTGTTCTACAGTAGAACTTTGCTTAAATGATTGGTAGTAAGTAATAGGCATACATATTTACATAAGTTATTGTTTTTAAAGTACACATGAGAAGCGTGCACTTACGTAGATTATCATACATATACGATCGGTGATTTTCTTTTGCATTTGTAGCCTGCAAGTTTGCATTGATCAGTCTTCTTTTTCGGATTTTTTGAGAGTTGCTGATGTGCCTGCATCTTTGTCTTCTGTGAAAAGGGATTTCCTAGCAGTCTTCTGTGTAGGTTCGTTTGCAGGTTTTGATGTTTCAGGTAAACGTGCGTATTCCGTTGGTGGTGTGGTTTGAGTTTCTTCGGCTTGAAGTGTTTCACGGGCTTCGGTTATAACTTCTGATGTTATCAATAGTGTATCATCCTAACCAGTATCGAGAATGAAAAGTTGCTTTTCCTTTGTACTCTCTAGATCAAAGTGGAGCTGAAAAATTTTCTTTTTTCCTTCTAGAGAAAGTAATTCTGTTGGGTACTCATAAGAGCTTTGATTGGGTAGGGTTTGCAGCAATTCTTTGCAATCTTTTACTAGCGAGTTTGCTTCATTGCTAAAACATGTCACTGTTACATTTGAAGCACCATCGGACAATTGTACTCTGAAGCAATAGTTGTGTAAAAAATATATAGGATGGTTTTTAGTAAAGAGATTTATTTCTTATAAAAAGTGGCTTATGTATATTGGTATAGGAATGTGACAATATTGTAGTTTACCTATAAGGTATGTCGCTTTCAAAGGTTGGCTGCTTGCAATGGGTGTGCGGAAAGTATTCAGAGATTTTCTGTTTACAGTCATCGTATTTCTTGAAAAACCATGGCCTTTTTGTATCGATTTTTTCAATTGTAGCGACGACAGTAAACCGGACATTCTGTTTTGTTAAAATTGTAACTGTGTATTAGATTTTTATTTGAGTATGGTTGTATTGCAGTTGTTGATTATCTGTTGGTTTTGTGGATTTTCATTAGCCAAATCTGCTAGGCTCACACGGTTTCTGTATTTTTCTTAAAGCGGATCTGCACATCTTTGATACTGGATGTTGAGTATTGTCGGTGGGTCTATGAACTGTTCATACCTGTATTGTTGATTGATGTGAGTTTTGTTTCTTTTATAATTTAAAATGTAATATTACTTTGTTAGTTTGTTTACTTACACATTGCGGATTTCATGGCATTCGGATATGTCTGGATTGAAATAGTAGTAAGTTGCAGGTGTCAGTGAAAGCCGTAGGCCTGCGTTGTTTTAGGTAGATGTTAATCAATAAAGTTAAAACGTTGAATGATAAGTATAAAGTAATAACTTTACCTCCATAGTTTTTTACCAAGCATGAGCTGACTGCTATGATAACTGGTTTTTCTGCTTTCTCATATTCTATTTGCCTAAAAGTGTGAGCGTCTTGATTCCATAAAGTAAAGCAAATTGTGTGGCCACTGTTAGAATTACAAATTATTTGTAAGAGTGAAGGTAAAAATTAATTTTCAAAGATAAAAGTTGGATACTCACTCTGAATTCGGGATACCAATGTCTCTCCAAACCGCTGAATTTTGTGTTGCTTTCACTAATTGTTGTATTTCAGTCACATATTGAACGCACCCGATATAATTTGTAAATAGTAGTACCAAATTATACATCTATTAGTTATAGTTGTTTTATATACGTGTGTCTTATATACCTGTTAGCAAGCCTTCTTTTACGTCTACTTTTGTATACAGGTCTCGATGGTGGCTGAAGTTGAAATAGTGCTTTGGGAAGCCTGTATCTGGTATGTCCTTAATATCTGTGTATGTTCCAAAAATCAACGAAAGTGAGTGAGGGACAACCTGCATCCATGTTCTTGCAGGTTGAAAGCCAAATCCAGTTATTTTGTACGTTTTGTCGATGTGAAGGAGGGTGTCAAATTTATTTTTTTCACATAAATTGACATTTGCTTGTATAGCTCCTCCCTGCAAACAAAATAGTAACTCATAAATTTAATGTGGCTTGTTTTACTTTTTTTAGACAATATAAAAATGTGTGATTGTGTAGTTGGATCATTGAATAATGCGTGCACCTGCTGATCAATCAACATGCAACAGAATAGGATCGGTTTCCCTTGCTTGTTTGTTGGTGTCCATTTTCGGTATACTTTTACATATATAGCCTTACCAGTATCTGATTCCTTTAGGTTCGCAAGGCTGATGTTTTCTGATTGTGTAACAATCTCTTTTCCTGTAGACTCGGATGATGTGACAATGCTAGAGCTCTGTTCCATTTGCCTGTATGTTAAAAAAGAAAATGTTAATGATAGGTGCATATGAATGTATGTTTAATTACTATATATATATATTAAATTGCAACTAATGATAGGTGCATATGAATGTATGTTTAATGGAAACAAAAAGATGATAATGCAATTATGAATGGTCAAAATTAGAAATTCAAGTAAGGATAGAATAGATACAATATTCACTTATATAGAGTAACAATAATAGTGAAGCATTTATCATAACAGTTTAAAGGTTATTGGTGCAGGTATTTCCTAGCTGCACAAACATATTTTTAAAAGGTAAATGTAACTATGAGGAACCTGTTGAAATGTGACCATGTCTAAAAAATATTTGTAAACAACATTCTTAGTTGTGTTTTTATCCTTGCTCGGCTGCTGTTTGATAAGCATTTTTAACCCTTGAGGAGATGTTGCTCATGACAATGCAACATACAATTGACCATGGCTAAAGACAGGCTCGGGTAAGTATACGCCTATTTTGTTTAATAATTGGCCTTGGCTTTTATTGATTGTCATTGCGTAGAAGACTTTAACCGGGAATTGTTTCCTTTGAAACACAAATGGTAGCTTTTCGTCTTTATTGATCAGCAAGATACGTGGTAAGTAAACTTTTTCGGACATTCTGGTACCGGTGATGATCTTTGCTTGAATAAGCTTGGTAAATATCTGAGTGACAATCATCCGTGTACCGTTACACAACCCACCACCTAGGTTTAGATTTCTTAGTAGCATTATAGGTGCACCTATTTTAAGTGTAAGCTCATGAGGGGGCATTCCTGAGAAGGAAAGTGTGTTTAGGTATTCTTGAGGATATAATAGCACTGTTGCTCCTCCATCGTTCGTTTTTGGTGTAGCTTCATCTATACTTGTAAAAGTATAAGTATTTCCCTGTAACATATCCAAGACAGTCGAATTTATGACATCTGCAGTTTCGTTCTTCGGGCACACTATAGCTTTATCTTGTAACGATGCTGCATCCGATGCTTGCAATGTTTGCTCATCGTATATAAAATTAATGAGTTCTTGAATACCCGTGTCACTTTCGGGAATGCAGTATCTATCTGGTATCTGTATCCAAGAGGAATCCTTTGGATCGTTTTCATCTGCTTCACCAATGGTGCCGTTTCCAACTTCAAGTAACCATTTATAAAATGTTGCAGTCGCTTCATATTCTTCACTTGAGAGACCCGTCTGTCGTAGCCGCATGTTTTGGTTAAGCCGAATGATTTTGAAATACGGCCATAATTATGACAGTGTTATAGAAGAAGAGATAATCTCTTGTTTTCCAGCATTTTTCTTCACGGGACGTGTCTGTCTGAAATCTCCACCTAAAACAACTGTTTTGTTCCCGAATAGACTTGCCGGTGCATTCATTGTATCTTTCAAGGTACGGTTAAGTGCTTCGAAGCATCTACGATCGTTCATAGGTGCTTCGTCCCATATGATAAGATCAGTTTGCTTAAGTAATTATGCTATCTCCGTATTTTTTTATAGTATAGACCGATTAGTCAGTTAAATCAAGCGGCAACTTGAATCTTGAATGAGCAGTGCATCCTGATGGGAGCAATAAGGCTGCAATACCTGAAGAAGTGATTGCCAGGATAATTTTTCCGTCCGACCTCAGTGTAGAAATTATCGTCTTCCAAATGAAAGTCTTTCCTGTGTCTCCATGTCCATAAACAAATATGAGCTTCTGTTGCCGGTTGTTAACAGCATCTGTCACTTGTTCAAAGATTATTCGTTGCTCACCATTTAACTGACCAACTAATCTTTCACTTTCACTTTTCAACAGTTCACGGTTGTAGGACCTTTCTTCCATTATTGCTCTGTTATTCAAGATCTGTAGTAAGTGAGGTGGAGGTAGATGAAAACCAAAATCTTGAACTGATCTTCCATAGAAATTAAGAATTGATTGTAAGTCATACATAAGACCGCCTTCTAAGTCATATGTGCTAACATGAAGGTTTGGTATGTGTAATACTTCTGAAAGTATTAAAGGAATGTCTTCTGACATGGAACCTGCATGTGACTGTAACAATGTAACCGGGTTGGAAACGTCACAAAAGATTAGCATCTGGCAAAAAAGATTCCTCATTTGAGATGGAGTGGCTGAGAGAGAAGCTTCCTATAAAGCAATGTTCCATTCTTGGTCACCACCTTACAGTCCCATTGCTTCACACGCTGCTCTATTTGTTGGATAGACGATCTCATTAACCGTACGGATATGGCGGAATGACGTTCTACCTTTCTGATGACAGAGTAAGAGCCTCAAGTAGAATGCGTCTCCGGAGCTAGGATGTACATATGTTAAACGGCCGATTGCTAAGGTGGTGGTACGACGTCTACGTTGCCAATATTTTCCATCTTGCTTCCATGTAAACTCTTTGGGAAAGTTTAAATATGTTAGATGGTGTCCGTCTGTACTGTAAGTGTTGTATTTTAACCATTCAGTCAGTGTCGTCCTTTTGTTGTGCTCACTGTCGACAATCGCTTGCAATTGTTGGTGACTTCTAAAAGTGACCCGTTGCATATTTTCAAGATGAACTGCGAGTATTTGAACCGGTGGATCTCTGCTATGTATGCTAAATCCAAGAATTCTCCTGCATGCTTCGTGCGGGCCAATGTATCTAGCATCTTGGAAATTCTTTATTTTATCAATGTGTAATGAACGATGGCTCGTGCTTGGTTCCGAATCTCCAAGTGTTCTGGTAATATGAGTAATTATCCGATCAGTGCCTTTAGAAATGTATTTGAAGAGGTATTTTATAAGCATTGACCACTCACAGTATTCAACATTGATGTGTGCGTAGAACCGCATGCATAGAGACCGGTTATGTGGAACAACGTACCCGTTATCAAGGCTGACATTCTGTTTTAACGTTGTTATGCCTGAATCCCTTCTGCGGTAATGCACATAGCCCTTTTTATCAATGAATGTTGCAGGACAAAAAGGTTTAGGAAAGTTCTTAGTACAGGCATCACCGCCTCGCATACATGGTGCCGATTTATTTACCAGCCCGCACGGGCCGTGCATCATGAATTCCGTAATAATTCTATAGCCTTCAGGATCAATTGTTGGGTATGGTAGCTCTGCAGACACATATATGTCTACATCTTCGTGCGTTTATACACGGTGACTTTCTTTGACCCATAGCAGTAAATGAAAGTGTGACAAACCTCTTTTTTGGAATTTGACTGTATATAAAACTGCAATAAAATGAGTGTTATTTAGGCATTCATTAGGTGTAATATTTTCGGAGGAAGTATGCAAATATATAATTTAAACAGTACCTGCTTCTACATATCCAAAAGGTTTTGAATCTCGTAAAAAGGTGACCAAATCATGTATCTTTCTTTCAAACACACGATCTACAACGTAGGGTCTGTCAGCAACTGTCACATGCAGAAAGTCTTGCATATATTCCTGGATTTCCGGCCAGTTAACATTGCAAGTGAACGTGATAAAGAATGATGGGTTCCCGTGCACACGACATATGGCCAAAGCATCTAAATAATGGCTGTACATATAGCGCGGGCCTCCTGTAAAAGATGAAGGCAGTATGATCCTTGAACCGACATCTGATCCATCCCGATCACCACGTGAGATAGCATCATATAATTCGGCCATGTAGTCATTGCGAATGTCGTTCTGATGCTCGCTTATAAATTCAATCCTTGACTGCTCGATGCTACAGTATGCTGTTACAACGTACTATTGGAAAAGTCTACCACTCCTTGTCAGTAGACTATAACGATTAAAACGATCATGTAGTTTGTATGCATAGTACATTTTCATTGTCATTTTTTTAGGCGGATCGGACGATGAACTTTTGCTTAATAATATACGGCCCAAATTGTATCCATCTTCGCCAAAGATAAAAATCAATGGAAACTGCAATGACATGTAAGAAGCGTTTAATTTGTTTACCCGTTGCAGTTGGCGATTGTGTTGTTCAATTATGACATCAAAGTCAGTTTGCACATCTGGTCCACCTTCAAAAACAATAGCACCAATAGAATCTCTCGTAGGCAATTCGTGTTGCCTTGAACCAACAACACCAAATAAGCGTACTTTGAACTGCGGAATATTAGCGTCTGCCATTTTATTCCTTGCTGTTCTAAACAACTGGACGAATACATTGTGCTCGTCTAGAAGCTTGATCAAGTTCTCTACAATATCTGCACGCAGGCCGTGACCAGATCTTTCAAATTTTTCTAGCCGGTTTGCAACTTCATTTTCTGTGTCATAGATATACAGCTGAAGAAATTGCGGACGTGCATCTGGTTCTGGACACATGCTCCCTATCAGGTGGTAAATTTGACCGCAAATCTTGAATACATAAGGACCACGGCCCATGTTTATAGACTTGTCTATTTCTGCACCCAATGATGTCATTGCAAACATCTGATTGTATGCGCGAATATTTTCCATAAAGTGACGATCAGTGAAAAGGTCTTTTATATATTGTGGATATTCACCACGGTCATCTACCTTAACTTTTCCAGCATTGCAACATTTATGATATTCTGTACGACTTCTACGACTGGAAGTTACTCTTTCATCATACCAGAACCGTGCATTGCAATGATAGCAAATTTGATCACATTGGCCCATATGTATGTATGTATCCGGAGGCCCTACATTGGAAACATAAGAATGAAATGGTGCAAGAAAAGTCGTGTTCAAAATAAAGGTAGATTACATATGAAACAGGACAAACGAAGATGGCACCATACCTTGCCTAGATGTAGTAGCTCTGTTACGCGGGTTACACGGACATTGCCTTCTGGTTGATGAAGAATGCATTGTAACTGGAACAAATAAAAGCAAAGATGGTAAGTTTGCGATGGAAAGACAAAAATGAGACTGTGGAAAAAAAGTCGTGTTCAAAATAAAGATGTACAGTTTAGTTTACATATGAAATAGGACAAACCAAGATGGCACCATACCTTGCGTAGATGTAGTAGCTCTGTTACACTGGTTACGCGAACGATGCCTTATGGTCGCTGAAGAATGCATTGTAACTGGAACAAATAAAATAAAAGGTGGTAAGTTTGCGATGGAAAGACAAAAATGAGACTGTGGAAAAAAAGTCTTGGCACCATACCTTGCGTAGATGTAGTGGCTCTGTTACACGGGTTACGCGGACGATGCCTTATGGTTGCTAAAGAATGCATTGTAACTGGAAGAAATAAAAGAAAAGGTGGTAAGTTTGCGATGGAAAGACAAAAAATGAGACTGTGGGAAAAAAGTCCTGTTCAAAATAAAGATGTACGGTTTAATTTACATATGAAACAGTACAAACCAAGATGGAACCATACCTTGCGTAGATGTAGTAGCTCTGTTACACGGGTTACGCGGACGATGCCTTATGTTCGCTGAAGAATGCATTGTAACTGGAAGAAATAAAAGAAAAGGTGGTAAGTTTGCGATGGAAAGACAAAAATGAGACTGTGGGAAAAAAGTCCTGTTCAAAATAAAGATGTACAGTTTAATTTACATATGAAACAGTACAAACCAAGATGGAACCATACCTTGCGTAGATGTAGTAGCTCTGTTACACGGGTTACGCGGACGATGCCTTATGTTCGCTGAAGAATGCATTGTAACCGGAAGAAATAAAAGAAAAGGTGGTAAGTAAGTGAAAACTGATTTAAAGTATATATCTCTACATTATATATAACAGGAGGCGTTACACGTAGATTAATCAAGATATGTCCATGTCATTGCCATGTAATTCTCATTTAAAGCCATGTCATCATATTTAGGCCACCTAAGCATAATTTTGTTTAATTAAAATTCGCATTTATTTTGTTTAAAAATTAAAGGTGCAGGATTCGAACGTAGGATTTATTGACTCGGTAATAAGTATTCTTACCACTAGAGAAACTTAATTTTTGAGTTATATCCTGCAAACCCAAAGATATAATGTTTAGCAAAAAATTTAACTTAATTTGGTTTGTTCCTTTATTTTTTGGGAATTATATACGAGTAAGAAGATATGCGTACAAGAATACGTGTCTGGGCTTATGATCCATAAGAAAGAAAATGATACATAGAAAAAAGCCATATCATACAAGCCCTAATTTAATAATTATAATGTCTTTGCAGAGAAAAAATCATAGTTTTTATTTTTTAGAACAATATATGAACACATATTATGAGTTGTTGATGAGTTTTTGAGGCAGGATGTTAATTATCAGTTGTTTAGAGCCACAACATTGAAGAAAAAAAGAAAAACCCCACGTAGTGAAGGTATTTAAATCGAACATTGTATTTAGTACAATATATGAACACATGGTATGAGTTGTTGATGAGTTTTTTATGACATATGTTATGAGTTGTTCATGGGTTAGTTTTGACTACTCCAAGGGACATGATCTTCGTAAGTAATTCTTCCTTTATTTTTTAATTTTTTCACATACTTTAGGAAGAGTGAATTTTATTGAATATGTGTGACCTTCCGTTAGAACATCTCTTCCAGGGGCTTTTAAAAAGCCGACTTCAGAGACAGCTGTGATTTTCTCATAAAGTAGTTGATCATTGGAAGGTTTAACCGTTTAAATAATATCTCACTTAATCATCTGTAGGTTGGATATTTGTCGTTAATACTTGGGATCATCAATGGTCTGATTATAATACGAAGGATGTGCCTTCAGTGTGATAGATACAAATCTAAACAAGCTGAACGAGTATATTTTCACCGTGGTATGTTTTTGTTTACTTACGTTCTAATCGATGTTCACATTCTTTTGACTGAAATTAGAACTATCGTCATTATTTTATAATTGTTGTTCATGTGTGCTGAAATATATGTTAGTATACCAAAGGAACTATCATCATTGTTTTTTAATGCAACTGTAACATTGAGATTGACAAGCGTTTCGCTGTCACTTTTACCCCATTTCTTCTTGCATTACTCCAAAAGAGAAAGAACCTAGAGGATTGTATCATATTCTACATAGATAGGCATAAACTAATATATTATGTTGATTAATATTATGTTGTAAATATTGTTTAAGCTGTTAGTTTCTTTCTTTTGTAGTCGATTGAAGAAACCCCTGTGATCGCGATTGACAATGGCGACTTTTGCTAAACCGACCACATGACGAGATATCAACAACGACATTCTTAATGATATGGGTTTTAAGTTAAAGTGTGGTTCGAATGTTATGAAAAATGCTAAATTTAGCATATTTTTAGGTGCTAGGTGTTTGGTATTGCTTATTGGAAGTGTTTATGTGCTTATTCTGTTATGGTGCTACAAATAAGCAGTTTTGAGGGTGTTTCGGATTTATTAGCAAGTGAAAATAAGCTGTTTGAATAAGCGTATATATGAATATAAGCACTTTCGGTTAAATTTATTATAGATTCTAGAATTATCCAAGTAATGGCACATCACATAGTTATAACTAAACGCACTCGGCTATTGTGAGTCAAAAAGTAGGATTTCGAGCAACCACCTGATAGAAACCCTACGAAGAAAATAAATTAGATACTAGCAGGTTGGTCCATTTAAACACAATTTGGCTACATTAACAAAGTTAATAATCTAAGCTTTATCTTTTTTTTGTTTAACATTTCCAGAGGCTATGATTTCTAGCACTCGGATATCTGCGTTCACAAGAACGGATGGTGAAGATATGGTTATAGCTCCCTTTTTGAAATAAGTATTCATTGTCATTTGTATACGCTCAAAATGTGAAATTTATGCTAACATAAGTAGATTGTGGAAGATTGGAATATAGCATTCGTGGAAAGTTACAGTCTCAGGCCAAAGTCTTCGTTGATTTTCAGCATGAAGTTCGGGTAATATTTTGAAACTATCGCTTTTGAGCCTTTGTTATTTAGTTGGATTTCATTGCAGTGATCAAAATCGTGATTAATATGCAGGTGTCAAATCAAAATGTTTTAGTATCAGTAATCAATTGTGGTTCCGAATTCTGTGGGCGTGTTCTGTATTTGGTGTATCTTGATTGAAGCTTCAGTATTATGCAATTGTGTATAATGTTAGGGTGGTTCCTTCCGTATTGATGCCGAAGAAGTGGCGCTGCAAGACTCAAGTTTGCTTGCACAGGTAATGTGCGTTTGGATTTTTTTATTTTCTATATGGCATAACTATACAGTGTAGTGTGAGTTTTAAATGTGCAGATTTTCATATTTAAAATTAATTGCCTTCAAATTATTAGTATTTGTTTACTGGTTGTTTTACATATCTTCTATCGGTTGGGGGCTTCCAAGACATCGTCAACGTCAGATGCAACACACTTCATAGCATATGATTTTGTACATGAACAGGTCATTTATGTGACCCAATATCATAAATGTCATAAATGTGTTATTACAAGGTGTTTGGGAATGCTTATTAAAAGATTGTATGTTTATAAGTATAAAAACATATAACAAGCTTCTGAACAGATAAGCTATTAAGCTGTTAAATAAGCAATCTCAAACAACGCCTATATAGTTAATAGGGGAACGGGTGACTATAACGTAGAGTTTGGATCAGTTGTGCTTTTCACAGGAGATTGGATTGTGGTACCAATAATTCATAGGGTTTAATTCATAGGGTTTGGATCAGCTGTGCTTTTCACTAAGCTATGGTTTTGTTTGGTGCAGTCACCAATTAGACCGCTTAAAGAAGCAACCAAACACCACCTCACAGCAGCTATCCAAACACACACTTACAGCAACCATCCAAACACACACTTACATCAGCCATCCTAACACCCCCTGACAACAACAACACAACCGCTTAGTAGCCATCCAAACACCCCCTAACAGCAACAAACAGAAACCTTAAAGCAGCCATCCAAACACCCCATGACAATATCATTTGGTGTTTCTGAAGAACAAGGTGAATTTTTGAGATGAAGTGACAACAGCCTCGGCTGAATTCGTTGAAGATGAATATACTGAGTCGGGAGATGCAACCAAAAGACTAATATCGTTGAACATGAATATACAGCCTCGGCTGCATCTTTCTCACATCAAAGCTCCATTAACTCAAGAATGTACACCCATTGACTAATACCATCAGTATATTTATCACTCTCTAAATATGCTCATCATCGACGTGACAAAGAAGTGTCTTGTGGCTGAAGGGTGGAGTCCCATATATGCGACAGAACAGGTGATTTTTTTTGTATTCTTTATAGAAAAAACGTTAATAGAAACGAACCTTTCAAACTTACAAGTATGATCTAATTTGTTTTTGCAGATTCAAGATACAGTGGAGCGGGCAACAACAGACTCAAACTCACAAGTTGGTGCTATATTCCAGGTTTTGAACACTAAAGATTTGCCTCCAGCGTATTTTCGGACAAACAAGTTTACGGATTCCTTTCAAACTTCTATTTGCCTTGATGTTTGGTGATTGGGGTCACGGTATATGCATCTTGCTCGCAACTTTATTTTTGATATACCGGGAGAAGAAATACACTAATCAGAAGCTTTGAGACATTATGGAAATGACGTTGGGGTTTAGGTCCTTGATTTTATATTGTGCATCCAAGTAAGTTTTAAGTTTTCTCATTTGGAGACATTATTTTGTGCTATCAAATTATCATCCACGTATACTGCTATGAACACTAAAAAAACAATTCAGTTTTATGTGAAGTGGCAAACTAATCATTTTTTATGTTTATGTATCAATCTGGAACTTGATTGTCAACAGCAGAACCCAAGAGGACACATTCAACAGCTAAAGGATTTAACTAATATGTCTCTTCTTAAGTGTGCAATATGCATCCAAAGGATCTTAATTGGTCTGCAGGTAGGTTGTAAGAAATGAAATTAGGATTGACCAAATAATCACAATTAGAAAGGCCTTTTATGCGAATGCTCTTTAAATGAATTACATGCCTCTTCATTTAAGGGCCTGCAGCATTAGGATACTTATTATTGCTATAGAGCACAATGTGTCCAGTGAATGATAAGTTTTGTTTGACGTAAATGGCGATGGACATCGTATGCTAGGGATGTTTGAGAGTCGGTACCAAGGGTCTAGAGCATTTTTTTATACATTCAAAGTAATTTGCGTGACATTTCATAAACTTTTTATTGAATCATAAATTTATGTAATTACTTACTTAAATATTCCTCTGCATTCTTCAATTGCTAACCCGCTAGGCCCTATCCCAAACCGTAGTGGCATAGCATAAGCAATGAATTTGTACATATTTCTTTATCAGCTTTTCTTGAATGTTTTATCTTCAGTGAATAAGATACCTTAAGACTGCTGGTGGAATCGTGATGGAGTTCTTCCAGGTTGTCATACAACGACAGCATGCAATTGCATCTAATTACTTAGTTGGGTTAGGAAGCTATGACATCAATGGGCCTGCAGCCGATGTCAACATGATGGGATATGCCAACTCGGTTCAAACTGCATCTAGCATTCACTTTTGGTTGAGATCTTGTGCATTTATTGTGGCTGAGCCACAAGGAAACCGTGTGGTGTTTGTAAATCTCGATGCTTGCATGGGTACGCAATTTGTAACACTCAAAGACCTGGAGAGGTTAAAGGCAAGGTACTTTTCTCATCAGTTATTAGTACCATCGTTCGTTATCTTTTAGCTCTTTAAGTTTTGGAGAATAAGGAAATAATTTTGGGAAATTGTTTTAGTCTGAAGATATTATTTAGACTGATTTGTTGACTTCAATAGTCCTTGTGATGCTTCAGTTCTCTATAGAAATATATAATATGTACATGTCTATTATAATGGCATGTTTCTAGAGCTGCTAAAAAATTGTTTCTCCCAATATTGTGTCCATTTCCCTTTCCCACTAGCTCAACATTTTACTAGCTCAACATTTTACTGGAAAAAAAACATAAATACATTTTATACTTGATCGTGTGTGTTAAAAAATCAATAAAATTAATTACATGCATCTTTTTGTTTATCCATATAGTGGGGGAAAACACACGCTACTTTATACGAGTAACATTGTTAAAATGTCTCAGATTATGTTTTAGATATATTTTAAATTAAATGTACATAATATTCCAAATGCGTATTTTGTTACTGTATGTATGTTAAAGTTAACTTATAGATAGAACCACAAGAATTTATGTCTTGAGTTTAAATGTTATTATGGCTATATCTCATCAAAATAATTGTAACTGTTAAGTTTGAACATAATCTAAGAGTAATGTTTGCCTAGGAAAAAAACGTCCAAAAAGCCTTCGACAAAATAGGAGATACAATTCTCGCATGTGTACTTTTTAAAAATAGTGATATGTTTCGTAACATTGCATGGTTAGATAGTCGGGTATTTCTAAACATGGATATAATAACACAAACACGCATATTCGATAACCGTTTATTTCTTTTCGTCCTTAATGCATTCAATAAAAAATTTGGTACGTTTATATCTTATTTTTCGTTAACTTATTTTTTCAAAATGAAAATTATAAGTCATGCCCGCCCTCGGGTGAATACATAAGAAATACTCCCTCCGTCCCACATTAAGTGTCCACTATGATTTTTTTAAGTATTTTTTCTTCAACTTTGACTTTAAATATTTTTGTTTGTGTTATATAATACTTGATGCAAGATATATGAATGGATTAAGTTTTTTAATGTGTTTTCATTTGTATAATTTTCATTAAGTATTATATAACACAAACAAATATATTTAAGGTCAAAGTTGGAGAAAAAAGACTTAAGAAAGTCATAGTGAACACTTAATGTGGGACGGATGTAGTAACTATAAAAGATCACTATTATCCGTGCATGATTAAATTAAAATGTAAAATTACAAGTCATGTCCGCCCATTGGGCGGGCTTCGAAAACTAGTATATATATATATATATATATATAGAATAAAAAGACAAATATCCGTACATTACGTAAAAAGATTTTTTTTTTCAAAAATTTTCTCGAAAAATTCCAAAAAAATTCCACAAGATCTGGTATGTTGGTGCATGAAAAAGTTATTTTTTCCGAAAAAAAATTATGAAAAAATACGTTTGTGCATTAAATCGCTTTTTTGTGCATCAAAAATTCGTTTTTGCACCCAAGTTCTTTTGACTTTTTTAATCAAAATAATATTGTGCATGTAACTAAAACAAGTTGAAAATTTTGTGCATCAAAAATTTTTTGCGCATCAAAATTCGTTTTTTGTGCATTAAAAAAACGTATAAAAACTCAAAATTAGAAAAACTTCTTTCACAAAAGTTTCATGCACCAACATTCTCGATCTTGTGGAATTTTTATGGATTTTTTCGCGAACTTTTTTGAAAAAAAAAAATCTTTTTACGTAGTGTACGGATATTTGTCTTTTTATTTTAACTTTACCCTATATATATATATATATATATATATATATATATATATATATATATATATATATATATATATATATATATATATATATATATACTAGGCGAGTACCCGTGCATAGCAACGGAGGTTCCTAGCGGCAGCGGTTTCTAATCGAGTATTCGCGCCTAGCAGCAGCGGTATCTATTTTTCGACAATAGTTTGACGGAAAATAATTTCTTTTCAACAAACTGTATTTGTAGCGTTAGGGCATTGTTTACCAAAAATATGTTTTACAGACGTCATGGTCGCATAACGGTAACTGTACATAATTTTTAGCAAATTTCCATATTGTTATATTTATAGTGTTAGGGAATTCTTTACGAAAAAATATTTTTTCAGACGTCATGGTTACATAGCGGCGACTATTTTTGTAGTGGCGTCCATATTTTTTATGTTGCTTTCTTTTTAAACGTGCATGTATTTATTAAGGTAACAGTGATTATCGATGATTTTGTTTTAAGGTAACAAAGGTTATGGATGATTTTGTTTTAAGATAAAAGTGGCAATAGTCATGTAAATTGTTGATTATTTTTTCTGACGTCATGGTTACATAGCGGCGATTAATTTTGTGGTGGCATCGATATTTTTTATGTTGTTTCTTTTTAAATATGCATATATTTTTAAACATGCATATATAGCCGAGTACCCACGCCTAGCGGCAACGGTGTACGACTTTCGAAAGCGCCTAGCGGCAGTGGTGTATGGCTTTCGAAAAAATCTAGTTGCGTCTATTCGGATGCGTTCTTTTTTTTTCCTACTTTTTTTCCGTATCGGTGTGCATGATTTAGGAATAAAATTTGTTCTCGTGCGTGTCTTCTTTGATATTCTTTGTTAAGCATTACACTAACTACGAAGTGATTTCTTGCTTGGGGAGAAAATGTGTCAAAATGCTTGATCTTATATTTAAAAAAAAAAAAAAAAAACGTTTGATTTTTTTTAAAAGTTTTAAATGATACTCACTTAAAATATTATCTAACAACATAGCCTTATATCTAGTTTGAGGTTGTAATCCTTATAGACATAACATGCACATGTCTCTATCTTGACATGGAGAGATCCTTGCTTTGGACTAACATATTTACCTTTGAAGAGATTGTTTTATATTGCCAAGCCAAGTTAAAAGAAATTATCAGTTTGCGTCTATTTGTGTGGGTCTTTTATATTTTTATGTGGTTTAAAAGTAATAGTCATTTATGTGTGTGCATGTGTGTGTCGTGTTTTTTGAATTAACCACCATACAAAACATAGCATCAATCAAGCCAATTCAGGTTGGTTTGTCTATAGTCGAACGGCAGTGTGATGATGGTAAATTAGCGTGTTGTTTAGAGACAAGGATGAAGTATTTTAAGCAACATGTCTCCGTAAACTTTAAAACTTTAAAAAATTATAATTTTTTTATGTTTTTACTTAGGTTTATTTTCTAGGACGATATTCAAAGTTTTTTTTACATAACATATTAGTCTCCTCATTGATCCTTTAGCCACAAATGAGATATTAGTCCAAAATGATACAAGCAATCACGTTCTCCCTTCTCCATTTGCATTGACTATTGTAAAGTGCATATGTTGTAGATAATTAAAATTCAAATTAATGTAAATTCTGAACTCCTGGTCTTTTTTAGTATGACCAAACTTTGAAATTTAAAAAATTTGCTGTCGTACACAAGCTTAACATGTCAGGCTTGAACCAACTTTCAAGACCTCACCCTAACACTTTCTATTTGCAATGTATATTGAATAATTCTGTAAAGCACTTGACACTCATTTGTTTAATATTTTAGCCCACAATTTCTTTTTTTATTATAGCTCCCACACTCATCTTTTCCTTTACAATCTTGATAACATCGATCTAATATTCTATTTCTGGGAATGGGAGTGTCATTCCATTGAGATTAATATGATATTGTAAACATAAAACAAAAAGCAGATGAGTCACCCGGCACATGGGCCTTTGAGACAAAGTGTCTTCCCAATAGAGAGACCAGCCACCTACATTCAAAAAATTTTAAATGTCAAAACTATCACAAAAAAATTAAATAAATAAAAATAAAACTTTTATACATTCAAAATATTTTGAATTTTCAAAAATTTTCAAATGTAAAAGTTTCACCACAAGCAAAAGTTAAAAATCCATCTAAAAGTAGTAAAAGTAAAAGTTAAAATTTCAAAAGTTTTAAATTTCAAAATATTTAAAAAGTTATCAAAATTCTGAAACTTTAAAAAAATTCAAATTCAAATGTTTTCCAAATTTTAAGTTTTTAAACATAAAAAGGAAAAGAAAAAAAAAAAAAAACTCTAAAAAAAATTACCACCAAATTACACAAAAAGACTTACCCATCCCTTTTTTTTTTTTTTGAACTGACATAACAAATTACCACCAAATAAATCTAAATTACAACAAATTCACACAACAAAGTTATAACAAACTTTACATATATTTATAACAACAAACTTTATACGCATAAACTTTATAAAAAAAAGATATTACAAAATAAGCTTCAGAACATATTCCAATGACAACGAAGATGGATTCCAAATTTATAAAAAAAAGTTGGACAAACTTACTATCAAACTTGATTACCAATTTGAAAATGAAATCATATTTTCCGGTGAAGGCAGCAAAGTCGGTTGGCGGCGGCATATATTCTGGCTTAACGGCGGCGGAAGTGGTGGATTCCAAGGACAACAGATCTACAAGAAAAAATGTCAAAATTCAAATCTGAAATAAACTATAAAAAAAGTTACAAAGATGGATTCAAGAAACGCAAGCATATAAACCTATAAAAAAAAAAAGTTCAATACTGGAAATAAAAATAGATCTAAAAATACCATAAACTTTAACAACAGTTCACATAATAAATTTTAACAACCACCATATCAAATATTAACAACTTTAAAAATAAAACATACTATTTCAGGCGATAACAACAAATTCCGGCGCGGCAAAAGTTTTTCCGGCAAGGCAGAAATTTTTCCGGGCGGATAATCTACAAAAAAAACATTTTCGGCCAACAAAAAATTTTCCGGTGGCAGTAACCTTTTCCGGCTAATCTATAAATAAAATCAATAAAAACTATAAAAGTACCTCAAATTTTTTCCAGTGGCGGTAACCCTATCCATGTCTTGTAACTCTGCTTCAAGAAACCGACGGCCACGCATGAACTTTTCATTTTGGTATGAATCGCTCTTTCCTAAAATGGTGTTCAACAATACAAAAAAACGTTAATTAACATTTGACCAATTACAAATATAATAGTTTGTTAACTAGGTAAGAAAAATACCATTTTAACAAATATTAACTAAAAAAAAGCATACAAGCGGCGGCAGAAAGCTTTTCCGGTGACAGCGGCTACTTTTTCGGTGACAACGGCTACTTTTTCCGGCGAATCGGCAGTGGCGGCGGCGGTATGTGGCGTCAAGCGGCGGACTAACAAAAAAATATAAAAAACTTATAGATCCACAACAAAAATCTATAGATCTATAAATAAAATATATAGATATACAAAAAAAAAAAAAAAAAAAAAAAAAAAAAAAAAAAA
Source organism: Artemisia tridentata subsp. tridentata (assembly GCA_021014915.2). Taxonomy (NCBI): domain Eukaryota; kingdom Viridiplantae; phylum Streptophyta; class Magnoliopsida; order Asterales; family Asteraceae; genus Artemisia; species Artemisia tridentata. The sequence continues at coordinate 199,560,128 of CP139508.1, forward strand.
AAAAAAAAATCAAAACTCATACATCTATTAAAAATACCTCAAAACTTGAAAATGTTTTTGGTGGTCGTGGGTCTTGTAGCTTCTCCTCGGTGGTGCGTTCTCTTGGAGTCCGGTGGAAGTGGCGATAGGTGGTGGTGGCGTCGGGCGGCAGTGTATGGTTAAAGAGAGAGAGGGGTTTGGTTTAGAGAGAGGAGATATGAAAGAAGATATGTGTGTTTTTTTAGGTTTGTATTTGTGTTGGGTTTTAGTTTATATATAACCGATTAAGTTTTGAAGGGCAAAATGGGTATTAAGGGAAAATTCAGTTTTCACTTTTAGGCTCGGAGCATTGTAATTGGTGGTTGAATGTGAAACTTGGTTTAGAGTGAGGTTTGGTTTTATGTTGTGTCTATTGTATGGAGAAGGGCAAAATGGAGATTACACAAAGTTAAGTTTGGAGTGAGGTTTGGTTTTTGGTTGGGGATATGCATGCTTTATAATTAGTTAAGATATATATATATATATATATATATATATATATATATATATATATATATATATATATATATATATATATATATATATATATATATATATATATAAAGTAATGAAACCTTGAGAGCGGCGTTGTTGGTTATTCGTTTGCACATTTAGATTTTTGCCAAGTGTTAATGTATTCTGGCTTTGAGCACTATCATTAGATGAAGCATCGGTTCCATATAAATTGGACCTCAAAGTTGTATCCAGAGGGCCTGTATTGGAAAGACAAAAATGAAACTGCGAAAACAATTGCTGATGAAAAAAAAATAAAAAAATAGAAAAAAAGTATAGTTTATTTTACATATGAAACAGGAGAAAGCAAGATGGCAGCATACCTTACGTATATCTTGTACCTCTGTTATGCGGGTTACATAGACGTTGCCTTCTGGTTGATGAAGAATGCATTGTAACTGGAACAAATAAAAACAAAGGTGATAAGTAAGTAGCAAATGATTTAAAATATATATATATATATATATATATATATATATATATATATATATATATATATATATATATATATATATATATATATATATATATATATATATTTAAAAAGTAATGAAACCTTGAGAGTAGGATTGTTGGTTATTCGTTTGCAGATTTAGATTCTCTGCAACTATTAATGTATTGTGGGTTTTACCACTTTCATTAGATGAAGGGCCAGTGACATCTAAATTGGACTTCAAAGGTAAACACTGGCTATTGTGTCTTAGATGTTCAAGTATAATCGTTGAGCGATTGTCATTCATTATAAAGAGACCTTCTGTACCTATAATAACAAAGACAAATAATATGGGTATGAATCGATGGAACAACATATACAACGGCAAATGAAAGTTAAAAGTAACTGCAAATTACATAGCAATTCTGTATCGTTGTTAATTTACGAAAATGGTGCAAGATCATGTCCTTCTGCAAATATTTCATCTTCATTAGAAAGGTCATACGTTGTCCGTTTTCCTTTATCTACGGAAGTTAAAAGCTGCGGATGACACAAAGGATGTCTGTCTAACATAGCCGTGTTTCTGTCTTGTGCTTTTTTGAGGCTACATTCGTCTGAAACACAGTAATAGAAATCCTTTGTAAAACACAACTAAGTTTAAAGAGATTAATAGTAGAAAGACAGAGGAGTAAGCATAAAGAATATAATACGTACTTGATATTTGTGCAGCCGGACCAGGGAACACATTAGTGATATCATACTGAAGTTCTGTACCATCAGCTGTAAACCCTTCTCCATTGGTCATAGGACGTATACTTTGAAACGGTTGATATGACAACGTGGTACTTGTGTGATCGCATTCATAATTTACATTAAAGGTATCATAATTTTTAGGATTTAATGTTTTTGTCTGTTTTATAGAGCTGCTACCAGTGCAAACATCACTGGTAACACGGCAAGAATTACATGGCTTCTTACTAATCAAATTTAAACATGGGTCAACAGTATATACATCACTTAGTAGCCTTTTTGGTTGTAGATCTAAACTATAAGATCCCCCCCCCCCCCCCCCCCCCGCCCCTTGAGCAAAAGAACAAATATCCATAGATTCTAAAGAAGCAAAAGAGCTAATCCTACGTATGGCCTTTTTTTTAGTCATCATATTCCACTGATCTAATTTTAATCGATTGTATGCAAGTATAAAGTAATGAAGGCAACATAAAATGTGCATCAAACATATAGGACTACATTTGTTGGCATCATATATACATCAAATGTACATGCACTTGTTAAAACTGAGATACATAAGCATTCTTAACAGTGTATACATGCAAAGCAAAAAAGGTTAAAGTGAAAAACACAATAAATATGCATCAGTAAGGGAAAACATAATACACACCTCCTCCAAAGGTTGCTAATCTTCTCTCCAAAGGTTGGTAATTTTCCTGGAACAATTTTCTTTGCTAGTATTCTATGTTTGGTTGAACTAAGAGTTTTTCCTAGGAAATACCATGGTATAGAAAGTTCTCTTGGTACTACGATTTAGATATAGCAATGGATGATCGACACGTATATTTTGTATACACTATACGTTTTTTTCCTGATTGTATACGAGAGGCAATACTTTTTAAAACGGGCCAGAATGGGTAAGATTTGGGGCAAAACAGGATAGAAAAAATGGGCTAAAGTCTGGGGCAGCAATTTTGGCGGGAAAATAGGAACAGTAATGAATAGTGAAAAAATGGCAAAAAACGACATCGTTCGGACTAAAACGGCGTCGTCCCATCAAAAACGGCGTCGTGCGGCCAAAAACGACGTCGCCCCGCCTAAAACGGCATCGTTTACGTTGCTAATTAATATATATAGTAATCAAAAGCCTTGAACTCGCATAACAAAAACTTTGAATAACACCATAATTTTTTATATTTGAGTTTTACTAAACAAATCTAAAATGTTAGTGTTTTTATTATTAAATTTATCTAAAACTAATAAGATAAGAATATTTTATTTAAGCTCTAAAAAATTATAAAAACCCTGAAAATATGCCCAATTAAAACACGTTGTAAACCCTCCATGAGTCCAGCAAGTAGAAAGACCCGGTGGGTGGCTGCTGAGAAAGAACCAGCTCCAGAACTCAGCCATACTTGAAATTGACCTACCCATTGGCCTTTGTTCCTTACTTCTGAACTCAGCAACAATGTTATTGAACTGTTAAAAACCTCCGTGATATTTAACGGCTGTTATGATTCTATCAAAGACTCCATGTAACAAATGGTTTCTGCTATGCTAGTGTTTCTCAACGTACTTTTGTTTTTATATATGAATTGTGATCAGTTGGTGTCTGGATTGGTCTATGTTGTTTAGGTATGATAGTATCTTATGCGGAATGCAGAGTATAGAGTTAACTTTAATGAGAAACTTTAAAATGGCTTAGTGGTAAGGTCTTTGGCTTTCAAACAAGAGGTCAATATTCAAATATACTCGCTTTCACACAATAATATGGATCAATATACTCAATCAAAAGTCACGGCAAGTTCCAACAAATCATCAGGTTTTTCCAAGCTCTCATTATGCTGTTGAATGTTATATTTTTCCGAATTGAATCTGCCCATGAATGTTATGTTGCTGACATGGAATAATCATATTTTGTTGTATGCTATTTTCAATAAATATATGCTTTGTTATGCTTTAATGAATGGAAAAAAAAAAAATAATAAATAAATAATTTTTTGTTATGTGAATTAGGTGTCTTTTATTTGGTTGTTATTTGAAACATGCAATCAAGCAAAACATTACTGATGTATTAGTTCTTATTGTGCTCATTCTTATGGTTGTCATTAGCAACCGAACCAAGGACTCTTGTCCAAAAGCTTGGCGATGTTGTTTACATACGTGCTGGTTTAGCTCATCAGGTTAAAATTTTGAAGGTATTTCACTTTGTACTACGTTTTTTTTTAACTCACGCTATCTTAATCTTTTTTACTTCTGCAACTTTTTGTCCCGTATTCGATAAAGACGGATGTCTAAATTACAACAAACCAAAAACCAACCGAAACAATTCATATTCCGATCGGGTCCAGTCTTGGTAATATGTCTTATGTTCAGAATAAGTTTGATCTCAATTCAATATTTGCACTTACGCGTTTTATGCATGAATTTTCCAGCTAAGTTTACATATCTTTAAATATAGCTTCATACATCAGACATATTTTCTTCAAGGTGCAAGTTAGTTTAGTTTTATACTCTATAAGCTATATAGTGTGTTGGAACCTTTTTAGAATGGACGACACTTTTTTTAATTTGCGTGATTGGTTTATAATTCATGCTTTGATTTTGAATTTAATGGGTATAAGCTACAGTTTGAATGGTTTTATGAATGACAGATACAAACAATTATTTTTATGTTATGGTTTGTGATTTGCTTTTAAGACATTTAGTAAGTTTGGATGCATTGTGAGTTGCTTTTAATACATTTAATAAGTTTGGATGAATTGTGAGTTGCTTTTATGTTATTGTGTTAGGATTTATAAAAAGTGATGGTCATCGTCGTTTTTATATTTTGTATTTAAGGTGTCGTTGTGTATAGTTAGTTTATTTAATCATTGGGTTTGGACATAGGTTTGTTAATTAAATGTTGTGTTCTATTTGAGCCATGTAAAAGCCCAACCCAAGTCCAAGCCCATCCTATCACTAAAAACTATAAATAGGACCTCCCTACACCATTTGGGAGGTTGGTGTTCTTAAGGTGCTCTCAACTCAAGGTATTGTAGTTATTTAGGGTTTGTATCATTGTTTTAAGTGTGTGATTTATATGAAGCTAATATTACATGTTCCACTCTTATTTCTTTAATCATTCCTAGTAGTTGTTGTATTGGTTAGGATAATTATTAGTATTAACAAGTGGTATCAAGAGCATAAAAAATTAAAGTCTAGGATTATATTCGGTTTTTTATTCACAACGTTACTGTTTACTATTTGGTTTATTAGGACTTTGTCTTTGCTTTTGTGACGTTACTGTTTCATTATAGTTTATTAGGATAGTTGTTTTTAACGCTACTGTTCATCAGAGGGAAAGTGATCGAAGCATCTCATTTCATCGAACTAAAATAGTCGAACTTGGTCATTAGTCGAGTTAGACTACATGACCGAACTTGTCTGATCGAACTTCAAATCATCGAACTTCTTGTGATCGAGCTAAGGTTTTTTGATCGAACTTGGTCATTAGTCGAGTTAGACTACATGACCGAACTATTCTAATCGAACTTTCCTTATCATCGAACTATTTCACCGAAGAACTTAGATTTGTTCGAAAATGTTGTTTTCATCGAACTATTTGATCGAACTTCAGTAACCGAACTTCTTGATCGAACTATTTGATCGAACTTCAGTAACCGAACTTCAGTAACCGAACTTTTTGATCGAACTATTTGATCGAACTTCAGTCACCGAACAAATCTTTCATCGAAATTATTTTTTCATCGAACAATTTTTTTTCTCCGAAGAATTCTTTTGATCGAAAAACATTTTCATCGAACAACTTGTGTGATCGAACAACTTCGTCGAACAAGCTTAACCGAACAATTTTTTCACCGAATAAAGTTTAATCGAACAACTCATCGAACAAAAATTTCACTGAACAAACTTATAGTCGAACGTGGTATTTTAGTCGAACGAGAAGGATAGTCGAGCGAGCTCTCTAGTCGATCCAAATTCACTAGTCGAACCATACTTTATAGTCGAAGCAACTCTTCTTCATCGAACCACCACTCATTCCATTCCATCGAAGCATCATAACACAGTCGAACAGAATCTTTAGTCGAACCATAAATTTTTTTCATACTAGAGTTTCTTCATCAGTGAAGTTTGCTGTCTTTGTATTGTTTCTTAATATTGAAAATTGGTTCTATTATTTTATAGTAGTGAGATTCTACGTGTTGCATGAGACGTGTTGAATGAGACATAAGTATAATAATTGAGTTTGCATGCAACGTGGGTGCTTTTGAGGTGAAGTTAAGAAATTATATACGTGTGTTGCTATCCTACCTCAAAGACGCAACAGTTATCGTGTAAAAAATATATGTGGTGTGTCTTGCATGTGTTTGCTTTTGAAATATCTTTTCATCAACTTTTGACTTGTATTTCATTAAGTCAAATACGTGTGTTGCATTTATAGTTTGATGTGTTTGCGTGTGCTTCATTAAGTCAACTTTTGATGTGTTTGCATGTGCTTTTGAGTTTGAGTGTGTTGCATTTAAAGTGGCATTATTAAAGTTGCATTTAAACTTTGTGAGTAATTTTCAAGTTTGGGATTTATTAAGTTTGAAGTTTATCTACTTTGTGGACTTATCAAGTTTCTAAATCTCAAGTTTCTCAAGGATTATCAAGTTTCTCACAAGTTATCAACTTTCTCGGTTTCTCAAGTTTCTCAACGACTATTCTAGGACAACGACAAAGGACTTAAACCAAACAAATCTCGTGAACAGTAACCAACCGTATCCTAGTTCTTTAACCGATCCAATACCATCTTAACCATTCAACAACAACAATGACTACTCAACAAGACATCCACGCAGCCGGTGCTGAAAACCGTCCTCCAATGCTAGAAAAAGGCAGTTATCTTCCATGGACAAGCCGTATGCTTCGTTACTTGAAAACAAAACCTAATGGACAAGGCAAACTCCTGATCAACTCCATCAAGAATGGTCCATTCAAACCTCGTCAGATTCAAGAAGCTGGTGATCCCAATCAAACACCTCCTGTTCAACCATCCTTTCGTACTCAGAAAGAAGAAGAGTACACAGAAGAGGATTGGAAACAGATTGAAGCAGATGACTTAGCCATGCACCTAATTCAACTTGGTTTACCACAAGAGATCTTTTGTGCTGTTGACAGCTGTGAAACTGCTTATGATATGTGGGAACGAGTTAGGAGGCTATGTCATGGAACTGAAATTGGTCAACAAGACATTGAAAACAAGCTTCTAACTGAATGGGAGAAATTTTCATCAACTCCAGCTGAACCAATTGAAATCTACTACACAAGGTTTTGCACTCTCATGAATGAGCTCATCAGGACTAATTTAACACCAAAACAGATTGTCCAGAACATCAAGTTTCTTAACAACCTTCCAGAGGAATGGGGACGATATGTTACGATTGTTAATCAGACAAAGAACCTTCATGAAGTGAACTATGATCAACTGTATGATTTCTTGAAACAAAACCAAAAAGAGGCAGATGAGGTTAGGAAAGAGAAGCTTGCCAAACAACATGATCCTTTAGCATTGATTGCTCAGTCACCATCTCCTACAGTGAACACATTACCTTCATCATCCATTCCTACTCAGAACTACTTGCCACATGAATACTCAGTACCACCATCATCAACTCCCACTCAGAAATACATGCCACATGAATACTCTTTTCCACAACAACAACTCTATCCTCATGAACAACAAGTCATTCCACAACAACCATACAATCCTAATGATGACATGACTGCTTTGTCTCAAGCATTTACCCTTCTCTCGAGAGTAGTACAAGGACGCTATTCCACACCTACCAACAACAATCACAGGATCTCATCAAACACTCGCTATAAGCAGTTTGCTCAACCGGGTTTCAACATGGGTCAACAAGGACAAATGGTTGGAGGATATGGAAATCAACAAGGATATGCTCCTCAGATGGGTAATCAGAACACAGGACAGTATATGGGTAATCAAATGGGTCAGTATGCAGGGAATCAGATGGGTCAGAGGGTTCAGAATGTTGGAAATCAGAGGGTTCAGAATGTTGGGAATCAGAATATGGGAAATCAGATTGGGAATGTTGCTGCTGCTGGAAATGCTGGGAATATGAATCAAGGGAATGGAATAACGTGTTTCAATTGTCAAGGAATTGGTCATATGGCAAGAAACTGTCCCTCCAAGCCAAAAAAGAAAGATCCAGAGTATCTTCAGAAAGCTTTGCTCTTAGCTCAGAAGGACTAGGCAGGGTTTCAGTTAAGTGCTGAGGAAAATGATTTCATGGCACTGATGGATGATGCAGAGGATTTGGAGGATATCGATGCCAACTGCATCTTCATGGCAAATCTTTAAGAGGTTAAATATGACACGGATTCTGAAGCACCTCCTGCTTATGATGCTAATGTGATATCTGAGGTACCTACATATACTACATGTCACAATAATGAAATGTTTGATATGTCACCTCAGAATGAACAGCATCCTGCGACTCCTAATCCCATTTACGATACATATATGGACTCCCCAAGTTATAGTATGATTAATTTGGCTACTCCAGATATGGATCCTAATGGAGGCTTCGAGTCACAGCATACTGAGAATGAAGAGGAAACACGTGCTTTATTTGAATCATTATTGCAAAATTGTGGTATTGAAATTGAAAAGGTCAAAAAGATCAATAGCGATGTTAAGGCCGCTAATGAAAAATTGACCACTGAGCTTGAGAAATACAAGGTGAACGAAAAAGCTTTTGAATTTCACCACAAACGACTGTCAGAACTTGAAACCGGTTACAGTGATTCTGTTTCAAGGGAGAAACATTTGCAAATCAAATACGACACTCTTGATGTTAAATTGAACATGCAAATTAAATCCCTAAAAGCAGAAATTTCTGATTTAACCAACCAACTTTCTAAACAAAAATCAACTTGTTCTGATCTTGAAAAAGAGAAGAAAGAGTTGCATACAAAGTTTTCAAAACGAGAAGATGAACTTCTTGATGAAGTTCTTGACAAACAGGAAACTATTAAAAAGTTGGAAGAATTGCTTGTAAAAACGGGTCATTCAACTCAAACGATTAATATGTTAATTAACGAAAAAAACCCGATTTTATATACAAGAAAGAAAATGGCTCTCAGTTGTGAAAACCCTTGTTATTTCAAGAAAGCTCAGCAAAAACAGAATGTGCTATTTAATGGTAATCTTATAAATGATGTGCATGATCCACCTACTTGTTATGATTCGTATGAAACGATTGAGCTTACGAAAGAGAGTCGAAACAAAATGAGACAATTAAATAGAGAAATCAAACCAATTGATTATAATGAAGCAAACAAACTTGCTGGTGTTCATCTTGTTAAAAAGGAGTCACCTTTGTTTTTCAAAAAACCAATGGCTGCCACAAAGTTCAAAGTTGTGTCAAAACATCTTTCTAACATCGAACAAATGTACTCTACCGACACTTCCGCAAGTGAAGCTAGAATACTATTGGCCGATCTTAAAAGGAGAGTTGAAATGCTTCAAGATGTTGTGGCAACCAAAACTAATACTAAAATCAATGATTGGTTTTCAAGTTTTCAAACTGAACAGAAAAAGATGTTCGAAACAGAAATTACTCCCATTTTATCTGGCATACATGCAAGAGCAATTCATGTTGATAACGCAATTATCAAAGAAGTAACTGAATTTGTCAAGGACCACACATCCTTGGTAATTGAAGCCAATGAAAACATTGAAAAAATCAAAGTTTTGGAAAAACAAAATGACGCACTCTCTGAAGAAGCTCTTTCAACTGATATTATGTCCATTATTTATCAAATGTATTCTGTTGAAGACGATGAAAGACTTCGAGCTGAGACTTCCCAAATTGTTTCAAAATATGAAAATGCGTTTGCAAAGCTTGAAAAAGAAAATGTTACATATTTTAAACAACTGGATCGGAAAAAGGAAGAATGTAAGTATGACAAACTGTCGTATGAACGTTCTTACAAAGAAATGCAAAAACAAATTGATCTTTTGAAGTCTTAGCTTGAGTGTCAAAAACGGAAGGGTGAAGAAATTATTGCAAAACCAAAAATGTCAATTTCACAATCTGCTCCTTCACCCTTGCCCAAAGAAAAAGCAAAAGAGAAAGTAGTTGTCGAAACACCAAATGTGATAGCACCCGGAATTTATAGGATTAGTACCACTATTGCATCTACCTCTACATCTAAAACATATAGGGCGATAGACAAAAGTGTTAAGGAAAATCCAAAAGAGACTAGGAAAGCTAACACTGATTCAAAGGACAACAAGATAAATCCTAATGAGTGTGCCTTACCTTCTACAAGAGTAGAAAGTACCTCTAAGAGCAGCAGACCAAAGCCTAGGAGCAATACAAGGAATAGAGTCGCGCCTGCTTCTAAGAGTGAAACCAAGAATAAAATGAAAGAAGTAGAAGAACACCCTAGGATTTTATCGCTTTCCAAGAAGAAACTTATGTCATCTGAATGTAATGTTAAAGACAATATTTCTAATGCATGTAATGAACCAGTTTGTTTAATGAACAAGAAATCTTTGTCTGAAAATGTGTGTGATGATATTGTTTCTAATATTGTGCATGTGAATGATAAGTCTGCTAAGAAAGATGTTCCTTCAGAAAATACAGCTAAGACTAGATACATTCAAAGACTTATTGCAAAGTCTAGGAAAACAACTAGTAGTCTGCTGCCTAGGAACTATCTTAAGATGTGCGTATGGATTCCAACAGGTAGAGAATTCAGTCTAGAAAATGGTAGAATAAAAATGGCTAAGGAAGAACTAGTAAAAACCGTCTATGATTGTATTTCTCCTGTTATCCCTAACCCCATGGAACCAAATGATAAACGGTTTCCAAATGCACAATCATCTGTTATTGGCAGGTTATCAAAATATGTCTTTGGATCGTCGACTCGGGTTGCTCCAAGCACATGACCGGGAATCTGAAGCTGCTGATCAACTTTGTATGGAAGTTCATGGGAACAGTTAGGTTTGGAAATGATCATGTAGCAGCTATTCTGGGTTATGGAGATCTACAGTTTGGGAATTTTTTGATCACTCGAGTTTACTATGTCGAAGGATTGGGACACAACCTGTTTTCAGTCGGACAATTTTGTGATGCGGACTTAGAGGTTGCATTCAGAAGAAATACATGTTTCGTTAGGAACCTGGTTGGTGATAATCTCTTAACCGGAAATCGTGGCACCAATCTTTATGCCATCGACATAAACCAAATGGCCTCGTCATCACCAATTTGTCTTATGACAAGAGCTGACGATACTAAGTCCTGGTTGTGGCATAGACGCCTTTCCCATCTCAACTTTGACACGATAAAAAAGCTTGCCAAAGACAACATCGTCACCGGTCTCCCTAAATTCAAATACACCAAAGAACACTTATGTCCATCATGTGAACAAGGAAAGAGCAAAAGGGCAACTTATAAACCTAAAACCGTTCCCAGTTCGGTTGATAAGTTACATCTATTACACATGGACTTATGTGGCCCAATGAGAGTTGAGAGTATCAATGGGAAGAAGTATATTCTTGTGATTGTCGATGATTACTCAAGATATACATGGGTAAGGTTTTTGAGATCAAAAGACGAAGCACCTGGAATCATCATCACCTTTCTGAAGCGAATTCAAGTTCTACTTCAAGCTCCAGTTAGGATTGTAAGAACTAACAATGGCACGGAATTTGTGAATCAGGAGTTAAGAACATATTTTGAAGAAACTGGAATTACTCACTAGACATCAGCAGTTAGAACTCCACAGCAAAATGGGGTAGTTGAAAGAAGAAACAGAACTCTTGTGGAAGCTGCTCGCACAATGCTGATCTATTCCAGTGCACCGTTATTCTTATGGGCTGATGCTATTTCAACTGCCTGTTTTACTCAAAACCGATCCCTAATCCATCCAAGATTCAATAAAACCCCATACGAACTAGTGAACAACAGAAAACCCGATATCTCTTATCTTCATGTATTTGGCGCTTTGTGCTATCCTACAAATGATAGAGAGGATCTGGGGAAGCTGAAGGCTAAGGGTGATATTGGTATCTTCATTGGTTATTCAGATAACTCGAGGGCATTCAGGGTGTATAATAGAAGAACGAAAAGAGTAATGGAGACGATGAATGTGAAATTTGATGAGATTTCACAAATGGCTTCTGAGAGACTCGCTCTAGAACCTGCGCTTAACCCAATGGCTTCTAATCGTATCGGATTAGGACCCGCACCACAAAGTCAAACTTCTGGACACATCAGTTCAGAACTCACACCCCGAGGAGCTCAGTCAACTAACACTAATAAACCTACAAATCAAGAACTGGATAATTTCTTCGAGTTTATGTATGATGAATACTATGGTGGAGCTTCAATAGATACATCACAACAACGTTCCGCTACACCCGCTCAACAACAACCATCACCACCACCACAAGATGCATCTACTACTATCGAAGCTGAAGCACCAACTCCCTCCACGTCAATATCATCTACATCTACTCCTTCCATTCCAGTAATTGAGATTGGTTTACCTTCCGTTGAGGAGAAAAACCCAACAACACCAAATCAAGAAGAACCATACCAAAACGATGCTGTGTTAGAAGAAGAAGAACCATTTGAAAACCCATTTGCTACGGAATCTGCTGAATCTTCTTCTCGGTTATATGAACCATCAAACACGCATTCGTTAGATTCAAGATACCCTTCAACGTTAAAGTGGACTAAAGACCATCCAATAAAACATGTCATTGGTGAACCTTCTAGGCCAGTACAGACGAGAAGACAACTCGCTACCGATTGTGATATGTGCATCTTTGCCTGCTAAGTTAGTTTAAAAGAGCCAAAGAACATTCGGGAAGCAATATCAGACGATGCGTGGATTGAAGCAATGCAGGAAGAACTTCTCCAATATCGACTTCATGACACTTGGGATTTAGTGCCGAGACCTCTGGACAAACTTTTCATTGATCTTAAGTGGATATGGAAGAATAAAAAGGATGAAGAGATGACTGTAATTCGCAACAAAGCTCGTCTAGTGGTCAAGGGATTTAGACAGGAAGAGGGAATCGATTTTGATGAGTCATTCGCACCAGTAGCTAGACTTGAAGCGGTCAGGATTTTCTTAGCATACGCGGCTCACAAGAACATCACGGTCTATCAGATGGATATCAAGACGGCTTTCTTGAATGGAACTCTGAAGGAAGAGGTGTACGTGAGTCAGCCAGATGGATTCGTTGACAAAGATCATCCCGACTACGTCTACAAGCTCAAAAAGGCTATCTATGGTCTAAAACAAGCCCCACGGGCATGGTACGATGAACTCTCATCTTTCTTGCTGTTAAATCATTTCTCCAAAGGAACAATTGACCAGACCTTGTTTACCAAAAAGTTTAAAGATGACATTTTGATTGTTCAGATTTACGTGGACGACATAATCTTTGGGTCCACTAATCCTGAACATTCAAAACATTTTGAAAATCTCATGAAAAGTAAATTTGAAATGTCTATGATGGGCGAATTAAAATTCTTCCTTGGACTTCAAATCCATCAATCCCATCATGGTATTTTTATTAATCAAGCAAAATATACAATTGAGATTTTAAAGAAACATGGAATGGAAAATTGTGACTCTGTTTGTACTCCGATGGTCACCTCACCCAAAATTGGTGCTGACCTATATGGGAAACCCATTGATCCGAAGAAATATCGGAGCATGATTGGGTCTCTCATGTACTTAACTGCTAGCCGACCCGATATACAATTTGCTGTTTGTTTATTAGCACGGTTTCAGGCAAGGCCTACCGAACTTCACCTCAAAGAGGTTAAACGAATCTTCCGGTACCTTCGAAGAACCATTAACATGGGACTTTGGTATCCGAAGGATTCAGAGTTCAATCTAACAGCCTTTGCAGATGCCGATCATGCTGGTTGCCAAGTCACTGCAAAAAGTACATCCGGAGGAGCACAATTTCTGGGAGAGAAGCTAGTAGGCTGGTCATCAAGGAAACAAGACTGCACAGCGCTTTCAACCGCAGAAGCCGAGTATGTGTCTCTATCTGCGTGTTGTGCCCAAGTTCTATGGATGAGGACACAACTCGTAGATTATGGCTACTCTTTCGACCACATACCTATGTATTGTGACTCGAAAAGTGCCATAGCCATCTCGTGCAATCCAGTTCAGCACTCCAAGACCAAGCATATTAGAGTCCGCTACCACTTTATCAAGGAACACGTCGAAGAGGGTACTGTTGAATTATTTTTCGTGAAGACTGAATACCAACTTGCCGATCTATTTACTAAAGCCCTCCCAACAGAGCGGTTTGAATACTTAGTTCGTCGAATTGGAATGCGAAGCCTAACTCCCGAAGAGTTAGAAAGTCTTCTCGAATCTTCTTGAATTTATTTCCAAATGCTTCGAATGTAAATATTTTTGAAAAACAAAATACAAAATTTGAAAAACCATCAAAAACAAAATATAAAAATATAAAATTTCAAAAAGACATAAAAAAAATATAAAATACAAAACTCCAAAAATATTCTTCTCACGACATGTCTCTTGTATAATCAATATTCTGTACGTACCTAGAAATGTCATTCAACAATGATACGGGCATGTACAGATGCTTGAGCGAGAGTTCATTCAAACATTTTCTAAAACATGTCGATCTCAAAACTTTCTTCATTACGGCTTTCGTACATTTCAGTACGGAACCCGAGCTACATGGATGACTTCTGATTATTTCCGATCAGGACTCGCAATGTTAATGGCAAATCAAAACGAATCTTGAGCACATGATCAAGATTTTTCAAAATCTTTCTCAAATTTTGTGCTCAAGAAACTCCCTCTTGAAACTCAAATGTTTTATAATATGCTTTCTTTAAGGGGGAGTATAAAAATTAAAAAATGCAAAATGTTCCATTTTCATGCTAAAAAATCCGTCTCTCTCCAAAAACACTTTCATTTTAATCAGTTGATATCAAAAATATCAATTCATGCTATTTTTGAGGGGGAGAAGACGTGATTAAAATGTGATCAAAAGGTTTAAAGTTCGTAGAATCTCAAAGTATGCTCACCAGACAAACTCAGTTCTAACCCTCGAATTGACGAAACTTGATGTCCGTTATCGAAAAGACTTGTCCGGGACGGGTAATAATTTCAAGCTGGTTTTCCAGTGATGTAAACGTGTCTCGCAAAGGACTTGTCTGAGTAGAATGTACCAATTCGAGAGATGATCTTTGAATATGACCGGGACGGGTAATAATTTCAAGCTAGCCTAACTAGTGATGTAAGCGTGTCTCGCAAAGGTCATGTTCATTGAAAGTCGATCAATTCAAAATGTGCGAACTCTACCCAACATGTGCAATTTTAGTTAAAAATGCATGAGCACATGTGAAGGGGGAGTATTTCAAAAATATAAAACTCTCAAAGTGCTAACTAAATGTGTTTATTCATAAACACTTTGAGAGATTTTCAAAAGGTTTTATGGCAAATCTAGGATAGTCATGGAGTTATAAGGTGACTAAGGTTAGGAAAAACCGTCCTATGATCCGCCAGAGCCGGAGGGATCTACCCAAGGACAATTCCAATAGATTAGAATTAGAAGTCCTTAGGTAAGATTGAAAAAAGGAGTAAATGAGAAAGGGACAGAAGGGGTTGAAGAATGAAAAAGAAAAGTTGATTGAAAGGGTGAAAAGAAATAGCCCTCCATGAAAACTTAGGACAGAAACCGGGTCAATACATCTGCTATCGGTACTCACTAAGGTGATACTGATATTGAAGACAAGACGTCATGGACCCAGTGACGCACTGCACCACCCCTCCTAGCCACTCAGATATCTCTCAAAAGATATTTGTTTCATTTCTCACGGAGAACACTACATAATCTATCGGCCTCTCACTCCGAGATGTGTTGATATTGAAAAGGTGGCACTCTGCTCCATGCCTCCGACGACTAAAAACCAAAACGCAAAAAAGAGTCTAGAGCCATGAGATTCATCAAAATATCTCGTTAGGAACAATTCCAATATGATACACTTGTGTTCGCCAAAAAGGACACAAGTTGTAAGAGTCTTAATGAGATCCAAGGATCTTGCCATTTACATCATGATGGTTACATGCTTCAAACGGTCTACAGTCGTAGGGTGATCTCTAGCGACTCACTGAATCGTGGGTGCACTTCGGTGTGTCCGTGTAAGCCCTCTCGGGGGTATCCGGTTCAGAACGGCCTGGGGGAGATTAGAGAAAGTCTACACACTATGCTGTTGACGATCTCGAAGTCCTAACCCATAAGTGCTGGATGATTATTACTAACAGTTTTATGCAGCTACCTATAAACATCCATTAACCATCACCACATACATCATTCATCTTCTCCTCAGCATACTCATACTTATGAAGAACATCTCCAACAAAGCTCAAATGTAAAAGTTCAAGACAAGAAGATCAAGTTAAAGACAAAGTGAAAAGACAAAGTCAAGAAGCTTATCAAGATGTCGAGAACAAGTTCATATGTCACATGATGAAAGATTATGGGGAGATTGTTAGCATAAGGAGAAGAGGTATGAGTATGTTGAAGGTCACGACGTCACAATCACATGAAGATACTGATTGAAGACAAGAACATCCACAAAGACGATTCTTTGAAGATCACATAGCATGAAGGAACAAGAACAAAGACTATTATACAACGACACACGAAGCACATGGAAATGAAGATGAAAGACCAACTCACTCCGAGCATGATTTGAATGACCATCCCTTAGGGGGAGATTGTTAGGATTTATAAAAAGTGATGGTCATCGTCGTTTTTATATTTTGTATTTAAGGTGTCGTTGTGTATAGTTAGCTTATTTAATCATTGGGCTTGGACATAGGTTTGTTAATTAAATTTTGTGTTCTATTTGAGCCATGTAAAAGCCCAACCCAAGTCCAAGCCCATCCTATCACTAAAAACTATAAATAGGACCTCCCTACACCATTTGGGAGGTTGGTGTTCTTAAGGTGCTCTCAAGGTATTGTAGTTATTTAGGGTTTGTATCATTGTTTTAAGTGTGTGATTTATATGAAGCTAATATTACATGTTCCACTCTTATTTCTTTGATCATTCCTAGTAGTTGTTGTATTGGTTAGGATAATTATTAGTATTAACATATTGTTTGTGAGTTGCTTTTAAGCATAATTTGGGCATGTATATGCCTTCTTATTATATGCACACTTGAAACTCTATTAGGTTGACTTACAATTGTCAAACAGCTTATTTTTTGATGCTTTCTTGGTTTATAAAGTGTTACTGAATATCAGTTATATTAGGTATGGAAATCATAGAAGGCAACATCTTTCAAAACAACCATCTATTCAAAACCACTACAACCAAAGCTGCCCACCAGAATGCAATATCTAAGAGCAAACAACACTCTATCAGACTCATATCATCACCATCTGAACTAACCAATATACAGAAACAATCCCAATCATAACAACAATTGCTGAATACTTAGAACCAACAATAGACAGCCAAATCTAATGACTTTACACACATGAATTACAAAGTATATGAGCTTATAATCCCAACGGAGATATCTCCAGACCCTCTCAGTGCTAGAAAAACAAGCAAATTACATCCACAAAGTACTGCCATTTTAACAACCCACAACTATAAACACCAATATAGATTACACTGGAATAGGACAAATCATTTTTGACCTTACCTCACCATAATATCAGGAAACAATCCTTATGAGTTTATAACTTCAACAATAGAGGAGTATAATTAACCCATTTTATGTAGATATTGTCAAATTCCATGTGATACAAAACCTAAATGAAGAAGAAAATAAAAACCATTAATAAGACCATGTTCACATTCATCCCACAAAGATCGTTCACAAAAAAAAAACTACATCACACATGAACAAACCAAAGTACATACAACCTATACTACCATTCTTAACCATCCTAGAAAAACTTATAAAGAACAAAGATCATAAAACAAGCAAAGACCAAGTACATCCTCAGCTTCATCACCAATTCCTCTTGTTCCCTGAACATCTAAACATACCCCTCGAGGTCCTCTTCAAGTGCATTCCTAGCCCTATGAAGGCCAGGAATGACATCAAGAGCTCGTTGGCACATCGAGGGATCGAGCCACCCAAATGTCCCACAGTCAGAACCCTAAATCATGTAGAAAACAACACAGTGAGTCACATTTAATGTAAATAACTCCCTCTAATTTGGTATAACGAGTCTCACCGCGTTGGGGCAACAAAAGAAACTTCTTACTGGATTTCTGTCCGTCCAGGTTGTCTTGATGATAGCAGCACTACCGCATCCACAAATCACCATTGCTATGTTCTTAAATGTGTGAGTATGTGTGTAAATTTTGATCGGTAGTAGTTGTGCAAGAATGGTTGATGGTACGTGTTATATAATATTGCAAAACTTGGTTGCAAAAAAGTCCCTCAACACAAAGCTAGGTGTGCAAGTGGGGTGTTAGGTGAATAGCAAGTGTGAAAGTGGCAGGAAAAGTTAAATGACGAGAATACCCTCAGGTGGAATGCACATGAGGATTCACTAACGGGGATTTGTAACGCTCGTTAGCTAAAAGTGACGAATTGCAACAAAGTGGAAACCACAGGGACATTTTTTGCAATTAATAGTTCTCAAGGATATTTCTCGCAAAAATGGCAAACCACAGGGACATTTTTTGCACTTTACAAAAGAAAACTTTGTGTTCATTAATTACACACTAGCCTTGTATCTGCGCAAAGCGGCATTCATAAATAGTTTTCATTAGTCTTTGTTTTCTAATGTTTTTTGGTAATGGAAGTTGGTTTTAGTCTTCATTTTCTAATGTTTTTGATGGAAGTTGGTTTTAATTTTGTATTGTTTTAGAAGAAAGATGTGTATTTAGGTATGTCGTCCCGGCTTGGGTGGGGTAGGTGGGGTAGGCGGAGTAGGCAGGGTAGGCGGTTCTAGGGTAGATAGGGGTTGTGCTGGGGTAGCGGCCTCTCGTAGGATTAGGGTGGGTAGTTGGAATGTTGGGTCCTTGACTGGTAAGCTCTTTGAGCTGGCTGATGTGTTGGGGAGACATAAGGTGGATATTGCGTGCTTCCAGGAGACTAAATGGAAGGGTTCAAGCACGAGAGAGGGTAACGGCTACAAGCTTTGGTATTCGGGCTCCAGGACAGCGAGAAATGGAGTTGGAGTTATTTTGACGGCAGGTCTCAAGGATAATGTGGTACATGTGACCAGGAGTAGTGATAGGATCATGGCGATTACGTTGGTTATTGAGGGGGAGACCGTTAACGTGATCAGCGCATACGCACCACAGGTGGGACGGAGTGACGCAGAGAAGAAGGATTTCTGGGACTCGCTAGACGAGCTTGTAAGGGAGTTCCCATCGGAGCAAAGATTGATTTTAGGAGGTGACTTAAACAACCATATAGGAGCGAGATCAAATGGTTACGCGGAGGCCCACGGAGGATTTGGCTATGGAGTTAGGAACGATGAAGGCCGCTCGATTCTAGAGTTTGCTACGGCTCACGACTTGGTAGTGGCGAACTCTTTCTTCAAGAAGAGAGATGTTCACTTGATCACCTTCCAGAGTGGGGGCCACAACTCCTAAATCGACTTTCTGCTTGTGCGAAGAAGGGATCTTAGAGCATGTAGAGACTGTAGGGTTTTCCTGGGCGAGGCATGCTCATCCCAGCACAGATTGTTAGCTCTGGATGCTCTTTTTGAGAGGAAACGACATAGGAGAGTAGCGACCGGGTTGCCGAGAATCCTATGGAAGAAATTGAACAGTGAGACGGCAGAGTTGTTTAGAGGGAAAGTCTCAGAGGGAATTTCTACTAGGTCGGAAGACTTGACTGCTAGAGACGCGGACCAGATGTGGAACACTCTTGCCGGCATCATTAAAGATGCTGCAAAGGATTCTCTGGGTGTGGCTAGCGGGGTAGCGAGAACCAAGCCACCGAGCAGTAGAGAATCTTGGTGGTTTTGCGAGGAAGTGCAAGCCAAAGTTGCAGCGAAACAAGATAGGTTCAGAGAGTTTCTTTCGTGTCGAGAGGGAAACCAGCCTGATATTACCGCCGCAGAAGAGAGATATAAAGTCGCCAAAAGAGAGGCGAAAAAGGCAGTAGCACAGGCGAAGGACAAAGCGTACGAAGATTTGTACAAGAAATTGGACTCCAAGGAGGGAGCCAACGATATATTCAGGATTGCTAAAGCCTGAGAGAGAAGAAGGAGAGATTTAGGTTTCATAAAATATATCAAAGATGAAGGCGGACGAACTATTGTGAACGAAGAGGGTATTAGGAACAGATGGGGAGAATATTTTTCCTCTCTGTTCAACGGAGGGTTCTTGGAACATAGAGGAGAAGAGGAGAACCCTAGCCTACTTCCAGAGTGCTATTATTCGAGGATTAGCCAACCAGAAGTAAAGGTGGCACTACAGAAGATGGGGATAAACAAAGCAATAGGACCGGACCAAATCCCCATTGAAGCCTGGAGATGTATGGGTGATGAGGGGGTAGGATGGCTGACTTGCCTCTTCAACAAGATCTTCTCCGGTGATAAGATGCCAGAAGAATGGAGACTCAGTGAAGTCATTCCTATCTACAAGAACAAGGGGGATGTGCAAGTGTGTAGCAACTATAGGGGCATTAAGCTACTTAGCCACACCATGAAGCTTTGGGAGAGAATTATTGAGAGAAGGTTGAGAAGGGAGACGAGGGTGTCAGAGAACCAATTTGGCTTTATGCCAGGTAGGTCTACAATTGAGGCTATCCACCTTCTCAGGAGTCTCATGGAGAAGTATAGAGAAAGACAGAAGAACCTGCATATGGCATTCCTTGACATTGAAAAGGCATATAATAGTGTCCCTCGAGAGTTAATTTGGAGAACTCTAATTGAAAAAGGAACCCCAAGGAGGTACGTGAGAGTCATTAAGGATATGTATGAGGGGGCTAAGACCCGGGTGCGGTCCACTGCGGGGATATCAGAGTTTTTCTCTGTGGAAGTAGGACTCCACCAAGGATCTGCCATTAGCCCTTACCTCTTCGAATTGATTCTTGATGAGTTAACTCGGGGGATTCAAGAGTGCATTCCGTGGAGCATGATTTTTGCTGACGACATTGTGTTGGTAGCAGAATCTGCGGAAGGGCTAAACATCAGACTTGAGCGCTGGAGGGAGGCTCTAGAAGATTATGGTCTTCGAGTGAGCAGAGACAAGTCTGAATACATGAGATGTGATTTTGGGAGGATAGAGACAGGGAACCACGAAGATACGGATATTCGTATCGGTGACCGGATCCTCCCACCCAAAGAATCCTTTAGATATATGGGATCGATGATCCACAAATCTGGGAGGATTGATGAGGACGTAACCCACCGGATTAGAGCCGGGTGGGCGAGATGGAGGGCGGCCTCGGGAGTCCTTTGTGACAGGAACGTCCCATTAAAGCTAAAGGGTAAATTTTATAAGGTGGCCATTAGACCGGCTATGTTGTACGGGTCTGAGTGTTGGCCTATCTCCAAAGCCCATGCTAACAGGGTCGAGGTGGCGGAACTGAGAATGCTAAGGTGGACTTGCGGTAAGACCTTGCTTGACTTGATCCCGAATGGAGTTTTCAGAGCTAAACTTGAGGTCGAGTCTATTATTTTGAAGATGAGAGAAGGAAGGCTCAGGTGGTTCGGCCACGTTAGGAGGAGGCCACAATCAGCACCTATAAGAAGAGTCGAAGCGCTAGCAGTGGACGGTGTGAGAAGGAGGGGTAGACCCAAACTCAGATGGGAGGATAGACTTAAGCTTGACATGAAGGAGCTGCTCTTGTCCGAGGACATGACCTTAGATAGGAAGGCGTGGAGGGATAGAATTAGGATTAGCGGATAGCTCAGGATAGATTTGCGTGGTTTTTTTTTTTTTTTTTTTTTTTTTTTTTTTTTTTTTTTTTTTTTTTTTGTTTTTTTTTAGCGTCGGGTTTGGTTGTTTTGCCTTAGATTAGGCCCCGTGCGTTGCTCTGCTTTGTTTTTTGTGCTCCCTTTGGTTTGTCTGCTTTCCCTGATGCTCTGCTCTTTGCTTTTCTGCTTTTGCTTGCTTTTCTGCCTGTGTTTCTGCCCTTGCCCCCTTCCTTGTCTTGCTTCGGGTCCCTTTTTTTTTTTTTTTTTTTTTTGCTCTTTGCTTATCTGCTTTTACTTGTGTTTCTGCCCTTGCCCCCTTTTTTTCCTGCTTTCTTTTGCTTGCTAGTGCCTGTTTTGCTGTGACTTGGTTTCTCTCTTGCCTTTGCTCTCTCACGCGCACACATGCACTTGCCGGAGGTCTTTTTGGAAGCAGTCTCTCTACTCCCGGGTTTACCTTGGAGTAAGGGTAGGATCTGTTTACATCCTACCTCCCCATACCCTGCTCTAGCGGGATTGGGTTTGTTGTTGTTGTTGTTGTTTGATATTGAAAGGTTGTGTTACTCATTATTTGAATCTTAAAGTTGAGGCTTAGATTTAGGGTTAAGTTTTAGTTTGGGATATGCATGCTCTGTAAAGAGTTATGAATAAACATGTGCTTGCACACATTAACAAAATACTTTAATTAATACACAAGTGGTTAAAGATAGGGACGTAACGAGAACTAAATATGACCGGGTGCACAATTTTTTTGAAACCGTAATATAGAAACACATTTCGATGGATCGGGTGCATTTAAGATGCATTTAGAAAAAATTGATGTTTTTTAATAAAATTTACACCAAATTAAAAAAATCCATAGGAGTCCCAGGCACCCACGAAAGCCCTCTGCTTCCGTACCTGGTTTAAAATAAAAGTTTTAAAAAACTTACTAAATATCTCCGGTTACAAAGATGGTAATGTATGGCTAAATTAAATCTTTAAATCTCATTCAAATTCCTAGCTTCGTTGCAAATTTTATTGAAAAGTAAATTATGTTTAATGGATAAAGTTTCTAACGAAATTGTAATTGTAGCTACAATTAAAACAAACAATTACTTTTGAGTTTTGACAAGAAGTTGTTTTCTGGGTCAATTTCGCCCATAAAAGTCCATCCATTTTGTTCTTGCCCAAAGTTTTCGCATAATATTCAATTACACATTGTTAGCCTGTATATGATAGCCCGTATAGTTTGTATATTGTGTATTGGGCTCAAGCCCGGTTCTAGATCATTCCGTATTGATGTATTTTATGTATCGTTTGTTGATGTAATGCACATGCAATTCATATTTGCCTACATGGTATCAGGCCTAAGATACCGATCCCCATACAAACCCTAAAAAAAATAAAAAACAACTTTTTCTGTATCGTTCATCCATTGCTTTGTGTTGGTGATTTATGCTTGGTCATAGATCCACACGCGCGTACATCCATTTGTTATTCGTGCTAAGGTCACGGATCCAGTTTTGTTAGTATACTTCCTGTCATCAGTTTTCTGTCCAACAAACCCTAATCAACTCACGACAACATGACTGGAAACAATAACCCACCTGTTGCCCCTCTCTCAGAAAAACTCTCGGCTGTCACACACCATCATCTCCTCACACGAGTCCCTGTCAAACTGGATCTCGAGAATTGAAACTATGGATCATGGGAGTTCTTCTTCGAACAACTTTGTTGTAGTTATGAGGTTGAGAAGTTCATCCATGGCGCTGCTACAGACTCGAGCACTCCCACACCGTTCACACCGGATGAGATTAAGGTTGACAAAATCGTTCTCTCATGGCTCTTCACGACTCTTTCGGATTCTCTACAACGAAGGTTAGTGGTGGCACGTCCAAAGTCAGCCAAAGAGGCGTGGGGGCTTATTTCGGATATTGTGAAGGATAACAAACGCTCGCGTACTAATGATTTGAAGGCCGAATTGAGGTCCGTGCGACTTGGTGACCTAACCATGGAAGCGTACTTTAGAAAGATCGAGTCGATTGCTACTATACTCGCGAGCCTCGACTCTCCCATTAACGATGAAGACTTGGCACATTATGCTCTCGAGGGCCTAACCGATAAATACGATCAAGTTTGTGGCATCATGCACCATAAAGACACGTTTCCCGACTTCAAAACTGCTCGGTCCATGCTCATTACTGAGAAGATGCGGTTGAAATCCAAATCTCTCTCTTCACGTGGATTCTTCTTCCTCGTAGCCCTTGGTGCTCGTGACACAATCAGGTATGAATCGTCGACCCCCTTCTCCTCAAGTTAAGTCATGGCGTCCGTGCTGCAATTTTGCTAAGGGGTCGTGTAAGTTTGTAACGAGTGCAAATTCATTCATGATTCTAATGTTAAAAGTGGGGAATCGAATGGTAATATGTTGAAGTCTACTGACACAGATGATTTATTAGGGAAATTATTGACTATATTTGGCTTGGGTGGTTCGAATGGTAATAATAAATCCCCACGTAATGGTACTTCCACTTCCCATACTAATGTTGTTCAACCCATGGCCTATCATACTACCAACATGCCCACTGGGCCTAATTACCATGGCAGTCCACTTATCCCTCCATACATGACACCTCAAATGTTGGCTAGCCCAATGGTTCCACCGGGCTTTTATTATCCACCCATGCACCCTTATTATTCGACCCAACCACATATGGCTCAACAGCCAGGTTGACTTCGACTAATCACTCGAGTGCTCCTTCAGCTCCACCTGCTACGCCTACTGATGTCTCGAGTCAGGCCACTAATTTGCCTCATGCCTTCACTACCGGGACACTCCATGATTCCGGTGCGTGGAATATGGATACTGGTGCGTCAAATCATTTGAATAGTTCTGTTACTAGTCTAAGTGAAATTTTTAATGAATGCATGTTTCCGTCTATCTCGGTTGGTGACGGTCATTCTATACCCGTCACCAATACGGGGCATAGTGTTTTACCAACTCCCTTTCGTTCTCTTCATCTAAATAATGTTCTCATTACTCCACATATTATTAAAAATTTGATTGATGTTCGTCAATTTGTTCGTGACAATAATTGTACTATTTAATTTCATGCGTTTGGTTTTTCTGTTAAGGATTTCATGACGCGTCGGGTGTTTCTCCGATGTGATAGGACGGGAGATCTTTACCCAGTCACGGCCCCATCTCCTATTCCTTAAGTTCTTCTTGTCAGTCAGCATACGTGGCACCAACGTCTTGGACATCCAGGAAGTGACGTGTTACGTCGTCTAGTTTCTAATAATTTCATTTTGTGTAATAAGGAGAAACCTCCCGTGCTTTGTCATGCGTGTCAGCTTGGCAAACATGTAAGGCTTCCGTTTATAAATTTTGAAACTGTGGTTACTTCTTCTTTTGATATTATTCACTCGGATGTGTGGACTTCACCCATTCCGAGTATGTCTGGATTTAAATATTATGTCTTGTTTCTAGATCATTATTTGCACTTTGTTTGGGTGTATCCTTTGCTTAATAAATCTCATGTTTTGTCTAAATTTGTATTGTTTCGTAATTATGTTCATAATCAGTTTAAGTGTGAAATTCGATCATTTCAGTGTGATCATGGTGGTGAATTTGATAACCGCAACATGCATAAACTTTTTGCCGACAATGGAATTCAATTCCGTTTTTCTTGCCCTAAAACATCCCAACAAAATGGTAAGTCTGAATGCATGGTTCGTACCATCAATAACCTTATTCGGACTTTACTTTTTCAAGCCAACCTTCCACCAACCTTTTGGGTCGAGGCTCTTAACATGGCCGTTCACTTACTTAATATTTTTCCTTCCATTGCCATTAATAATAACATCCCTTATGCCCGTCTTTTTAACAAAACCCCCAACTATAGCCTTCTACGTACCTTTGGGTGCTTGTTTACCCTCACCTTTATGCTTCGCACAAGCTTGAACCGCGCGCTAAACCCTCCATATTTTTAGGTTTCGCCTCTAATCACTGTAGGTATCGTTGTCTGGAGTTAAACACCAACAAAATCATTATTTCACGACATGTTACCTTTGATGAAACCATTTTCCCATATGGCTCCACTAAACCAGCTTCTTCACCCTCCTACACATTTTTAGATGATATACCTGATATTATACCTCCCGCTGTACACCATACACCCGAAATTACAACTCCTCCACCTACCACGGTTGACCACAACGTCACCTTGGAACAAAACACCTCGCCAGATGATCCTTCTTCCCCCCCCCCTATTACGCCTCAACCATAATCTCCAGCATAAAACCCCTCAATCGCGGTTCCCACTATCACTGTTAACCCACCATTTATAATTCCTGACCCTCCTGTTAACCCAAACCCTGTTTCGGTTCACCCCATGGTCACCCGTTATCGTGTTGGGACTAATCGTCCCATTGAGCGTCTCAATATGCATGTGTCTTCTATCTCACCCTTACCAAAATCTTATCGTGATGCGTTCATTGGTTCCAATTGGCAAAATGCTATGCATGATGAATATCATGCCCTTCTTAAGAATAACACTTGGACCTTAGTACCTAGACCTAAGGATGCCAACATTGTTCGGTGTATGTGGCTTTTTCACCATAAATTTTTGGCAGATGTCACTCTTAGTGGCTACAAGGCTCATCTTGTGGTGAATGGTAGTACACAGTTAGAGGGGGTTGATGTTGATGAGACTTTTAGTCCAGTTGTTAAACCGGGTACTATTCGTACTGTACTTAGTTTGGCTGCTTCTCGACATTGGCCGATTCATCAGCTTGATGTCAAGAATGCCTTTTTACATGGTGATTTGTCTGAGACTGCTTATATGCATCAACCTTCAGGGTTTCGGGATTCTTCTCATCCTGACTATGTGTGTTTATTACATCGGTCTCTTTATGGTCTGAAGTAAGCACCTAGGGCTTGGTTTCAGCGGTTTTCCACTTTTATCACACGCATTGGCTTTCATCACAGTCGATGTGACTCATCTTTATTTATCTACAGACAGGGGACTGATACTGCTTACTTGTTATTATATGTTGATGATATTATGCTCACTGCGTCTTCTGAGACCTTTTTGCAGCAGGTTATTAGTTCTTTACATCAGGAGTTTTCGATGACAACCTTGGTTCGCTCAGTTATTTTCTGGGTATTTCTGTCACACGTGACTCATCTGAGATGTTCCTCTCTCAGCGCCAGTATGCTATTGAGGTTCTTGAGCGTGCACATATGTTTCAGTTTAATCCTAGTCGGACTCCTGTTGATCCTGTTTCAGATCCGACCTTTTATCGCAGTCTTGTAGGTTCTCTACAGTATCTTACTTTTACTAGACCGGATATTTCCTATGCAGTTCAGCAGGTGTGTCTTTACATGCATGGTCCTCGGGAGCCTCATTTCTCTGCTCTTAAGAGGATTTTGCGCTATGTTCGTGGTACATTGGATTATGGTTTGTAGTTATTTTCATCATCTACTACATATTTGGTTGCTTATTCAGATGTAGATTGGGTTGGTTATCTCACTACTCGCAGGTCGAATTCAGGTTACTGTCTTTTTCTCGACAACAACTTGCTATCGTGGTCCTCTAAGCGTCAGCCGACGCTTTCTCGTTCCAGTGTAGAGGCCGAATATCGTGGTGCTGCAAATGCTGTTGCTGAGACATGTTGGTTGCGCAACTTGCTTCGTGAGTTACACACTACTTTATCTTCCGCTACGCTTGTCTACTGTGATAATCTGAGTGTTGTTTATTTGTCCTCTAATCCGGTTTAGCATCAGCGTACGAAGCACATTGAGATAGACATACATTTTCTTCGTGATCTGGTTGCTGCTGGTCAGATTTGGGTTCTTCATGTCCCTTCGTGCTACCAATATGTTGATATATTTACTAAGGGATTGCCTTCTGCTTTGTTTGAAGAGTTTCGCTCCAGTTTGAGCGTCCGGTGTCCTCCCGCTCCAACTGCGGGGGAATGTTAGCCTGTATATGATAGCCCGTATAGTTTATATATTGTGTATTGGGCTCAAGGCCGGTTCTAGATCATTCCGTATTGATGTATTTTATGTATCGTTTGTTGATGTAATGCACATACAATTCATATTGCCTACACACATTACTAAATGAAAACTTTGTTTCGTAGCTAAAAAATATATATTTTTACCCGCTGCAACGTGCAAGGCGTAAAATCCTTGTTTTTCACATTAAGAAACTTACTCATTGTACACCTTTTGTACTCTGTAAGACAACCCAATAAATTAAAATGGAACACATATGATAACTACTTGTATAACTTATAGCTTACGAAAATGGTTATATACTATACTAGCATCAGCTAACACTTCACTCTAACAGTTCATTAAGTAAACTGCAGAGCATATAGTTAGTGGTTGTCATGAATAAATGAAAGTTTGGCGTGCTCACAGAACTGATTCTTAAAATCTTAAGTAGAGGTGATATCCGTAATCGCTATCAAATTACACGGTTAACTTTTTTGCTTCTTATAATCATGACTCAAGTTTTTGACATGTGTTTGAGATTCAGAGAAATATAATTGTAGAAAAACACAATCTAAATCTTCTTTATTTGATATAAACAAGAATCAATGCAAAACTGTTCTCAAACAGATACAACCAAGGCTGACACAATACTTGATCTCAATCAAGTAATCAACAAAATAACAAAGTAACAAAGTGAATTTGATCAAGATGATCAAGAATACAGATTAGGGTTTATGGGAGAGAGTATTTCTTGTAAGAGAGAAAAATCATATCACATAATGAAGGAGAAAGCTGAGATAGCAGCTTATATACTCTCAACTATAAGTCTTGACATATTGCAGCTTCTAGTCCATGGAACATTTGCATAAAGGCCCTTCCGTGTTTATTCATTATTTCTACTGCCTCATGTCTTCCAACCTTTTAACACTTCAAGCAATCCTAACTCGCATCACATCCAAAGGACTATAACTGAAACATAAAACAAACACAAAAGGTCCCTAAAGTTAAACCAGATAGAAGATTAGATCCTTATTTCTCAACATCCCCCCTTAATCTGATTTCTGGTAAACATCAAACATGTTAAGTTTTTTTACCAAAAAATTGTGTTGCAATGTGTTACACCCCAAAAATGGCGCAGCGGAATGGCATTTACGGGGTATGACTTCATAGCCAAGAACACATGGTGTCATAATAGAGAAATACTAAATGCATAACATAGAACATAGATAATAGTCGCAAAACTCCCACAACCGGGATAAGTACATAGATCCAAAAGATGAACATAAGTCTCAAAATCAAACGGTATCACTAGAAAATATCAAAATGCAACTCCACGAGATATAACCCGGGAGGGTCTCGTCTTAAGTCTTGCTAAGCCAGGCCAATACTCAACCTTCTAGTGCAACTTCATTCTAAACACCTGAAAATGGATACTCGTAAATGTCAACACAAAGTTGGTGAGCTCGTAGGTTTGAAAGTAAACCACGAAGCTCTGAATGATATAAAGTAGGACAATAGTAAGTGAGATATACAACTATAGCACGTAATAAAAAGAGTAGCTTAGGTTGCGCTAACTGAACCTACCATGATTTTCACGCACAAATAAATAACTGCGGGGAGCTACCCCGGATAGTACTATCATATGCTTCGGCTCCAGACGGAGTTAAACAGTAGCGCATGCTTGCTCACATAAAGTAAAAGTATATCACATAGCACATAATCGCAATCAACGCACATAATTGTCCAAAAACCAAGTGAACATTAAAAAAGCATTTAAAAAGCATTGAGTATCATTTCCACTCCAAGGTAAAACATATTAAAAAGTGGGGCTACGAGAACCCACCTCAAAAGCAAAGCACAATACAACACAAACACGAGTAGTACGGCACAACAACAACTAGTATCACAACGCGACAGACTCGGCACAACCTATTAATAATAAACTTATCTTATCATATATCCAAAAGTATAACTGCAACCACCCGTAATTTTCCAGACTGATTTTTAATACTAAATTATATTTATTATTTCCTAAGTTTCACTTTCGGACCTTTCCGAACTTATTTGAATCGAAAACGAGAAGGTATCTCGTGAAACGTGAAAATCGACACACAACGCGTACCGGTACAACCATGACTCGACAAACATTTCAAGATGATTTTTATACTATTTATTCGAAACTAGTCATGTGAATACTCGTTTTTATTGGAAAACTCATTCTGAACGCAATGGCGTTACTCTCGTGTCTTGAATCTACCGTTTGCTGGTCTAAATGTGTCCCGAACCTCATTTTGTGAAAGATTTGATAAATTATGGACATGGTCCCTGCATTTAATTTACCCGACACCCCTAAAGTTACTAGGGTTACAATATTGGTCCTTGTGGTCCCTAGGTTTTCTCTATATAAGCATACTTATAACTCACCCACCCTCACTTTGGATAAAACTCTAGCCTCCCTCCTTAAGATCTGGCCGCCACACACCACCTCACCTCCGGCGACACCACTGTCAACCGCCTCATCATCACCATGTTCCATGAAGCCATCATGTGTTAGATCGGAGATTTTTGGATTTTGTTTTGGTTCAAGTTAGCACACAACCGCCTCCTTCACAGCCACCACCACCACTCCGGATGTTGCCGCCACTAAGCCACCACCACCTCCGTCTCATCTCCTATCTCCTCCCCTCTCGTCGTGTATGGTAAGGTTGACACACAAACGTATTTTCCATGGTTGTTACTTTTATTTAAAACCGATTAGATATGAAACTTGATAGGTTTTCGTGGATCTAAATTTATATAAAATGAGTTAATAGTTTCGTGGATTAAAAAGTAAGGTTTAAAAACGTGTTTAAACAAATAATATGAACTCGTGTGGTGGATTAAATGAATTAGAAGGGGTGTTTGTTTGAATCCGGTTTGGTTGGGTGTTGTTTGCTCTCGGTTTAACGGTGAACACCAAGAGAGTGTTTGTTTGTTCTTGCTTACTTTCTCTTCTATCTTGTCGTGGTCACAGTTTAGGTTAAATGGATTTTGGTATAATCATTTTCTTTTGATTGTGTTGTGGTGAATATAAGGCTCAGGAACGTGTGTTTGTTTTGCTTGGTCTAACGAGAACCCATAAAGGGGGTGTCGTATTCGGTTTGTGTCTCGACCCACCAACACTCATGTAGGGTGGCACTTTAAGTTTGCATTTACTGTAACTGCATTTATGTTTCTGTAAGAGTTGTTTGTGTTGCATTTATTAGGTGCAAAAACATTAAACCATATGTGTTTTTTAGCTGTCAACTAGGGCACGTTTGTTTATCATCTGGTGGGCCTCGAGCCTAAATAAAAACATAGGGTGTGTGGGTTTGTCTTGGGCCACGTAGTACTAATAACAGTTTAAGGGTGTTGGGTTGTGTCCTTAATAAGGATGAAGCCCACAAGAATTATAAAGGGGTGTCTTAATTTTGTAAATTGTATTTAACGTATGTGACGAGTTTGCGGGTTTTAGAAATATACTTAACTAACGAAACTTTATCTTGTTTTGACATATTACTCATTGGTAGAGTTTCGGATTACATTTGGACTTGATAATTGGACTCGGATTATACTTATATCAAACGGACTAAATATATATCAGATTAAATTATTGGACAATTAGATTATATCGGACAATTGGACATTTTGGACTAGCGACGAATGTAATATATTAAATTCGGGACGAATTTAATATATTAGACTCTTAACGGACCTAAATATTCAATTAACACTTATTAAACTAATAACAAATGGCAAAACTCGATGACTAATAGATATTCTAAAAAGTGGGATTAACTATTATTAACAATTGTTCTCATTATAGATTTGTCGGGAAATATTGTTTGAGAAATTGACTTTTATTAAAGTCATGATGACTTGGAAACGTTGTATAAACGGACGCACCATGTCGAAATTTATAAAACTTTCTAGACTTATACTTTTATTCGAAACCGTTTATCTTTATGAAACCCGACAATAATCGAAACTCATAGTTTTATTAACTTGTAAACTTTTACCATGTGATATACTAATTTGAGTTTTCTTATAAAGCTTAAATTACCTTTCCAAAACTTTATTGATTGTTTCCAAACTATTTGGGATTATTGGGTAAATACCGAAACTTACCAATTGACTTACTTTATTGACATAATTATTTGTCGATTACTTCCTCGACTCCTCCCTTTGTCGTTATTGTCTCGACTTGAGTCTCGTAAATACTTTCTTGACTATCTTTTACTACTTTCCTTTATAATATATTGGGATATATATTATACTTTGGCGTAAGTATTCTTGAGTCTATGCTTTCTTACCACCACACGAAACGTTGATACTAAACTTTTCGCAATCATTGATAAGAATAATCCACGAAAACTAAGACACCTGTCTTTTGAAAACTCATTTACTTTACGAGACGTATTCTGAGATAACTATATACATATTAGGTTGTGCCGATCCGGTACCATTGTGCCTGTACTCTCAATACCGTTGTGTTTTGCTCTTGATGCCAGTTGTGACCGTTGTGATATTTTGCGTTGCTGCATACTTAGGTGAGTTCATGGCCCCTACTTTTTCTTGTTTTGAAATACTTTTGGGGGAGAATACATGCACACTTTACTCATTTGTTTTACTCGAACTCCTTAATTAAATTATACTCATACATGATTTAATTACTTGGAAGCATTCTCTGCTTTGCTTTAATACTTGTTTGATTTTTTGAATGCAATATTATGTACTCATTACATACTTGATTTTTACTCATGGACACAAGTGCTTGAAAACATATATGTGAGTTTATAGCCCCAATTTACTTATACTTGTTTTACAACTATGGGGTGAGAAACATGCAAAACATTTTCTGGACCACTACAATGTTTTATTTTTCCAAAACTATTGCATAGTTAGCCTAAGCCCCTGAACCCACTGTTATGCCCACTTTCATGAACCGTTAATTTTCGCTGGGAAGCGCGATTGATATAAATAGATCTATTGGGGTGACTCCCCCGTTCGGATTGGCCAGACGGGTCAATGCGAGCGTATACCAAGTCGGACTACGAGTGTATTGGGTTAAACACTCGCTATGGGCCCTTAATTATTATTTATGTGCTACATTGTAGCGCACTGAACTGTCGAGCTTCGGTTGCATGAACTTAGTGCTAGCGTAATAGACTCTTACTTTGATGTGTCATTATATTCGTTGTAATGGTCACATACCTTGCTTATGGTCCAACTCTATTGCTTAATACTTATGGTCTACTCTACTAATGCTTTTTCATGATGCTGTGAGTGAAGCAGTGGTCACTAATGCTAAACTTGATTTGTATGTGAACAATTATTCACACTCGAAAACCTTGTGGTCCACTTTATTAATTTACCTAAAGGTAAACTTTATTTTCATGACATTGTGAGCGACACAATGGTCACAAATCTTTTTATTGAACTGACATTATTTTTACTGCTTTATCATAAACCTATGGACTCACCAACCTCGTGTTGACACTTTTAGCATGTATTTTCAGGTTTAAAGCGATAACATACTGTTGGAGGCTTTGTCATGGCATGGAATGGCATGGTCATAGATGACTCTGATGTATTTGAAACCGCTTTACTTCTTTTATGGGCTTATATTTCCGCACTGTTTTTGGAATGTTGTAAACAAAATTACTTTTGAATATGAATTTTTTTAAACGGTTGAGGTAAAATCGTTCTTTGTACTTTGTGTTGTGATACCAATTTAGTAGCACCCCAGTGACATTATCTTCGTCTGCGACCCATTTTTGGGGGTGTTACAATAACGGTTTCCAAAAGTTAACTATTCCCAAGTATATTCCACTTTCGATTCCAAAATATCTTCGTTAAATTCATTTACTAGTGTTTGGTATCACCGTATGTGCAGTGGTGACACAACATTGACTCAAGTGAACTCACGCCAAAACAAATGACCAAAACACAAATGACTCACGAAACAAGGTCAAGGTCAAATGATTAAGTTTAAAGTTCAATAAGTTATTCGGACGAATTGTCGGGGTCTTATCGAATTCGTCAACTCGATAAGTCTAACAATTCCTCCGTTTTACTTATTAATTCCGAAAAGTAAATCACAAAAATCGATAAGTCATAAGGATAATTCGTACATTAATAAATCTCATCCGACATACTTATCGAGCCCTTATTAGACTCGTCAGCCCAATAAGTCCGATAACCATGTGGGTCGGATATATTAATGTCAACCAATCCGTAACTCGACATTAATTCAATATAAACCTGAAATTTCCATGAATGGTATTTCTCGATTTGCGTTCCCTCGAAACATTAAATAAATCGTACATATTATATTTTTGTTTCGTTAACCATTTTCTTTATATTCATAAAAATATTAAATAACATATTACTTTTCATTTAACATTTTTCTTTTAACTTCAAAATATTAAGTAACAAATTAATCGTTAGTTAATATTTGTAAGTTATTATTTATTAATATCATTTCTCGTCTTTTATTCTTGTCATTTAAGTTCCCAAATTAAATATATAACGAATCATCTCATGTTTCGAGTCACCATTCTGAGTTTACATAATACTCGGGTCAAATAGTCAATAATAATCGTCATAAGTCTCATATATATCCAATATCCACTTTTGGCTTGTCGAGACCATGCCGAGACTACAAAGTCTCGGTGGTACTCGACTTGCTCAAATCATCACAATAATAATCAATAGCTCATAATAAAAATCTCCATGTCCAAATCAATATTTAACGGCCAAATTCCTACGGCTCGTTATCTAATTATCGCAACAAATACTTCTCAAATTCAAAAACAACAACAATCTCCTCATCATCACCAAGGCTTCAAACCGTGGCGATCCCAACAACCAAATGGACCCTTGGTCTCGGCTGTCAAACCAAACGGACCCTTGGTCTCGGCTGTCAAACCAAACGGACCCTTAGGGTCACTCGGCTAACTTTCCAACATAACCAAAAGCCTCAAAACCTAACTCTAATCCAAAACCTAACCCTAAACTTGACCACATCCACAATAAAAATAACAAGGTAAAATTATAACCAATCCATCATAACCATAAGCTCAAAACGACTCTCCATGACTCGACAAGTACTTGACTCGACTCTAAACGAGATCCACAAAGCTCACAGCTCAACCACAACTCGACAACAAACTCAACCAAAAATGATACCAAACTCGTTTTTAGTTAACAAAATGATTATTCCTCGTGTTTTTATACCCGAAACCAACCCAAAAGGAAAATATTGAAAAGAGTGACTCGTTATACACCAGTTGACTCACACCGAGTCACACACGAGTGTGAATCGGTGTATCTCACCTTCACAAGCTCAAAAACTACACGGATCTAAAGTTCTTGATGGTGGTGGTGTGTACGAGGCGGTGGTGGTGAATACGAGGTGGTGGGTGTGTTTCTTGGCGCGTGTGGTGGCTAATCGTGACAAGGGAGTCACAAAGATGATGTTGGTGGTGGCAGTGTTATGTGAGAGGTGGCGGTGGTGGCGTGCTGTGGTGGCCGGAGGCGTGGCCGAAAATGGGAGAGAGGAGGTGGGCGGCTAAAGAGAAAGCAAAGAGGGTGTTTAACCCTAAAATGTTATAAGTGGGGTTTATATAGCCCCCTAGGACTATTGGTGAAAACCCTAATGACTCACAAGGACCAAAACTGAAAATTAGTGTAGGGGTGGGAAGGGTTATTTCGCTATACTTTTAGTAAAACGCTATCGGGGCTAATTTGGGTGCCGAAATATTTTCCCGAGTATTTTTAATTTATGCCATTAATCTTAAAACTATTTCTCCAATAAAATTGACTATACATATGTCTAGGTTCATGTTATCTAGTAAAACTCAATGTTTTTCGTATTACTAG
Source organism: Artemisia tridentata subsp. tridentata (assembly GCA_021014915.2). NCBI lineage: Eukaryota > Viridiplantae > Streptophyta > Magnoliopsida > Asterales > Asteraceae > Artemisia > Artemisia tridentata. The sequence goes on from CP139508.1 coordinate 199,595,644, forward strand.
GTTTATTTGCGCCGACTCGCGTTGTGTGGTCTAGCTCACAAACACACATAAAAGTGAACATATAAACTAAATAAACAGATCATTTCGATCTTAAGGTTGAGTAAAGACCTCGAAAAATTCGCGGTTGTTATACAATGTATCCAACCCTTTGGTTAAGATATCTGCAATTTGATTTGCAGAATCTACTTTAACTGTTTTAACCACACCATTTAAAAAATTTTCCCTAACAAAATGTAAATCAATCTCAAGGTGTTTAAATCTTTCATGGAAAACTGGGTTGGCTGCTATCTTAATAGCAGAATTGTTATCACAGTGATGAGACACAGGTAAAAGATTTTCAATTTTAAAATTTGTTAAGATTTTCAAATTCCAAATAACTTCACTGGTTACTGAAGCAAGAGCTCTATACTTTGCTTCAGTTGAACTTTTAGAGAGAGTAGTATGTTTTTTACTTTTCCAGGATACTAAAGACCCACATAAGAAAACACAATAGCCAGTGACTGATCTCCTAGTCACAGCACATTTAGCCCAATCAGCATCAGAATAAACAAGAAGATACATACCAGAATTCTTAGTAATATGAATACCCAAACCTGGAGCTCCTTTCAGATATCTAAGAATCTTAAAGGCTATTCTGAGATGAGACTTGAGAGGAGAGTGTATAAACTGACTTAAGCAATGTACAGCACAAGAAATGTCAGGCCTAGTATCGGTTAAGTAAATTAATTTTCCCATAAGCTTTTGATAATCAGTAATGTTATCAAGTAAGGGATCATCATTAGTAGCTTAGTTTGTAATGACAAGTTTAAACTGAAAAGGAGTCTTAGCAGGCTTGCAGCCAAGCATACCAAATTCACTTAACAAATCCAAACAATATTTTTTTTGGTTTAAACAAATTCCTTTATCTGTATCAATAACTTCTATACTAAGAAAATATTGCAGTTTTCCCAAATCTTTAATCAGAAACTTTGTTTTAAGAAAACTTTTGATATTTTCAATTTCAGAAATATTGTTCCCAGTAATGATAATATCATCAACATAAACAAGCAATGCAATAAACATACCATTATCAAATTTATTATATAAAGAGTAATCACTTTTACTTTGACTAAATCCATTTTCAACAAGAGCAGAGGTGAGTTTAGCATTCCATTGCCTAGGGGCTTGTTTCAAACCATATAATGACTTTTTAAGTCTGCATACTCTGTTATCACCATCAGGAAAGAATCCTTCAGGTAATTTCATGTAAACAGTTTCATTAAGATCACCATATAAAAAAGCATTATTAACATCTAATTGGAAAATAGGCCGATCATTCTGAACAGCAATGTTAAGTAAGCATCTAACAGTGACCATCTTAACAACTAGAGAGAAAGTCTCCTTATAATCAATACCCTCTTTTTGATTAAAGCCCTTGGCAACAACTCTAGCCTTGTATCTATCTATTTCTCCATCAGACTTATACTTAATCTTAAATACCCATTTACTTCCTATCGCTTTCCTATCAGGAGGTAAAACAGTAATCTCAAAGGTGTCATTTCTATATAAGGCTTCAATTTCATAATTCATAGCATTAGTCCAATGAGCAGATTTTAAGGCTTCAAAATAACTTTTTGGTTCATGATTTTTGTTAAGTTGCACAGTAAAGCAATAATTTCTAGTGTTAAGTTTGGAATAGTTAACAACCTTTTCAATACCATACTTAACTTTAGACTCAACAACAAAATCATTGTAATTTTGAGGAAAAATAGAAGGCCTAGAAGACCTTCTCAAAGGTACAGGTTCCTGAACTGGAGAATTTGAATCTTGATTGAGATTACCCCCAGAATTAATATTTTCTTCAAGTGTAGCAACCATCTCATCCTTATTAGCAAAAGAACTGTCACTGATTTGGATATCATCTTCTGGTTTACCATCAGAAGAATCACTTATACCAGTGTCAAGAGCTCTACCAGATAAATGAGAGTAGCTGCCTTCACTTGGTGACACTCTGTCACTATTCAGATTAGGGTCTACTCTCTTTTCATCATTAGGTAGCTCAGGGGTTTCAATATCAAAAAAGTTCAGATGGTTTAAATCTTGAAAAACATTTTTAGAATCATTTTTGTTCTTATCAGTAGAATCCTTGAAAGTTAAAACAAACTCAACAAATTTTACATCTCTTGAGAAAATGAACTTATGCCTATCAAGACTATATAACCTATATCCCTTTTTAGAATTAGAATACCCCATCATCACACATTTCTCAGATCTACTACTTAGCTTGTCATTATTTTTAACAATAGTAGCAAAACATAAACAACCAAACATTCTTAAATCAGAGAGAGCAGCCCTTTTATTATATATCATTTCATAAGGAGATTTTCCATTTAGCACTGAAGAAGGCAATTTGTTAGTAAGAAAAGTGGCAGTAAGAATACATTCAGTCCAAAATTTAAGAGGAATCCCCCCCCCCCTGAAACAGAAGGGATCTAGCCACATTCAAAAGATGCCTATGTTTATTTTCAGCAATGCCATTTTGTTGTGGAGTATATGCACAAGAGGTCTGATGGGTAATCCCCTTTTCATTACAAAACTTAGTAAATGTCTGATTTACAAATTCAGTTCCATTATCACTTCTGAAACTTTTAATTTTCTTTTTAAACTGAGTCTCAATGAAATTAAAGAAAACACTGATATAATGAACTACTTCATCTTTAGTTTTTATAAGATATACCCAAACAACTCTTGTGAAATGTTGGGTTTTGAAGATACTGCTGCTTGAAGTTCATGCTACTGCTCTGAGTACTTAGAAGAAAATACGCTAAGTATGATACTGCTGCTAGGCAAAGTTATACTACTGCTAGTGTATTCTTAATGCTGCTGATGTCTGAAGAAATTAACTAAGTATCATACTATTGCTAGCTTTCGATGATAATGCTGCTAGAGTAATGATACTGCTGCTTATAAGATAATGTATAGTTTGTTAAGATATTTTAGGAAAAGATACGATTTGATATTATCTTGTATAGAAAGTTTTGTAACCGACTAGGACTCCTTAGAGTATAAAAGGAGGATCTAGGGTTAGGTTTAGAGTACGTATCTTTGTGTAATTCGATCACTTCAAGGTTTTTGTAACCCTGTTACTTTTGAGTAACCGTATTAATATATTGAAGTGTTATTTGAGAATTCAAGTGTGTTCATTATTCTTCTTAAGATTAAATATTAGTTTCCGCATAATATTTAATAAATCGTTCAAGAACAGTTTCTATACTAATTGTCTTGGAGTTTATATCTAAGATAATTGACAAGGTCGTTAAGCTCATCTGGGATCAACAAGTGGTATCAGAGCTTGTGATCTAGAAATTGATACCGAGAAGAATTTTAAAAAGCTCAGATCTGTTCATCATCAACTAAAGCAATGGAGTCTGAATCTCATCATATGGTTACTGCGTCCAAGGTTCCAATGCCCAAGGTTGGAGAATATGAACTCTGGAAGATGAGGATGGAGCAGTATATGAAGATGTGTAACTATACCATATGGAAGATCATAGAAACTGGAGATACTCTTCCTAGGAAGGGTGCTGATGGGTCTGTATTGCCCATCAAAACCAATGAAGAAAAGGCTCAAAGGAAACTGGAGATTAGAACTCACACTATCCTCTTAATGGGGATACCAAATGAGTACCAATTGAGCTTCACCAACACCAAGTCTGCCATGGAGTTGATGGCAGCAATTGAACTCAGATTTGGTGGGAATGAAGCCACCAAAAAGTTAAGGAAGAATATGCTAAAGCACAAATTTGAAACTTTCACTGCTTTAAGCAATGAAAGCATTGATGGTACTTATGACAGACTGCAAAAGCTAGTGAGTCAGTTGGCTCTTCTGAGTGTCAATATTGCACAGGAAGATATTAATCTGAAGTTTCTAAGGAGTCTAGCACCAGAATGGAATACTCACACAGTGGTCTGGAGGAACAAGTCTGACTTTGAAACCATGACTTTGGATAATCTGTACAACAACTTGAAGGTCTATGAAACTGAAGTCAAGGGTTCAACCAGTTCTTCAAGTTCAAACAACCTTGCTTTTATGTCTTCTAATAACAAGTCTTCTGGGAACTCTCAAGAAACTCATACTGCTGCTGGTTATATGGTTTCTGCTGCTAGCTCACAAGTTTCTGCTGCTGGTTCTACAAATAGTGACACCATCAGTGATGCTGCTATTTGTGCGTACTTAGCTGAACTCACTACAAGTACTCCAGTAATGAGTCAGGATCTAGATAAAATTGATCCTGATGATTTAGAAGAGATTGATTTACAGTGGCAGATGGCAATGTTGACTATGAGGGCTAGGAGGTTTTTGAAGAGAACTGGAAGAGAGCTCAAGTATAGAAGGCAGAACAATGTGGGATTTGACAAATCAAAGTTTGAGTGTTATAACTGCCATAGAAAGGGGCACTTTGCAAGGGAGTGCAGAGCACCAAAGCAGAATAAAGAAAATCCAAGGCAGATTCCCATTGAAGAGGCTAAACCTACTACTGCTATGGTCTCATGTGATGGCTTGGGAGACTTTGACTGGAGTGACCAAGCTGAGGATGGTCCCAACTATGCACTGATAGCTGATGAAGAACCCAAAGAACAACACTTTGCTCTTATGAGTTATTCCTCCTCTGGATCAGACTCTGAGGTATCAAATGAATCTTCATGTTCATTTAAATCTTGTTCAGATACTATAGAGGAACTGAAATCTAGGTATGGAAATTTAAGAGTTGAATTTGAAAAACTTAAACTTGATAATTTAGGATATCAACATGGCCTAAAATCATTAGAAAACAAGGTTGAGTTTCTTAAGCAAATTGAGGAAGAATATGTTGATAAAATTCACACTCTTGAAAGTGAGGTATTTAAGAAAGAATGTGAAATTAACATGTTAAATAAAAAGGTGGAAGAAGCTGAATTAGCTAGAGACTCAGCTTTAAATGAGAAAGAAAAACATGTTGTTAGGATAGATAAACAACATTATGCATCTGTTCTAGCAAATAAAGCAATTGAAAATCAGATGATTAAAAGAGGATGTGGCCTAGGATACAATGAAGTGGCTCCCCCACTCAAAAGTGCTTTTGCACCAACTAGGAAAGAACTGTCTTTTATATCTGAGTTAGCTGCACAATCTGTAGGTGAAACAAGTCAAGTAAACAATGAAACATCTGTTAGGACTAGTACACCTAAGATTGATGAAAAATTTTCTGATGCACCAATCATTGAAGATTGGGAATCAAATAGTGATGATGGGCAGGTAGAGACAACATCAAAGGCTAAAAGGTTAGAGGATGTTAAACCAATTGAACCTAAAGTCAAACAAGCTGAGTTTGTAAAACCTGTGCTAGGAAGCAGTATCTCTAGGAAGATGGCTGAATTTGAGGACAAACCTAGAGAAGTCCCTAGAAAATCAACTAACTGGCCTAGGGGAAATCAAAGGAATTGGAACAGCCTAATCTCACAAAAGTTAGGTAGTGACTTTGAATTAGTTAAAAAGGCCTGTTACAGTTGTGGTAGCTTTGATCAACTTCAGGAAAATTGTTACTACCACAAAAGACCAGTCTGGAACCAATATACTAGGGTGAATCATAAGAACTTTGGTAGAAAGACTCACCCTCACCCAAATAGAGACATGGTTCCTAGACAAGTTTTGTTGAGAAATGGTTTTTCTAGGACAATCACTACTGCTACACCAAAGAGGCCCATTTCAAAGACCAGATCTGTATCTCCTTCTAAGGCAAAAGCAATTTCTGCTGCTGAGCCTAAGGTCATCACAGACACAATTGTAGGCAACCACTTTTATGTTGTTAAGGCCTTAGCATGCTGAAAATGGAAACCTAAGTCCAGCAGTGCATCAATGAACTTGAATAAATTTGATTATATTGATGCACAAGGCATATCCAAGTCATTAATGGCTTGGGTCCCCAAGAGAAACTAACTCTCTTACTTTTTGTGCAGGGCAATCTACAATTGGAGCTAAAGGATAAATGCATTTTTGATAGTGGATACTCTGGACATATGACTGGAGACAAAAGCAACTTGGAAGATTTTAAGGCTTTTGATGGTGGTTATGTTGCTTTTGGCAATGATCCAAAAGGTGGCAATGGCGAGACGCAATTCAAACCCTAAAACATCTCTTAATCATCCGATCAAAAACCCCAACTTCAAAACCCTAATTTACAATGGCGAGACGCGGTTTCTCCGATAGCCACAATTCAATCGCTTTTCTTCAAAAGGTCCCTGAGGCTGAGGGTTTCACTGAAGTCATTGACTTTCTAAATGCATCACAATTAAGCTTATGCTGAGGGTGAAGAAGCTGAAAGCCCAACAGCTTTCCATCCCACACCCACTCCTGAGAACTCAAATGAATCATCTTCTCATGAACCCCAAAATACCCAAACACCTAGGTCTTCACAAAATAAGGGCATTGAGCTACCTCAGGCCAATGTCAGTATGGAAGCAGATGAGGCTCCCACAGGTGTGGTAGGTGGGATGATGGAAGGGGCTGGCACTACTATTTCCAATTTATAAGTTGAACAGGACAGTGTTAACATCAATAAGAACCCAACCATGGCAACACCTAATGTGGAAGGTTCAAATGAACCAGAAACAAGTGGTGGAAACCCTAGCCAAACGGCTCAAAAAGGGGGCTCAGATGCTCAGCCTAGGGTTGAGACTGAGTTTAAGTCCATTGATTCACCTCTCTGGGAAGTTAACACATCCCGAAGTGATGAGGACAGAGAAGGTACCAATGAATTGATGGATGATAATATACACAATGCCAATGCCAGTGATACACCTCTCGGACCAGGTAACACAGGTCGAAGTGCTGAGGCTAGACTTGAAACTCCTCATATTGAATTGATGGTTGACACTCATGTACATACTGACAAATCCAATGATCAACCACTCGGGTCAGGTAACACAGACCGAAGTTGTGAGGATATTCTGAAACAATTAAAAGAATTGACGGATAAATGTACAAAATTGTCACAGGAGGTTCTTGGTCTTAGGAAGGAGCTCAAGAAAGTAAAATCTGTTCAGGATGCTGAAATAAAAAGACTCAAACTCAGGGTTCAGCATCTTAAAGGGTTAAACAGATCAAGACCTTCACAAGGTTTGGGGGAGGATGCTCCCAAACAAGGGAGGAGTGAAAAAGAAGGTGAGACAAAGGGTTCAGGGGAGGTGGAAATTGAAAAGGATGTAGGTATTGCTGAAAATGAGGGTATTAATGCAGGTGTGGATATGGAGGTGGATAGTGGTGAGACTATTCAAGAATTTGTGGTAAAAGATAGGTCTGGGAATGAAGTTGTGTTAGAAGCAGTTGAAAAGAGTGTTAGGAGTGATGTTGTTGCTGATATTGTTGAAGAGAAGGCACAGGATGATTCTGCTGCTGGAGCAGAACATACTGCTGCTAGTGCAAATCAACCTGCTGCTGGGGTTAAAGATTCTGCTGCTGGTATAGATAAGCATTCTACTGCTGAAGAAAAGAATGCTGCTGATTCTGAATCTAGTGAAGATAAAATACCAATAGCTCAAGTGATGCTAAGAGCCAAAACAACAACAACACCATAACAAACTTTAACTAAATCTGCACCAAAACCAAAAGCTAAAGGAGTTGTGATAAGAGAGCCTACACTAACACCTAAACCTACATCATCAACCATTTCATCAAAAGATAAGGGCAAGGGCATCTTGGTTGAAGAACCAAAGAAGAAGTTCAAGTTTATGGATGCTGCTACCAAAGAACAACAAAGTGAAACTGATGAAGAGGCTGCAAGGAGAATGGAAGCTCAATGGAATGCAGAGGATGAGTTGGAGAGAAAAAGGATAGAAGAGGAAGATTGGGAGATAGCAAAGCAAACTCAGAAGGAGGAAAGAGAAATGTATACTTCTGAAGAGAGGCAGGATGCCATAGATGATTTGCTTGTGCAATTTAGAAAGAAGCAAAATCAAAAGAAGGGAGAGTACAAGAAGAAGAAACCTTCAAAAACTGATGAGTATAATTATATGAAAATGTATCTGAGAAACCATGCTTATTGGAAACCTAGTGCATTCAGAGGGATGACTAGAGCTGCTGTTGCAAAGTCTTACTATGAGACTCATGCAAGACTCAACAGACCAATTGAGCCTATGACTGATGCTGAGGTTAAAGAGTTTACAAGAATGAAAGTGGCACCAAATGCTTACATGAATTCTGAGTCAAGTGTTAAAAAGTCTAAAGTATCAGAAGTTGTGCCAGAAAAAGTAGCAAATGAAAAGGAATTGGTAGTTGAGAAGGAGAAAGAAGTGGTAGAGGAAAAGAAGAAATAAGTAACAGAGGAGAAATCTGAGTCCACTATTAGGGTAAAAAGAACAGGTAAAAGAAGGAAGAGTAAGGCTAAGAAAAGAAAGAGAACTACACCAATGAAATGGAGTGATTCTGAAGATAGTTCTGAAGAAGTGACTGCAGATGACATGAAAAAGATTATGGAGTTTACAGATCATAAACCACAACCAGAACCTGAGATAAACAATGCAGTTCCTTTGACAACAAAATACCAAATCATCTCTTATACTCATGATGTGCAAGATGGAAGTGAACCATGGTGGGAAATCAAGAGATCAAATGGAATGTGTCAGAAGTTTATCAGATTCTCACAGATGTTACATTTCATGGATAGGGATGATGTGGTACAACTTTGGAGGCTGTATAAGAAATGGTATGGGGATACAAGACCAAAGATAATACATGAAAGGCTACATTATTACTATTTGAATAATATGTTTGAGCCAGATGAAAGAGATATTGAATGGAAGGATTTGCTAAATTCAAAAAAGGTTCATAAATGGTATCTATATCAGTCTTGTGGAGTACATGAATTGGTTGGTAAAGGTGTAAGTTTATACATGCTGGTGGAAAAAGATTACCCCTTCACCAATAATACTGCTGTTATCACTCAGATGCTACAACCTAGAAGGTTAAGGTTACAGAGACCATTTCTTTCAGATCATCAAGCCTATGAGTTAGTAGAGAAGTATAGAAAGGTGCTAAAATCAAAGACTTCAAAGCAGAAGTAGTGTTTGGAAGCATCCTCCTGGTGTTGATCTGTTCTTAGAAGAAACCTGATGATTTTTAGAGGAAAATATCAAGTTTAGGGGAGGATTGTTGGGTTTTGAAGATACTGCTGCTTGAAGTTCATGCTACTGCTCTGAGTACTTAAAAGAAAATACGCTAAGTATGATACTGCTGCTAGGAAAAGTTATACTACTGCTAGTGTATTCATAATGCTGCTGATGTCTGAAGAAATTAACTAAGTATCATACTATTGCTAGCTTTTGATGATAATGCTGAAAGAGATATTGAATGGAAGGATTTGCTAAATTCGAAAAAGGTTCATAAATGGTATCTGTATCAGTCTTGTGGAGTACATGAGTTGGTTGGTAAAGGTGTAAGTTGATACATGCTGGTGGAAAAAGATTACCCCTTCACCAATAATACTGCTGTTATCACTCAGATGCTACAACCTGGAAGGTTAAGGTTACAAAGACCATTTCTTTCAGATCATCAAGCCTATGAGTTAGTAGAGAAGTATAGAAAGGTGCTTAAATCAAAGACTTCAGAGCAGAAGTAGTGTTTGGAAGCATCCTCCTGGTGTTGATCTGTTCTTAGAAGAAACCTGATGATTTTTAGAGGAAAATATCAAGTTTAGGGGAGGATTGTTGGGTTTTGAAGATACTGCTGCTTGAAGTTCATGCTACTGCTCTGAGTACTTAGAAGAAAATACGCTAAGTATGATACTGCTGCTAGGCAAAGTTATACTACTGCTAGTGTATTCATGATGCTGTTGATGTCTGAAGAAATTAACTAAGTATCATACTATTGCTAGCTTTTGATGATAATGCTGCTAGAGTAATGATGCTGTTGCTTATAAGATAATGTATAGTTTGTTAAGATATTTTAGGAAAAGAAACGATTTGATATTATCTTGTATAGAAAGTTTTGTAACCGACTAGGACTCCTTAGAGTATAAAAGGAGGATCTAGGGTTAGGTTTAGAGTACGTATCTTTGTGTAATTCGATCACTTCAAGGTTTTTGTAACCCTGTTACTTTTGAGTAACCGTATTAATATATTGAAGTGTTATTTGAGAATTCAAGTGTGTTCATTATTCTTCTTAAGATTAAATATTAGTTTCCGCATAATATTTAATAAATCGTTCTAGAACAGTTTCTATACTAATTGTCTTGGAGTTTATATCTAAGATAATTGACAAGGTCGTTAAGCTCATCTGGGATCAACATGAAATCATCCACAATAGTCAAAAAATATTTGTAACCTTCTCTACTAGTGACCTTATAAGGTCCCCATAGATCTAAATGCACAAGATCTCCTAAAGTAGAAGTAGTATGATCACTTAAAGGAAAAGGTTCTCTAGTTTGTTTAGCCCTTTAACAGATTTTGTTGATCCTGTTTACACAGTTAGAGTTAACTACAAAGTTAATCTAACCATGTACCATGGTTAAGTAACGTAATGAAATTCTTTGACAGTTATAAGAAAACGTAAAAGTTAATAGACATGATTTTTCAACGTTTAATTCTTATTAGAAACCAATCAAAGAATTATACCCAAGTGTTTGTGGAATAACAATTGGGATTGAAATGACAAGTATGGTAATCTCCTCTCTAAACTTAAGCTAAGCTTAAGTACAACTATTCTAACCAACTGAGCTATCTCAGGGACTTAGTTGTATTTGGAGGAGTAGAAAGGGCTTGTGAATGCTTAGCATTAATTACACAAAACTTGTCAACTTTTCTACTCCTACTTATGATCCTATTTATACACAAATGTAATACAACCGTTATCCAAAAAGACAAAGATGACCTAAGCTACTTTAGACAAAATGCTTACACATTTTGTCACTGCTACAATTTAACTTTTGGTATAAGACAATGGTGCTTTCTAATGAACAGTGATGACACTACTTTGGTTTCAATCCATATAGGGTAATCTTGACTTCTGAGTGATAAGGACTCATCCTTATACGTTTCAAACTTATCCCGCCTTTTCTTCAGGATCTTCAAGCTTCAGTCTTCTTAAGTCTTCAATCTTCTTAAGTTGTTGAGGAGAATAGGGATTCAGTGAGTTATTGTCATCACTCACTGAACCCATCACCTTCTTCTTTCACTCAGGTATCATTCACTGAGTTTTGCCTCAGTGAGTGGAAAGTCTTTCTTCTTTAGACTTGTCCTGTGTATCCTGAAGGAGACTCACTGAGTGACTACTCACTCAGTGACTTGATTATGTTTACGGATTTACAACACTTTGGGTATTTTCTATTCAAATCCTAGTTTAAGGGAACTTGGGTATTGAATGGACCAAATAGTCTCCCCCTATTTGGATATAAATATAACCTAAGTGTTTTGACCAGTGTAACTGAGCAAAGGACTTCTTCTTACACTGAAGATTCTATGAAGAAGCTAAGGAAAACTGATTAACATAAAAATACTTAGTTTATTCATTCATTTCAAAAGTTCCTAACAAAGCTACTAAAGATAAAAAAAAAAAATAAAAAAATAAATAAATAAATAAATAAATAAACATAAACATGAATCCCTCAGTCCATGTAGTATCCCAACTTCTCCAACTTCATCTTCTTTGATTTGAGCTTTTCTTGGTCAGGGTGGTCTACAATCTTTTTTCTCAGGCCCAAGCCAAACCTTGCATTCTCTGCAGTTTTGACATTTGCAGCCATTACCAAGTAGCCCACCAAGGCATCAATCCCAGCATGATCAATATCACTCCACCTTTGAAAGGTTGGATCCCCATGAGCATCAGTGAAGAAGATGCCATATTCAGGCTCTTTAATGACCATATTGTTGACAAAGGGACACCTTCAAGAAGATCTCTGTTACACTCAAGTCCAGGGACTTTGATTTCAGGTTCAGTTTCAATTTGCTTCCTTTTCTTACTTGAAGGTTGAGCTTGAGACTGTTGAGGAGTAGGAGCAAGAAGGGCAGACTGAATGTCAAGTTCTTCAGGTAATTCCTTCAGTCTTTCATACCTTCTACTCAAAGATTTCATCAGGTCCTTGACAATAACATTCTTTTTCTTTTCGATGATTGGACCCAATTCATCTAGCTCAGTGATCCCAAATTCAGAGAACCTGAAGGGATCATGGATCTCAAAGTTCCTTTTGTCAGCTTCTCTATAAACGTTGAGAACTGCAGGCTTGGAGTTTGGTTGAATCCAAACGTCAGTGATTGGTTCTGGCCTGACTCTCTATTGGGAATACGTTTAACTAGTATCAAGTCTTGGTCATTCACTTATGTAATAGGTTGCTTAGAATAGACCTTTAAGTTAGTTTTGAATGGCTCGGCCCTATTAGAAGGCCTATGGGCTGTGAGCCTTGTTTAGTTTCTAGAAAGACTGCACAAGAGTGTTGCCCTAACACTCTTGTCCTACAAATACTACATGTATGCTACTCTTATAATTGTTGGTTATTTTCATATGTAAGCAAACTTTATGTTATTCTCTCTTGTGTGAAGTAATCGAACCATCTCTCTTCTCTTTCTCTCATCTCTATCTTTTACTATACTTGTGTTATGCTATTAAGGTGACATATCAAGTGGTATCAATCGCCTAAAGATCATTGAGTCGTGTTTTATAGTGTAGTTTAAGAGTTGGTTTTGTGTTTACGAGTTGGTTTTGTGCACTACTTTGTGACGAAATCTTCTTTCTAGCACTTATTCTTCACGCTTGTAAAGTGTTAAGAATACTATAGTGTTTAGGAGTTAGATTTAAAGTCGAAAGTTAGGTCTTTTTGTTTTAAATTAGTTTGTCTCGTAACTTTACTAATTTACATTCTATCGCAATTTGTCAAATTTCTTTTAAAACGTTAAAGCTTGAAACTTTCTTATTATTTAAGTCGTTTACAACATTTTTGATCAAAAGGAATAGTTAGATAAGCTGTTTTACATTCAAATTAAGTCTTTTTTGTTTACTGAGGGTTTATCGGAATTGCACTTAAGGGATTGTCGAAATTTAAGATTGAGGGTTTATTGGAATTGCTTAATAAGGGTTTATCGAAATTGGAAACATAAGGGTTTATCGAAATTGATACTCAGTAGATTCCTAGCTTGTATAAGCTTGTGAAAATACTTCGAATTTGTGGAAATATCCTATCTTGTATAAGATTAGTGAGATAACATATTCTATCGAAATTGCTAAATTGTCATCGCAATTGCAATCTCTATCGAAATTGGCAAGTTCCATCAGAATTTAGTTAATCCATCGCAATTACCAAGTTTCATCAAAATTGCCAAGTTCTATCGCAATTTAGATAATCCATCGCAATTACCAAGATCTATCGCAATTACAAAGTCTATCGTAATTCAACTATCTTTGTCGGAATTGGATAAATCCATCGCAATTGTAACTTTGTCGCAATTAAGTGAACTCTTCGCAATTGGTAAACTGTGAATAGTGTTTGTCAGAATTGGATGTGAAAAGTGTTTGTCAAAATTGGACGTGAACAGTAATCATCTTAATTCAAACCTAATTAAAACCAAACTTCATAACTCACAACACACTTCTCAATTGTCTACAAGATCTATAACAACACAAGTTAACTAATCACAATCATGTCTCAACCACCTTATTTTAACTACTTTCAACAGCAGTATCCTCAGCAACAACAGTATCCTCAGCAACCGCAGTATCCTCAACAACAACTATTCATGCAACAACATCAATTCTTTCCACAGCAACAATCCCCTCAACAACAACCAATGCAATCCTTCTCACTTCCTGCAAAACAACCACATTGGTTTGATCAAATGTGTGAGGCCATCAATAGTCAACAATCTAGACATGAAGCTGGATCACTTGATACACCTCCAATGCTCACTCCTGGTAATTATGTTCAATGGGCAAGTCGATTCTTAAGGTTCATAGAACTCTAGAAACCACATGGAAAATATATGAAAAAGGCTACAATTGAAGGTCCATTCCAAATGCCAACTACAACGGTTCCTGGAGATCCAACTGCTATTCCTCCAATACCTGACACCGTGACCCCTGTTCTTGAAGCTCAACTGACTGCAGAGCAAATACTTCATCGTGAAGCAAATGAACTTGCAATGTCATATATTCTTCAGGGAATACCTAATCCGATTTTCCGAAGCATTGATGCTCAGAAAACAGCTAAGGATATGTGGGAACACGTTCATCTCTTAATGGAAGGCACTGAACTGAACCAAGAAGACATGGAATCCAAACTCTACCTCGAATATAAAATGTTCATGATTGAATCAGGGGAGTCACTAGAGTCTTATTACCATCGGTTCACAAACATCATCAATGACTTGGACAGATACAACATTATTTTACCCAGGATTGCAATCAACACTAAGTTTCTCAGCTGTCTTGGTCCAGATTGGCAAAAATATGTCACGTTTGTTCGTCAAGCCAAAAATCTACACAATGCATCTTATGGGTTGTTGTATGAATATCTGAAGCACCATCAATCTGAAGTTGACAAAGATCGAGCTCTTCTTGGTAATTATTCACCTTCTACAACACCAAACTCATTGGCACTGATAGCTCAATCTCACTTTGCTCCACCTCCACAGTTAAACCATGCTTATGTCCAACAGCAACATCACTTTAACTATCCTACATAAACCTCTTCCACCCAACTCATTCCATATGATTCGACACAGCAATCAACTGAAAATCAACTGGTCCCCTATGACAACACTGGCACCATGTTCTACACAAATACAAACAATGATGAAGACGATGCATTCAACTATTTGAATGAAGGATTTGCACTCATTGCTCGTGCTTTCATCAAATTCTCTAACAAATCCAACAATCGTCTCCGCACTTCATCCAACACAAGGAATCAAGCTGTTGTACAAGATGGACGGGTTGAAATACATAATCGTGCTTATGGAAGAACTGTATCAGGAGGTTATATGGAAAATTCAGGAAATGGAAACGGTTTAATGCAGCTAGTGGAAGTAGGAACAATGCAGGTGCTCCTCAGAAAAGGGTTGAAATTGTTGAAACTGGGAATACAGGGACTAGAAATACTATGGTCAAGTGCTATAACTGCAATGGGAAAGGTCATCTGGCTAATGCATGTCCCAAACCTAGAGTCAGAGGCAGTGAGTTTCATAAGCAAGCACTAGTTCTAGCTCTTAAGGATGAATCAGGGGGCACTCTCACTAACAAAAAAAAACAACTTCATGGCAAATGCATATTCAAATGCTGACATGGAGGATTTGGAAGCAAATGCAGCTGTGATGCTAATGGAAAACATGCAGGAACTCCACATAAGTGACACAGGCCTAGTATATGATACTGACGGTCTGTCTCAGGTACATGATCCAACAACATGTCTAATACATGAAATTGTATCACCATCTGCATCTGCATCAGACGAGGAGCAAGTTGTTCAAAATGATTCATTATTATCTCCTCAAGAAGATGAACAAGTGAACACAGTTGTTACATTTGATGAAGATCAAATTAACCCAGTTGTTACATTTGATGATCCAATTGATGATGATAGCAATGATCAAATTAAACAAAATGAACCTTCGCTTGGTCCAGATCCAGAACTCATGACGTTACTATTGTCCACCCAATCCCAATTGGACTCACAAAAATCTCAGATTGAAAAATGAAATTAGATCAACAGAAACCTAAAAAGCCAAAGTTGCATCATTAAATGCGGACCTTGAGTGCTATAAAATACAACTCATAAATTTTGAAACAAAAGAAAAACGAGAACAAGGTTTTGAAGTTGCATTTCAAAAAGCTTATGTCAAAGAACAAGATTTGCAACATCAAATACGAGAATTAACTGCTTCCAAAAATAACTTGATTTCTCAAATAGAACAAGAAAAATTAGAATTCAAACAACAGGTTGAACACCTCAATTCTGAACTTTCAAAAACAAAAATAGAGTTGTCAACCTTTCAAACTAGTTTTTCTGAACATAAACAAGTGTCTAGGAAACGGATTGATTCTTATCTTGATGAAATCATAGATTTGGAATGTAAATTAAAAGAGTTTCAAAAAGTTTTTTATAAACTGGTGAGTCTGTAACAACAATTCAAAAGTTTACTTTAAAGCAAAATCCCCAAGGTTATGGTTTTGCTATTGGTGATGACAAACCACGTTTTCTACACATAGCACTCAAGGAAAATCCAAAGTTATATAGTGCAGACCACCTCTTTGATGATTCAATTATGCGTGTTGTTGTATATAACTGTGAGGAAGAACAGGAACAAGACGAAGAGAGTCGATAAAAAATGAGCAATGTTAAGTTCAATAAACCATTTGATTATTCAAAAGTGCCTCATATTTCTGACACCTTCGTTCCTCAAAAAGATAAAACAGAACAACCATGGTTTGTAATGCAAATTAATGAATCTTCTTCTGATGTTGGTCCTGTTAAACCAGTGGCACAAATAAATGGTCATTTACCAACTTCTGGTGTAATTGCACCATTACCTAAACGATGTCTTGTACTTACATACTTTGATATGTTTATGGAAGACATCATCCTTTTTGAACAAGCAATTGAACGTAACTTTGAGATAACAGTTTCCACTTTTCTATCTCCGTACGAAAAAGAAAAGAGAGAAATTTTTCAAAAAAAAAAATTACCATATTTTCAACATTTGCGTCTTTGTGCTACACACTGGGAACAGGAACTCCGAACAGAAGTAACATCCATGATGAACACTTTCAATGCAATTGAAAATTCAATCTCAACAAAAACGTCGAAACAAAGTTTTACAAAATGAAACTGATCGACTCTTGGAAGATGTTCTAAGTTCTGATATTATCTCTGTAGTTATGAATTCGATTTATGAGTCTTGTAATTCTATGCTTGTTGATGATCACAATGCTGACAATGAAAAGTTGAGACACGAAATCGAGAGTTTAAAAAGAGAAAATGAGAGAATCATTAAACACAATGATGATGTGCAAAGTAAACTTTCAACAAAAATTTTTTAACTTAATCAGAAGCTACAATGGTGTCAAACTCAAAGTCTTGATTTTGAATTAAAATTGCAAAGTCAAAAAGAAACGATGTCCTTTCATAACAGTCACACATCCAAAGTTGAAAATCTTGAAAATGAAAATGTTGCTTTAAAAAGTCAAATTTTCAAATATGAAAAGGAAATCGATGAAGTTTATCAAAATCGCAATGACACCATTCGTTTAAATAGAGAACTCGATTCAAAAATTCAACAAAAGAATCACATCATCATTGAACTTAAAGAGAAAATTCAGTTACTTGAAAAAGGAAAGATTGTTAACACAAATGTGATTGCACCAGGAATGTACAAAATGGACACAACACCTAGGAAAACATCCCCTCAGACTACTAATTTAAATCCTTCCACTTCTACAGGAATAGTCCCCACTACTAGCGTTAGCAAATTAAAGCGTAAGAGCAACAAACAGAATAATAGGATCTGGCAACGTTGAAGCGGAAAACTAGAAGCCCAAGAAGTAGAAGATCAACTTAGGAATTTGAATAAAACGCATGTTGCGTCTGATTTAGATTCGGACTTAAAAACTTGTAATTCTAAAATCGATGTAACAAATGCTCAGACTTTGAATGTTTTAAATGTTTATGCATCTTGTCTGTTTTATCGTAAAAGTATGTTATCTGGTGATCATACAAAATGTGTTGCAAAATCTCTTTTATCTCGTAACAAGAAACGTACGTCTGGCATTCCCTCTAGGCCCACTATTGCTTATAAGTCTGTGCTAGGAACACCACCAAGTGTAGTTTCTAAAAATGCCTTAGACACACCCATAGTTGCGAATACAACTCCTAAGACAATCCCATCACCTAGCGAATTCACTAAGAAGAAAGATAAAACCAGTTGGACATGACAACGCTGGTTACAAAGGAAACCTAGTTTTACATGGCTACCTAAAGTTATTTGTAACTGTGTTACTAACCCAACGGGTTCTACCGTTACCATCACTCCATCTTCTTCGTCTTCGTGTGATGCAGGTGGTACAAATTGTTCTATGGATTGTTGATAGCGTTTGTACCTGACATATGACAGGCAATCACAAACTGTTAGTAAACTTTGATACAAAGTTCATAGGCACTGTCAGATTCAAAAATGATCATTTCACAACTATCATGGGCTATGGAGATTACGTCAATGGCAACATTGAAATTAGTCGTGTCTATCATGTCGAAGGCCTTGGTCACAACCTTTTCTCAGTCGGTCAATTTTGTGATGGGGATTTGGAAGTAGCATTTCGGGAGAAAACTTGTTTCGTTCGTGACTTACAAGGAAATGATCTAATGTCGGGCAAGCGTGAAACTAGTCTTTACACCGTCTCAATGTCTGATATGATTGCTTCTTCTCCTATATATCTGCTTTCCAAAGCACATTCGACAAAATCATGGTTATGGCACAAACGAATGTCTCATCTGAATTTCAAAACCTTGGCTGAACTTGCACGTCACAAACTAGTCGATGGTCTTCCAAGGTTTCGATATTCAAAATATCACTTATGTCCAGCTTGTGAACAAGGAAAAAGTACTCGTGCACATTTCCCTTCAAAAACAGAACATAGTACATATCACGTCCTTCAACTACTTCATATGGATTTATCTGGCCCTATGCGTGTTTGTAGAATCGTTTATAGCTCGAGGTTTTTTAGACCTCATATTATCTAGGAACAATAACATTGAATAAATATGATACGCAGCGGAATAAACAATAAAAACATCAATGTTATAAACAAGGTTTTTCATTCATATGATTCACATACACGCCCCAATTCTAGATGATCAATTCTAGAACGGTTACAATCTAACAGGGATCTATGATCCTTGAAGCGAGAAACAATAAACCCTAGACATTTTTCTATGACAAAACGCCTAGACACACACAACTCTATTTAGTCGACTACATCTTTTGTGCACCTAATAATATGTCCCATGTCCTCTTTATATACTAGAAGATTAGGGTTTACAAAGGAATCATAATACAATTAGGAAACTAAATATTCTTTAAAGAACCTTCTAAATCTTCCATCTTTTTGTAGTTTCCCTTCTTGTCACTTTAAGCCCTTCATGTTTTATTCTTCTTGTTTTGTATCATCAAATCAATAAAACCCAACAATCTTCCCCTATTTGATGATGACAAAACAAACACGTTCTTGTACGAACTTCCCTAGACGAAGTAGAGAAATTGAGATAATTAAATCTCACCATGAATGAAACAATCTTGTCTTCCCCTTAAGCCATGCCATGCCACCACATCTCTTCCCCTTTTTGTTATAATCAAATAGGGAACATATGCAAAAACATCCCCTTAAGTGGTGCATGAACATTAAATGATTAAACACATCATAAGAATAAGCTTCCCCTGAAACCAATGTTAACCATTTGAATCTCCAATTCTTTAGGCTTTGTGTAAAGATGAAGAAAACTAACCATTACCAATTCGATGCTGAAGTAGAATAAACCAACCTTGTGTCCTATATCTTGTACTAAAACTGACTTCGAACGTTATACTTAACGTATAGGGAGATCAAAATCTCTTGACAATAATCACTGAGCACAATAACGTAACTCCTTCAAGTGTTTGTCAATTCGTAGTCACTTGAACGAACGAACAAGTTACCTCCTACAAAAAGGTATAATAAAACACAACCTTGAAAAATTCCACTTCATCGTCAAATAAGCAACGAATAATCCGCTTCGCCAATAAGAACAAATAAATTCGAGCCATTAATCTTTTAAGAACCAAAAACCCAAAATCAAATCTCTCTCGTGTGTGTGTCTTCCCCTGTTGTGTATTGAAACCAATCTGTTCCAAATCAAATATACATGCTTCCCCTCACTTCTTTAATCTCATGCTAACTTTATGAAAATCTCTTTGTCAATATTGCATGAAATCAAAACTCCATAATCTTGGAACCACATGCACGTGATTCATTATCATTAGCACCAAAACATGATAAGAAAAAGCTCACTCACCGTCCCATGTGCATGTAGGTATAATCTTGAGATTGAAATCGATCACCATGCAAAAATACTACACCGACCCCATAACTGGATAACACATGCATATCACCGTCCAACAGCTTATGATATCTTGAAGATTAAAAGGCACCACTGCATGGGAGAATAAAATACAAGTCATCATCACATGCTAAGAACCAATAGGAGCTTGAACTCAGCAGCATAAATCAATCTTCGAACAGTATAAAGCAGTACTAGAAATGTATAGCAGCAGAAACTATAGCCTAGCGTAGCAGTATTAACCAATAAGCCTAGCAGTATTAACTAATAAGCGTAGCAGTATTAACTGATAAACTTGGCAGCATTATGAATCAAGTAGCAGTACTGATCACACAACCTTCAATCCAAAGCCAATTCGTCAATACCAGTAACTTCAGTCTTAAACATAGCCTTACTCCCACAGTTTCGGTAACCTTATTTGATATAGCAGTAGAAGAACTCGTCCTAACATCAGTATAAATCATACAAAACCAGTCGACCTTTAGGGTTTTTGATTAACAATACACTAACCCTAAATAATGAGTACTTCAAACGGGTATCATTAGTATTAATAAGCAATGATTGGCAGTGTTTAATGAACAAGGTTTAGGGTTTCATGATAGTAGCGACCTAGGGTTTCCTAAAAACAATTAAGAATAAATCCTCCAACCGATCATTATGAAAAGTAGAAACCCTAATGCAATCGTACATCAAAGATACTTCCATTCGTGAATTAAAAACACCAAAATCTTCCTAACCAACTACCATAGTGAATTAATTCAATAGAAAATGAAATCAAAGAAGTTGATATCAAGAAAAACCCTAAAAATTCGACTTACTAAAATGGTTCTGCAGCAGACTTCGACAACGTATATCTTTCAATCAAAAGCTCAGATTGAAGATCCCTCCGCTGAAAATCTTCTTTGATGTATGAAGAATCTCCAGTACAAATTTCAGCCCGATCCAACAGTTAACGAACGAATTATCGTCCTTTGAAAACAGCTCTGCAGAAAGTTACGTAAATAAACCAAAATCGATTTTTCATCTTCATTTTTTCGACAAAACCTTGTACAATCCTAGATATCATGAGCTCCCAAGCTCTGATACCACCTGTAGAATCGTTTATAGCTCAAGGTTGTTTAGACCTCATATTATCTAGGAACAATAACATTGAATAAACATGATACACAGCGGAATAAACAATACAAACATCAATGTTATGAACAAGGTTTTTCATTCATATGATTCACATACATGCCCCAATTCTAGATGATCAATTCTAGAACGGTTACAAACTAACAGGGATCTATGATCCTTGTAGTGAAAAACAACTCTAACCGTAGACGTTTTTCTATGACAAAACGCCTAGACACACACAACTCTATTTAGTCGACTACATCTTTTGTGCACCTAATAATATGTCCCATGTCCTCTTTATATACTAGAGGATTAGGGTTTGCAAAGGAATCATAATACAATTAGGAAACTAAATATTCTTTAAAGAACCTTCTAAATCTTCCATCTTTTTGTAGTTTCCCTTATTGTCACTTTAAGCCCTTCATGTTTCATTCTTCTTGTTTTGTATCATCAAATCAATAAAACCCAACAGTGTTCAAACGATAAACGGTAAACGCTACATTTTAGTAATTGTCGATGACTACTCCAGATGGACTTGGGTCTATTTTCTCCAAATAAAAGAACAAGCTCCTTCAATGATCATCACCTTTCTTACTAAAATTCAAGTTCAGCCTCATAATATGGTAAGAAAAGTTAGAACACACAATGGAACTGAATTCAGACTCTTCGATCTTATTTTGAGAAAGTGGGAATTGAACATCAAACATCCATTGCAATAAGTCCAGAACATAATGGGGTTGTCGAAAGACGCAATAGGACGTTAGTGGAAGCTGCAAGAACGATGCTAATCATTGCTCAATTACCAGATTACTTATGGGCAGAAGCTGTATCAACTGCATGTTATACCCAAAATCGTTGTATGATCACCAAACGGCATCACAAAACTCCTTATGAGATTGTTCACAACCACAAACCGAATATTAAATACTTTCATGTATTTGGTGCTCTTTGCTATCCAAATAATGATCGTGATGATTTTGGTAAACTCAAAGCAAAGGCTGACATTGGCATCTTTATTGGATATTGTGAGAACTCCAAAGGTTTTTGAATCTGGAATCGTCGTACTAGAGAAATTCAGGAGACTATTCATGCTAATTTCGATGAGCTTACAGAGATGGCTTCTGAGCAAAACAGCTTAGGACCCGCAACCAACCATCTAAATTTTCCAGATCAATCAGCTGCACCTCTTTCACTTAATCGTAAAGAACTGGAAACCTTGTTTGCTCCACTGTTTGATGATTCTTTTGCATGTCGTGCACCAGATGTATCACCAATTTCCGCTGCACAACCTGATAATAATCCAATACCTAATACACCTGCTACTACAACAACAGTTGCTACAGATGCACCTTCAATTGAATCTCCATCAACAATAGAACAAACCACTTCCAACACTGAAAATGCAGCTGAAGATCTACAACAACAAGAAGTACCCGCACATACAGATTATAACAGAAATACCTTCTTTAATCCATTTGCTCCAGCTCCAACCATTCTAGATATTGCAGATTCGTCTACACGCAACTTGGAACCGTCTAATATGCACACTCTTTTTCAACATTACCCTTTAACACACAAATGGACAAGAGATCATCCTTTAGTAAATGTGATTGGTAATCCAGATAATCCAGTCATGACACGACAAAGTCTTCACACGGATGGTGAAACATACATTTATGCTCTTACCGTCAGTCAAGCTGAACCAAAGAACATTAAAGAAGCAATGATTTATAACAATTGGATTGAATCAATGCAAGAAGAACTCGATCAATTCAAACGTCTTGAAGTCTGGGAATTGGTAGAAAGACCCGATGGAGTCTATGTTGTCGGACTTAAATGGATTTGGAAAAACAAACTTGATGTTGATGGAACAGTAATTCGTAACAAATCGCGTCTGGTTGCCAAAGGCTTCAGCCAAGAAGAAGGCATTGATTTTTAAGAATCCTTTGCACCAGTGGCTAGACTTGAAGCTGTCCGAATGTTTCTGGCGTATGCTGCCCACAAGAACATCATCGTTTATCAAATGGACGTGAAAACTGCATTTCTGAATGGGCAACTCCGTGAAGAAGTGTATGTCACTTGTGGACGTATGGTCCGGACTGGGCCAGGAATGGGCCAGGCCCGCGCAGACAGCGGCCCATCCTACACCTAAACCCTAATCCATGCCTATAAATACATGGCATGGATCCCCTTCTTCATCAGATTATAACAGGTTACCCTAAACCTAAGAACTCTCGCATGCACTACGCATCTATACTAACTTGACCGTCGGAGGTGGATCCCGGGGCTACGGCCTCGGGTCCACTCCTAACGGGTTCTTTGTTGAACAGGTCTACTTAGGGCTCGAGAAGACGACTAACGGCCCAGGGAGAGTCGTTGAATCAGTCCGCGCCAGATTATGTATCAACAGATTGGCGCCATCCGTGGGACCCCGACTACGACAAGTTTCGTGTTCTCATGTTACCGAAAAGCAGAAATCAGTTTCTAAAGTCGGTAACTCAAAAACCCTTGTGTTTTGTTTTTCACTCATCGCAGTCTGCCATGTGTAAGACTTGAAAAACCAAATTAGTAAACATCATGTGATTTTAATATCACTTTAAAAGCACCGCACATACAGGTACACTGTTTTGCTTTGCTTATACGCAAAGTCAATGTTTTATATTTACATGTGATAAATGTTCGGATCATGTTTTGTGTGCATGAGAATCCATGTTTTTTGTAACTCGTTTGAATAAAGTTAATATTTGGCGTCCAAGTAGATAAACCTGATTTAAGAATCATGATTAGTCCAATATTTTCTAAATTTAAAAAGATATCGATAAGATATGTAATCTTTTTTAAATATTGAAAAGATTTTACATAAATCTTTTAAACTTCATCGGCTGATCGCATGATGAGATTGCATGTTGATCTTATCTTCTTGTTTCACGCAAATAAGGGAAATTTACGATTTTTCTAAACTACGGTTTACGATATTTTATATGCATATTAATGAATTGGTCTCCTATCTTCCCTACATGGTAATGATTATTATATAATATGCCTACTAATGATCTTTATGCATGCAATATTAATTGCATCCATTGGCTCTTTTACTTCCTATACATGCATCGACTGATGATCCACGTGCTCAATAACAAGCAACGTGTTTCGTTGATTACGGGAAGCAGCAAGCAGTAGACGTATATAACAATGATTGGTACGTCCGTCTATTTATCTTTATCTCTTTTATTAACGTATATCACTACGGTAGATATCCATTAAGATTTACAATAATCCTCAAAAATCTTGCAAAATATTATAAATATTCAAAAACTTGCAAGTATCAATAAAACGTCGCGGTTTCTAGCTAACTCCGCGACACGTTTTGCTTTATTATTGGCATAATATTTATGCATCAATATTATTATCTTTCGCTTACGGAGCGTGCCTACATGGCGTGCATGCACACACTAAGACCCACGATGGCAGAAAGGATGAGTAAACCTACTAAACTACTCGTTGAGTAAGAGGGTTGCAAACCCATCAACATCGGATCACGTATCCTTGTTAAACACCTTACTCTCAAGAAGTTGGAGTAAGTATGATGTGCATCCCACGATGGGTGCACACCAATGCACAAGTGCGCGTTTAACAATTTAGGATTCAAGACTCTTGTCTCCTTAAAAAACGGTATTTACAGTACGCTGTATACTACTGTACAGATTTACAACAAGTAAATCTGGCAATATATTTTAAATATCATGAAGATTTTACATAAATCTTTTAAATTGGTAAACACGATTTTACCTATAACCACACTAAGTCCGCACGATCGGACCTACTTTATCTTTTAGCCGCGAACAGCGCAGTCACGATAAATCTACCCGCATTAGACCGCGCGTATGATGAATCTTCGCAGATTAGCTACATGCTGCGCACAGCGCACTACGATGCTAGTCAATCGCCATGAGCGCACTGGACGAAATCCGTGGTCATCTGCGATCATCCACAAACGTTAGAGTCTATGCGGTCACGATACATCCATCTGTGTCTGTGCGTGCAATTGAAACTATTAGTCGCGGTCATGGTACATCCATCCGCGCCATTGTTTTTATTATAATAAAAAAGAAAACAATCATGAGCGTACTGCGATCGTAGATTAGCTACGTGCTACTTTTTTATTTTTTTATGTAGTTTGTAAAACCTCACGATCGGATTTGCATAACTAAGTTTAATGCTCCTACACGAGTAGCACCATCAAACTTGGGGGGCTACCAGGGTATATAATACCATTGTTTCCGTACAAGTCACGCAGGCATATTTGGAAGCAGATCGTACGTAAGAGGTATCGCGAGCCCAGTACAAAGACGAATTTGAAAATTCGCACCATCTCGCCGCAGGGGAGACGTCCTCTGTCGTTTGTAAAGACGAATGTAAAGTTCGCACACAGCGCGCACGGCGCACATATTTATCGCGCACGGCGCGCACCTTTGTCGCGCACAACGCGCACCGCTGCCACAGAAGCACGTTTTTTGTCGCACCTTTGTCGCGCACAACGCGCACCGCTGCCACAGAAGCACGTTTTCTGTCGCACCTTTGTCGTGCACAACGCGCACCGCTGCCACAGAAGCACGTTTTCTGTCGCACCTTTGTCGCGCACACAGAAGCACGTTTTTTGTCGCACCTTTGTCGCGCACAACGCGCACCGCTGCCACAGAAGCACGTTTTTTGTCGCACCTTTGTTGCGCACAATGCGCACCGCTGCCACAGAAGCACGTTTTCTGTCGCACCTTTGTCGCGCACAACGCGCACCGCTGCCACAGAAGCACGTTTTCTGTCGCACCTTTGTCGCGCACACAGAAGCACGTTTTTTGTCGCACCTTTGTCGCGCACAACGCGCACCGCTGCCACAGAAGCACGTTTTCTGTCGCACCTTTGTCGCGCACAACGCGCACCGCTGCCACAGAAGCACGTTTTCTGTCGCACCTTTGTCGCGCACAACGCGCACCGCTGCCACAGAAGCACGTCTTCTGTCGCACCATGCTGCATCGCTACTGGTACGAGAGGTACGCCCTTACCCAGAATGCAGCATACGGTATCCACCTTCACCATTGTGAGACTCTCACAATCGCAATGTCAGTGTTACCCCAACTATAGAACTACGTGTTCTTCTTACGGGGTCTTTACTGTCACACTGTGGCGGGAAACCTAACATATGCGCATCCCTCCCCGTCATGAACGGGTGTTACGTGGTCACCATGCACTGCGCCACACCCAGTGCGCACTGTCGTAGTGGGGTCGCGCGCACACCTTAGTTGTGCACACATGAGCCATGAGTTCAGTGCGCACTATCGCATTTGGTTGATTGGGCCTACGCGGCCAGGAACAGAACTTAAGTCTAGCATAACATAGCCACGCACTATGTCATACTAAACTTGGGGGGCTTGTGGACGTATGGTCCGGACTGGGCCAGGAATGGGCCAGGCCCGCGCAGACAGCGGCCCATCCTACACCTAAACCCTAATCCATGCCTATAAATACATGGCATGGATCCCCTTCTTCATCAGATTATAACAGGTTACCCTAAACCTAAGAACTCTCGCATGCACTACGCATCTATACTAACTTAACCGTCGGAGGTGGATCCCAGGGCTACGGCCTCGGGTCCACTCCTAACAGGTTCTTTGTTGAACAGGTCTACTTAGGGCTCGAGAAGACGACTAACGGCCCAATGAGAGTCGTTGAATCAGTCCGCGCCAGATTATGTATCAACATCACTCAACCAGAGGGCTTCATCGATCCAGATCATCCAAATCATGTGTACAGACTCAAGAAAGCCCTTTACGGCCTTAAACAAGCCCCGAGGGCATGGTACGACAAATTGTCCGCATTCTTACTTGCTAATCACTTTACCAAAGGATTAGTTGGTCCCACACTGTTTATTCAAAGACACTGGGAGGACATCTTAATTGTTCAAATTTATGTTGATGACCTCATTTTTGGTTCAACACATAAAAAGTATTCAAATGCTTTTGCAAGATTAATGAAACAAAATTTTGAAATGTCCATGATGGGTGAACTTACGTTCTTCTTAGGACTTCAAGTTCATCAATCCCCCCGTGGTATTTTTCTAAATCAGTCCAAGTATGCTCTTAAGATTTTAAAGAAACATGGCATGACAAGTTGTGACACTTATAACATACCTATGTCTGCATCATCCCCAAAGCTGGATGCTGATTTACATGGTACACCAGTTGACCCTACAAAATACCGTAGTATGATTGGGTCCCTCATGTATCTAACAGCCAGCAGACCAGATATAGTTTTTGTTGTATACCTATGCTCCCGTTATCAGTCACGACCAACTGAAAGACACCTCTCTGAGGTTAAAAGAATCCTTCGATACATAAAGGAAACCATTCATTTGGGGATCTGGTATCCGAAGGATTTTGGTTTTGAACTAATAGCTTTTTCAGATGCTGATCATGCAGGATGTTTAGACACACGCAAAAGTACATCTGGGGGAGTGCAGTTTCTATGAGACAAACTTGTATCTTGGCAGTCAAAGAAATAGGATTGCACTTCATTGTCATCTACAGAATAGGAATATGTAGCCATGTCAGCATGCTGTGCTCAAGTCATTTGGATGCGATCACAGCTAATGGACTACAGTTACATTTTCAACAAGATTCCCATGTACTGCGAATCCAAGAGTGCCATTGCCATCTCATGAAACACGGTTCAACATTCGAAGTAAAAACATATGGCACTTCGATACCATTTCATCAAAGAGTATGTTGAAAAGGGTACAATTGAATTATACTTTGTGGGTACTGAATAACATTTAGCGGACTTATTCACCAAAGTCTTGCCCCATGCAAGATTTGTGGAATTAGTTCACCAAATTGGTATGCGGTGTTTGAGTCTAGATGATTTGAACAACTTTCTTAAACACAACTAAGAAAGTCAAACACCAAAACCTCTTTTGTAAATATCTTATTCAAAAACACAAAAAAAAATTTCATTTTACTTTTCTTTATAAAAAAAATGCAAGTACAAAATTTCCGTCAACACTTTGTTCGTTAAAAACAAATTAACCTATTTTTCCGAACAAGTGTTGAGGGGGAGTGTGAAATTCAAATTTTAATATTTTTCCTTAAAATTTGCACTTGCATATTTCCTAAAAGATGTTGTTTTATAATGTGTTGGTATTATTAAAACTTGTGATACCCTCCTTGTTCGTAAAATGTTTTCTCATATTCCTAAGACAAGGAGGTGTATTAAAATTGTTGTTGCCAAATATATCACTAAGGGTTTCATTTTTGTGAGAATTGGACTAACTGTGCAAAATCTTAAGTTAAATGACCAAATGTGACAAGTTTTGAAACTTAAATATTTACCAAAACTAAAATTCCCGTGCATTTACTACACCAGCTATTCACATTTAATATATCACCAACCTAAATCAACGACTACAATTCACTCTTTGAATCCGTTCAAGATTTCTCAAAACTGTAAGTGTTTATACAATCTTTAGATAATTATAAGAAATGGTTTTGAATGATTTTGTGATCCAATGGCTAAATCATTCACAATCGTTAATTTTAGATTTAGGGTTTATGTCACAACTCGCATTTTCAGGATATTTTCCATATTTACTATTCATCTCGGGAAAATCACTATTCATCATTTACTATTCACCGATCACTATTCATCATTTTACTATTCATCGTTTTCGGAATCAATTTGAGATTCTGAGAAGCGTTCAGAAATTTTACTATTCACATGACACTATTCATTCCCGGAGAAAATTCACTATTCATGGTTATCGTTCATCACTTCGTAAACTGGGTTTACGGGTATTCAAATACGCGTAACCGGCAAGGTTTAGCGGCGTATTCATGCATCATCATTAAGGACTCCTCATATAGACTGGAATAGTCTACATGTCCTCAGTAACATCATCAGTATCCTAGGTCATGCACGGATATGCATTATTTCAATTTACGTATGCTTAATTTGTAATTAACGTTACCACTCAGTTTTTACTACTAATAATATACCCGATACTCCCGACAGTGATCCCAATATGTTTTCCTATTCAATATAATGATATAAAAATTATATTATTAATTTACCCGGTGTTTTAAAACCATTTGCTATATTTTCCGGAAAACGCCTATAACAGCGTCGGTTTGCGAATTTTCAACTCGATAATTATTTTAACACCCGATTCTCATCAGGAATACAATTTCATAATTTTTACAACTTCGTCATATTTTATTTCACCTCGTCACGATTTATTTCAAGATAACTCGGTACCCGATAACACCCAATGTATACACAAATTAACTAAACTCTTATACTAAGTGGACACTTGTCAAGATTACAACCAATCCTTCCTTATTTAACCATGTGTGCCGCCCCCCCCCCCCCCCTCCTATATCCCATGTGCCAAATGCATTAATTGAATTTGTAAGATTTAATTAGAACTTCCACTAACTATAACACATACAACACAAAACATTTAGGTGAAATAAGATCAAAACCCTCTCCACCATCATCACCAAGAACCGGCCACTCCAAGAACATCAACCAAATCCATAAATTTTTTCAAGAACAATGTATAATCACACTCCCTTTACATTCCTAGTTATGTATTTGTGATCATACTTCAAGATTTCTACTCATTTCTTAGCAAATCTCATCCAATCATCAAGTAAGTTTCAAAGTTATGTTTTGATCATTTTTATCCTTTCATTTGATGTATATGTTCATGTATTTATAAGTTTTATTGATCATCCATGCAAGATACTAAAGTTATACATACCACTTTTGAACATAAACTTCCTAAATCACTAGATCCATAAGTTTTCCCCAATGATCTCATGAAATCCACCATGATTGGTGATTTTTAGGACCCATGACACCCTAAGAAGGTGTATGGTAGGATTTGCGAACTTGTGGAGTTGATTTGAAGAGATTTGAGTAAGTTTAGAACTTTAAAAATGGATTTTAAACATTATAGATAAGGGTCTGTCCTTAATCGGCAGATCTGGAATTTTCAGTAACTGATGGGTCATTTTGGCCTTCATATTTAGAAAGTACTTTCAAAAACGAAACCGTGGCCGCAAGAATCACTAAAATCCGAATTATAACGAAGAAGTTATGAATTATTAAAGTTACGCGACGAAAACTATAATTTTCAGAAAATAGTGTGCTGTTGGCCGAACTTTAAAGGAGAAAATGAGTCGTTAGTCGTGATCTAGATGAACCGAGACATTGAAAATATGTTAGTTTATGTTTATACGAACCCGCGGATATAAAGAACGTTTAAAACAAGCTTGTAACGACCGAGATACGAATTGTTGAAGATCCGACGAACTATATTGTTTTTGACAGCTCACTTTTTAAAGGAGTTTTTAGTATGAAAACTAGTATTTTTACAAGTCACTAAGTTGATAGCCGATTATCTAATTGATCGAGACATAATTGGTCAAAAGTTGAATATAACGATATTTAGATATTGTTACAAGGTTTACAAAAACATCGAGTTTTGTCACTAACACTTATCGAGCTATATTTCACGACTAGTTTTACGAGGCCGTTTTGGCATATTTTCACAAGTTGTAAAAAGAGCTATTTTGCGACGAAAACATTATATTAACCAATATAACACCAAACAAGGATCGTGGAGTGCCGTTTCAACATATTTACACGAAAAGTAGTATTTAACTTAACAAGACGTCAAAATGTATTTTTCAACGATAAACGTTATTTTCCAAAATCATCGAGTGGTATCGATAACATACGTATTTGCATGTGTAACATCATTTCATTGCTTACATTAGATTCCATCATTCATATTAGGTTGCGATTAGAGATCGTGCCTCATTTCGTGTATCTACTTTTGTCATCGTAGCTATCGCACCAGGTGAGTTTCATAGCCCCTCCTTTTATACGTTTTATAATCTCTTTGGGGGAGATACATGCTCAATTACAAAGTATTTTCATTACTTGCTTTCAAAATAGTTATGCGTTGCTTTATTACTAGTGTATCCTTCGATAGGAGCACTGTTTACTCATTTCAGACTTGATTCATTTTCATGGACATAAGTGCATAACTTTTATCAGTTTACAAATTGCCTAAGTTAAGAACCGGTAGCTAGCATATCAGGGTACGTAACTACCCACATTCAAGGTGCGTAACCACCTACAATCAGGGTATGGATTTACCTACCATTTCACGGGTGTGTTTGATCACCTGCAATACCTAGGTACAGGATACCTACCATTTCACGGGTGTGTTTGATCACCTGCAATACCTAGGTACAGGATACCTACCATTTCACGGGTGTGTTTGATCACCTGCAATACCTAGGTACAGGATACCTACAATTTCACGGGTGTGTTTGATCACCTGCAGTACATCGGTATGACGATGCCTACATTTCATAGGAGTGTGATCTCCTACAGCTAGAAAAACCTTTTCGGTGTCTTGAACTTAGGGCAAATCATAATACTTTGGTTTCTAACTTGTTGTACAGAAATTTAGTTCGATGAACTATTCATATACATTACTTATGGTCCAATTTCAATGCTTTTCATTAAACTCTATGAACTCACCAACCTCGTGTTGACGTTTTAGCATGTATTTTCAGGTTTTAGCAAAGGCACGCTACTGGAGGCTTTGGCAGGGCAGGGCATGGTCATAGAAGACTCTGATATTTATACAGGGACCGTTTCAAACCATATTTTAAGGGCCTAATTCCGCACTACTTTTTATAATGTAAATCAACATTTTTGGTAAACATGGTTATTCTAAATGATTGAGTTAAAAACCGTTCTTTGCACTTGTGTTGTGATACCAATTGACTTGCACCCCAGCTACATGTATGCTTCCGCTGGACCCGATTCTGGGGGTGTGACAGATTGGTATCAGAGCCTAGGCTATAGAGAACTGGGTGATTTTAAAACCTAGACTATAGCTACATTCACAAAAACTTAACCCTATGACCGCCACGTGCCTGCCTGCCAAGCTGATGCCTCATTTGTGGTTTGTTGCTGACATAATTGATGAGATTTGTATCTCATTATCAGATGGATTATACTCACTTATTCTAGTTGATTACCATACTTGTCTTCCATATTAGTATGCTTACATATCACATGCGTTTCATTGTTACGCCTTTTTCCTTGCGTAGTTTCATTACTCGACCTCGAGATTGGTCATTTACATTAGTCTTTCAGAACATCTTTTCAT
This sequence comes from Artemisia tridentata subsp. tridentata, assembly GCA_021014915.2. Classification (NCBI taxonomy): domain Eukaryota; kingdom Viridiplantae; phylum Streptophyta; class Magnoliopsida; order Asterales; family Asteraceae; genus Artemisia; species Artemisia tridentata. Next base: position 199,628,089 of record CP139508.1, read on the forward strand.
ATGTGAAGGACATAGTATTAGTATGACTGAGCTGAGTATTTCAAAATTCATGGAACCTCGGTAGAATATAGACTGGTCATCTATATTCGACCCGGGATAGTGGGACATAGGCTGACCACCTATATCCGACTCAGAAATGAATTTTGCAAAACTGAGAATAGTTATAATAAAATTTTGTCCAGATCAGTTCCCTACCCAACTTCCAAATGTTTCATTCATGTGTGCGTACTCAAACGTTGCAAGAACATTTCGCACCTACACCACTTCATTTACCCCTGAATGGAAGTACACCGATAACTCATTGCATCTCATGAACGTTCCCATTGTGCACCATACATTTACATCACCGTACTCTCTTTCATCATTGTTGTGTGATTTCCTCATCATTGTTATTTGGCTCCCTCACCATTGTTCATATAGCGGTTGTTACAGTCATTTCCCTTCTCACCATCACTATCATTCCCCTTTCCAGTCCCATATACAAGGATTAGACGACACTCTATGGATTCCTAGGTTACTCATCACTCCCTACTCCCAATGTTGATAAGTGGATATTATCAACGACCTTCTTAGGAAAGACTTTCCATACCATCTATGAGGAGGATTCCTCGATACATTAAGACCATTCAGACTCAACAGAATTCTCAAAGTACCACTAAACCATCCGAACCGCTATCACTGGCCTGATCGCCGAATTTCTATCATCTAGAAAGTATTGGCTTGACCCAAAAATTTCAAGATTCGTTTCGGTACGAATGCTCTCTAAGCAACACTACAGAGATAAATCCAACCTCCTAACCAAGATTATAGAACATTCAATTGAACATGACCTTACCAATAGGCATTATTCAAACATATTAGACACCTACACATTTGTGCAGACCTACCTACCCGATTATTTCATCCCCCTAATACTTTCACTTTCAAATGTATTTTTCTTTCTTCAAACCACAGTTATACAAAACATACATCTTGTAAGAAATACTTTTCTGAGGCACTCGTTTTGACAAGCAAATTCCTTTTGGTTAATTCTTTACAAAACTATTGAATGTTAAGAAATTTTAAACATTAATCTGTGGCAAACTATACCATTCACCTCATGTTGAAAATAGTCCTATCATGCATAACTACTAAATTTTGAAACATCAAGAAAAACGTTACTTAGAAAGCCGTTTGCTTAAAATTGTAAATTCATTTATTCAGGAAAGGTCTATGAACCAAACACACCATCTCAAAACAAACCTTGAAGATCAATCACTATATTGCAACACTTATACATTTAGGGTTTTGTGATTTGACGACATAGAACTTGGGGAAAACCTTAGTATTGGAAACTAAGCACCGTAGGTGGAGAAAGACTCGATTCATGATATTCTTGCGAAGGAACACAACCATATCCTAACCCAGTATTCCCAATAACGTCCTTTGACGGATTTAACCTTGTAAGACTTTTTTTTCCACAAGATCCATGATACCTATTCCAATCATACCTAATAGGAAGATTCGATTCACCTCAAACTTTTGACAATTTCTTTAAGATCCTTTTGGAACTACACCACCTAACATCTTCGGACCAATGGTCAGAATTAGAGAACAATTCAAACATAGGAAAATATGCCCAAGACGGGTGTGAATAATCCTGGAAATGGTTGGGCTAACCATTTGCTATAAATCGGATTCACTTACAACAATAGCCATCACAAGGTCCCAAGAACAACACCATTTGAAACGTAATTCACCAAAGCATGAGAAACAAACCCGAGATACATTGGACCATTTGAGATTCATTTTAGAATTGGCCAGCTGACATTCAGACTTGAGTTTCCATCAGAGTTTAGCATCACATGTATATCTCATCTCACATTTCAAACCTCAAGAAGTGCCTTCCCAGTGAACCACTCGTAGCATACTTCATACCATTCCATTAGAGGAAATTCAACCCGACCATAAGTTTAACTTGGTGGAGAAACCAATGAATCATGGACCGTGAGGTCAAATAGTTGAAACAAAGTCGGATTACTATCATGAAGTTCCCTGAATTCCGGAAGGAATCCTGAGTTTACCTGGGAGCGGGAAGACTAGATGTGACTAAGATATCATCACCTTTTCCCCAACACCACTTCCGAGACCAACGCAAACTGAACTTCGGGACGAAGTTCCTTTTAGGGGGAAAGACTGTCACAACTCGCATTTTCAGGATATTTTCCATATTTACTATTCATCTCGGGAAAATCACTATTCATCATTTACTATTCACCGATCACTATTCATCATTTTACTATTCATCGTTTTCGGAATCAATTTGAGATTCTGAGAAGCGTTCAGAAATTTTACTATTCACATGACACTATTCATTCCCGGAGAAAATTCACTATTCATGGTTATCGTTCATCACTTCGTAAACTGGGTTTACGGGTATTCAAATACGCGTAACCGGCAAGGTTTAGCGGCGTATTCATGCATCATCATTAAGGACTCCTCATATAGACTGGAATAGTCTACATGTCCTCAGTAACATCATCAGTATCCTAGGTCATGCACGGATATGCATTATTTCAATTTACGTATGCTTAATTTGTAATTAACGTTACCACTCAGTTTTTACTACTAATAATATACCCGATACTCCCGACAGTGATCCCAATATGTTTTCCTATTCAATATAATGATATAAAAATTATATTATTAATTTACCCGGTGTTTTAAAACCATTTGCTATATTTTCCGGAAAACGCCTATAACAGCGTCGGTTTGCGAATTTTCAACTCGATAATTATTTTAACACCCGATTCTCATCAGGAATACAATTTCATAATTTTTACAACTTCGTCATATTTTATTTCACCTCGTCACGATTTATTTCAAGATAACTCGGTACCCGATAACACCCAATGTATACACAAATTAACTAAACTCTTATACTAAGTGGACACTTGTCAAGATTACAACCAATCCTTCCTTATTTAACCATGTGTGCCGCCCCCCCCTCCTATATCCCATGTGCCAAATGCATTAATTGAATTTGTAAGATTTAATTAGAACTTCCACTAACTATAACACATACAACACAAAACATTTAGGTGAAATAAGATCAAAACCCTCTCCACCATCATCACCAAGAACCGGCCACTCCAAGAACATCAACCAAATCCATAAATTTTTTCAAGAACAATGTATAATCACACTCCCTTTACATTCCTAGTTATGTATTTGTGATCATACTTCAAGATTTCTACTCATTTCTTAGCAAATCTCATCCAATCATCAAGTAAGTTTCAAAGTTATGTTTTGATCATTTTTATCCTTTCATTTGATGTATATGTTCATGTATTTACAAGTTTTATTGATCATCCATGCAAGATACTAAAGTTATACATACCACTTTTGAACATAAACTTCCTAAATCACTAGATCCATAAGTTTTCCCCAATGATCTCATGAAATCCACCATGATTGGTGATTTTTAGGACCCATGACACCCTAAGAAGGTGTATGGTAGGATTTGCGAACTTGTGGAGTTGATTTGAAGAGATTTGAGTAAGTTTAGAACTTTAAAAATGGATTTTAAACATTATAGATAAGGGTCTGTCCTTAATCGGCAGATCTGGAATTTTCAGTAACTGATGGGTCATTTTGGCCTTCATATTTAGAAAGTACTTTCAAAAACGAAACCGTGGCCGCAAGAATCACTAAAATCCGAATTATAACGAAGAAGTTATGAATTATTAAAGTTACGCGACGAAAACTATAATTTTCAGAAAATAGTGTGCTGTTGGCCGAACTTTAAAGGGGAAAATGAGTCGTTAGTCGTGATCTAGATGAACCGAGACATTGAAAATATGTTAGTTTATGTTTATACGAACCCGCGGATATAAAGAACGTTTAAAACAAGCTTGTAACGACCGAGATACGAATTGTTGAAGATCCGACGAACTATATTGTTTTTGACAGCTCACTTTTTAAAGGAGTTTTTAGTATGAAAACTAGTATTTTTACAAGTCACTAAGTTGATAGCCGATTATCTAATTGATCGAGACATAATTGGTCAAAAGTTGAATATAACGATATTTAGATATTGTTACAAGGTTTACAAAAACATCGAGTTTTGTCACTAACACTTATCGAGCTATATTTCACGACTAGTTTTACGAGGCCATTTTGGCATATTTTCACAAGTTGTAAAAAGAGCTATTTTGCGACGAAAACATTATATTAACCAATATAACACCAAACAAGGATCGTGGAGTGCCGTTTCAACATATTTACACGAAAAGTAGTATTTAACTTAACAAGACGTCAAAATGTATTTTTCAACGATAAACGTTATTTTCCAAAATCATCGAGTGGTATCGATAACATACGTATTTGCATGTGTAACATCATTTCATTGCTTACATTAGATTCCATCATTCATATTAGGTTGCGATTAGAGATCGTGCCTCATTTCGTGTATCTACTTTTGTCATCGTAGCTATCGCACCAGGTGAGTTTCATAGCCCCTCCTTTTATACGTTTTATAATCTCTTTGGGGGAGATACATGCTCAATTACAAAGTATTTTCATTACTTGCTTTCAAAATAGTTATGCGTTGCTTTATTACTAGTGTATCCTTCGATAGGAGCACTGTTTACTCATTTCAGACTTGATTCATTTTCATGGACATAAGTGCATAACTTTTATCAGTTTACAAATTGCCTAAGTTAAGAACCGGTAGCTAGCATATCAGGGTACGTAACTACCCACATTCAAGGTGCGTAACCACCTACAATCAGGGTATGGATTTACCTACCATTTCACGGGTGTGTTTGATCACCTGCAATACCTAGGTACAGGATACCTACCATTTCACGGGTGTGTTTGATCACCTGCAATACCTAGGTACAGGATACCTACCATTTCACGGGTGTGTTTGATCACCTGCAATACCTAGGTACAGGATACCTACAATTTCACGGGTGTGTTTGATCACCTGCAGTACATCGGTATGACGATGCCTACATTTCATAGGAGTGTGATCTCCTACAGCTAGAAAAACCTTTTCGGTGTCTTGAACTTAGGGCAAATCATAATACTTTGGTTTCTAACTTGTTGTACAGAAATTTAGTTCGATGAACTATTCATATACATTACTTATGGTCCAATTTCAATGCTTTTCATTAAACTCTATGAACTCACCAACCTCGTGTTGACGTTTTAGCATGTATTTTCAGGTTTTAGCAAAGGCACGCTACTGGAGGCTTTGGCAGGGCAGGGCATGGTCATAGAAGACTCTGATATTTATACAGGGACCGTTTCAAACCATATTTTAAGGGCCTAATTCCGCACTACTTTTTATAATGTAAATCAACATTTTTGGTAAACATGGTTATTCTAAATGATTGAGTTAAAAACCGTTCTTTGCACTTGTGTTGTGATACCAATTGAGTTGCACCCCAGCTACATGTATGCTTCCGCTGGACCCGATTCTGGGGGTGTGACAGTTTAGTCGAAATTGGAGATAAATGATTTAGAGTGTTTGAGGTTGATTTATGTGGTGGGATACGTTCTTAAACAAGTTTTAAACGTGATTCAATAACCCAATTGATGAACTCAAATAAGTACATTTTATTATCATAATTTATCCTATTTATTTGACTTGTTTTATTATATTATCTATGAGAATCGATACATTAATGTTTACTTTAGTAATTCTCAGGTAAAAACAAGCATTATGTGAAACTTGGCGATTTTGGACTAATTATGGAGCAAAACAAGCAAGATGTCAAAAGCCTACTGAAATCCAGAAGATCAAGCTCGTTCTACTCCAGATACGCCGCAATATACTTCTAACATACGGCGTATCACTATCAAGATTTCACAAGTTACAATCCAAGACAGCTAAAGTACATGCGCCGCATACAAAGATCAAGATACGCCACATCTGAAGACGGTGTACGAATATTCCAGAATATATTAATCTTGGACCCCACACGAAGTTAAGTCAATGCGCCGCATCTATCAACTCAATGCGCCGCATCGATCCCTCAGACAGAAACTATAAATACCCCAAGGTCAGACGAATTTAAGAGACTTTTTGCATAACCCTAGAGCCGAATTCAGACGACCAAGCAGCACAAGACACACCTAAACGAAGATACAAGAGCTGTAAGAAGGTCCTGCATGTATTCAATTCATTAAGTAGTTTTGTTATATTGTATTAGTACACTTTAATTCATCAGGATTGATGGGCTTGTGTCATATGACTACGGAAGATCATGCACTCCCCTTAATATTGCTTTCCCATTAATTAAAGTTTATATGTTGATGTCTTTGGTGACTTTTATTAGTGCATTGATAACCTCTGTGTCTAGCTGAGTCTTGCTTGGGTCGCCATGCCCCTTCCTCGCCTATTTATTAGAGACGCTTAAATAAATAGGATAGACATAAGTAATCATTAAGGGTTTACTCGTCGATAAGATTAGAGCCAACGAGAAAGGTTTAATTATATACACTTCATATAAAACTAGCAATAAAACAAGTGACAAGCTACTTAATTATCAGGACAGGTCTTCTTATTGTCTCGAGTATCTATCTGTGTACGTGTGTGCTAATCGCTGATTCGTGCTCACTAGTTTGGTTTACTATTTAATCATAACCAAACCGTGCCAGTCTCTCAGGCTGAACCCCCTTGTGTTAGATTAGGTTGTATAGCTAACTTAGGATATTAAAATACTGATTAGAATAACTAGATAATACGTTACACTCTTAGTGATCGACACTCTACTTACCATTATATTCATACTGACCGGGTACACTGCTCGTTAAGTGTGTGTGTTATTGATAAGTCGGCTAAATATAAATTTAAAACTTGAGTAGGCATTAATACTGCTAAACCGCAACGACACGCATGCGCATCAAGTTTTTGGCGCCGTTGCCGGGGAGTGAATTGTTATTATCTGTTAATTTGATTTAGTATTTTATTTAGGTTTTTCGTTTTAGTTTTTTTTTTAGATTCTAACCACTAACCCTGTTATATTAGATAGATTGCATTCATTGTATAATTTGCATATTTTCTATTTTTGTGTGTTTTTGTTTTCTGTAATTTTTGTTTCTTTTTGTTTGATTTTTTTTTTCTTTTTTGTATTTTTCTGCATTCTGCTATCGTTGTATTGTGCTAATACAAACGATACGGCGCATCTGTTTTCACAGATACGGCGTATTGCGTTTAATTTCTATAAAATACAACACGTTTAATAAATTCGAGTACGACGCATCTTTCCCCAAGATACGGCGTATTCTGTTTTTAATTAGAAATTTTTCTAAACCCTAACGCCATACGACGCATCTATTTTAACAGATACGGCGTATCTTCTATTTAAATTAAAAACAGTTTTTCGAATTATTAAACAAAAGCGACGCATCGATCTTTATCGATACGGCGCATCTACTAAATCAAAAATCTTGTATTTTGAAACGTAACGAAAATACGGCGCATTAGCTTTTGTTAATACGACGCATTTCATTTTAATAAATATAATCGATTTTTGATAATTTAAACTGGATACGGCGCATTCTAAATTATAAGCGGCGTATCTGTTTTCTGAATAAAAGTCTGATTAAATTTTAACGTAATAAGATACGGCGTATCCAACTTTTTGGATACGGCGCATCGTTTGCAGATATCAGCAACTTTTATTTTTTGTATTCCGTTTTCGTTGTTAATTTTCTGATATCATACATTCTTGAACATAATCTACTGATGCTTTTGTGATGATTTCAGGAAGTGCATGACCAGGAGTTCAACTAAGAACTTGATTAAACCTTTTGAAGATCCTGAACGAGCCTTACATTCGCTTAAAAGGCTTTTCAACACAAAAAGCTTTGAAATCTCAAGTTCGTTCGAGCTTGATTACTTTTCTGAAGAGAAGGAGGAAGAAGAAACAGAAACAATGACGGAAAACACTACTATGGAGGAATACATGAACAAAACCCGTGCTGATTACAGTTCAGGAGTTGCTAGACCGAAGTTTGATGAAAAGTCAAAGTTTGAGTTGAAGGGTCAGTTTCTCAAGGAACTAAGAGAAAATGCTTTCAGTGGAACAGAACATGAAGATGCTAATGAACATGTTGAAAAAGTCCTCGAGATTGCAGATTTGTTTACTACAGAAGGAGTCTCTGACGATCAACTTATGCTAAGAATCTTTCCAATTTCGCTTAAAGGAGCTGCTAATAAGTGGCTAAGGAATGAACCTGCTAGTTCAATCACAACATGGGAAGATTTGAAGAGCAAATCCCTGAAAAGATATTGTCCACCTGCTAAAACTGCTAAAAAGATGGAGGCTATCAACAGTTTCAAGCAAGAACCTGATGAAACTCTTTATCAAGCTTGGGAACGATTTAAAGACTTATTGATGAAATGCCCTCAACATTATCTAAGTCCAATGCAGGAGATAATGTTGTTCTATCAAGGATTGGACGTGCCTACTAGACAAATCTTGGATGCTAAGGGAGCTGTGCCTCAAATGAGTACAGCCGATGCTAGAAAAGCTATCCAAGAAGCTGCTGATCACTCTCAAATATGGCACGACGGAACCTCTACTAGATCTAAGAGCAACACTAATTTTGACGGGTTTGCTGCAATTCAAGCTCAATTGGATAAAATTAGTAGAGAGATGAAGAAGCGTGATGAGAAAGTTTATGCTGCCCAAGTTGGATGTGAAAAATGCGAAGGACCTCACTACACTAAAGATTGCCCTAATAAGAATGAAAGTGAGACTTTTGAAGAAGCATACTACACACAATTTGGACAACCATTCCGACCTTCAGGAAGATTTAGGGAAGCTGCTCCGGGATACTATCAAAAGAACAACTATAATCCCACTTATCAAGAAAGGAGACAGACTTTGGATGACACTCTAAAGCAAATTATGGCCGATGCTGCTAAAAGACATGAAGAGAACACCACTATGATCAAAGAAATCCGAGCCTCAACGGATACTATAACAAGAAATCAAGGAGCTTCGATCAAAGCATTGGAACAACAAATCGGACAAATGAGCAAAGTTCTTCAAGAAAAGGGATACGGAAGTTTACCTAGCTCAACTGAAACTAACCCAAGAGATCATGTCAAGGCCATATGCACTACTGAAGAAGTCACGCCTAACATACCTTTTCCTAGAAGATTGATGAATGGTAATGATGCTGCAAAGCCCGAATTTTTCTTTAATTCTTCAATCAGTTTAAGGAGGTTACTCAAAGAGAAGGCAAAGATTGAAGAGGAGATCAAGGCTACAATGAAAGAAGAGAGCTCTGCAACCGACTTACGTGCCTTGCCTCATAAAGAAAAGGACCCAGGAAGTTTTACTTTACCTTGTTCAATTAATGACATATCTTTCAATAATGCATTAGCTGACTTAGGAGCTAGCGTTAGTGTTATGCCCCTTAAGACATTCACTACCCTAGGACTAGGAAAATTAGCACCAACTAAGCTGCTTATTGAATTAGCTGATAAAACGGTAAAACGACCTGAAGGGGTTGCTGAAAATGTGCTAGTTAAGATTGAGAAGTTTGTTTTCCCCGTAGACTTTGTTATATTAGATATGCCCGAGGATGTTAAGATTCCTTTAATCCTTGGAATACCTTTCTTGTCTACCGCCCATGCTAAGATTAATGTGTTTAAAAGAAAATTCTCATTAAAGGTAAGGAATAATAAACTAGTCTATAAGTGCCAAAATCCTGCTAAAAGCATAATTAGAGGCGTCTATGTGCTAGGATTAAGAGAATGTATGGACCTCGATCTAGAAGCTAGATTTATGGGAGAAACCTTGGTAAATAATGAATCACTTGAGACCTATAGTGGAGACTACATTGAATTAAATGATCTTAATTTACCAATAGGAATCAATGATCAATTTATGGAGGGTTTTGAACCCGATATTGAAGAAAGAGAAATTATGGATGTACCTAGAATCAATATGATCAACACTAAGAATTATGATGAATTTGAAGGATATCCTAGTTTCTGTGATTATGGTAGAAAGATCCATGTAGATTGTGCTTATAATTTACAATTTCCTTGCATGATAGGATTTAAACAGATTAGTGCCTACTTTTTCCCTATTTTACCAATTAATGTAATGTCAAAAGATTTCTATAATTCTATAATGAAAAACAAAATTGAGTATAGAGGGAAAAACGTAGTTGGAATATTCATGAATGTACCTATTTTTGTCGGGAATTTAACTATTGTTACAGATTTCACCGTGGTGGAAAACATGGATGCTTATCGTGATGTTGAGATGGGTGACGTGATCGTTGGGAAACCATTTTGTAAGGAGGTCGAAATTAACGCTAAAAGATTTGAAGGAAATATCACCTTTAAAAATGGAAGCAACGTCATCACTTACATGATGCCTCGTGCTCACCCAAGGTTTAAACATGCCCCTAACAAATTTTGTTACAAATTTACACCATTTCTTTTTGTAGATGAAAATGACGCTGAGAAAGGGATCGAATATCCGTACCAAAAGATGAAAGGATTCTACAAAGGTGTACTTGAATTGGGGCCGGAATATGTTCGTGACGAAGTAATTCGCAACTACATCGTGCACGGACATATGGGGATCAATAGAACTAAATAAGGAGCTGAACGTGAGTCTAACTTGAAGACTCAGGAATAAAGACAAGTGCGGACCGGGAGACAACCCGGAAGAAAATTTTTTACTTTTCTGTTCTGTGTCGAGTCTGTCAGACCTGCATAAGATGCGGCGCATCTCCATCATAAGATGCGACACATCACCTGCACTGGTCATATCTTATTTCATTTTCTGCATTTTTATTTTTAACTTTAAAACTTTCTGTCAGTTTATTTAATGCGGCGCATCCCTGGTTAAGGATGCGACGCATCTTTTATTCTGATTTGTATTTATTCCAGGCTCGATACGGCGTATCTTCTTCCATAAGATACGGCGTATCGACTGACCTGATGATTTACAGTTTAATTTTTTATGTTTTATTTTTTACTAACTACTAATGTATTATGCAAGTTTGAACATTCTTAACTCAGGTGTGTTAAAGTCTAAATGGTATTATAGATTCCTGCATTCTGTGGATACATCATCTATGAAGCTTAAACGTTCTCATCCACAAGAAAGTTGATTTTTGCTCTTATACGAATAATGGAGGATCATACCGAGCAAATCTCAGGGGAGTTTTTCTGTTCTAATTCTTTTATTTTCCAGTTTTTAACCTTTGACACAAACAACGAGGACGTTGTTTAACTTAAGTGGGGGGATGGAGAATTAGAACACTTACTTGTCCTAAACTTTTTCAAAATATGCTTAAAATGCGCTTAATATATCAAAATTTAAAATATTTTTTTAGCATATTTTTGTTTAAAGTATAAATTACATAACCGCACACATAACTCTATTCTTTCAAAAATATTAAAACTTTAGTGTGCCGGTGACTTGTAAACTTTAGAACTTGGCTTGTATACTATTCGAGACCACCATAATGAGTATTATCTATATAATTGGAGTGACTTGTCTAAAATTGGTAAATTTCTAGGATTACACCCAAATAGCCTTTATATGTTATGTGATATTAACTAACTACACTAGTTAGTTAACCCACGTATAAACCCTTTGTTACTCTCACTTTTAGAGTAAGATACCCCTAGAAAAACCCTCAGAGCCATTCCTTTCGTTTCTTACACCTTTGTTATAATGTTTCGATACACCCTTACACCTTAGCCTACCCTGTAGATTAAAATCCGTGGTTAATTGCTTTAGGCAAAGTGTGTTTTCTTACATTACCTGTGTTCGCGTGCGTAATTCATTATCTTTGGTTAGGTCGGGAAATTGGACAATGCAATTGGTATGAAAGTAAATATTGTGTAACTTTTAGTTTATTTTTCGTGTGTTTGCTACTTTCGCTATTATAGTTATTTCTGAAAGTATGAAGAGTATGAAAAATTATCCGGAAAAATAGTGATAGAAAAGTTGTGAAATTTTACACATATAAAGTTCAAAAAAAAAAATCGAAAAAATAGAAAAGAAAAAGAAAAAGGAAAAGTTGGAAGTTTGTTTTAACCAACTTATGTAAAGTTTTATATTAAGTGGGAGATATCACCACTATTTGTTGTTGTATTTTATATTTATGGATTGAATGGGAGTTGGCCGTTATGGGAACGCCAACTAAGGTTATTCTTTGATTGAGATCTTGTTGAGTATAATTCGTGTCTACCTAAAGTGTGTGTTTCAAGTGTTAAAGCGTGAGTTATTCAATGATATGAGTCTTATTCATGGGATGGTTGGGAAAGTGATTAACCACACTTAGGATTTTAATTTATCTGTTTTGTTTATCTTTTATTTTACATCAATTTATATCCCAAATATTATCCATACCCTATATCATTCTTCATCCAAACCTTTGATTTATTGATATTAGGGATTTGAGCAATGTTAAGTATCGTAGTCGTGGATTCGGCTATGTATTTATGATTTTGTCGCCCTTTTTGATATAATATTATTGGTGAAGATTACTTGGTCCTATCTTTAGCCTATTCGAGTTAAGGATTTGAGCAATTGCAAGTATCGTGGTCGTGGATTCGATCATGTATTTGTAGTTTTGTCGCCTTTTCTGGAATATGAGATCGATAGAGATTAAAAAGGATGATCAACCCTTAACCAACAAACCCTTTTTTTTTTACCGCTTTAGACTTGTTATTCCTTGGCTTTAGTAGGGGAGATGCGTATACTTGCCAAGCCTATGATAGAATATTCGTCACGACTAAGCAACTAAACGATTTAGAATTGTTTTACTTTAAAAATTATTTTGGTTTCTACTTCGTTAAGTGTTTGGTTGTGTGATTATGACAAAACGAATACATGCTTAAATATAAAAATAAATCCTAATATCTTTTAGGATACATTTTCATACGATTAATTCTAAGGTTTACTTGGGGACAAGTAAAGTTCAAGTGGGGGGATATTTGATGAACTCAAATAAGTACATTTTATTATCATCATTTATCCTATTTATTTGACTTGTTTTATTATATTATCTATGAGAATCGATACATTAATGTTTACTTTAGTAATTCTCAGGTAAAAACAAGCATTATGTGAAACTTGGCGATTTTGGACTAATTATGGAGCAAAACAAGCAAGATGTCAAAAGCCTACTGAAATCCAGAAGATCAAGCTCGTTCTACTCCAGATACGCCGCAATATACTTCTAACATACGGCGTATCACTATCAAGATTTCACAAGTTACAATCCAAGACAGCTAAAGTACATGCGCCGCATACAAAGATCAAGATACGCCGCATCTGAAGACGGTGTACGAATATTCCAGAATATATTAATCTTAGACCCCACACGAAGTTAAGTCAATGCGCCGCATCTATCAACTCAATGCACCGCATCGATCCCTCAGACAGAAACTATAAATACCCCAAGGTCAGACGAATTTAAGAGACTTTTTGCATAACCCTAGAGCCGAATTCAGACGACCAAGCAGCACAAGACACACCTAAACGAAGATACAAGAGCTGTAAGAAGGTCCTGCATGTATTCAATTCATTAAGTAGTTTTGTTATATTGTATTAGTACACTTTAATTCATCAGGATTGATGGGCTTGTGTCATGTGACTACGGAAGATCATGCACTCCCCTTAATATTGCTTTCCCATTAATTAAAGTTTATATGTTGATGTCTTTAGTGACTTTTATTAGTGCATTGATAACCTCTGTGTCTAGCTGAGTCTTGCTTGGGTCGCCATGCCCCTTCCTCGCCTATTTATTAGAGACGCTTAAATAAATAGGATAGACATAAGTAATCATTAAGGGTTTACTCGCCGATAAGATTAGAGCCAACGAGAAAGGTTTAATTATATACACTTCATATAAAACTAGCAATAAAACAAGTGACAAGCTACTTAATTATCAGGACAGGTCTTCTTATTATCTCGAGTATCTATCTGTGTACGTGTGTGCTAATCGCTGATTCGTGCTCATTAGTTTAGTTTACTATTTAATCATAACCAAACCGTGCCAGTCTCTCAGGCTGAACCCCCTTGCGTTAGATTAGGTTGTATAGCTAACTTAGGATATTAAAATACTGATTAGAATAACTAGATAATACGTTCCACTCTTAGTGATCGACACTCTACTTACCATTATATTCATACTGACCGGGTACACTGCTCGTTAAATGTGTGTGTTATTGATAAGTCGGGTAAATATAAATTTAAAACTTGAGTAGGCATTAATACTGCTAAACCGCAACGACACGCATGCGCATCACCAATCATACCCAGAAACACGAATTGATGATCTTTCAATTTAGGGTTCATGCGTATGAATTGGGGGAATTCAAATGATGATGTTTTGGTCTAATTAATTGGTTGGGATAGTGTTCTACTATGTTGTATAACATGATTTAATCATCGGATCATACCCAGAAACATGTTTGAATCAATTTCGATGTATAGGGTTTATGAAGAACTTGACCAGGTTCAATCATATTGATTCATAGTTAAAATGTGTTAAAATACAGACCAATGAACTTAGAAACATCATAGGAATCTATTGGAATCAAACAATCAAACATCTAACATGATAAATTGAATTTTGATGAATCTGAGTTTAGGGTCTATCGGAATTGCAACAATTCGCATTCAATTTAGATAAACTGTTCTTAGACTTGTCTAGAATTGGTTTTCTATCATGTTGTAACTCGTGATTTGATTTAAATTGGACAGGAAAAGAATTCCGATAAAGATTCACAAGAAAATGTACGTCTACAGTGTCATCAGAATTTCTTGTATAAGAAATTGTCGAAATTGCAATATCCGTCGGAATTGGATAAACCTTGTCGGAATTGCGAAATTGTCGAAATTGCAAAATCCATCGGAATTGCATAAATTTGTCGCAATTGCACAAAATTTATCGAAATTCACATTTTTCATCGCAATTGGGCAAAGTTTATCGCAATTCAAATTTCTCATCGCAATTGGACATGGTTTATCGCAATTAAGATTTTTCATCGCAATTGAACAAATTTCATCGTAATTCAAAATCCATCGGAATTGGATAAAATCTGTCAGAATTCAAAACTCATCGGAATTGACCAAAACTGTCACAACTATATATATCCGTCGCAATTCATTAAAATTGTCGCAATTAGGTCTAATTGTATCAAAATTCAAATAATGTCACATGTTGTCGAAATTGAATGAAAGTCAACAAAAGAGAATCTGTTTTAATTGGAAATTCACACAATGTCCAAAGATGATAATTGCAATGTTCATAATCTTAAGACATGTAAAATCAATGATACAGCAAAATGGTCACATGAATGATAACAAGATTAACAATGTGCTAAGTTTCATGTATCCTGCAAATTTGTTTTGATTGATGTTTCAGATATCTCAAACGGCTGCACAACAACCACTTCCCATGCTCACAAAAGAAAACACCTTTCCACAAGACTATGATGTGGAAATTGGCAAGAAAAATGCACGTGTTGAATTTTACAAGATCAAGTGTGCAGAACCATCATGTTAAATAGCTATTGAAATTCTAAAACTTCACAAGTGTAGGAGCATGCTGGACAAGTCTGCTTCCATTCCCGAGTTCTACATTCAAAAGATGTGGCACACAATCAAGTTGGATATGGGAGAAGATTCATTCACCTGCACATTGGACAGAAAAGAAGTCACTATCGATGTAAACTATCTCCGCAAAACCTTACTTCTGCCGGAAGCTCCTGCACCAACCAAGAAGTTTTATCCTAAACCTTAAGAAGAAGACGTTCTTAACTTCCTCCTGGAGATTGGTTATGATGTACAACCGAACAAGCCACTGAAATCATTTTCCAAGGTCGAAGCCAAGCTCATTCCCCAACCATGGAGAACCATTTACTACATCTTGGCTAGATCAGTCTCCGGAAGAGACAGTGGTCATGAAAATCCTCATCTTTCTCACCTGCAAATCTTATGGGGAATAGTGAATCAGAAGCAAATAGACTACGCTCAACTCATCTGGGATGACATAGTCTTTCAGATTCAGAGTCACTACCTAAAACCATTCACCAAAATCCCCTTTGTACGATATACCAAGTTACTCATCTACCATCTTCTTGATGACAATGAAGACATCCCTCGACGTCTAGAAGATCAAGAAAAGCATTTATTTGCTATGGACAAAACTATCAATAAAGTCTACATCCCAAAAGGAATCACTCGCAAACAAGGGATGAGACTTCCTGAACCTCTTCTGACGGACAAGATTAAGAAAACACAAGCATACATTAAGTATGATAAAGCTTTCAATGAGGGATATGTTGGATTCAGCAAGTATGACGATGAACCTGCTCCAGCTAAGACTCGAGCAAAAAGTAGTAGCAAGGCAGGAAGCACATCCAGCTCCTCAAAGAAAATAAAACCTGGTCCTCCTAAATACACCAAGAGGAGAGTACCTGTCAAGATTGCTAAGCCTGAGCCTGAAGAAGAAAAGATTGTTGAAGAAGAGGAATCTGGTTCTGATACGGAAACCGATGAAGAACCAACAATCTACAAAGAAGAAATTGCTACGAAAATTGCTCAGGACGAAAGTCTTGTATCTCTTAAAGCTGATGAAGAGAGGAGAAAGAAGAAGATGCTTGAGGAACAAATGAGAATAGATGAAGAAATCAAAAAAGATTTTAGTGAAGACCAGACCCTCATCAATCCGGTTAATCAACCCGGTAGGTCTGGAGGTGCAGGAGGAGTCATTCAACCTCGCTCAGATCCGGTTAATCAACCTGGTAATGACGAGGAACAGGATGAAGAAGAACAAGTTAAAGATTTTGACATGGATGATGATGATAACACGGAGAATGTGTTTATTGATGATGAAGTTATTAGAAAAGCTGCTGAAGAGATGGAATTGGAAAAGAAGGCAAAGGAGGAGGAAGAAAGGTTGGCTAGGAAAACTGCTGAGGAGAAGGAAGCTGACGATTACATTCAAACACCTCCAACTACTCCTCCACACTCTCCTCCAATTACCCGCGATACACCTCCAGTCTCTCAGCAAGCATCTCCTCCTAAAGACAAACAACATCTTGAATCATCAACACATTCTTCAACACTACCAACACAAACATCATCAACAACCAAATCAATAAAGAAACCCATCAATCCGTTGGTCTCTCAATCATCAAAAAGGGTGAAACAGGCCGTGAAGCTTGCAAGAGTAAAGAAAAATGACAAGCTTCTTGACCAAATCGAAACTTTAACAAATATGGTCACCGGCCTTGCTGGACAAGTGAACGAGCTCCAAAACACCAAAGCTCGAATTGATGAATTCCTTTCTGATGACATTCAAGACAAGATGTTCAGTGCTATCAAGGGTAACACTGAAGAATACTTGAAAAAGTATTTGCCCAGAATTACGTCAAAGAAAGTAAAAGAATATCTTGAACCAAACATCGAAGGTCTTCTTAAGAATATTGTTGATACAGTTCCACTTGTCTTACAAACCCAACCAACGAAGCCAAAGGAACCAACTCTTGAAGAACTTCAGCTTCAATTGTTTGAAAGTTTGACAAGTATTACATCACCAACTCCTGAACAAATTGCCATTTCTGAGGCTATTAAGGCTAATATCTTGAAGGAGTCATGCAAAACTGATGCTGACAAAGGAAACGTTCAAGAGAAGATGAAGACCCTGACCCGGACTCACATGCCAAGAAACCAAAGAATGTCGGCGACTCTTCTTCTCAACATCAAGAAACTGTCAAACCATCAGCAACCACAACAACAGCCAACCAACCACCAAAGGCTTCTGGCTCCAGACCAACAGCAATAGAACATCATTTTGAGTTAACTGAAGACGATGAGTTCTAACAACAACAAGATCAACCAAACTCTCCACCTAAGTCAAAAGCAACAACGTCTAAGCATGGAAAGAAGTCAACAAGCAAAAAGACAATGGTTGTCTCATGGCTTGACGAAGACACGACTAAAGGGAACGAGTGGTTTGATCAACTCGTCAGTGCTCAACCATATGTCGACGATGACTCCATTATCGAAGGACACACACTTGAGTTCACACAAAAACTCAAACGTGACCAACGAATCAAAAAGCTTACAAAAGGAGAACTTCATCGCATAAAGAATGATGCGTTCAACCTGCTGAAAGATCGGTCCTCTAGTGCAGCTGAGCTCGAATATCACTTGGAAAACATTGCACGAGCAATGTCTAATGATATCAGCTAAACAAATCCGGACACGTATGTGATTGACAGTACTTCTCAACACAAACAACCATACATTACGGATTGGACAAAGCCTTTGCCAGTAATTGGAACTTCTGATCAACCTGCTATCCCATACAGCTTCTTCTTCAACAACGACCTGAAACTTCTTGTACACGGAAACAAGTGTCAACCCAAGTATGCAACGTCAATAACCCTGATTCCTGCTGCGAGTTATCCACAA
This sequence comes from Artemisia tridentata subsp. tridentata, assembly GCA_021014915.2. NCBI lineage: Eukaryota > Viridiplantae > Streptophyta > Magnoliopsida > Asterales > Asteraceae > Artemisia > Artemisia tridentata. Next base: position 199,646,556 of record CP139508.1, read on the forward strand.
CCTGCCATCGAAGAAACATCAACAAGACTCTTTGTTACAAATAGAGTGTTGTACGATCAAGATGCGCAACTAGGAATATATCACTGGAATGAGAAAAGAAGAACCTGGTACAAAAGCAAACTTACGAAGAAGTCTCCAACTCCAGTGATGAGCGATCTCCGAATAATTGGTGTGGTTAGCATCGAAGCAGAAAAGAGATATGATTATACCTTCTTACATAAAATCAGGGTTAGAAGACAAGATCAGAAGATATACTCATTCTCAGAAGCAGACTTCCCAGACTTGAACCTCAACGATCTTGAAGATATATATCTTATCAAAGTTCAAGGGGAGATGCATCATTTCTCTACTGATCTTACATACGCGTTCAGCACTTCATTGCTATACTACATCAGAAGAAAGATCATTCAAGAACGCGTTGAAGACTTGCAACTTGGGGTCGAGAGCTATCAAAGGAAGCTTAACTTAACTGCACCACTTCTACACCTTCCTGAGATCAACCAAGAACCCCAGTATACCATGAAGAAAGACCCAACCTTTGGGTTTGTCTACAAGAGTGATATCTCCATCAACTGCTTCATGGGATACAAGGAGGTTCACAAGTTCTGCGACCACACGCTCAAAAAGTTTGAGATGGGTTAGTAATTCGGGTGAGAGATCGGGAGTTATACAAGACTAGCAGGTAGACAGCTCCTCAACTAAGAGAAGTTCGTCAATTTGTTCTAAAGATTGAAAAAAGGCTTGTTCTCAGAGATCAGATGAGGAGACTTGAAAGCTACGTTGGAGGAAGACCATATTTTCCGATCAGGAATTTTCAATGACCTGATCCAGTATTCACTGTCTTTAGAAACACGGAATGATGTAAGATTTGGGTTTTCTTATGATAATATTTGCTTGTGATACTTATGGCTTGTGTACAGATAACAGTGCACAACCCGTACTCTATAAAGAAAGGACCCTGAGGTACGCTTCAGTGCATCAATCCTATTATAAGGAGCGAAAGCTTCTTACTTTTGAGTAGAATTAATCAAAATTTTGATAAGTTTTTCAAAAATTCTGGTCAAAAGAACAAGTATTTCCTCTCGTGTTTAAAACCTCAAAAAGTGATTTCACTTGTTAAGGGGGAGTACTTGAAACAAATCTTTGTTCAAAACAAAAAGTTCTTGTTGGATTCTTCCCACGAACCTCAAAAAGCATATTTTAATCAAAATGTTTTCCAAAAACAACATCAATATGCTATTTCTGAGGGGGAGAATAAAAATGTGATTAAAATGTATGTGTTAAGTATGTAATCTCGCATGAGCTCAAGTCATAATTTACCCAAGAATTGATGAAACTTAACTGTCATTAATTGAAAGGACTTTTCCTGGATGGGTAATAATTTCAAGTTGGTTTATCCAATGATGTAAGCGTGTCTCAAATAGGAATTGTCTGAGTAGAGTGTACCGTTTCGAGAGATTTTCGGTGAATGTGACCAGGACGGGTAATAATTTCAAGCTAGTCTAACTAGTGATGTAAGCGTGTCTCAAATCAGTCATATTCACTGAAAATCAATCAATTCAAAAGTGCAAACTCCACCCGACATGTGCAAAGTTATCTTAAAAACTTATGAGCACATGTGAAGGGGGAGTGTTTCTAAAAAAGCAAAACTCTCAAGGTGTTAACAAAATATGTTTTATAATCATAAACACTTTAAGAGATTTTTCAAATGAATGGTTTATGGCAACATAGGATAGTCATGGAATAATAAGGTGACTAAGGTTAGGAAATATGTCATATGATCCACCAGAACCGGAGGGATCTACCCATGGACAATACCAATAGTTTAGTACTAGAAGTCCTTAGGTATGATTGAAAAAAAAATGAGAAAAGAAATGAAAGGAGAAAGAAGGGTTTGAAGAATTAAAAAGAAAAGTTATGAAAAAGGGTGAAAAGAAATAGCCCTCCAAATGTTCAACCTTGGGGCAGAAACCGGGTTCAATTCATATGCTACTGATAGTTACTAAGGTGACACCGGTATTGAAGACAAAGCCGTCATGGACCCAGTGACGCATTGCACTAAACCTTCTAGCCACTCAAGTATCTCTCAAAAGATGCTTGTTTCATTTCTCACGAGAACCTCGTATAATCTATCGACCTCTCACTCCGAGATGAGTTGATATTGAAAAGGAGGCACTCTGCTCCAAGCCTCCGACTAGTAAAACCAAAATGCACTAAATCGAGTCTAGAGCCGCGAGATATATCAAAAGATCTCTTAGGAACACTTAATATTTCTACACTGGTTATTCAACATTAAGGACACCAGATGTAAATAACAAGAGTCCTACGCAGATCTTAGCAATCTGCCAAGAACATTCATAAGGGAATTCATAATTGTGATTCTCAGTGATTGAATAGAAATTTCTGCCAGTGTCTACATCAAACAACCCTGACAGTAGGTCACTTCGGTAATCCTTTGTGGGTTACGCTTAGTGTTCGCGGTGGTTTCAAACAGACTATAGTTGTGAAGTGATACTTCGGTATGCTTCAGCGGCTCACCCGAATCGATGATACACTTCGGTGTATCTGTGTAAGCCCTCTTGGGGGCATCCGATTCAGGAATGGCCTTGGCAAGGATTAGAGAAAGTCTTCACACTATGCTGTTGATGATCTCGAAGTCCAAACCTGTAAGTGTCGGATGCTTTATTGCAAACTATTTTCATGCAGGTACTTAAAGAGACCGGGAGTTTCACTACCACCATTATCATCGACTACATTCCATATCCACATGCTCATACCTACATCAGAAAGTCATTCAAAGTTCAAAGACAATTCTCATCAAAGATCGAAGCAAACATTCCAAAGTCAAAGATCAAAGCTTAAGAATGAGAATCACTTGAAGTATAAAGATCAAAGTCAAAAGAAGTATGAGCATGGTGGAAAAGACGTAAAGACATCAGAATTAAAGACGTTAATGAAAGGCAGATCACTACAATATCACATCATACTGAACAAGAACAAAGAACAAAGATAATAGAGACGTCGAAGCCAAAGAAGCAAAGAAGACGTCAAGCAACCTTGATGACCAATTCTTAGGGGGAGATTGTTGGGAATACGTTTAACTAGTATCAAGTCTTGGTCATTCACTTATGTAATAGGTTGCTTAGAATAGGCCTTTAAGTTAGTTTTGAATGGCTCGGCCCTATTAGAAGGCCTATGGGCCGTGAGCCTTGTTTAGTTTCTAGAAAGAATGCACAAGAGTGTTGCCCTAACACTCTTGTCCTATAAATACTACATGTATGCTACTCTTATAATTGTTGGTTATTTTTATATGCAAGCAAACTTTATTTTATTATCTCTTGTGTGAAGTAATCAAACCATCTCTCTTCTTTTTCTCTCATCACTATCTTTTACTATACTTGTGTTATGCTATTAAGGTAACCTATCCGTCTCTGAGTCATGGTCCACTGATATTGATCAATCTTTTTCCTTCTCACTTCATCCAATTTCTTGGTCTTCTCAGTGTGTTTCTTCCTGAGAGCTTCTAGCCTTGCATCCTGAGCCCTTTTACATTTCTCCCCTGCTTTATCACTAATGACTTGCTGAGGTGGAATTCCAATCTTTTTAGCTTCTTCCTGAATCACCTGGGTTATCACTGGATGTATCATTGCTAACCTCTTTGCATCTTCAGCTGCCTTCTTTATTTGATCCTCTTTTTCTAAGTGAGCATCAATTTCTTCCTTGGTCAGGTCATACATCTTCCCTTCAATCATGTAAGGAACCCTTATAGGTCCATCAGGGTCTTGACGTACTTCCCTGGATGCTGGCACTAGTTGAGGTTGTTCAGGCTCAGTGGTAGTGAGAATACCTTTGCCTTTGTCAATAGATCCTAAAGAAGATGGTTGCTCAGTGAATGGGGCTTCAGGGGATGGTGGCTTGTATGGGCACTACTAGTGTGATTGTTGAGTTGGTGGTATCAGCAGTGGATGGAGGAGTTGTTGAGATGAGTAAGGCAGTTGTTGAAGTAGCATGCTCCCCCTTAGACCAAGGGAGGGGTGTCTTATGAGGATTCAACTGCCTGAAGAGTTGTTGGACTGGTGTCAGGACTGCCTTTGTTGAGATATTCTCCCCCTCAATAGTTGCTTGAGCTTCAGCAGTAGCAACTTTTGATGTTGGCACACTGATTGAGGGGGTTGAAGATTTGTTCTTGGCAGCCTGAAGGAACTCTTTCATCATGTTCTTTATTTTTGAAGTATCCTGTTTGATAGTGGATAACTCAGTGCAGATTGCAGCCTAAGTGCTTTCAATGGAAATGAGTCTAGACCCGAGATTCCAGGCCATAGAACTTGAAGATTTTGCCAAGCTTTCCAAATGTGTATGATGAGCACTGAGGAGAGACTGGATGTCAGCCACTGAGGTGATATGGCCTTTGAGGTTAAGGCTGTTGAGCAGCTGTATAAGTTCAGTGAGACTTGCTGAGCTTTTAGTGTAGGTCTCAAAAGCCTGAAGAACTTTCTTGGTGAGCTCAGGATCATCTTTGACAGACTCTTGAATAGTTGCAACGCTCTTGGTGATGGTTGTGAGAGAAGCATTGAACTTGTTAAGTTGTGTATCAAGAGAAGTCAAATTGAAGTTGATAGAGGCTTTGTGCTCAAAGTTGTCATCCAAAGATGCTTCAACTGATGCCCTTAAATCTGCATAGTTGACTGCAACCTCAGTGTGTTGTTGCCATTGCTCCTTGGTGATTTCATTGAAAAGAGCAGTGTTGGATTTTCTGAGGAATTTAACCAACTGCCTTCAGTGAGAGGAACAACATCATCATACTTTTTCAAGAACTCAGGTACAGAGGCTGCTGATTCAGATGGGTTGGATGAAGCTGATGCATCACTCCCATGAAAAGGAGAGTCTCCATGCCTTTTTGGCTCGAAGGGAGAAGCCTGATGCTCTTGTTTAGTGTTCTGAGCATCAGTGTCCAAGTCTTCTCCTGAAGCAAAGACCTCTTCATCACTTTCTTTATCAAGCTCTTCATCAGAATAAAGAACAGCCTAAAGATCCGCCATTGATTCAATCTGCACAAAAGGGTTAGCCAACTCCTCTTCATAAGAAGACTTGCCTTGGTTGTGGCCAAGGTCTGACCCCTCTTTTCCAGCTGAGTGGGATTGCTCTTCATGTTCCTTAGGGCCAGTCCCTGAGGAATGCGCGAGTCCATGAGGGGGTGTTGGTTCCATATCAACGGGTGGTTTGTTTCCCCCTGAGTCTTTGTCCCCGTTTGGCCCTTCAGACAATGGTGGGTTTGTGCCAATGCCATTAATAGGGACCGTGGAAGGCGCTCCCCTACCAGCGGGTTGTATGTTTCCCTCTAGATATTGGGGAGTAGTAGGTGGGGCCAAGGACACTGACTGTGATGTATCAGTTCCCTTCGTTGCCTCCAAGGGTGGTGGTACTTGGTCCTTCTTGGGTGGTTGTTTGGACGGGTCTTTTTTCCTTCTGAGAGGAGGTGCTCCAGAAGCCTTAGGGCCCTGTGACTTGGGTAAGGTCTTAGTCATAGTCTTATACTTCCCTCCATTCTTCTTTTTAAAAGGGGGAGGTGGAGACACTGAGTCTACATGATTGTTTAAAGCAATCATGTAGTCTGTCAATTCTATTGGGGAGACTTGGGCAGGGTCCTTTTTAAAATTAGATGGACTCAAGATGATACAAGTAAAACCAATTTATACATCCTGATTGTAGTCAGAACCCAGCAACCTCTCGAGGGCACAAGAGATGAATCTAGGATAACACACGTAGGAATTCCTAGACTTACTCATGAGCCTCGTTATGAGATTACTCTAAATGATCTCACCAATGTCGACCTTAGTCCCAGTCATGAGACTGAAGGCCATCATCAATTGAACGGAATTAATCTTTTCAAAGGATGAGCAGTTCCCGCTGAGAACTTGAATAAAAAAAGTGAACAGGATTCTCCAAGCTATAGGAAACGAGTTTTTGGTTACTAGAATTTAATCCAAGTAACTCGGGTTAAGAGCAATTTTTAGTAGCTCACCCTTGACCATGTTGGTCTCAGGGTAAGGAACATACTCACCCTAGTTGTAGTCCAGCGCAGTTGATGAACAAAAGGTGGCAAAGTCTAAGGTCTGTGGCCTTTGGCCGTTCATCACTGATAATTTGACGATAAATTCTCTGAGTGGACGAGAATCAGAGTCATCAGTGTATGGGTTGGGGTCATGGACAACAGCAATGATCTAAAACTCACTGAGGAGATTTTTATAGAGCACTGAGGGGCATTTGGTAAAGGCGGTTTTCAACGGACAGTTGTAGGGACTTCCTTAGGGTATGTAAAATTGCCTACAACATTGTTGGTTTGAAAAGTAACATCATCCAGAGTCATGTTTGCCCATTGAGGTGCGAACAAAATTCCTTGGTTAGCAGCCATTTTAGGTTAAGAAAAAGATTTTAAAGTTTGAAATGGCTTTATATCAAGTACCCGAAGGTCACAAGGTGAATCCAACCTTAATCACTGCCGTGAAATAAATGATATGTTATCAAACAGATGAATACAAAGATGGATATTTATAGAGTGGTGGTGAGGGATTAGTTTTGTCATTTTCAATACTTGAATTGAAAATGTTTTTTAATAAAAATTTTGATATCCGCATTTAATGCCACTACTCCACTTATCCAGGTTTTTCGCCACTGTCGATGTGAACATTTGCGCAGTTCTGCAAACTGCACTTTTGCAGGCGTGACGTGTGCACACAAATATCATGAGATATTGTTTGTAAGTGTGCACATTAAATGCCTAGTGGGAATTTAAAGGGGCGTGAGGGCTCAAGAGTGGTTGCCAGTTAGGCAAAAAGAACATATATTCTACTTATTTAATATTTTCAGTCACAAACCTAGGACATTTACTGACTAAGTACTTAGAGCACTTAGTTTTGAAGTGAATGTCTTTTTCAGTGACATGAGCCCTTGAATGAGATTTCATTCAGTAAGTGTTTTGGAGGTTGTTCAGTGAGTCAGGGTATGTTTGGGTACTCACTGAGATGTTGTTGTGATTAGGGACTGGGTATATTTACACCATGAGGATGTTGTTCAATTAGTGTACTGATTTTCAATATCCAACATGCCTAATTCTGCTTTCAGGCTTGTGAAGGTAGGTTCATCCAGGGGTTTTGTGAATATATCAGCTAGTTGATATTCAGTTGGGATGAAGTGTAACTCAATGTCACCTTTTATAATGTGGTCCCTGATAAAGTGATATCTGATATCAATATGCTTGGTTCTCTGATGGAGAACATGATTGTTGGAGATGGCTATTGCACTTGTGTTGTCACAAAAGATGAGTACTATCTTGTAATGAATGTCATAGTTACTGAGTTGACTTTTCATCCAAAGTACATTTGCACAACAGCTAGCAGCAGCTACATATTTAACTTCAGCTGACGACATGGCCACTGATTTTTGTTTCTTGGAGCTCCAACATACAAGTTTTCCTCCAAGAAATTGACAAGAGCCTGAGGTGCTCTTTCTGTCATTGCAGCCTGCATAGTCAGAGTGTTAGTACCCTTTAAGATCAAAGCCTGAGCACCTTGGATAGTATAGATAATTCTCTTGGCAGCAATGAGATGTGATTCTCTGGGATCAGACTGATATTTTGCACATAGACAGACTGCAAATTGTATATCAGGCCTTGAAGTAGTGAGGTACATCAGTGATCCTATCATACCCCTGAACAAGGTTTGATCCACTAATTTCCCTGTTAGGTCAGGGCCAAGATTGTTTGGAGGAACCATGGGTGTCTTTACTGAAGAGCAATCAGTGAGCTCATATTTCTTCAGCAGGTTCCTGGTGTACTTCTCTTGACTGATGGAAATTCCTTTATCAGTCTGTTTGATTTGTAGTCCAATAAAGTATGTGAGTTTTCCCATCATGCTCATTTCAAATTTCTTTTTGATCAGTTTTTCAAACTGTTTACAGAGTTTGTAATTTGTTGAGACAAATATGATGTCATCAACATACACTTGAACTAGAATTACATCTCCCTTTGTTCTATAGATAAACAGGGTGTTGTCTATCTTCCCTCTGACAAATTTCTTTTGGATGAGGAAGGCTAAAAGGGTTTCATACCATGCCCCTTGAGCTTGTTTTAGTCCATAAAGGGCTTTGTAAAGCTTGCAGACATGGTCAGGAAATTCACTACTTTCAAACCCAGGGGGTTGTTGTACATAAACTTCTTCCTTGAGTTTCCCATTGAGGAATTCACTTTTGACATCCATTTGTTAAACTCTGAAGTTCATGTAAGTAGCAGTGATGCAGGATTTCTGACCAGGTTTTAATATTTATAAGTTCTCGTCTACCTATGGTCCACCTAATGCACTAACAGGCAGTGTACCCGGTCGTGTGTAGTGTAGTAATCGGTAAAACTGTCACACCCCCAAATTCGGGTCCAGCGGAAGACAACGTGTCGCTGGGGTGTAACTCAATTGGTATCACAACACAAGTGTAAAGAACGGTTTTCATCTCAATCATTTAAAATAAAACTGTTTAACAAAAATATTGAATTTTACATTGTTAAAAGTAGTGCAGAAATAGGCCCTTTAAATAGGTAAAATGGTCCCAAATGTTTATCAGAGTCTTCTATGACCATGCCATGCCTTGCCAAAAGCCTCCAGTAGCGTGCCATTGCTTATACCTGAAAATACATGCTAAAAGTGTCAACACAAGGTTGGTGAGTTCATAGAGTTTATGAAAAATGTAAAGCCTTTGAATGAAGATTTCCCAGCAAAGGCATTGTAAATCCACCCAGTTCCAAGTCCCGCCCATAACAAGACTTGCAACCTGTGTGTTCACAACCCATTGCCACATGTGATTTGGTTTATATAAATGAAGTGCTTGTACGGAAACCATAAGTATAAAGGTGTATGACAAAAATGTCACATAAAAATGTTACAATATCTCTTAAGCTCATGACCCCGAAGCTTGACTGATTATGAATGCCCCCTCAGAGTGTTTGCCGAACACTCTGAATTTGGATATGATAAAAATGAAATGCGTTCGTATGACTAGTTGGCGCTACCAACTACGAACGGAGGCGTCACCCTCAATAGATCTATTCACTCACTCTCGCTTACCCCGTAATTAACGGTCCATGATAAATAAATGGGGACTTAAATTGGCAATGATGGTAACTTAAGCAATGTAACTGAGTTTGTATACTTTGGTCCGCATAAAAATGTTATAATACATTCTCCCCTAAAAATGGTTACAAAACAAGTAAAGTAGGGGAAATGAAACTCACGATAATCCTTCAAAGATTATAGTGCTTATGAAAGTATCTGAAAATAATTGAGCATGTATTCTCCCCCAAAACGATTATAAAACATATAAAAGGAGGGGCTATGAAACTCACCTGGTGCGATAGCTACAATGATAATAACGAATACGCTGAAATGAGGCTCGGTCTCTAACCGCGACCTAATATGAGGATATGATCTAATGTAAGCAAATGAAATGATGCTACACATGCAAATACGTATGTTAACGATACCACTTGTTTCTTTTGAAAATATCATTTATTGTCGAAAAATACGTTTTTAACATCTCGTTAAGTCGTATATTACTTTTCGTGTAATTATGTTTAAACGATACTCCATGATCCTTGTTTGGTGTTTAATCGTCAATTATAATGTTTTCGTCGCAATTTATTATTTTTCTCAAAGTTTGTAAAATGACTAAGTAGCCTCGCAAAGCTAGTCGTCAAACAGTGTACGTTAGGAATTAGGAATCAAACTCAGTGTTTTTGGAAATCTTGTAACAATATTTACAACTCGTAGAAATGACGTTTTGTCCAGAAAGGTCTTGATCATAAAGATAAGTAGTCGTTAAGTTAGCTACTCAAGCCAATTCTGCCATTTCTGGGCAGTTTTCGGGTAGTTTGAAAGGGTCATATCTTACTCGTTACATGTCCGTTTGACAAACGGCTAGTCAATTTGGAAACTAGGCTGGGTGTACTTCATTTAAGTTCTTGATGAAAATTTTCCAAAACTGACTCGATCAGTGAGTAAAATGGCTCTCGACATGGTTACCCAAAAATACAGTTTACACTTAGAATATTTCCCCATTTTTAGTGCTGGTAAAAATATATGTTTCGTCGGCTTTTCAAAAATTCATAACTAGGTCGTCATACGCCCGTTTGCTACGTTCTTTATATCCACGGGTTCGTCATAATATGAACTAACATGTTTTCAGTGGCTCGGGTCATCTAGACCACGACTAATGCCTCGTTTTGTCCCTTAAAGTTCGGCAAAACAGCAACAGTTTTTCTGAAAAATAGTTTTCGTCGCCTAACATCGAAAAATCATATCTCCTTCGTTATAAGTCGGTTTTTAGTGATTCAAGTGCCCACGGTTTCGTTTTTGAATGTATTTTCTGAATATTTAGGCCAAAATGGTTCAACTGTTCCTGAGTTTTCCAGAAATTCATTTTTGGGACAGTAGGTATGTTTATACGTTAAAAACACATTTTTCTAGTCCAAAACTTGATCAAACTAATTCCACACAACTCCACAAACACTCTTGATCTACCATACACCTTCTCAAAGGGTCATGGGGTCCTAAACATCACTAAATATAGTGGGATTCATGAGGTTGTTAATAAAACTAGTGGATCTATTGTTTGAGATGATTTATAAGTTAAATGGTATCATAAACATATGTAAGTTGCATTTTTAACTACAACAACTTGAAAATACATATCCACATGGATCAAATGAGAGTATGAGATGATAAAAATAGGTTCTTGAAGTTACTTACAATATAGGATGAGTTTGATGAGAAATTGATGAAAGCCTTGGGGTTTTTATTTCAAAACCCTAACAAGGATGTTAAAATGGACTAGTAGAGTACTTGATCTTGAAAAATTTATGGTTCCCCCTCTTTGTGTTCTTGATACCGTGGGTTTCGAGAGACAAAGGAGAGAGTGTTTTGATCTTGTGTTGTTAGTATAACGTTATAGTTTCATGTTATAAGAAATAAAATCAAGGAACAAGAAAACACCATTCATAAATGAGGTATGGCCTTGCCTAAGAATTTTGGAAATAAGCAAATGGGGGGGCGTCCTTTTGGATGAAAACTTGGGCAAGCAAAGATATTTTACAATAATATTAAAAGTATTAGTTGATTTGGTGTATACTTCGGGTGTTATCGGGTACCGGGTTGTCTTGAAAAAATATTAATGAAGCGACGTAAAATACGACGAAGTTGTATAAATTGTAAAAATATATTCCTGACAAGAGTCGGGTGTCAGAATAATTATCGGGTTGAAAATTCGCAAAATGACGGAGTTATAAGCTCCTGACGAATATTTTAGCGATTGGTTTAAAAACACCGGGTAAATTAATAATATCACCTCTATATTATTAAATTTAGTATGAAAATATACTAGGATCATTATCGGGAGTATTTGGTATAATGTAATTAGAAATTACTGAGTGGTAACGTTAATTATATAAATAACCATACGTAAATTATAATAACGCATACCCGTGAATGAACTACTGTACTTAATATGATACTGATGATATGCAGACTCCTCTAGTCTACGTGATGTGTCCTTAACTGAAATGCATGAATTCACAGCTAAACCGAACCGGTTACGTGAATTTTTGAACACTCGTAAACTCGGTTTACGAATTAATGAATGCTGATGATGAACTGAAATTTTATCCGGGAATGAATAGTGTCACGTGAATAGTAAAATTTCCGAAAGTTTCTCAAAATACGAAATTGACCTCGAAAACGATGAATAGTGAAAAGTGAATAGTGATCGGTGAATAGTGAATAGTAATCAGGAATAGTAATTTTTCGAGGTTCGAAAAAATGGCCAGAAATTACGGGTTGTGACATTCTCCACCCGTTAAAGGAATTCAGTCCCTGAATTCAGTTTGTGTTGGTCTCTGGAGTGGATTCGGTAAAGAAATGTGGATGTTTGAAGTCGCATCTAGTCTTCCCGCTTCTAAGTAAACTCAGGACCTCTGCGAGAATTTCAGCGAACCTTAACGATACGAATTTGATTCTGCTTCATTGTTTGACCTCGCGGTGTATGATTCCTGTTGTTTCCTCCACGAAATTGAGCTTATCGCCGAGCTGAATTTCTTCCAATGGAATTACGACCGATTTGTCTGAAAGTCACTTCTTACGGTTTGTTACGAAAGGTGTTGGGTATGCTGCTGAGCTCTAACAGAAGCTCAAGTCTGTATGTCAGTCGGCTGATTCGGGTTAAAGTCTTAAATGGTCCAATGTACCTAGGGTTCACTTTCCCGTGTTCCCAAAATTGTATCATGCCTTTCCAAGGCAAGGTTTTCAACATAACTCGTTCTACAGTGAGAATTCTAATGATTTGCTGCTTAGGGATACCTAATCCCAATGATTTTGCATCCTGAACTGACCTAACTTTTCTATTGTTCTCTTGTTGTTTGTAACTGATTCTTGGCTTGTACGATTTCCTTTGTTGTTTCACAACTGAGTTCTAGGCTAGTGAATTGGACTTTCTGAATTTTGGTCTGCCAATAGATAATTGGTACTTCCACCATAGGGTGTCTTAAAGGGTGTAATCTTTGTATTTGTGTGATGGCTATTATTGAAGGTAAAATCTGTCAATGTCAAAGGTTTACTCCAAACAATTCAAAGTTGATTCTATGGTGTTGAGCACGTCCTATAGCGCTTGGTTAGTTTCCTTAATGTTTGTTGGTTCGAGGATGGTAGGTCGTGCGTATATCTGATTGGTTAAGGATATCTTAAAGGAATTGTCAGAACTTTGCCTCCAACCTGAAATTCTAATGGTTTGCATCAAACATCGACGTAACTTTTTGGTCGGCTTCTGGCTGCTTTAAGTCTTTCTCAAATCTGAATTATCTTTTCTGTGGTTTCGCGAACCATGTCTGGACCATTGAGTTGTGCTTGACCAACTTCGGTCCAACGAACAGGGGACCGACACCTTCGACCATAGAGTGCCTCGAATGGTGCTGCTTTTATGCTCGTGTGATAGTTGTTGTTATAAGAGAACTCGATCAATGGCAAATGGTTAGCCCCAACCATTTCCAAAATCAATCACACATGCTCTGAGTATATCTTCCAATATTTGAATCGTTCTCTCGCTCTGACCATCGGTCTGAGGATGATAGGCATTGCTCATGTCCAACTTGCTTCCAGATGAATCTTGTAATGATTGCCCGAAGTTTGAAGTAAAGTGACTATCTCGGTTGGAAATGATAGAAATTGGTGCACCGTGCTTGATACTATTTCCTTGACATAAACTCAGGTAAGCTGGTCCACAGTATAAGTCTCTCTAATTGGAATGAAATGGACTGATTTGGTAAGGCGATCGACGATTAGCCAAATAGCATCGAAATCGTCTGATGTCTTGGGAGGTTTGGTGACGAAATCCAATGTAATACATTCTCATTTCCACGGAGAAATTTCTGGTTGTTCAAGTAATCCTGATGGTTTCTTGTACTCGGCGTTTACTTTAGTGCCAGCAAGGCATTTGCTAACATACTTAGCTATTTATGCTTTCATATTCGGCCACCAATATAGTTTCTTGAGATCCTGATACATCTTATCAGAACTTGGGTGAATGGAGTACATCGACTTGTGCGACTCGTGCATGATCAACTCTCGTATTCCACCATAGAGAGGTATCCAGTTTCTATCCTTGAAGCACAATACTCTGTCTGACCTCTTTACTAAACCATTTGCATTCTTTGGCATACCATAGAGTTTCTCATTCTGTCGATTTTATTCCTTGAGTGCCTCAACTTGAGCCTCGAGGATTCGTGATGGTAAAAGTGAAATGATTGTCATTCTCAAAGATCTGACTCTCAACGGCTTGAGGTTAGGTTATGCTTGGATGACGTGCTTCTAGACGGCGGTTCACGAGATGATGTAGGTGTGAATGCTCTTGCAACGATTGTGTACACACACATTAATTTTTGAAACCTTTAGAAATCGAGTAGGAATGCAACCCGGACATAATTTTATTATAACTATTCCCAGTATTGCAAAATTCATCTCTGAGTCGAACATAGGTGGTCAGGCTATGTCCCACTGTCCAGGGTCGAATATAGATGACCAGTCTATATTCCACCGAGGTTCAATGAATTTTGGAATACTTAGCTCAGTTATACTAATACCATGTCCTTCACATTTAAGGGATGTTCTGATAGGCTAAGGCAAGGGACCAAACTCGTGGTCGAATGATGAAACTACGCAAGGAAAAGGCGTAACGTTATGAAGTGTATGATATGTGAGCATGTTTATATGAAAGACAATCATAGTAATCAATGAGAATAAGTGGGTATAAATGATTTGATAATAAGACACAAATCTTATTAAATATGTCAGCAAATAACCACAAATGAGGCATCAGCTTGGCAGGCAGGCACGCGGCGGTCATAGGGTTAAGTTTTTGTAAATGTAGCTATAGTCTAGGTTTTAAAATCACCCAGTTCCCTATAACCTGGCTCTGATACCAATCTGTCACACTCCCAAATTCGGGTCCAGCGGAAGACAACGTGTCGCTGGGGTGTAACTCAATTGGTATCACAACACAAGTGTAAAGAACGGTTTTCATCTCAATCATTTAAGATAAAACTGTTTAACAAAAATATTGAATTTTACATTGTTAAAAGTAGTGCAGAAATAGGCCCTTTAAATAGGTAAAACGGTCCCAAATGTTTATCAGAGTCTTCTATGACCATGCCATGCCTTGCCAAAAGCCTCCAGTAGCGTGCCATTGCTTATACCTGAAAATACATGCTAAAAGTGTCAACACGAGGTTGGTGAGTTCACAGAGTTTATGAAAAATGTAAAGCCTTTGAATGAAGATTTCCCAGCAAAGGCATTGTAAATCCACCCAGTTCCAAGTCCCGCCCATAACAAGACTTGCAACCTGTGTGTTCACAACCCATTGCCACATGTGATTTGGTTTATATAAATGAAGTGCTTGTACGGAAACCATAAGTATAAAGGTGTATGACAAAAATGTCACATAAAAATGTTACAATATCTCTTAAGCTCATGACCCCGAAGCTTGACTGATTATGAATGCCCCCTCAGAGTGTTTGCCGAACACTCTGAATTTGGATATGATAAAAATGAAATACGTTCGTATGACTAGTTGGCGCTACCAACTACGAACGGAGGCGTCACCCTCAATAGATCTATTCACTCACTCTCGCTTACCCCGTAATTAGCGGTCCATGATAAATAAATGGGGACTTAAATTGGCAATGATGGTAACTTAAGCAATGTAACTGAGTTTGTATACTTTGGTCCGTATAAAAATGGTATAATACATTCTCCCCCAAAAATGGTTACAAAACAAGTAAAGTAGGGGAAATGATACTCACGATAATCCTTCAAAGATTATAGTGCTTATGAAAGTATCTGAAAATAATTGAGCATGTATTCTCCCCCAAAACGATTATAAAACATATTAAAGGAGGGCCTATGAAACTCACCTGATGCGATAGCTACAATGATAATAACGAATACGCTGAAATGAGGCTCGGTCTCTAACCGCGACCTAATATGAGGATATGATCTAATGTAAGCAAATGAAATGATGCTACACATGCAAATACGTATGTTAACGATACCACTTGTTTCTTTTGAAAATATCATTTATTGTCGAAAAATACGTTTTTAACATCTCGTTAAGTCGTATATTACTTTTCATGTAATTATGTTGAAACGATACTCCATGATCCTTGTTTGGTGTTTAATCGTCAATTATAATGTTTTCGTCGCAATTTATTATTTTTCTCAAAGTTTGTAAAATGACTAAGTAGCCTCGCAAAGCTAGTCGTCAAACAGTGTACGTTAGGAATTAGGAATCAAACTCAGTGTTTTTGGAAATCTTGTAACAATATTTACAACTCGTAGAACTGACGTTTTGTCCAGAAAGGTCTTGATCATAAAGATAAGTAGTCGTTAAGTTAGCTACTCAAGCCAATTCTGCCATTTCTGGGCAGTTTTCGGGTAGTTTGAAAGGGTCATATCTTACTCGTTACATGTCCGTTTGATAAACGGCCAGTCAATTTGGAAACTAGGCTAGGTGCACTTCATTTAAGTTCTTGATGAAAAGTTTCCAAAACTGACTCCATCAGTGAGTAATATGGCTCTCGACATGGTTACCCAAAAATACAGTTTACACTTAGAATATTTCCCCATTTTTAGTGCTGGTAAAAATATATGTTTCGTCGGCTTTTCAAAAATTCATAACTAGGTCGTCATACGCCCGTTTGCTACGTTCTTTATATCCACGGGTTCGTCATAATATGAACTAACATGTTTTAAGTGGCTCGGCTCATCTAGACCACGACTAATGCCTCGTTTTGTCCCTTAAAGTTCGGCAAAACAGCAACAGTTTTTCTGAAAAATAGTTTTCGTCGCCTAACATCGAAAAATCATATCTCCTTCGTTATAAGTCGGTTTTTAGTGATTCAAGCGCCCACGGTTTCGTTTTTGAATGTATTTTCTGAATATTTAGGCCAAAATGGTTCAACAGTTCCTGAGTTTTCCAGAAATTCATTTTTGGGACAGTAGGTATGTTTATATGTTAAAAACACATTTTTCTAGTCCAAAACTTGATCAAACTAATTCCACACAACTCCACAAACACTCTTGATCTACCATACACCTTCTCAAAGGGTCATGGGGTCCTAAACATCACTAAATATAGTGGGATTCATGAGGATGTTAATAAAACTAGTGGATCTATTGTTTGAGATGATTTATAAGTTAAATGGTATCATAAACATATGTAAGTTGCATTTTTAACTACAACAACTTGAAAATACATATCCAAATGGATCAAATGAGAGTATGAGATGATAAAAATAGGTTCTTGAAGTTACTTACAATATAGGATGAGTTTGATGAGAAATTGATGAAAGCCTTGGGGTTTTTATTTCAAAACCCTAACAAGGATGTTAAAATGGACTAGTAGAGTACTTGATCTTGAAAAATTTATGGTTCCCCCTCTTTGTGTTCTTGATGCCGTGGGTTTGGAGAGACAAAGGAGAGAGTGTTTTGATCTTGTGTTGTTAGTATAATGTTATAGTTTCAGGTTATAAGAAATAAAATCAAGGAACAAGAAAACACCATTCATAAATGAGGTATGGCCTTGCCTAAGAATTTTGGAAATAAGCAAATGGGGGGGCGTCCTTTTGGATGAAAACTTGGGCAAGCAAAGATATTTTACAATAATATTAAAAGTATTAGTTGATTTGGTGTATACTTCGGGTGTTATCGGGTACCGGGTTGTCTTGAAATAAATATTAATGAAGCGACGTAAAATACGACGAAGTTGTATAAATTGTAAAAATATATTCCTGACAAGAGTCGGGTGTCAGAATAATTATCGGGTTGAAAATTCGCAAAATGACGGAGTTATAAGCTCCTGACGAATATTTTAGCGATTGGTTTAAAAACACCGGGTAAATTAATAATATCACCTCTATATTATTAAATTTAGTATGAAAATATACTAGGATCATTATCGGGAGTATTTGGTATAATGTAAGTAGAAATTACTGAGTGGTAACGTTAATTATATAAATAACCATACGTAAATTATAATAACGCATACCCATGAATGAACTACTGTACTGAATATGATACTGATGATATGCAGACTCCTCTAGTCTACGTGATGTGTCCTTAACTGAAATGCATGAATTCACAGCTAAACCGAACCGGTTACGTGAATTTTTGAACACTCGTAAACTCGGTTTACTAATTAATGAATGTTGATGATGAACTGAAATTTTATCCGGGAATGAATAGTGTCACGTGAATAGTAAAATTTCCGAAAGTTTCTCAAAATACGAAATTGACCTCGAAAATGATGAATAGTGAAAAGTGAATAGTGATCGGTAAATAGTGAATAGTGAATAGTAATCGGGAATAGTAATTTTTCGAGGTTCGGAAAAATGGCCTGGAATTACGGGTTGTGACAAAAATCGAGGTCGTCCCAAGAGCTATGTGTGCAGATCTAATTTAAGTTCTAGTGTCACTGGTTTTAAAAGGGTTTTTATAAATTGATTAATTAAACTAAATAAATGAAAGCAATTAAATGTGGAAGAGATATCAATAGGGAGAAATGTGCTAGCCTAGTTACTAATCTTGTTATGCTATGATTACGTTTTCTAATTAGTTTTTTCTATCGCTCCACATGGGGGTTTAAGTCACTAGACTCAGTTGGTCAATTCGTCTAGTCCTATTTTGCATAGCATCTTATTCTATAACCTAATGATTACAAGAGTTCGTGGGTTTACCCTATGGAAAAGTTATTGAGTGCCGCTACGATCTAAGACTTATTTAACGGAACCCGGCCTTTCGGATCTTAGGTTCCCCTTATCTTCTTAAGCATTTTTGTTTGGAAGGTGATCGTTGGGTAAAATTCTCACGCAAGATAGTGATAGTCCTATGGTCAATTCTTACCACTACTCATAACTTGATTCACTAGGGTCAGTTGGTCATTTCTCCTAGCTTGCTAGATACTACCCAAACTTCCATGCTACCGAAACAAGGGTGTCCCAAAATAAGCAAAGAAAGTATATGATGAACTCAAATAAGTACATTTTATTATCATCATTTATCCTATTTATTTGACTTGTTTTATTATATTATCTATGAGAATCGATACATTAATGTTTACTTTAGTAATTCTCAGGTAAAAACAAGCATTATGTGAAACTTGGCGATTTTGGACTAATTATGGAGCAAAACAAGCGAGATGTTAAAAGTCTATTGAAATCCAGAAGATGCACCGTATCTCACTCAACAGATACGACGCAGTATCATACTTAGATGAATTCGAAGACCATTGCCTGACTTTGAAGAATGCGCCCCATGCAATTATGTCATGCGCCGCATATGAAACTTTGGTCAAAGAAGAAGATCAAGCTCGTTCTACTCCAGATACGCCGCATTATACTTCTAACACACGGCGTATCACTATCAAGATTTCACAAGTTACAATCCAAGTACATGCGCCGCATACAAAGACCAAGTTACGCCGCATCTGAAGACGGTGTACGAATATTCCAGAATATATTAATCTTGGACCCCACGCGAAGTTAATTCAATGCGCCGCATCTATCAACTCTATGCGCCGCATCTATCCCTGAGACAGAAACTATAAATACCCCAAGGACAGACGAATTTGGAAGAGTCTTGGAGGAGAGATATAACCCTAGAGCCGAATTCAGACGACCAAGCAGCACAAGACACACCTCAAACAAAGATACAAGAGCTGTAAGAAGGTCCTGCATGTATTCAATTCATTAAGTAGTTTTGTTTTATTGTTTTAGTACACTTTAATTCATCAGGATTGATGGGCTTGTGTCATGTGACTACGGAAGATCATGCACTCCCCTTAATATTGTTTTCCCATTAATTAAAGTTTATATGTTGATGTCTTTGGTGACTTTTGTTAGTGCATTGATAACCTCTGTGTCTAGCTGAGTCTTGCTTGGGTCGCCATGCCCCTTCCTCGCCTATTTATTAGAGACGCTTAAATAAATAGGATAGACATAAGTAATCATTAAGGGTTTACTCGCCGATAAGATTAGAGCCAACGAGAAAGGTTTAATTATATACACTTCATATAAAACTAGCAATAAAACAAGTGACAAGCTACTTAATTATCAGGACAGGTCTTCTTATTGTCTCGAGTATCTATCCGTGTACGTGTGTGCTAATCGCTGATTCGTGCTCATTAGTTTAGTTTTCCACTTAATTATAACCAAACCGTGCCAGTCTCTCAGGCTGAACCCCCTTGCGTTAGATTAAGTTGTATAGCTAACTTAGGATATTAAAATACTGATTAGAATAACTAGATAATACATTACACTCTTAGTGATCGACACTCTACTTACCATTATATTCATACTGACCGGGTACACTGCTCGTTAAGTGTGTGTGTTATTGATAAGTCGGCTAAATATAAATTTAAAACTTGAGTAGGCATTAATACTGCTAAACCGCAACGACACGCACGCGCATCAAGTTTTTGGCACCGTTGCCGGGGAGTGAATTGTTATTATCTGTTAATTTAATTTAGTATTTTAATTAGGTTTTTCTTTTTAGTTTTTTTTTTGATTCTAACCACTAACCCTGTTATATATTAGATAGATTGCATTCATTGTATAATTTGCGTATTTTCTGTTTTTTTTTTTCTGTAATTTTTGTTTCTTTTTTTTTATTTTTTTTTTGTTTTTCTTTTTCTGTATTTTTCTGCATTCTGCTGTCGTTGTATTGTGCTGATACAAACGATACGGCGTGTGAGGTCCTCTTATTTGATACACGGTTAAGGTGGTTAAACCTTGTGTCTTTGTGTATAAGATATATTGAGTTAATATGATTAAGTACGCGGAATTTACTTAACCACACTTAGAAGGTTATGTATGTTATGGAAATGGAAGAATTATATTTGTTACTTAACAATGAACAAAGAAAGTATTTCACTAAACGATTCAATATTATTCCAAATAATACGAGTGATCTTGTGTTTTTTCACTAGGGTTACAAAAACCTTGAATCTTATACTTCTAGATTTGTAATATGTTATTTTTGTTTGTTCTATGTCTTAACAGATATTCACATACATATTCACTAGACTAAGATCTCTTTTATAGTTGCAAAAGATCTTTACAAATTGCTTAAAAGTCTTGACCGACTTACTTGTTTAACTTATTCATATTGGTGTCAGTACATAAGATACAACATGTATCTATGTATACAACTTGTTAACTAAGCACATGGAGTAAGATATTATCTACCGTATATGTTTGACCAAAATACAATAAATATCTTTTCGATCTTATCCTATGAGTCACTGATCAGCAGTACCTTCATCTTGAACTAGCAGTACCTTGATGTACTAGCAGTACCTTGATCATGAACTAGCAGTACCTTGATGTACTAGCAGTACCTTGATGTACTAGCAGTACCTTTGACTTAGAGTAATTTCTAATACTCTAACTTCAGAATATTTAATTCCCAACAATCCTCCCCTAAACATGTGAATTAATTCAAACATGTTTTTCTGAATTAAATGAGGACTTGTGAAGATCTTTCAAACACTTCATGAATCTGAACTATTCTTCTATTCTGAACTCATCTGCTTTGTTCTTCTTTGACTTCAGCAATATCAAAACATTGTACCAAAAGATGGTGCAATTTCCTTGGATGGAGGAATTGTAAGAGGCAATGATTTCAACAAGTGAAATCATCTATCAGCATGCCTTTGCAAGTGATAAACAAACATAATGAACTGAAATTGAATCTTTCCTTCGTTTGATCTAGATAGAACTTTCTCCTTTAGAAATGCTTCATCCCTTCTAGATATTTGATCTGTTCTAATCATTTTCAACCTCTACATCATCATCTTGTATGCTCTTGTCTTCTCCTTCCTTCTATTGGTTTTTCTTCCTTTTCTGGGCAATTATTTCCTTCTCTGAGATTATAACCTCCCCTGAAGTAAATAACTTTAGTTTCCTCCCCTT
This sequence comes from Artemisia tridentata subsp. tridentata, assembly GCA_021014915.2. NCBI lineage: Eukaryota > Viridiplantae > Streptophyta > Magnoliopsida > Asterales > Asteraceae > Artemisia > Artemisia tridentata. The sequence continues at coordinate 199,668,106 of CP139508.1, forward strand.
GTTTGGAAGATCTCACTATGTACCTTGGACTGATCCATCAATGTGAACTTGTTGTCAGACAATATTGTACATGTAGCCATCAATTCATTAAAAGTTTAAGTTGCTGTCCTCATCACTTCTAGGTGTGTTAACTCCTATGAGAGGTGAATCAGTGGACATTTTGATTCATAGTCCATCAATGAATGGTTTTTCTGAATCCTTGAAAATCCTTTTAAGAAATCATTTAACTTAGTAGTATGTTCATGATTTTAGAATTAAAAAATCATACTACATTCAACCATTTTGAAAGAATCAAGTGAATAACAGTCACCTAATCAAAATTTCGGTTTAAAAATAACCTCTGGTTGTGTGAGAACCAATGTTTTTCAGTTATCACTAACTGCCTGTGAAAAGATAAATCTATTCAAAAGATTTTCTTGACAGGGTTTCCAGCTCATAGCAATTGTTACCTCCAACACAAGTGTTAGATTCACTTTTACTAGCTGTTCTTTCTATCAGATGTCCTTAGACTAACTCATTATACTTGAAAGTATAAAATGATAGAAAGTGAGTTGTATCAGTTACTATCTGATCAACTAAGTCATCAATTCAATTGTGAAATATCATAACTAGATTTCAAGAAAGAAGTTTTAAGGAGGTTTAATTCCTAAACTCAGTCCATCATAAATCTATTATGGTCAGCAATTTGATAAGAATTCTGCTGTTCCCATTTCACTTGAAATATCCTTTGTGTTCACATATTCATACCTGAAATAGTTAGTCTAAAACCAAAAGAACAATGTACAAAGTACTTGTCTTGCATTAGAATAATCATAAAACCAACTGTATGAATAACACAATTCAAATTTTGATATAGCAGTACCTTATAAATCCAGCAGTACTTTCAAAATTTTATGTACAAAAACACATTATATTGAAAATTTAAAGATTAAGCATTCCAATACTTGCTATTAAGTACTGAAACCTTGAAACATCAAAAGCTTTTGTTAACAGATCTGCAAAATTATGTTCTGAAGCAATTTTAAGAACTTGAATTAATCTTTTCTCATTGCAATCTCTTATAAAGTGATGTCTAATTTCAATGTGTTTTGTTTTAGAGTGTTGTACAGGATTTTTAATAATACAAATTGTACTACTATTATCAATATAAATAACAGTGTTTAAGAAATTGTACCCATAATCAAGAAGTTGGTTTTGAAGCCATAGAACTTGACTAGAGCAACTTGCAGTAGCTATATATTCAGCTTCAGTTGTTGAATTTGCCACACTTGTTTGCTTCTTACACTGCCATGAGACAAGTCTACACCCAAGGAATTGACATCCTCCAGTTGTTGACTTTCTGTCTAAGCTAGCACCAGCATAATCACTATCCGAATATGCTACCAAGTCAAAAGGAGATTCTCTAGAATACCATATACCCAACCTTGGTTGACCTTTAAGATATCTAAAAATTCTCTTGACTGCAATTAAATGAGAAACCTTTGGAGTAACTTGAAATCTTGCACATACACAAACAGGAAACATGATATCAGGTCTAGATGATGTAAGATACATCAAGGAGCCTATCATAGATCTGTAACTGTGTACATCTACATTTTCTCCATCTTCATCTTTCAGAAGGTGCTTCTCTGGGTCCATTGGTGTGCTTGCAATTTTTGAATCAGCAAATTGAAATTTTCTAAGTATCTCTGCAACATATTTGTCTTGACTAATAAATATGCCTTCAGATGATTGCTTAACTTGCAAACCCAAAAAGAATGTAAGTTCTCCCATAGAACTCATTTGAAACTTATCTTTCATAAGCTTCTCAAATTCTAAACACATTTCCTTCCTTGTAGATCCAAAGATAATGTCATCCACATACACCTGCACTAACAAAAGATCCTTCTTGTGCTGTTTGATGAAAAGTGTCTGATCAATCTTTCCTCTTTGAAATCCATTTTCTAATAAATAGGAAGCAAGTGTTGCATACCAAGCTCTTGGTGCCTGATGAAGGCCATAGAGAGCTTTCACTACTCTGTACACTTTGTTTGGATGTAATGGATCAATGAAACCAGGAGGTTGTGAAACATACACCTCTCTTCCAATTTCACCATATAAAAATGCACTTTTGACATCCATTTGATAGACTGTGAAGCCTAAAAATGAAGCATAAGCTAGAAACAGCCTAATTGCCTCAATCCTTGCTACTGGAGCATAAACTTCATCATAGTCTATTCCTTCTTCTTGTGTGTACCCTTGTGCTACTAGTCTAGCCTTATTTTTTATCACAATTCCTCTTTCATCCCTTTTGTTCTTAAAAACCCATCTAGTGCCAATTACCTTTTCATTCCTAGGTAAATCTGCTAGCACCCAAACCTTTTGAATCTTGAACTGAAGAAGCTCTTCTTGCATAGCCTCTACCCAGCTTGAATCATCTAGGGCTGTAAGAATATTCTTTGGTTCCTTTTGAGAGAGAAAACATACAAATAAACATGAGTTTGAAAGTTCATGTTGTTTTGAAGCATAAAGGGCATCAAGAATCCCTTTTTGGTCTGAAGAAACCAATTGTCTTCTTGTCTTCACACCAGATTGTATATCTCCAATCACATTATCCAGGGAGTGAACTTTGTGAATCCTTGTGTGTGGTGTTGTAGGAACATGATAAGATGGTGTAAGATTAGTCACATCCACTTCATAGTCTTGGAACTCTGCATCTTTTGAGTGTGAAGGACCAGCAGGACCTTCAGCTGAACTAACAGTTCCTTCAAATAAACTACCAGTACCTTGAGAAGTACTAACAGTACCTTGCTCTGACTCAGCAGTACCATCAATATTTAACATATTGAGTTGTTCCTCTGTTCCAACATCTCTTCTTTGAGCCTCAACATCTTCTTTGGCTTTACCAGAAGAAGATTCATCATTGTTTGAAGCTAAATCCACACTGGTACTTGACCACAATGGCATAATGACATCAGATTGATCTTTATCTAACTCCACCTCATTTGTTGCTTGTGAACCTAAAAAATTATTAGTTTCTGCAACAACAGGTAAATAATTCATAGAGTTTGTTAGATAATCAAGATCAAATATCCATTTGGGTCCTTGACCTACTACATTGGATTTGTTTTCCTGAAACTCCACATGTAGTTCTTCTTGAACTTTCTCAGTTCTTAAGTTGTAAACTCTAAAAGCTTTGCTAACAAGAGAATATCCAACTAAGAAACCTTCATCTGCTTTACCATCGAATTTTCCTAAATGGTCTAAGGTATTGAGAATTGTCACATGACATCCAAAAGGTCTAAGAAATCCTATTGCAGGAGTTCTACCATTAAAGAGTTCATATGATGTCTTATTGTGAGGCTGCACAACTAAAACTCTATTTTGAACATAGCAAGCAGTGTTAATTGCTTCTGCCCAAAAGATTATAGGTAGCTTAGAATCAGCTAACATTGTTCTAGCAGCTTCAATTAGTGTTCTATTCTTTCTTTCAACCACTCCATTCTGTTGTGGTGTTCTAGCAACACTATATTCTCTCCTAATACCTTTTTCTTTGCAGAAATCATCCATAACTCTATTTCTAAACTCTGTCCCATTATCACTCCTAATGACTTTTACTTTCTTGCTTACTTGGTTTTCTATCAGTGTAATGAATTCCTTAAGGATGCTTGATGTCTCATCCTTAGAGGCTAAAAAGAAAACCCATGTAAATCTGCTATAGTCATCAGTTATAACAAGACAATATTTTTTATGTTGTATACTCCTTACTGAAACTGGTCCAAATAAGTCCATATGCAGCATAAACAATGACTGATTGATAGAGTTAAAAATTTTGGGCTTACAAGTGGCTTTGTGTTGTTTGCCTTTTAGACAAGCAATGCATGTTTGATCATTTTCAAATCTTTTGTGAGGTAAACCTCTTACCAAACCATTCTTAACAATTTTATTTATGGTTTTAAAGTTAATATGACCAAGCCTTCTATGCCATAACATTGATTCATCCAATGTGGCCTTTGATACAAGACAAGTTAAATCTTCTTTAGGAATGATGTTCTTCATATCAACACTATACATATTGGCCTTTCTAGGAATTCTAAGAAGTACTTGATTTTCATCAGGCATCTTAAAATCCTTAGATAGAACAAGACATTCAGTGTCAGTAAAAAGTACATTATTCTTTTTGTCACACATTTGTGAAACACTAAAAAGATTATACTTTAACTCTTGTACATAGTACACATTTTCAAAATCTAAATTTCCGGTTTTAATAGTACCTTTACCAGAAATTTTGCCACGAAAACCACCTCCAAAGGTAACATATCCTCCATTGAATTCTTGAAAATCTGAAAGATAAGACATGTTGCCTGTCATGTGATTGGAACATCCACTATCTGAGTATCCTTGATCTTGATGATCAATAGAATGTCCCTGCACACAAATAAGAAAGTTAGTTTTCTTTGGGGATCCAAGCCATTACTGACTTGAATCTGCCTCTTGCATCAATATAGTTTAATCTTTTAAGGACTGTTGATGCAACATTGGATTTTTGAATCCAACATGCTGAGGCCTTAACAGCATTTGCCCTATTACCCTTAGCAGCAGAGTGAGTAACATGTTTAGCAGAGTCTGCTAACTTCGAATTCACACCCTTTGGTTTCCAAATTTGTTTGTGGACCACTGCTTTTGTTTGAATGGGCCTTAGAACAGTTTTAGATGCATGTTTGAAAGTTGTTTTTGCATCCTTAGCTGTTGAGTTTGGGCTAACAGTCATCAAAGGTCTAACAGTACCGTTAGATTTACCAGTACCTTTAATTTGAACTGGCAGTACTTTGTTAACATGACCTTTTTGTCTGTCAGGACCTTTGGGTCCAGACTTGTTTGAGACTGTTCTGGGTTTAGTTCTATGAGTATTAGAGTGAAAGAGAGTTTGAGGAGTTTGCCTTTTGTAGTTCACCCTATTGTATTCATACCCAGTTACCCTTTGGTTGCAGAAAGCTGCAAGATGGTCAAAACTACCACATGTATAACAAGCTTTATTGTAAAAGGCAAAGTCATCACCTAATTGGTTAGACTTGAGGTTGTTCCAATTCCTTTGGTTACCTCTGGGCTTGTTTGTAGTTCTATATTGTTCACAATATCTAACTGGTTTCCTAACAGTCTTAACATTTGACTTAGGCCTGTTAGTGTTGTGATTGACTATCTTAGGAAGACTTGTTCCTACTTTCTTAACCAAGACAGGTTTAGACATAACCTGTTCTTCTTCACTATCACTATCAGTTGTGCAATCTTCAACAACTATAGCATCTCCTTTCTTAACAAAGGACACCTTGTCCTGATAAGATAAAGTTTTATCTAAACTTTTACTTACCTTTTCTATCTTAGGAGATTTAGTGACCTTAGAACCATATTCCATGATTGGTTCTTGAAACTCAGGTAACCCTGTGTGTGCTAAATCAATACCTGGAGGTGAATGAACACCTCTGTATGGTGGGGGTACAGACTTAAATCCAACACCAGAATTAACTTTATCAATAACTTGGGCTTCCCAAAGCTTATTGAATCCTTCTGAGGAATGTGCTAAAACATCCACAGAAACCTTTACATTTTCTCTTTCATTTTTGTGTTTAGCTAATGAATCATTCAACTCAACAATACACTCATCTCTGATCTTAATGTCATTTTTTAGTATATTGATGTCATCAGCAAAATGAATTTCATTATTTTTAAAATGTAAGACTTGTTTTTCTAAAACACCTAGTCCTCTTTTGTGATTAGCCAAATTAAACAAAGAATCAAGTAGCTCTTGTTTATGAGCTTCAAATCTCTTATTAAGGTCTTCATAAGCTTTAAGATTAGGACATGATTCAGTACAAGATGTAATATTGTTTACCTCTGAATCAGAATGAGCCATTAGAGCAAATTCATTGGCCAAAAGAGCAGCATTTGGTGGTGCATCCTCTTCAATAGCCATAGAGCTCCAATCATAACCAATACCATCAATAGCCAACATAGCCTTTGGCTCTTCAACAGTAACTTCCTTTCTCCTATCTTGCTTATACCATGTGTTTCTATTCTCCTGCTTTCTTGGGCTTCTACACTCCTTAGCAAAGTGTCCTAACCTATGACAGTTGAAGCACTCTACTTTCTTCTTATCAAACCCAGCAGTGTCATTACCATTTATGGTAATCTGCTTCCCAGTTCTTTGCCAATACTTCTTAGCCCTCATGCTAAGCAAAGCAACCTGCCATTTAATATCCATAGCTTCCAAATCATCACCATCTACCTGTTCAAGGTCTTCATGGTTGAGAGGAGAGCCATTAGATTGACTGGTAATAAAAGCATAGAATGTTGAATCTCCAAGACCAGCAACATCCTTGTGAGAACTTGTAGAAGGAGCACTTTCACCTTCATCTACCTCTTCACTCTTACTAATACTAGGAACTGACAAAAGTGCCACGTTTCCAGAACTAGTACCATAATGACCAGATTTCTTTAGACTTTGTTCAACAATTTTGAAGTTGTTGTACAAATCATTGAGCTTCATGGTTTCAATGTCTGGTTTGTTCATCCAGACAACAACATGAGTATGGAACTCATCAGGTAGACTTCTTAAAAACTTCATGTTGAGATCTTCCTTCTCTGTCTCAACACCCAACACAGCTAACTGACTGACAAGCTTGTGTAACCTTGAGAATAGCTTATCAAGAGGCTCATTACTAAAGGCAGTAAAGTTTTCAAATTGTTGCTTTAATAATGTCTTCTGTGTCTTTTTGGTAGTCTCATTACCACCAAAATATGCACAAATCTCTTCAAAAAGAGTTTTTGCATCAAGATACTTGTTAAATGATAGCATCTGCTCACTAGGAATGGTCATAAGCAACAAATTTCTTGCTTTCTGATCATTTCTCTTCAGTATCTTCTCTTCATTTGACACTGGTCCAGTATTTCTTTTTCTACTAGTTTTACCTTCTAGGACAACTTCTGAGTAGCTTGGTGAAAAAGAATCACCATATATAATTATATCCCAAAGGGTATAATCTTGGACCATGAAATATTGCTCAATTCTCATCCTCCATAACTCAAACTCATTGGGTTTGATCATGGGCAACTTTGCAGCAACATTTGTTTGAACATCCTGAGCTTCCATTTCTGTTTCTTCTAAATCAAATATATCAACCCTAAGCTCTGATACCAACTGTGAGGTCCTCTTATTTGATACACGGTTAAGGTGGTTAAACCTTGTGTCTTTGTGTATAAGATATATTGAGTTAATATGATTAAGTACGCGGAATTTACTTAACCACACTTAGAAGGTTATGTATGTTATGGAAATGGAAGAATTATATTTGTTACTTAACAATGAACAAAGAAAGTATTTCACTAAACGATTCAATATTATTCCAAATAATACGAGTGATCTTGTGTTTTTCACTAGGGTTACAAAAACCTTGAATCTTATACTTCTAGATTTGTAATATGTTATTTTTGTTTGTTCTATGTCTTAACAGATATTCACATACATATTCACTAGACTAAGATCTCTTTTATAGTTGCAAAAGATCTTTACAAATTGCTTAAAAGTCTTGACCGACTTACTTATTTAACTTATTCATATTGGTGTCAGTACATAAGATACAACATGTATCTATGTATACAACTTGTTAACTAAGCACATGGAGTAAGATATTATCTACCGTATATGTTTGACCAAAATACAATAAATATCTTTTCGATCTTATCCTATGAGTCACTGATCAGCAGTACCTTCATCTTGAACTAGCAGTACCTTGATGTACTAGCAGTACCTTGATGTACTAACAGTACCTTTGACTTAGAGTAATTTCTAATACTCTAACTTCAGAATATTTAATTCCCAACACGGCGCATCTGTTTTCACAGATACAGCGTATTGCGTTAAATTTTTATAAAATACAACGCGTTTAATAAATTCGAGTACGACGCATCTTTCCCCAAGATACGGCGTATTCTGTTTTTAATAAGAAATTTTTCTAAACCCTAACGCCATACGACGCCTCTGTTTTAACAGATACGGCGTATCTTCTATTTAAATTAAAAACAGTTTTTCGAATTATTAAACAAAAGCGACGCATCGATCTTTATCGATACGGCGCATCTACTAAATCAAAAATCTTGTATTTTGAAACGTGACGAAAATACGGCGCATTAGCTTTTGTTAATACAACGCATTTAATTTTAATAAATATAATCGATTTTTGATAATTTAAACTGGATACGGCGCATTCTAAATTATAAGCGGCGTATCTGTTTTCCGAATAAAAGTCTGATTAAATTTTAACGTAATAAGATACGGAGTATCCAACTTTTTGGATACGGCGCATCGTTTGAAGATATCAGCAACTTTTAATTTTCGTATTCCGTTTTCGTTGTTAATTTTCTGATATCATACTTTCTTGAACATAATCTACTGATGCTTTTGTGATGATTTCAGGAAGTGCATGACCAGGAGTTCAACTAAGAACTTGATTAAACCTTTCGAAGATCCTGAACGAGCCTTACATTCGCTTAAAAGGCTTTTCAACACAAAAAGCTTTGAAATCTCAAGTTCGTTCGAGCTTGATTACTTTTCTGAAGAGAAGGAGGAAGAAGAAACAGAAACAATGACGGAAAACACTACTATGGAGGAATACATGAACAAAACCCGTGCTGATTACAGTTCAGGAGTTGCTAGACCGAAGTTTGATGAAAAGTCAAAGTTTGAGTTGAAGGGTCAGTTTCTCAAGGAGCTAAGAGAAAATGCTTTCAGTGGAACAGAACATGAAGATGCTAATGAACATGTTGAAAAAGTCCTCGAGATTGCAGATTTGTTTACTACAGAAGGAGTCTCTGACGATCAACTTATGCTAAGAATCTTTCCAATTTCGCTTAAAGGAGATGCTAATAAGTGGCTAAGGAATGAACCTGCTAGTTCAATCACAACATGGGAAGATTTGAAGAGCAAATTCCTGAAAAGATATTGTCCACCTGCTAAAACTGCTAAAAAGATGGAGGCTATCAACAATTTCAAGCAAGAGCCTGATGAAACTCTTTATCAAGCTTGGGAACGATTTAAAGACTTATTGATGAAATGCCCTCAACATTATCTAAATCCAATGCAGGAGATAATATTGTTCTATCAAGGATTGGACGTGCCTACTAGACAAATCTTGGATGCTAAGGGAGCTGTGCCTCAAATGAGTACAGCCGATGCTAGAAAAGCTATCCAAGAAGCTGCTGATCACTCTCAAAAATGGCACGACGGAACCTCTACTAGATCTAAGAGCAGCACTAATTTTGATGGGTTTGCTGCAATTCAAGCTCAATTGGATAAAATTAGTAGAGAGATGAAGAAGCGTGATGAGAAAGTTTATGCTGCCCATGTTGGATGTGAAAAATGCGAAGGACCTCACTACACTAAAGATTGCCCTAAAATGAACGAAAGTGAGACTTTTGAAGAAGCATACTACACACAATTTGGACAACCATTCCGACCTTCAGGGAGATTTAGGGAAGCTGCTCCGGGATATTATCAAAAGAACAACTATAATCCCACTTATCAAGAAAGGAGGCAGACTTTGGATGACACTCTAAAGAAAATTATGGCCGATGCTGCTAAAAGACATGAAGAGAACACCGCTATGATCAAAGAAATCCGAGCCTCAACGGATACTATAACAAGAAATCAAGGGGCTTCGATCAAAGTATTGGAACAACAAATCGGACAAATGAGTAAGGTTCTTCAAGAAAGGGGATACGGAAGTCTACCTAGCTCAACTGAAACTAACCCAAGAGATCATGTCAAAGCCATATGAACTACTGAAGAAGTTACGCCTAACATACCTTTTCCTAGAAGATTGATGAATGGTAATGATGCTGCAAAGCCCGAATTTTTCTTTAATTCTTCAATCAGTTTAAGGAGGTTACTCCACGAGAAGGCAAAGATTGAAGAGGAGATCAAGGCTACAATGAAAGAAGAGAGCTCTGCAACCGACTTACGTGCCTTGCCTCATAAAGAAAAGGACCCAGGAAGTTTTACTTTACCTTGTTCAATTAATGACATATCTTTCAATAATGTATTAGCTGACTTAGGAGCTAGCGTTAGTGTTATGCCCCTTAAGACATTCACTACCCTAGGACTAGGAAAATTAGCACCAACTAAGCTGCTTATTGAATTGGCTGATAAAACGGTAAAATGACCTGATGGGGTTGCTGAAAATGTGCTAGTTAAGATTGAGAAGTTTGTTTTCCTCGTAGACTTTGTTATATTAGATATGCCTGAGGATGTTAAGATTCCTTTAATCCTTGGAAGACCTTTCTTGTCTACCGCCCATGCTAAGATTAATGTGTTTAAAAGAAAAATCTCATTAAAGGTAGGGAATAATAAACTAGTCTATAAGTGCCAAAATCATGCTAAAAGCATAATTAGAGGCGTCTATGTGCTAGGATTAAGAGAACGTATGGACCTCGATCTAGAAGCTAGGCTTATGGTAGAAACATTGATTCAAAACAACTCAACTAATCCTAATCATGAGAACCTCGAGAAATTTATTGACCTTAATGTACCTACCGAACTTAGGCGCGATATTGTTAATGATTCTGATGATGAGTGGTATGATTGCGAAGTAATTAACAAACGTAGGAGAATAGTTGAGAATACAAATTTGAATAATGATATGTTTATTGAACTACCACCCCACCTTGCATACTTATGCCTATATAATAATAAGAATTTCCCGTCTAACATTTTGTCATCTCTGCCCGAAAGGGACAGAACTTTGTTTGTACAGATATTAAAGAAGAATGGTGTGGATATTAAGGACGAGCAAGGAGTGTTCAATATTACTGGACTGGCGATGAGGGAGCGCGATGCTTCCGACTCTTTCAGTGATCGGTATTAAGGAGTTGAACGTGAGTCTAACTTGAAGACTCTGGAATAAAGACAAGTGTTGATCGGGAGACAACCCAGAAGAAAAATTTTTACTTTTCTGTTCTGTGTCGAGTCTGTCAGACCTGCAGACGATGCGGCGCATCTCCATCATAAGATGCGACGCATCACCTGCACTGGTCATATCTTATTTCATTTTCTGCATTTTTATTTTTGACTTTAAAACTTTATGTCAGTTTATTTAATGCGGCGCATCCCTGGTTAAGGATACGACGCATCTTTTATTCACAGTTTATTCCAGGCTTGATACGGCGTATCTTCTTCCATAAGATATGGCGTATCGACTGACCTGATGATTTACAGTTTAATTTTTTTTTAGGTTTTATTTTTACTAACTGCTAATGTATTATGCAAGTTTGAACCTTCTTAACTCAGGTGTGTTAAAGTCTAAATGGTATTATAGATTCCTGCATTTTTGTGGATACATCATCAATGAAGCTTAAACGTTCTAATCCACAAGAAAGTTGATTTTTGCTCTTATACGAATAATGGAGGATCATACTGAGCAAATCTCAGGGGAGTTTTTCTGTTCTAATTCTTTTATTTTCCAGTTTTTAACCTTTGACACAAACAACGAGGACGTTGTTTAACTTAAGTGGGGGGATGGAGAATTAGAACACTTACTTGTCCTAAACTTTTTCAAAATTTGCTTAAAATGCGCTTAATATATCAAAATTTAAAATTTTTCTCATGTTTTTGTTTAAAGTCTAAATTACATAACCGCACACATAACTCTATTCTTTCAAAAATATTAAAATATTAGTGTGCTGGTGACTTGTAAACTTTAGAACTTGGCTTGTATACTATTCGAGACCACCATAATGAGTATTATCTATATAATTTGAGTGACTTGTCTAAATTGGTAAATTTCTAGGATTACACCCAAATAGCCTTTATATGTTATGTGATATTAACTAACTACACTGGTTAGTTAACCCCCGTATAAACCCTTTGTTACTCTCACTTTTAGAGTAAGATACCCCTAGAAAAACCCTCAGAGCCATTCCTTTCGCTTCTTACACCTTTGTTATAATGTTTCGATACACCCTTACACCTTAGCTTACCCTGTACATTAAAATCCGTGGTTAATTGCTTTAGGCAAAGTGTGTTTCCTTACATTACCTGTGTTCGCGTGCGTAATTCATTATCTTTGGTTAGGTCGGGAAATTGCACAATGCATTTGGTATGAAAGTAAATATTGTATAACTTTTAGTTTATTTTTCGTGTGTTTGCTACTTTCACTATTACAGTTATTTCTGAAAGTATGAAGAGTATGGAAAAATAGTGATAGAAAAGTTGTGAAATTTTACACATATAAAGTTTCAAAAAAAAAAAATCGAAAAAAAAAATAGAAAAGAAAAAGAAAAATGAAAAGTTGGAAGTTTGTTTTAACCAACTTATGTAAAGTTTTGTATTAAGTGGGAGATATCACCACTATTTGTTGTTGTATATTATATTTATGGATTGAATGGGAGTTGGCCGTTATGGGAATGCCAACTAAGGTTATTCTTTGATTGAGATTTTGTTGAGTATAATTCGTGTCTACCTAAAGCGTGTGTTTCAAGTGTTAAAGCGTGAGTTATTCAATGATATGAGTCTTATTCATGGGATGGTTGGGAAAGTGATTAACCACACTTAGGATTTTAATTTATCTGTTTTGTTTATTTTCATTTTACACCAATTTGTATCCCAAATATTATCCATACCCTATATCATTCTTCATCCAAACCTTTGATTTATTGAGATTAGGGATTTGAGCAATCTTAAGTATCGTAGTCGTGGATTCGGCTATGTATTTATGATTTTGTCGCCCTTTTTGATATAATATTATTGGTGAAGATTACTTGGTCCTATCTTTAGCCTATTCGAGTTAAGGATTTGAGCAATTGCAAGTATCGTGGTCGTGGATTCGATCATGTATTTGTAGTTTTGTCGCCTTTTCCGGAATATGAGATCGATAGAGATTAAAAAGGATGATCAACCCTTAACCAACAAACCCTTTTTACTGCTTTAGACTTGTTACTCCTTGGCTTTAGTGGGGGAGATGCGTATACTTGCCAAGCCTATGATAGAATATTCGTCACGACTAAGCAACTAAACGATTTAGAATTGTTTTACATTAAAAATTATTTTGGTTTCTACTTCGTTAAGTGTTTGGTTGTGTGATTATGACAAAACGAATACGTGCTTAAATATAAAAATAAATCCTAATATCTTTTAGGATACATTTTCATACGATTAATTATAAGGTTTACTTGGGGACAAGTAAAGTTCAAGTGGGGGGATATTTGATGAACTCAAATAAGTACATTTTATTATCATCATTTATCCTATTTATTTGACTTGTTTTATTATATTATCTATGAGAATCGATACATTAATGTTTACTTTAGTAATTCTCAGGTAAAAACAAGCATTATGTGAAACTTGGCGATTTTGGACTAATTATGGAGCAAAACAAGCGAGATGTTAAAAGTCTACTGAAATCCAGAAGATGTGCCGTATCTCACTCAACATATACGACGCAGTATCATACTTAGATGAATTCGAAGACCATTGCCTGACTTTGAAGAATGCGCCACATGCAATTATGTCATGCGCCGCATATGAAACTTTGGTCAAAGAAGAAGATCAAGCTCGTTCTACTCCAGATACGCCGCATTATACTTCTAACACACGGCGTATCACTATCAAGATTTCACAAGTTACAATCCAAGTACATGTGCCGCATACAAAGACCAAGTTACGCCGCATCTGAAGACGGTGTACGAATATTCCAGAATATATTAATCTTGGACCCCACGCGAAGTTAATTCAATGCGCCGCATCTATCATCTCTATGCGCCGCATCTATCCCTGAGACAGAAACTATAAATACCCCAAGGACAGACGAATTTGGAAGAGTCTTGGAGGAGAGATATAACCCTAGAGCCGAATTCAGACGACCAAGCAGCACAAGACACACCTCAAACAAAGATACAAGAGCTGTAAGAAGGTCCTGCATGTATTCAATTCATTAAGTAGTTTTGTTTTATTGTTTTAGTACACTTTAATTCATCAGGATTGATGGGCTTATGTCATGTGACTACGGAAGATCATGCACTCCCCTTAATATTGCTTTCCCATTAATTAAAGTTTATATGTTGATGTCTTTGGTGACTTTTATTAGTGCATTGATAACCTCTGTGTCTAGCTGAGTCTTGCTTGGGTCGCCGTGCCCCTTCCTCGCCTATTTATTAGAGACGCTTAAATAAATAGGATAGACATAAGTAATCATTAAGGGTTTACTCGCCGATAAGATTAGAGCCAACGAGAAAGGTTTAATTATATACACTTCATATAAAACTAGCAATAAAACAAGTGACAAGCTACTTAATTATCAGGACAGGTCTTCTTATTGTCTCGAGTATCTATCCGTGTACGTGTGTGCTAATCGCTGATTCGTGCTCATTAGTTTAGTTTTCCACTTAATTATAACCAAACCGTGCCAGTCTCTCAGGCTGAACCCCCTTGCGTTAGATTAGGTTGTATAGCTAACTTAGGATATTAAAATACTGATTAGAATAACTAGATAATACGTTCCACTCTTAGTGATCGACACTCTACTTACCATTATATTCATACTGACCGGGTACACTGCTCGTTAAGTGTATGTGTTATTGATAAGTCGGCTAAATATAAATTTAAAACTTGAGTAGGCATTAATACTGCTAAACCGCAACGACACATAACACACTCCATCAGTATACATATAAAGCGATAAGGAAATGAGGAAACTACATCATAACATTAACAATTTCATAACTAGGCTAACACCAAAGGTGTTTAGCCGATCATACTAAAACATGCAGAAAATTCAATGTTTAACATCATGAATAAAGACATGGAATTAAATACAATAATGTAATATGAAATACTAAAACAAATGTAGCGATAAGCGTGAATTCTCCCATGGAAATGACTTTTAGGCTGCTGGAAATCGTCCTCCTTGAAGCCCTTAATCATCTCTGATTTTTGTGTGTTGAGAGGATATGTAAAAATGCGTAATTAAGGCTTGTATTTATAGCCTCGACTAAGTTACGGTGTAACCTCTAGGGTTAGTTACGCCGTAACCTTTGGATCTAGGACGATCTTATCCACAGTGATGATATTACGGCGTAACCTGAAGATAGGTTACGAACGTAGAACACTCGTTAACGGTTTTACGTCGTAACCTTACAATTGGTTACATCGTAACTTGCTTGGACCATGAAATTCTTCTAAGTCTTGGAAACATATATATGCCGTAACCTTGGTCAGCGTTGACTTTGATCTTCTAGTGTTAATCCTAGTTACGGTGTAAGTAGAGTACGGATTTACGCCGTAACTCTTGTCTAGTCAACATACTCTTGTGTATTTGCATTAAAAAACTTCCAAATCCGCCTCTCTTCGTTCCAATGCTCATAAGTAACCTGAAAATGAAATATAAGCGAATAAGAGTATATATTCAAGTAAAATGATACAAATGATGAGCATATTAGGGGGAAATTGACACTAAAATATCAGGGTTATTTGATGTTATCAAATAACCCCCCCACTTGAACTCTACTTGCCCTAAAGTAGACCTTATTAGAATAATTCTTAAAAAGATATCTCCCAAGAGACTTGGAAAATATGATTTTAAAAACTTCGTATGCTAGAATTTATCAAAGCTGAACACCTCACGAAATTGGAAAAAAACACTTATACTCTCTCTCTTTATTCTAAGTGTCAATTTCTGGGTGCTTACTCATTGCACGGTTGTAGCAAGTATTCTATCATAGGCTTGGCAGTTACACAAATCTCCACCACTGGAGCTAAGGTCAAGACACTCCTTAAAGGCAATGTTAGGTGAATAAATATAAGGCTAGGGGTGATATGTCATTACTAGCATACTACGGCGAAGGCGACAAAGACCATCGATACATGACCAAATCCATGGCCAAGACACCAATGACTGCTCACTCCCTCACCTAAGTATGGTTCATGACTAAAGGGCAAGATAAGACATGGGATGCACATAAATGGTGAAAAATAAAAATAAACAATCAAATAGTATTAGCCTATAACCAAGTTGTCACCGCCCACCGTCCATCCAAAATCCAAGCTTCAAGACGCGAAAACCGGATCATGATGTAATAAGTTTGTGTGCCAATGTAGATGTCATATGGCGAGGTGCACACTTACTCCTCCTTGATTCTTAGTCCAATAAGCTCCAATACCAAGGAATAGTGCTAATGATACTTGCACTATCCTTTTTACAACAATAAACAAATAAATAAACTACTATTTTTATTTATTTATTTATTTATTTTTAACTACAAACAATAAATAGACATCCCCCCCCACTTGAGATGAATCATATATGAGGAATACGAGGGTCTTCAAGGATATGTCTTCAACGTAGGCGTGATTCCCGAATCTCTCTACACAAACCTCAAACTTAGACAAATGGCGACTTCCCAATCACAAACTAAGACTACACGGTAGGCTAAGGCGAATAGGTGTAACGAAACAATACATTATATGGGTGAAGAAACGAAAAGAATGGCTCGAAAGGGTGTAACTAGGGGTAACTTGCACTAAAGGTGAGTGCAACAAAAGGGTTTAACACGGGGGTCGAAAAGTCGAGGTGACTAATCGATAAACGCACACAAGTAAACACATATGGGCTATTTGGTGTAAATCTTAAACATTGCCTTCTCAAAATGTCCCTCATAAATGTATCAAGCTAACTTGACACATTACTCGTCTATGGTCTCGAAATGATGTAAAAGCCAAGTTCTAAAGTTTACAAACTACCGGCACACTCAATATTTGGTGGATTTGAGTAAAATGGGGAAACTGAAAGGCTAAACCTCACCAAGGAAATCAAATGATATAGTGTGCTCGGCTAAGGTCTATTCTAGTTAGGTTAAGAAAAACATGTCAAAATTTTAAAAATTGTATAATTTTTCAAAATAAACTAGAAAAATGGGCAAAATAAAGTTCAAGTTATAATTCTACTCCCGTCGTCCCCACTTGAAATGTACAAAGTCCTTTTTGTACGTAATCATGAAATAATAAAGGAGATAAGCAAAATTAGAACGAGAACTCCCCTGAAATTTTCTCTTGAAAATGGTAGAAGAATCATGTTTGAGAAAACGTGCCTTAGCTTCGCCTAATGAGCAAACTCACGTCACTACCACAAGCATAAATCTAAAATAAAAACAAAACAAAGAAACCTAACTCACTGATAAGGATTTATTTGGTACATTTTTAAGGGGTCATTTAAACCAAAAATCGAGTAAATATGATCAAATATTGCCTTAAATCATTTCTTTTTGTATTTTAGGTACTTGGGAAGAGAATTATGGAAAACGGCACTTTTGGAGCATATTTGGATGATAAAGTGAAGAAAACGACGAAGTCGCGAAAAGTACGTCAGACTTGGAGGTCTGACAGCGTCATTAGACAAAACGTGACGCCGTCCCTTGTAAACTCAAGAAAGATTTATAGTGTTGAGCTAACAAGTGACGCCTCAGAAGAATTTGAAGGCTTTATAACCTGACGCCATCAGGTGTAAAGTGGAGATGGGCGTCACGCTTTATGCTAACAAGAGATGGCGTCAGAGGCTATAACCTGACGCCGTCAGAACTGTATTCCTATATATATTTTCGAAAGTTCTCATTGTAATGTATGACACTTTTTGGTAATACTTTGGAAGCATAACCCTAGTCAAATTTTAGCAACTTTGTAAGGGTTTTTCGACCCCTGAACCTCATGCCTTATTGAAGATAAGTTATTCATTTAATTATTCAATATGTCTATGTGTTATTTGATTAATTGTTTATCTGTTCTTCGATCTATCATGCTAGCTTAAATTTATTTGTGTTTGCTTAGATCTAATGAAACCTAGTTGTTGATCATTGATTTGTTGTCTATTGTTTAGTTGACTGCCTCGCGTTAGGCTAAGAAAGCTGACTGACCTCTTATAAGTAACTAGCTTGAACGTCTTAGAAAACGCAACCGTAGAGTGCACTATTGGTTTTTCTCGTTGTATTTATTGCATGAATTGCGGCTTGTAGATCCTAGATAACTTAATAGACTTTAAGGGATTTAGGGGAGACTAAGATTCATAGAGTTGGGGACTTCGGCACCACCCCACGATCGATATTAAGGAATACAACGCTTCAACTAAAAAAAGGACGTGACAATTCAACGAATCAATAGGAGATAACTAGGGAGTAATTAAGTCTAAGTAAACACGCTTGTTTACCATAAGAGTTTTCACCAAATTTACTTTTTCTTGTCATTAGTTTAATTTTAGTTTTATAAAATAGTTTTTAGGTTAGTTGAATAGCAACTAATTCCGCCCACTCTTTCAAAAACCGAGATCCTTAATTTGCTTTCATAAAATATAAAAAAAATTCAAAAAGAATCATCTCTCACCTCTAGACCTATCTCGACATACATTTTAACCTAACGACACTATTCCCCTAGAGAACGATCAATCCCCCGGATTTACCCATACTACACTACAACGGTCAGGTACACTTCCTGGAGGATTGCAAAACTTCTTGAGATCCTGATGCGTGGTTTTGCGACCTTACAACAGGTTTTACCTCTCGAGGGATCTCAAGAGGCTTGCAATCCCCACCAGGCAGTGTACCTGACCGATGTAGTATAGTGTAGTGGCAAGTACCGGGGGATTGATCGTTCTCTAGGGGAATAGTGTCGTTAGGATTGAAAAACTACTCTAATAGGTCTAAGGGTGAGGGAAGATTCTTTTTGTATTTTTTATATTTTTATGAAAGCAAGTAAAATCTCGGGTTTGAAGGAGTGGGCGGAATTAGTTGCTAGTCAACTAACCCAAATAACTACAATTGCAAATAAAATAAAATAACTGAAAATGAAAAGGTTGTGGAACTTATATGGAGAGAACTATCTTTTACCGGTTGATTAGTGTGTATTAATTGCGTGGATGACGGGTGTATTCCTTAATACCAATCGTGGGGTGGCGTACGTACTTCCCCAACTCTATAAGCTCCTACTTCACTCCTATGTCGAGCCGGCTAAGAAGCTCCTAACATGGGATCACTAGAATTCGCTCATGCATTAAATACAACCATAAAAACCTTAGTACGCATTGGTTCATGTTTCTTAAGACGTTCAAGCAAGTTACCGTATAGGAGGTTAACCAGTTTTCTTAAGCCTAACATCGATAAACAATCATCCAATACAATTAATAACACACCAACAACCAATAATCAATAGTTAGGTTTCATTAGATCTAAGCAAACACAAGATAAATCTAGCCTAGCATGTTAAATAAAAGACAAGAACAAGGTATAATCAAACAACACATAGACATATTGAATGATTAATTGATTACTTATCTTCAATTGAACATGGGAGATCCAAGGGTATAAAACCCTTAAAAATGGCAGAAAAATCATCTTAGGGTTTCTCCTCACAAAGTTGCACTCTAATGACTAAAAATTATGAGAATATATATAGAAAATCAGATCTGACGGCGTCACGTTATAGAGCTGACGCCGTCACCTCGCCGCGGTTAGGGTTTCTTGATGGCCTTCTTGACGCCGTCCCCCTTTAATCTTCCAAAATCCTCTCTGGCTTATCAAGGGTTGACGGCGTCACACTGGGGCTTGACGCCGTCACAGGTACTTTTCCAGCAGATTTTTGAGACTTTATCGTTTTCTTCACTTTTATGCTCCAAAAACGTCCAAAATGCTTCCTTTTCCAGATTTCTTCTCCAAAGTACCTAAAATGACAAAAGGAACGATTTAGGGCAATATTTGATCAAATAAATACGTTTTAGGGCTTAAATGACCCCCTAAAAGCGGTACACTTTTCGCTTCATCAAATACCCTTACACTTGAGATTTGCTTGTCCTCAAGCAAATGCGCTTTTATTCTAATCAAAATACAAGTTAGGAGTCATTTAACGCTAATATATAAGTAATTACAACAAATAGTCGTTCCACTTTAATCATAATAAGCACGGAGATTACAAACTAGCACCTCACAAGTAGTGTTTAGATACTCACATCTCTCAGGTGTCATAAAAGTATATCTCATAAATGAAAATGAATAATATCTCTCACTACCTGTCATAGCAAATAGATTACCATAGGCTTGGGAAAGGATCAAAAACCTCCTCCACTAGGCGTAAGCACCTAAGATAAACTATCAAAGAGGGCTTTTAAACGGGTTATAACGTTAGGTGTAGGGATATGATAAACACGGTTTTGTTGGATAAAGGATATTTTACTGGTGGCGAGTTAAAGATCTTGATTAATTACATGTACAATATGGCATTGCTAAGCCAAGACTAGACTCAACTTAAGTTAATGAAAAAAATAACAAAAAGATAAAATAAACATAAAATGAAACGGGATGGTAGTCCGTATGTTTTTTTCTACTTTTTTTTTTTTTTTTTTTTTTTTTTTTTGCATACACTCTTGCCCTACCATCCAAAATAACACATCGTAGGGGGTTGTATCCCCCTTACACTTGAACTTTTACATAACTTTACAATTAACTATTCTAATGACTCGAATTAAGATAATCGAAACACTTGGAGTACTTTTAAAATATTTAGCACATATGGGGGTAATAATGTTGTTCTTCCCCATTACTCCATTACACTAGTACTTTACCCATGAGTCCCAATCGTCCCAAAACAATATGTACAAGGATATGACTCGACTTAGCAACCATGTAATCAATTAGATAATTAACTTGGGGTTTAAACAAATGTTGTCACAATAATGCACTAAAAATGAGTGCATACAAGGTAGGCTAAGGCGATTTGGGTGTACATTTAAGTGGGGTGTAAACAAATTCTTACTTTAAGTAAAATGCTTAAAGTTAGAAATGAAAAGATAGGCTCTGAGGGGTGTACTAGGGGTATCGTGTACTAAAAATGAGTACAACGCAAAGGGTGTGGGAGAATTACTTGACCAATGTAGCCAATGTAATTATAACAAAAATACAGGTGTAAAACAATGGGTTAATCCTAATGCCTCTTATCATGTAGTAAATCTAACTACACGAATGTAGTCTCACTTGTGGCCTCAGAATGGTCCTAACGCAAGTTCTAGAATCTAAGTGCTACCGGTACACACATTATAGCATAAATGCTTTTCCTACCAATTCTAGGGGCGAACCTCACATATTTGGGGGTGGAAAATTTTTTAGTGGTACGGTTTTGTGCTAGTCATATAACTCCTATCCGTGAGACGCTCATTAAGACCAAAGTTTCACTCCTATATGTTGTAAAAAAATTTAAATTTGGCACTAAAATTGCCTTAACAGGTATTTCTCTCAGTTTTATTACACATCTACCATTAAACAAACAAAAAATCATGCGTAATAGCGTTCTCTAAGGTATCGTACTTTACCCCCCCCCCCTACACTTAAGATGAACATTGTCCCCAATGTTCAAATAACAAGATGTAAAAGTAAATAAGGTAAAAGAATGAAATCAAATACTCCCCTGATTCGCTCGGTGGATAAAGGGGTAACATGGTTAGATCTTCTTCCAAGGTAATGTTGAAGCTTCAAGACTAAAGCAGCGCCAAAAGCTAGATTCCACATACATCTCCTTGTCCAAAATAACCTGTTAAACCTGAGAAAACAAACATGAAAACCTGCATAACATCGGCGGGATAAATCTGTATAAGGATATAATGCTTGTGGAATGATTATTTTGCAGATTCCTGGAGTTTATAAGTTAGAGATTTAATAAAAACTTTTTATGATTCCGGTAGAAAAACAAAACTTTCAAAAATTTCAGAAAATTAAAACCTGACGCCGTCAGGTTGTAAGGCCTGACGCCGTCAGAAATGATCTGACAGAATTCTCATATTAAGTTTCCGAAAAATATCTGGAAAATCTCAATCCTTATTTCCTGGAAATCCTGCAAAATATCATTATGACTCGATACAAGCATTTGACTCGAACAATTACTAATATGTATGTTAATTTAATATTGTTATGATTCATGTTCATTTGTTCTAATAAACCGATTTGGATTTCCCTTACACTTATCTTTTGCAAAATATCTTTATATGTAGTTAAGACGAAGTTAAAAACAAGATAAAGCATTTTCACAATTTAGTTTCGAACATGAATCAATAATAATAAAAATTAAACATACATACGGAAGCAAATAAAATCAAACAAACAAATAAATAAACAAACAAAGCAAATAAAGCTTGGGTTGCCTCCCAATAAGCGCTTTTCTTTATTAACGAGTCTTGTAGCTAGACTCAAAGTCAGGCTTATCTAGTGTCGCTTATGCTCACGTATCCGAGTGTGAGCCATCTAATTGTTGCCTCATCTTTCTTGTATTCATCATTCAGCTCCAGACATCCATGATAATATCTCTTATTTTTCTCATGTGGATATTTGAGCCCCTTTTTCTTATCATTCTCACTTAACAAGTCAATAGGCACAAGTCTATTACAAGATTCAATGGAGAAGTTCTTAAACCTAGGATGTGATCGGGGCATTTGGTAAACAAAATCTTCATCCCCATCCGAGAATGTAATTAACCCGTCCACAAGTTTTTCGTCAAGGTTGGTCAACCTTTTGAAGGGTTCTCCAAAAATGACTTGGGTTAATTTGTTATCAATAAATTCTCCTAAGTTCTCCATAACCATAAAATCCACCAAATACACAAAACTTCCCACGAATACGTGTAGTGGCTCAATCCTAGCAACAATGTTATCTCCTTGATATTCTAGCTCATCTACCATGATTTTATTATAATTAGCGCGAGAGATAATGTTCATAAGCAAAGATGAGTTAAGATAAGCATGAAAACTATGATAACCAATCTTACATGGAAATTGCATGTTAAAGAGGCTATCCTTTTCGATCTTAGTCCTAGGGTCAACATACTTAAAGGGATCAATTTCCTCTTTTCTCCATTCCTCGTTAACTACTTCTCCATTACCAGCATCCTCATCGGAGTCTGAATCGTAAAATGGACTAACTGCATAGTCATTCTCATGGTCAGACTCCTCCATCTCAGAATTGTTACCAAAGTGGTGGTCGGGTGAAAGGTTGTTGTTTTCTACGATGGGGGCGGGAACGGGTAGTTGGAAGTTTGCACGGCGGAAAATACGAATAACAGGGATCAAGCAATTACTATTACTCATGAGGTAGGTGGAAGGTGTCACAAACAAAAGTACAAAGAAATAAGATAGAGTAAAGAAAACCTAGAAAAATAAAATAAAAATCTCACTAGAAAGGAATCTAGTGAGTAGACCTAATAAAATAAAAATTCAACCTAAACAATAACTACTCCCCGGCAGCGGCGCCAAAAACTTGATGCGTGGTTTTGCGACCTTACAACAGGTTTTACCTCTCGAGGGATCTCAAGAGGCTTGCAATCCCCACCAGGCAGTGTACCTGACCGATGTAGTATAGTGTAGTGGCAAGTACCGGGGGATTGATCGTTCTCTAGGGGAATAGTGTCGTTAGGATTGAAAAACTACTCTAATAGGTCTAAGGGTGAGGGAAGATTCTTTTTGTATTTTTTATATTTTTGTAAAAACAAGTAAAATCTCGGGTTTGAAGGAGTGGGCGAAATTAGTTGCTAGTCAACTAACCCAAATAACTACAATTGCAAATAAAATAAAATAACTAAAAATAAAAAGGTTGTGGAACTTATATGGAGAGAAATGTGTTTACTTAGATTTCCTTACTCCCTAACTATCTTTTAGCGGTTGATTAGTGTGTATTAATTGTGTGGATGACGGGTGTATTCCTTAATAACAATCGTGGGGTGGCGTACGTACTTCCCCAACTCTATAAGCTCCTACTTCACTCCTATGTCGAGCCGGCTAAAAAGCTACTAACATGGGATCACTAGAATTCGCTCATGCATTAAATACAACCATAAAAACCTTAGTACGCATTGGTTCATGTTTCTTAAGACGTTCAAGCAAGTTACCGTATAGGAGGTTAGCCAGTTTTCTTAAGCCTAACATCGATAAACAATCATCCAATATATTAATAACACACCAACAACCAATAATCAATAGTTAGGTTTCATTAGATCTAAGCAAACACAAGATAAATCTAGCCTAGCATGTTAAATAAAAGACAAGAACAAAGTATAATCAAACAACACATAGACATATTGAATGATTAATTGATTACTTATCTTCAATTGAACATGGGAGATCCAAGGGTATAAAACCCTTAAAAATGGCAGAAAAATCGTCTTAGGGTTTCTCCTCACAAAGTTGCACTCTAATGACTAAAAATTATGAGAATATATATAGAAAATCAGATCTGACGGCGTCACGTTATAGAGCTGACGCCGTCACCTCGCCGCGGTTAGGGTTTCTTGATGGCCTTCTTGACGCCGTCCCCCTTTAATCTTCCAAAATCCTCTCTGGCTTATCAAGGGTTGACGGCGTCACACTGGGGCTTGACGCCGTCACAGGTACTTTTCCAGCAGATTTTTGAGACTTTGTCGTTTTCTTCACTTTTATGCTCCAAAAACGTCCAAAATGCTTCCTTTTTCCAGATTTCTTCTCCAAAGTACCTAAAATGACAAACGGAACGATTTAGGGCAATATTTGATCAAATAAATATGATTTAGGGCTTAAATGACCCCCTAAAAGCGGTACACTTTTCGCTTCATCAGATCCCTTGAGAAATAAAACCTTTTGCGAGGTCTTGCAAATCTCGCATCAAGTTTTTGGCGGCGCTGCCGGGGAATAATTATTTCTTAGGTTTGATTTCTATCTCGTTTAGGTCTACTTACTAGATTCCTATCAAGTGAGATTCTTATTTTCTTTTTCGTAGCTTTCTTTTAGTCTATCTTTTTCTTTTTGCCTTTGTTCGTAAAAACTTTTTCATCATCTATTCCGTTAGCCATTATGGAGAACGCGAATCCACCATACTATACACCATGAAATCCACGCATTCCACTCCAAAATAATATCTTGATGTTCTGATACAGGATTTCTAACCAGGTTTTAAATTTATATTAAGTCTCATCTACCTATGGTCTACCTTATGCACTCACGGGCAGTGTACCCCGTCGTGTGTAGTGTAGTATTCGGTAAAGTTGATGTCATCCCAAGAGCTATGAGTAATTGGATTCTAACTTAAGTCTATGTCATGTTTTTTAAAGGGGTTTATGATTGTTTGATTAATTAAACTAAATAAACAGAAATGAAATGCGGAAAATAAATTGAGTTGTAAACAGTAGGGAGAAAGTGTACTAGCCTAGTTGTTCATCCTACATTGTTGTGACTATGTTTTCTAATAAAACTTCCTATTGCTTCAAGTGGGGCATAAATTTCACTAGACTCTTATGGTCAATTCGTCTAGCCTATCTCCCTAGAGTCCGTCCAGGACACCAAAGGTCTGGATCCTTATGGCTGTCAAGGCTTATAGGTAAACTAGTTTGAGTCATTAAGCGTCACTACATGCTAGATTAATTCTTTGTGTGATCCGGCCTCTCGGATCTTAGACCACACATCAAATTTCTTAAGTTCATCCAACCCGGAGGGTGATCCTATGGTCAATTCGCACGCAAGGGATTTGGTAGTCCTATGGTCAACTCTTACCAACCCTCGCAACATACTACTCTAGGGTCCTATGGTCAATTCTCCTAGAGTGATATGTACAACCGACCTTCAAAACTACCAAAATTAGAGGATCTCTCGAATAACTAAGCATGCACACACTAGAAACAATAATAAAGTATGAAAACATAATCAACACAATATAGGAATCATAACTAGGCTAGCACTAAAGGTGCTTAGCCAAACATAATGTAAATGAAACAAACAATAATGAATAAACCTTTGATTGAATTAAACATAGTGTCTGATACAAATTACTTGATGTATGACTAATAAGGGTGATGAATCGAAGTGAATTCTCCCTTGAAAGATGGCTTGGAACTGCTAAAAATCATCCTGGAGTGGTGCCCTAGTCGACCCTTAGGAGAGGGGGAAAAGAGATACTTAAAAATGCATATTTACGGTTGTATTTATAGGCCCCGATAAGGTTACGGCGTAACCTCTAGGGTTAATTATGCCGTAACTTATGACAGCGCTGATGAGACGAAAAGTGTACCGCTTTTAGGGGGTCATTTAAGCCCTAATTCGTGATTATTTGATCAAATATTGCCCTAAATCGTTCCTTTTGTCATTTTAGGTACTTTGGAGAAGAAATCTGGAAAAGGAAGCATTTTGGACATTTTTGGAGCGAAAAGTGAAGAAAACGGCAAAGTCTCCAAAAATCAAGCTGGAAACAGAGCTTGACGGCGTCACGCTTTGTAGGTGACGGCGTCACGTACTGGCAAAAGGATGAATATGAATTTACACGTGACGCGCCAGAAGGTTTTGTGACGGCGTCACGTGTTAATGGATGTAGGCCGTCAAGTGTTAAGTTAAAGAGAGACGGGCCAGAGGATTTTTGAAGGTGACGGCGTCAGGACTCATCCTGACGACGTCAGATGCCATAGAGTGACGACGTCAAAATGACAACTTGCACAAGAAGAAAAGTCGTCACAAGTTAATCAAATCAATCATAACTTACGCGCGGAGTAGCTGTCACTGTTTTGGCCATAAAATCTTCATACAAACTCGGATTTAGGTGATTCAAGAGGCCACGGAATCGGGACGAAAAGATCTACAATTTGGTGAAAAAGGGGAGTTGACGCCGTCACTTGTTAAGGCTGACGCCGTCAGATCGATGCGGACAGAAAATCAGCTATAAATACAACATCACAACTTCATTTTTTGTAAGCCCTAAACCCTAAGTCCGATTCTAGGGTTTAGGTAGGTGTTTTTCCAGCAACTTAGAGGGTTTCAATCACTTCATAAACATCAAATATTGGTTTGTTGATTTTAACTTAATTATGTCTTTCATTATTGTGGTTGTTTGCCCTTCATTGATCATGCTTTGCTAATTCACCTTGTGTCTACTTATGATTGTGTGAAACTTGTATATAATTAATTAGATCTTATTGATTCCTTGTTGATGTATGTGTCTATCGTCATCAATAAAGGTGTGACACTTCAATAGATCTAATTGGTTTAGCTTATAATTCTTGTTTCCTATTGTCTCTTGTTTGATTGGGTGATATCGATGTTAGGCTTAAGAAAACTGGCTAACCTCCTATACGGTAACTTGCTTGAACGTCTTAAGAAACATGAACCAATGCGTACTAGGTTTATTTGGTTGTATTTAATGCATGAGCGAATTCTAGTGATCCCATGTTAGGAGCTTCTTAGCCGGCTCGACATAGGAGTGAAGTAGGAGCTTATAGAGTTGGGGAAGTACGTACGCCACCCCACGAATGGTATTAAGGAATACAACCCGTCAATTAAAACAAGGTGTGACAATTCAATAGGTAGAATTGGATAGCTAGCAAGGAGTAATACATCATAGGTAGATACGCTTCACTTCCCTTGTAGAACCCTAGTTTACTTTCCTGCACATTAGTTTAATTAGTAGCTTTTGGGTTAGTTGATTAGCAACTAATTCCGCCCCTTCTTCCAAAACCAGAGATTTTTACTTGCTTTCCATAAAATATAAAAATACAAAAAAGAATCATCCCTCACCTTTAGACCTAGTTAGATTAATTTCAATCCTAACGAACACTATTCTTTGAGTTGAACGATCAATCCCCGGTACTTGCCACTACACTATACTACATCGGTCAGGTACACTGCCTGGTGGGGATTGCAAGCCTCTTGAGATCCCTCGAGAGGTAAAACCTGTTGTAAGGTCGCAAAACCACGCATCAAGCGCAAAGAAAATCAGATCTCGAAAAGTTACGCCGTAACTTTCGATTTGGTTACGGCGTAACTATAAAACAATTACGGCGTAACTATAGTTTTCGTACTTTTATTTGCCTTCCATTTTGAAACTTACTTGGCCTTGTTCGCTTTTAACCCTTGAAGTATCGCATGGTTTCATTTCAAGTCCGGATCTATTTATAAGTGTAATACTTATAGAAATAATACGCTTTCAACCCCTCATCGTTCTTGATATTTTTATACTTGGTCCTTGTGACATAATTAAACTTCATCTAAATTGTCACCTTTAGTCCCTGATCATTCTTGTTATTTCTACTTTTAGTCCCTGGACTTTAACTCCTTGGTGCCCAAGTTATTAATTACGGCATAACTAAACCACTAAGTTATGCCGTAAGTCCTTGTCAGCATGTACTTATCCACATGTATATCCATTACTACGGCATAACTAATAGCCAAGTTACGTCGTAACCTTCACACTTGGTTACTACGGCGTAACCTCATGAGTGGGTTACGTCATAATCTCTTCAATCCCATTCTGTGTAACTTTTACGCCGTAACCTCATGTGTTGGTTACGGCGTAACCTTCATAGTTTAGAAATTCTTCTAAGTCTTCAAATTGTTACGGCGTAACCTCTTGTGGTAGTTATGCCGTAATCCTTGATTTGCGTTGACTTAGTCTTCGTGTATAAATCCTTAGCTACGGCGTAAGTGGATAGTGCAACTACGCCGTAACTTCTTCAAGGCTAGCATACTAAAGTGTGTATAATAGTAGGTACTTTTCCAATTCCGCGTCTCTTTTGCTCATATGCTCATTTATAACCTGGAAACGAAATATAAAGAAATCAAAGCATATATCCAATAGAATAATACAAATAATGAGCATATTAGGGGGAATTTGACACTAAATATCAGGATTATTTGATGTCATCATGTTCCAACAACATCATGATGAATCCCTCTACGATGCGTGGACTCGTTTCAAATACTTACTCCAAAAATTCCCTCATCATGGCCTCGATTTATGGTCCCAAATTCAAATCTTTTATGATCGTGTCGACCACTATACCCAAATGGACATGGACCCTGCATCGGATGGGAAATTTAGGGAATTAAATGATGAAGAAGCATGGGAAATCATTGAGGATTTAGATCAAAGAGAATATGGATTGGAAAACCCAACAAACGTCATTACGGATCAATTAATAACAAGTTTGAGGGATCAAGCAAGAAGTTTGTTTGGGGATAAAAATGGTAGAGTTGCGATACCTAGGTGCATGACGTGGTTGGGTGACACCATAATACAAGATGAACACATAGGTAATCAAGATAAGATGGAGGATAGAGTAGAAAATCCAAGCCCACTAAGTACCCCACAAGTCCTACCATCATTTGAGGCATACACACCGCCCGTGACTTACCCAGAAGAAGTAGAAGAGACTTTAGGAATCCTGATGGCGGTGGAACCCTTGGACCAAACACAACTAGAAAAAATAGGTTTGAATACTTGCAGTCATAACCTTACTCTTAGTTCTAGGGGAGCTCCTAGTGTTGATGAATCAGAACCTCAACCTCAATCTTTACTCAATTTTCCATCCCTAGATAGGCATCTAGGAGATAAAAGAGGAACCGACCCACCCATCAACCCATATAGTCCGAGTAGTTTTAGGATAAAGGAAGCCATTCACACACCCCCTTCACCTCACGTGGCATATTTCCACCCTAAGGGTGTGTATCGCTACTATCACCCGCACTTAATCCTAAGTGCAGGGAAATCCCCTTATATCTTTTAAATAAGGGTAGAGTCAGGCTCGTGACTCGAACAAAAATAAGCGCTTCTTGGGAGGCAACCCAAGCTTTTTAATTTTTTTTTGTTTGATTTTGTTTTATTTTTGTGTGTCATATATATGTCTTATCATAATTGTTCATCGTTCATGTTTCGAATAATTTGTGAAAATGCCTTATTTTGTTTTTAACCTCGCCTTAATCACATATAAAGGTATTTTACAAAAAAATAAGTGTAGGGAAGATCATATATGTTTAAAAGAACGAATTCGAGCATGAAAGATAACAATTAATGATTACCATATATATTTGTGTGTTTGTTAGAGTCAAATGCTTGTATCGAGTCACAATGAATGTTCTGCAGTTTTTCTAGGTTTTAATAATCAGATTTTTCCATAGATTTTCCAGAAACAAAACTCAAAAATACTGTCAGGTCTTACCTGACGGCATCAGGGTTTACCACCCGACGGCGTCAGGCATTGTAGCAGCACAGTTTTCCAGGATTTTGTTTTTCTGTTGGAACTTAGTTTTTGAAAATTTTCAGAATTTTAAATTCTCCAGGAATCTGTAGACATTTATTTTGCAAGCATTATATCTTATTCACTTTCTAGGATTTAATTTATATATATATATATTGTTTACCGCCAATTTTATGCGAGGTTTGTGTTTCGATTTCTTAGTGAATTACAGGTTATATTGGACAAGAAGATAAAGATGAAGTTTGTTGAGCTCTTATTGCATTTATTTTCTTGGAGGATGATTTAACCATGTTTTCACATCGTCCATGCCGAGTAAATCAGGGGAGTATTAGTTTCTTTCATCTCTTTTATTTTTCCCGTTATCCTAACTTTGATGCTTTGTAAGAACATTGGGGACAATGTTGAGTTTAAGTGTAGGGAGGGTAAAATGGGACAGCTTAGAAACTATAACTTCGTTTGATATTTGTTTTGTTTAAGAGTAAATATGTAATAAAACTAAGAAAGATACTTGTTAGGCCAATTTTAGCACTAAATTTAAAAAAAAATTACAACATATAGGAGTGAAACTTTAATCTTAAAAAGCGTCTCACGGATAGGAATTATATAGCTAGCACAAAAACCCTTCCACTCAAAAATTTTCACCCCAAAAATGTGAGGTTCGCCTTTAGATCTTTAGGAAAAAGCATTCACCTTTAATGCTTATGAGTGTACCAGTAGTATATAGATTCTAGAACTTGCGTTTGTGATGCATCCCGAGATCACTAGTGAGACTACATTCGTGTAGTTAGGATGTACTAAATGATAAGAGGCATTAGGATAACCCTTGTTTTTAAACCTGTATTATAATTACGTTGACTACACCAGTCAAGTAATTTCCCTACACCCTTGCGATGTACTCATCTTTAGTACACGATACCCCTAGTACACCACTCAGAGCCTATCTTTTTCGTGGTTCTCGTGATATTTCGGTGGATTCCGAAATATTAAAGAAGAACATTGTTTACAATCCACCTCCAAATGTACACCCAAATCGCCTTAGCCTACCTTGTATGCACTCATTTTTAGTGCATTATTATTATTTGTTAAACCCTTTGTCAATTGTCTAATCGGTTACATGGTTGCTAAGTCAAGTCATATCTTGTAAATACAGTTTTGGGATGATTGGGACTCATGGGTAAAAGTACTAGTTGTTATGGAGTAATGGGGAAGAATGTAATGTTATTACACCCATATGTGCGTTAATATTTAAAGTACTCCAAGTGTTTTAATTTTCTTAAATCGGGTCATTAGTTAGTTATTTGTAAAGTATGTAAAATTCAAGTGTAGGGAGGTTGCAAGATCCCTTTGATGTATTATTTTAGATGGTAGGGAAAAAGTGTATGAAAAAAAATCAAAAACAAAAAACAAAAAAAAAAAAAAAAAAAAAAAAAAAAAAAAAAAAAAAAAAAAAGAGAGAGAGAGAGAGAGAGAGAGAAAAGCGAAAAAACATACGGACTACTATCCCGTTTCTTTTATGTTTAAGTCAAAGATAGTGTCAAGAAAAATACAAAAAGAGTTAGTAGTTAGCAAGTTGAGCCGAGTCTTGGCTTAGCAACGCCTCATTGTACATGTAATTGACCAAGATAATTGACTTGCCACCAGTAAAATTACCTATATCCAACAAACCGTGTTTTCCATACCCTTACACCTAACGTTACAACCCTTGGAAAGCCCTCTTTGATAGTTTTTCCTAGGTGCTTACGCCAAAGTGGTGGAGGTTTGATCCATTCCCAAGCCTATGGTAATCTATGTACTATGACAGGTAGAGAGTATTTCAATTTTAATTTTCCATGTGTTATATAACTTTATACACATGAGAGATGTGAGAATCCAAAAACTTTATGTGAGGTGCTAGTATATAATTTTTGTGCTTATTTTAACTGACGTGGAACGATTGTATGTTGTAATTACTTTTATATTATTGTTAAATGACCCCTAACTTGTAAATTTATTAGAATAAAAGCTCATTTGCTTGAGGACAAGAAAATCCCAAGTGTAGGGATATTTGACAAGGATTTATTTGGTACCTTTTTAAGGGGTCATTTAAGCTAAAAATCGAGTAAATATGATCAAATATTTCCTCAAATCATTTCTTTTTGTATTTTAAGTACTTGGGACGAGAATTATGGAAAATGGCACTTTTAGAGCATATTTAGACGATAAAGTGAAGAAAACGACGAAGTCTCGAAAAGTACGTTCGACTTGGAGGTCTGACGGCATCACTAGACATAACGTGACGCCGTCCCATGTAAACTCATGGAAGATTTCTAGTATTGAGCTAACAAGTGACACCCTAGAAGAATTTGAAGGCTTTATAACCTGACGCCGTCAGGCGAAAAGTGGAGATGGGCGTCACGCTTTATGCTAACAAGAGACGGCTCAGAAGGATTTTACAAGTGACGGACCAGATCCCTTTTTGACGCCGTCAGAGCGGCAATTACAAAGACGAAACCCTAAACCACGATGAGTTGACGGCGTCAGAGGCTATAACCTGACGCCGTCAGAACTGTATTCCTATATATGTTTTCGAAAGTTCTCATTGTAATGTGTGACACTTTTTGGTAATACTTTGGAGGCATAACCCTAGTCAAAATTTAGCAGTTTTTTAAGGGTTTTTCAACCCTTGAATGTCATGCCTTATTGAAGATAAGTTATTCGTTTAATCATTCAATATGTCTATGTGTTGTTTGATTAATTGTTTATCTTTTCTTCTATCTATCATGATAGCTTAAATTTATTTGTGTTTGCTTAGATCTAATGAAACCTAGTTGTTGATCATTGATTTATTGTCTATTGTTTACTTGGTTACCTCGCGTTAGGCTAAGAAAACTGGCTGACCTCTTATAGGTAACTAGCTTGAACGTCTTAGAAAACGCAACCGTGGAGTGTACTATTAGTTTTTCTCGTTGTATTTATTGCGTGAATTGCGGCTTGTAGATCCTAGATAACTTAATAGACTTTCAGGGATTTAGGGGAGACTAAGATTCATAGAGTTGTGGACTTCGGCACCACCCCATGATCGATATTAAGGAATACAACGCTTCAACTATAACAAGGACGTGACAATTCAACGAATCAATAGGAGATAACTAGGGAGTAATTAAGTCTAAGTAAACACGCTTGTTTACCATAAGAGTTTTCACCAAATTTACTTTTTCTTGTCATTAGTTTAATTTTAGTTTTATAAAATAGTTTTTGGGTTAGTTGAATAGCAACTAATTTCGCCCACTCTTTGAAAAACCGAGATCTTTAATTTGCTTTCATAAAATATAAAAAAAAATACAAAAAGAATCATCCCTCACATCTAGACCTATCTCGACATACATTTTAACCTAACGACACTATTCCCCTAGAGAACGATCAATCCCCCGGATTTACCTATACTACACTACAACAGTCAGGTACACTTACTGGAGGATTGCAAAACTTCTTGAGAAGTAAAACCTTTTGTGAGGTCTTGCAAATCCCGCATCACTCACTTTCTTAGGAATCACGGTTGCATTTAGCGTATGCAACAAGCCTTTTAAACCACTCGGTGTCCCGAGTGGACGAGTGAAGTCTCGTGAGGGTTTACCGGGAACACACCCACAAAGTTCATTTAAAAACTAATACAAGGTTAAAGTATGTATGTTAATTGAAAATTATAATTTTTCTGGTACAGGAGAAAGTTACGGCGTAGACTCATGAATTGAGTTACGCCGTAACTAATGACACCTGACAAAACTGCAAATATTTAATGATGGTTATGGCGTAACCATAGCAGTATGTTACGCCTTAGAAACTCTCTGAGAGGAATTCCAGGAGTGAAAGACTCCACGGTGCGTTTCCAAGCCATCCGTCTTTCTCCAAACCTGCAAAAAGTTATAACAAAACAAACCAAACCCAACTAAACTAATAAAAAGGAAAGAAAAAGGGATAATTCGGGTTGTCTCCCAAAAGAGCACTTTTGTTTATTAACGAGTCTTTAAGTTAGACTCAAGGCCATGGTTCAAGGTTCCTTACGAGCGTGCCCATCCGCGTCTAATTCTAGCTGCCTTCCTTTCCATGCAAATAAGGATTAGTTTAAAGCTTCCAAGTTCCCGTTCTCCTTAGGATACGTTGAGAAAGGGAGGTAACGTTGTGTATCTGGTGGAAAATTTTCCTTGACCCATTCATCTCGAAATTGGATTTCGACTTGTTTACTTGGTGGAGCATTCCTAAATTTAATTTTGATCCAATCCTTGAAAGATATATCATTATACCCAATGTTACTTCTTTTATGCCCGTTAAAGCATGCCCATTCGTTTGTGAACCGTTCGAGCATGTTTTTCTTTAGGGATTCTCCTCCATTACACTTCTCTAGAAAGGGATTGCAAGTGGGCCATGCTTGAGTCGTTCCTCTTTTTTTAATAAAATCGGTTCGTAAAAGTGAACCGTCCATTGAACCTTCTCGTTCAAATTAGCGTTCATGAAGTTTGTACGGAACCACGTTTCTTTAATTATCCTTTCTTCTTCAAAGCACCACAAAACTTTTGCCTTCTTTGTTAATTCCCTTATTTTTGCGTCACCCCCACCATTGCATTCTTTGACGAAGGGGTCGCATGTTGGCAAAGTTAGCTTAGTCTCGTCATCCATTATCTCTATGGGTGTACAACAGTGCAGTTTACCAATAGCGGTCACAGAAGCTCTATTTCTTTCTTCATCCGTGGAATCCTCTTCATCATCAAACCAAAAGGACCCGTCTCCATCGCTTTCACAAGAGTTGCATTCCTGTTCAAATCTTAAACACAAAGGGGTTTCATAGGCAAAAAGATCATCAGAAATTTTAAAGAGGTCACAAGGTTCCTCTTCACCCACAATGTCAGTCATTTTAGCTACTTTCTCAGCGGTTTGACATAAAACCCCGTTCATATCAAACATTACCTTATCGTTATTAATTCCTAACGAAATTTCTCTTTCGAAAACTTTAATTCGGGCATGTAAAGTAGCAACGAATGGTCTTCCTAAGATAAGGTGTTCCATAGGCACATTCGCCATATTCATCACCACAAAGTCGGTGGGGAATAAAAATTTGTCAACTTAAATTAACACATTTTCAACAATCCCTACCGGATTTGTTCTAGTCATGTCAGCCATTTCCACAATCAATTCAGTTTTTCTTAGACTTGTCAGCTTAAGGCTTTGAAATAGCAAAATTGGCATAACATTCACACTAGATCCTAAATCGGCTAATGTTGTTAAGTTAATTTTACCGATAGTGCAGGGAAGAGTAAAACTTTCTGAGCTACTCTCCTTATCTGGTAACTGGATTGGTGTACATTCTTGCGGTTCGATATTTTCCTGCAAAAAAGAAACTCCACAAATTTGATTTGAATTATGGAAGTTTTCGTCGGAGTCTTTTACCTCTTTGTCAGCAAAGATTGCCTTGCAAGACCCTACAGACTTATTGGCTTTTTCCATTGACCTTTTCTGATGGATATCTTCGCTAGGTTTCCCAATCATGGCTTCAAGTTTCTTGAGGGAATCATCATGACTAAGAAGACTTTTATTAGTACTTTCTTGAAAACTTTTCAACAATTCTTCTTGTTCTTTTTGTTTCTTGATTGAGTCTTCTAGGTACTTGTTGATTGTCTTCTCGAGATTGGATTTTCTCTCACCGTAAGGTGCTCGATTGTAGTACCCAGGAGGTCCAACACGGTACCCATTGCTATTTCCATTGTTCCCTTGAAAAGGCCTGCTTTCACCATACTTGAATTCCTCAACTCTTTCGTCTTCTTCGTTCAATGGATAATCTTTGGCGATGTGTGCTCCTCCATAAGTCTCACATCCTACTTGAATAGCATGCACATTTTCCTTCAATTTCTTCATATCTCTGCCAAGGCTTTCAAGTTTATTAGTGATAGCCGCAATACCGTCCAAACTTCCTCCATTTCTTCTACTGCTTCCTCCATCATGCCATTTTTGTGAATGGTCAGCCATGTCTTGAATAGCTATAAGGGCTTGAATAGGAGTCATCCCAGGGATCGGCCCCTGAGAGTCAAGCATTTTCCTTGTGGCAATGTTGATTTCATTGTAGAAGATGTTGACCATTTGCTGTTTATTGAGGTCATGAGTTGGACATCTATAAAGGAGATTATTGTACCTTTCCCAAGCTTGGTACAATGTCTCGTCACCGTCTTGCTTGAATTTGTAAATTTATTCAAGCTGTTTTGCCGTCTTTGAAGGAGGGCAATAACGTTGGGTGAATGATCTCTTGAGGAGATCCCATGTACTAACGGTTCCAGCAGGAAACCGATCAATCCATTTTTTTGCGGCTCCTGTGAGTGTCATAGGAAACACTCGGAGCATAACTGTATCGTGAAAAACTCCAGGAATGTTGAAAAGGCTCGCTATGTACAAGACATTTTCAATATGCTCGTGAGCATCTTCGGTCTTGTTTCTGGAAAAAGGGTCTATTCTCAATTCCCGTATAAATTGATTCTTGATCTCGAAGTGAACATCCACTCCAATAACCGGCCTAACCCACCAGGCCCTTGCACTTCTCGTGTCAATGCGAGGTATTCCTCGAGGATAAGTGTATCGATGTCAACTTCACCCATGGTACCTGAAACTTGAAAAGAAATAGTGAGATGATAACAAAATCCTAAAATAGCTCCCAGGCAGCGGCGCCAAAAACTTGATGCAGGATTTCTGAACAGGTTTTAATATTTATAATTTCTCGTCTACCTATGGCCTACCTATTGCACTAACGGGCAATGTACCCAGTCGTGTGTAGTGTAGTAATCAGTAAAACCGAGGTCATCCCAAGAGCTATGTGTGTGGATCTAATTTAAGTTCTAGTGTCACTGGTTTTAAAGGGGGTTTTTATGAATTGATTAATTAAACTAAAGAAATGAAAGCAATTAAACGTGGGAGAGATATCAATAGGGAGAAATGTGCTAGCCTAGTTACTAATCTTGTTATGCTATGATTATGTTTTCTAATTAGTGTTTTCTATCGCACCACATGGGGGTTTAAGTCACTAGACTCAGTTGGTCAATTCGTCTAGTCCTATTTTCCATAGCGTCCTATTCCGTAACCTAATGATTACAAGAGTTCGTGGGTTTACCCTATGGAAAAGTCATTAAGTGCCGCTACGATCTAAGACTTATTTAACAGAACCCGGCCTTTCGGATCTTAGGTTCCCCCTAACTTCTTAAGCATTTCCATTTGGAAGGTGATCATTGGGTAAAATTCTCACGCAAGATAGTGATAGTCCTATGGTCAATTCTTACCACTACTCGCAACCTGATTCACTAGGGTCAGTTGGTCAATTCTCCTAGCTTCCTAGATACTACCCAAACTTCCATGCTACCGAAACAAGGGTGTCCCAAAATAAGAAAAGAAAGTATACATATAAAGCGATAAGGAAACGAGAAAACTACATCATAACATTAACAATTTCATAACTAGCCTAACACCAAAGGTGTTTAGCCGATCATACTAAAACATGCAGAAAATTCAATGTTTTATGCTGCTGGAAATCGTCCTACTTGAAGCCCTTAATCGTCTCTGGTTTTATTGTGTTGAGAGGATATGTAAAAATGTGGAATTAGGGCTTGTATTTATAGCCTTGACTAAGTTACGGCGTAACCTATAGGGTTAGTTACGCTGTAACCTTTGGATCTAGGATGATCTTATCTACAGTGATGATATTACGGCGTAACCTAAAGATAGGTTAAGAACGTAGAACACTCGTTAACGGTTTTACGTCATAACCTTGCAATTGGTTACGTCGTAACTTGCTTGGACCACGAAATTCTTCTAAGTCTTGGAAACATATATACGGCATAACTTATTAAGGAGTTACGCCGTAACCTTGGTCAGCTTTGACTTTGGTCTTCTAGTGTTAATCCTAGTTACGGATTAAGTAGAGTACGTATTTACGCCGTAACTCTTGTCTGGTCAGCATCCTCTTGTGTATTTGCATTAAAAACATTCCAAATCCACGTCTCTTTGTTCCAATGCTCATAAGTAACCTGAAAATGAAATATAAGCGAATAAAAGTATATATTCAAGTAAAATGATACAAATGATGAGCATATTAGGGGGAAATTGACACTAAAATATCAGGACTATTTTATGTTATCAAGCATAGGCAAGGAAGATCCTGATGGCTTTCATTCTTGCAACTGGGGCAAATGTTTCCTCATAGTCAATACCTTCCTGTTGAT
The DNA here is from genome assembly GCA_021014915.2 of Artemisia tridentata subsp. tridentata. NCBI lineage: Eukaryota > Viridiplantae > Streptophyta > Magnoliopsida > Asterales > Asteraceae > Artemisia > Artemisia tridentata. Next base: position 199,706,362 of record CP139508.1, read on the forward strand.
TGTATCCTTTGGCAACAAGTCTAGCCTTGTTCTTGATGACTGTACCATTTTTATCAGTTTTGTTCCTGAACACCCATTTCATGCCTATGATGTTGGGAATTAAATGACATCCAAGTTAGTACTGCCAAGCTTAAGTTTGAACTGCTGAAGATTATAACTAACAGTACTAACTGAGTTAGTACTGCTAGTGTAAAGTTAATACTGCCAGAGTATAACTGAAGACTGCTGATGGAAGAAGGTACTGCCAAGGTTATAGAAGACGTGTAATGTGATAAGTATAGAAGATATTTAGTGTATATCTTATATGTTTAGAAAGATAAGAATATTGTATATTGATAGTTATCTTGTAAAGGACTCCTTGTGCCTATAAAAGGAGGTCCTAGGTTAAGGTGTTATATACGTGTTTTTTTTATATAACTTCAAGGTTTTTGTAACCCTAGTACTACAAGAGTACTCGTATTATTGATATAATAATATTGAAGTGTTTGGTGATATCATTGTTCTTATAACTGTTTCATACAAAGTTTACTGTTACATTGATATTATTAGTGTTCTTCTAACTATCAAAGAGTAGATTCTGCATACTCTTTTGTACTCTCAAAGTTTCTAACAATGCTTAAGGAGATCGTGTATTGGGATCAACATATGACATAGACACAATTTGAGGACATTTGACTAAAGTCATTACATTATTTCTGTCAAACTGTTCTAGTTCATCTTGCATGGCCTGAATCCAGCTTGGGTGTTTCAGTGCTTCTTTGACATTCTTGGGTTCCACTTCTGAAAGGAAGTCAACAAAGAGGCATTCATTTGCTAAGGCTGCCTTAAGTTTAGCATCCATGCTTCTAGTAAGCATGCCTTCAGTGGGTTCACCAATGATGTTCACAAGATCTATTATTTTGGATTTAGTCCAACTATCCTGAGGTCTAGGGTATGAGTTAGAACTTATGGAGGTTTGATTGGGTGGTAGTGTAGGTTCAAGGACTTAGGCTTGAGATACTTCAAGGTTTTGAACATCAGTGGGTTCAATTTGATCACTAGCGTTTTCAAATTCCTGAACTGCATGTTCAGTTTGAGTGATACTATTAGGATTAGGTTAAGCCAAAATGAATTCACTGATGGTTGGGTAAGGAAGGTTGTGAGGGACAATGTAGTATGAGAAGTTAGCATCAGCTTGATATTGTGTGGAAGGATTACATTTAGGATGGTATTCATCAAGAGGATATCTAGATGAGTCATCAATCCCAATCTCTTCCACTGAGGTGTTTGAGAATCTGATGGCTTCAGTGCTCTCATCAAAGGTTACATGAAAGGTTTCTTCAGTTTGTTGTCTCCTTGTGTTGAATACCCTGAAGGCCTTGGAGACAATGGAGTATCCTAATAAATATCCATCATCAACGTTGGCATCAAATTTGCCTAAGTGATCCTTGTGATTATGAATAAACACTGGACACCCAAATACATGGAACTAGATGATGTCAGGGAGTCTTCCTTTGAATATTTCATAGGGTGTTTTGTTATGTATTTTGACAATGATGGACCTATTTTGAGTGTAACAGGCAGTCTTAACTGCTTCAGTCCAGAAGTACTTGGAGCGTATTGAACCATTCAGCATTGTCCTTGCAGCCTCAATGAGTGTTCTATTCTTCCTTTCAGCCACTCCATTTTGTTCAGGAGTGTAGGGAGAAGAGAAATTTTGAGAGATTCCTTTCTCATCACAAAAACACTCAAGATCTCTATTTTTGAACTCAGTTCCATTGCCAGTCCTAATCTATTTGACTTTAATGTCATTTTGATTTTCAATGTTCCTGACAAAGGACATGATAGTTTCAGCTGCCTGACTCTTCTTAGTGAGAAAGTAGACTCGTGTATCTTGAGTATTCATCTACTATGACCAGGGTGTACTTCTCATGATAGATGGACATTGGACTGACAGGTCCACAAAGATCCATGTGAAGGAGATGAAGACAGCTTTTAATAGAGAAGTTTTGCTTGGTTTTGAAGGATGCCCTATGATGTTTTCCTTTTTAACAGGCTGAACAAGGTTTATCTTTGGAAAACACAAGGGAAGGTAGGCCAAGAACTTTGTTATGCTTGGAAAGGTTGTTGATGCTTTTGAAGTTAAGATGGGACAGTCTTTTATGCCATAGCCAATTGACTGTTTCATCTGCCTTTGTAAAGAGACAAGTCCCATTTTGAGTAAGAGTTGACATGTCCAAGACATAGACATAATCTCTTCTTGGGGCAATCAAAACAACTTCTTTATTGGCATTAAAGATTGTTCATCTCTTATCATCAAACTGAACTATGTATTTGGCATCACATAGTTGACTGACACTGATTAGATTGTATTTTAGACCATTTACATAAGCTATTCTTGTAAAAACTATACCATTGCAGTTTACTAAACCATAACCTTTAGTGAGACATGATGAATTATCAGCAAACACCACCTTAGGTCCTGGTTCTTCCATATATTTGTGCAGATATTCCTTCACACCAGTCATACTCCTTGAGCATCCACTGTCTAGATGCCAAACAGGTTCTCTAGCATGTCTTTGCACAAATAGTAAACTGTGTTAATTTTTTCTAGTGAACCCACTTTCTGGTAGGTTTGGCTTTGTTGGCCTTTCTGAATTGAATAATTGATTCATAGTCAGTGGTTGAGTGGATATTGCCTCTACATACTTTGCATTTAGGTATGGATGTTGCTCATTGGACTGAGAGGATTCAGTGGAGTGTCCTCTTCTATCATGAATGATTGAGTCAAGTCCAAACGTGTCATGGGTTGGGTCACCACAAATATCATGACAGGGATACATTAGATAGTCATCAGTGTGATGATCATTGAATCCACAGTGAGAGCAAGGTGGGAAAGGCTTTGCCCTCGTCCTGAGAGTCTGCTTGGATGTTGAAGCATACTTAAAAGCCTGAGCTTTATAGTTATCATTCAGGGAGACTGAGTGAGCTTTGAGATCAGATGTTCTATGATCTTCTTGTTTACATATCATACAAAACAGGATTCTATAACAATCATCAGTGGAGTGATTTGAATAATTGCATAGCTCACATCTCAGTATAGGTTTTGTTGTTTTTGGTTTGGTGTTACTTGAGAAAGCAAGTTTGGATTCCTTAGTTTTAGACAGAGGAAGTTTTTCAGAAGATTCTAACTTATCACTTAGCTTCCTGACAAGTTTAGCTAACTGATCATGTTTTGAATCAGTGTTGTTTGTCTTTTCTTCAGTAGGAACTGAAGGTATAGAGGTTTCAGCAGGGGCTGAGAGTTCACTGTTTAGGGTTGTGATGGGTCTTTTCAGGATTGTTCTCCCCAATCCTGACTTCTCCTTAGGAGAGTGTTGAGAGTAGACCAAGGGTGTGAGGTCTAAACTGGGTGATGCTCCCTGAAGGATTTTAAGAGGAGGCAAAGAAGTATGGCTATCTGATTCAGACTCATTGATAGACTCGGTATTATTAAGTTCATCAGTGAGTCCAAGCATTTCTTTTTAAGGGGTCATTTAAGGCCGAAATCGTATTTATATGATCAAATATTGTCCTAAATCGTTTCTTTTTGCATTGCAGGTACTTGGGACAAAAAATCTGGAACATGGCATGTTTTGGGCTTGAAACGACGAAAAAGTGAAGAAAACGACGAAGTCCCGAATTCTGTCAGATAAGGAGGTCTGACGGCGTCACAAGCTACAACATGACGCCGTCACTTGCAAACGAAGGTGGATTCTTGTCTGAGAATTAACAAGCGATGCCTCAGTCAAATTTGAAGACTTTGTTAGTGCAAATATTACGATATTTAAACTAAACGGTTTCTTCGGTTTTAATAATGACAAACATGTAACTTGTAATGCATAACGTAAAATGTGCAAGTTACTTGTAAACACAAATCATCAATGCATACTTACATCAACACCTCTAGACGTCTCAAGTATGCTTCAACAAATTCGTAGATTTCCATCCCAACATAAATCACTCAAGGTATGGACAAACAAATCTACTACTTGACAAATGATCAAAGGATTATATTTTTCTCTAAACTTCACATTTTTAATGTGACAAAACATTTCTTTCTAAAATATATTTTACAAATTATTTTTGAAATTAAAAAAAATGTTTTATTTTGAAAAATAAGTTTAAAAAATCCCAACAGTCATTTTTCCCCCCAAACAGCTCCAAACATTCCCAAATAAACCTTCCCCACTAAAAACAAACGGAGGAGCGTACACGTTACCACTAAAGTACCGATGGTACCACTAAATTTAGTGGTGCCGTGTGACAATTAGTGGTGCCGTGTCCCCATAACGGCTAGTTTTTCTTTGCCTATAAATAGTGGACCACTTTACACTTCCAACTTGATTTTTCCAGTCAGTTTTCTCTGGTCTAATCCCTCCTCACTTAGATCACTTTCTTTGATCATTTAGAGAGTCTTAGTTTGTTTAAGAGTGATCCTTTCATCCCACCAAGAGATCCTCTTCATTCCTCTTCTAGTGCAAGAGAATAACACAAGGTATCCAAGAAGATACAAAGTGTTGTAGTTGTAGGTAGAGCACTTGTAACATTTGTTACACACTTGATTGTATCATAGTATACATCAAGTCTATCTTTCTTTTGAGAGTTTGTGAGGGAAGATCATTGTGATCTTATAGAGATATTGAATATCTCTTGTAGCTTGTGAGCTAGTGTGTTGATCAAAGGTAGATAGGGTAGATTGAGTCAAGTGAGGGTTGATCATTGTGATCTTGTCGAGATCTTGGAGATCTCTTGAAGCTTGTGGGCTTGTGTGATTGATCAAGAAGATCAAGGGTAGATTGGGTAGATCGAGTCAAGTGGGAGTAGATCATTGTGATCTTGTCGAGATCTTGGAGATCTCTTGAAGCCATTGGGCTTGTGTGATTGATCAAGTGGATCAAGGGTAGATCGGGTAGATCGAGTCAAGTGGGAGTAGATCCTTGTGATCTTGTTGAGATCTTGGAGATCTCTTGTAGCTTGTGGGCTTGTGTATTGATCAAGTGGATCAAGGGTAGATCGTGGTAGATAGGTACAAGCTAAGATTAGCACTTGACATCTAGCTTAGTGTCGGAAATAGGATAAGCGACGTGTACGGTTTTCTCCGCCTGAAGGGAGCTTGTTGATTAGTGAAGTAACTCTCGAGTTGGGTACTCGGAGAGTAGAGTAGGGTGAAGAGGAGCTTCGTGACCGAACCACTATAAATCATCGTGTCCGGTTTGCGCCTTCTTGCTTATCTCTTTACTTTTATTTTATTCTTTATCGCTTTATATTTATATTTGCATTGCGTTTATGCTTGTGTGCTTTGTTGCTTATATTATGTTGACTATGTTTGTGTCATGACGTATTTATGTTTGTGTGGTAGTTTACTTTATACCATCTCTAGATGTTATATGACCATAGTTGACACTTTTCATATTACGTCACACTTGATCAGGTGTTTGATACAAAAAGTTTTAAGTTTTTAAATGGAAATGTATTCACCCCCCCCCCTCTACGGTTTCCACAATTGGTACCAGAGCCACGTCGCTCAAATTTTTAAAACAAATGGTTTTTAAAATTGAGTACGATCCATGTATCAAATTACCTATGAAGGTGATAAAATATGAAAAGTAATTAGTTGCTTAATACTTACAAGTTTTGTTGTTAAGTATACTTTGTCATACTAGCTTGAAGGTTTTCTTAAACCACTAAAAGAATAGAGTTTTTAAGTGTACGGTCATGTTTTCAGAACGAGTCATTAAGTCATGCAGTTCTGAATCAGAAAATAGATCATGGTACCACTAAATATAGGACGGTACCGTTATATTTAACGGTACCGTGGGGTATTTAAAGGTATCGTGCCTCTGTTTGTTAATTTTCAGTATTGGGTTATTTTCAAAAATTCATATAAAATCAACCATAAGCCCGTAGGAGTCGTGTCACCCATCATTTTAAACAAAGTTGAGTCTACTTTCATTTGAAAAATACTTTTATGAATTAGTTCTAAATGAAAGTATATTAGAGTCCTTGATTTTCAACTAAAAGTCTTTTTGGTTATGCCGTTTGCATAAATTTTTGGTCAAACTGAAAAAGGGCGTTTCAACTTTTGAACCTTGACGTGTTCACAAAGTGATTTGGTAAAAATCTTTGAAATGGGGAGGAAACCAATTCGTTTTCAAATAAAATCAAGCTTAGTATACATTGTTATACTTAATACACAAAATGACGATAAGTATTTTTGTGTGTTATGCAGAATGATTATTTGTTTTTCTTTGTGTCTTAGTATTGTTAGTTAATATTTTTGTATGCTTAGTGTTATCTTTAGTTGAGCTAATTTTATCCATAAGCATAAGTGTCTTTTATGCCTTGTTGCTATTTGTTTATTATAGTCTTCCGGTTTATGCGTTTATAAGGCTCATGCTAAATCTCTTGCACTATATTGAGTAATTAGTTTGCATTGCATATAGACATAGACCATTTTTCTTTCATATGTTGCAAGTTCTTAAAATGGCTTAGTAACCTTCTTAGGAATAGAAACTAAGTTGGTTGTTCATGTGTGTCGAAAGATATTGTCTTACATAATTACTTATCCAAAGGTTTAAGTGTAAAAAGTATATCACCCCAAAATACCTAACACTTTCATAAAATCCGTAACATGATCTCTAAAACATTACATCATTTTGTCTTGCTTGACCATAGGTTGTCTAAACAATATAAAAGATCATATTAATACATTAGTATTTAAGTAAAAAAAATGTATTAAACTTGCATTGATCTAACACACATACAAAATGTTTTAAACATTTAGTATTTTACGTATGTTGTATAAAAATATTTAAGATAATTATTTTTATACTAATGAGGTGTTGAAAAACTAAGAATATTATACTTAATAATATAAATAGTTTTTCGCAAATAAAAATAAATGACAATATCGAAGTAGTAACTTAATATGTCATTAACCTCACACATACAACTAATATTAGAATAAATGGAACACATTCTTTAAATTTTTATTTTCTTTTTAAAAGGAGTGATCGTGAGGGTCAAGAAAGATTTCGAATACATATCAATTCATTATTCAAATTATGATTGATATCATTATCGAATCTAATTGACAAGTTTTCTAGTATGGGCATGAAATTCAAGTCATTATCTGTCTAGCTTCAAGATAACATCAAAATATGATGAAATATATTATCTTGAATCTACATACTCAATCACACTCGATTGTTATGAAAATAATGACGTCCTCTCAAGACGAAAATAATATGCATCGGATCATAACTCACACTTGTGTTGAAGATGCCATATTGAGTCTTCTTGTCCAATGGTTGTGTTCCAAACATTAAACTAATATATTTAAAAAATGCATAAAATACACAACTAAGTAGGATGACAACTTGGATGTTTCATCCAAAATATTCAAGTAATTTACTTTGCAATGCAATTAGTAAATGTGTCATTTCCGAAAAACCAAACACGAGCAAACAAACAACATATGTAAACTTTGCTCATGAATGACTCAACACTCAAAATCACATGTCTAGTAAAAGTGTCACACATAATATGTTATTAACTATTATGTAAGTCATCAATCTTTGAGAATATCACATGTATTTCTCTTATCAAAAGATTGACAAAGGATAACTTATATCCTTTGCATCTTATTTTCTTTGTAACATGAATGGTTATGTTACAAGAGAATACATTGCATCCTGTTAACAAATATAGGATATTAGAGTTGAATAATAACCTAATACAGCATGTGTCATTGCATAAACAAGTAAAATTGGTCATACACTAAAATACTTGTTTCACTAAGCATTCGTAAGAGTGATAAGTCCCCTCTTAGAAAACCATATTCGTTGAAATATACAATATGTCTCATTTCAAATATAATACTCACAAGATCTACTAAGGTAAATAACCTTTACTAGATTCTTTTCTCAAGATATGCAAAGGAGCATTCTTGAAACACACACGATGTAGTAGATTCTACATTGTATCACATTAGAATGTCTCTTGGTTTTAGGAAACCAAATCATGTTAAAATAACATGTAACAACTCAACAAACAAAGATGTTGTCCAAGAGATCATAAAATGCACCATCTCCATCAAATAACCTCTAAATCTCAAACACGAAATTAAAACATTTCGCTTGCCTTTGTTAGGAGTTGTGTAAGACATGTCTTTTTCTTAACCGAATTTCAAAGTATGGTTAGTTGAATCATATTAGGCCATGTATTAGCGAAATAAGCTAATATCATCTTTGCTATACTTCGATAGGCAAATATAGGAATTTGAATTTTTCTAACATGAGAATGACTACTGGAGAACCTATCGCACTAGAAATTCAATTTGACCTAACGGTTGAATTGCTTCCAGGACAGAAGTTGGGTTCGTGGTATAACCCGTAAAAATGGTCGTGTTTAGCCTGAATTGAGCACCACTAGTGATAGTCTCATACTCATTCTCTAACTTGAAAATTTTTCATTCCTACATTTGACTAGAGATAGTTTACATAGGTGAACTTTATCTCCCGTTAGGATTTCATTTTGAACAAGTAGTAATTAGGATCTTCCTTGGCAAACCTAGATTGCTTGCATCCCACATATGTGTTTCAAAATGATAACATGTTCTCGTAAGATATGATTAAATTTCTTCATGATCTTAAATGCTAAATGATTATCATGTTTTGTATGATGTTTGCATTTATTCCTTATGTGCATTTTACATGATTTGCTTGTAAAGTTTGCACCCACACTATGTCCTTTTAACACATTAGGAATTAGGTATGCCTATCACTATGAGCCCTTAGATGTCATAGAGTCATACACTAGTGTCAAAACCTATAAGTCAAAGTAGTCGCGAAGTTGTCCTAATTCCCTAGTCATCACTTCTCCTTCTTCCAAGTAATACACCCTTTTGTCATGGGAAGGTTAGATACAAACCTAGTAGAACTCGGAGTAGATTTGACAACTTAAATATTTCATCCGAAATATTCAAGTAAGTTTAACTTGCGATCGCAATTGTTAAATGTTATATCAGAAACATCGTATTCAAGCCTTTCAACAACATATGTTAAAACGCTCATCCAAAAGCTAAAAGCTAACATCAACCCTCGGGTGACAAAGGACTCATGAGTTACTATATAAGTGATTAGTAGTTCCTTTCATCCTTACACTTCTTAAGATTCCAAACCCTGCTGTGAATCAGCACCATAGGCCCTGCGTTACGTCTTTCAAAATCCCGTGAAACACCGGCGTGCGAAGCACATTGAAATCCGTAAATCAACCAAACCTCTCAAACAAGAATCCTCTAACCATCTTCGTCTAGGTCTAGGAATGATGGAACATACTCCATAAATCTTATGAATATTTAAATATTTCACTGGAAATATTAAAGTCATCCCTCGTACCCCTCTTATGACTACTTGAATATTTCACTGGAAATATTGTAGTCATCTCATGCGTCTCGTCTCATGACTCTTTAAATATTTCACTCAAAATATTGAGTCATTCTTTAAATCCCTCTTATGACTACTTGAATATTTCGCTGGAAATATTGTAGTCATCTCGTGCGTCTCGTCTCATGACTCTTTAAATATTTCACTGGAAATATTGAGTCATTCTTTAAATCCCTCTCATGACTTGCTAAATATTTCACTGGAAATATTAAGTCATTCCTTACATCTCATCTCATGACTTCTAAATATTTCACTGGAAATATTAAGTCATCCCTCACATTCCTCGTATGATCACTTGAATATTTCACTGGAAATATTGAGATCATCTCTTCTATTGCGTCTCATGACTTTTAGATATTTCACTGGAAATATCAAATCATTCCCTCTATCTCGTCCCATGACATTTAGATATTTCACTGGAAATGTCAAGTCATATCTTGTGTCTCGTCTCATGACTTTTTAAATATTTCACTGGAAATATTAAGTCATCTTTCACAACGCTCTAATGACTACCTATGTATTTCCTCGGAAATATGAAAGTCATCTCTTCTCGTCTAGTACCGTTCATCTCGTAAAAAGAATATATTAGGTATAAATTCTCTCCTCGTGTCGAAAAGTATCACTAAATCAGCGAGATCTATTCGTAAAATCCTCTTAAATTCTAATGACAACTTAAATATTTCATCCGAAATATTTAAAGTATATTTAATTTGTGAAATGCAATTAAATGTCATTTCTCGTTCTCGATCAACGTTCATCGAATCCCGTTTGATTCATTCATAAAAGAATTTATTTGGTATAGATTCCTTTAATCTAAAGTCCAGAAAAATCACAACATATGTGAAATTTCTTTGTCAAAAATCTAATTCTGGGTCAAAACTGATCTCAGCAGGTCACGGCACCCTTAAATAGGGGACGGTATCGCTAAATTTAATGGTACCGTCAGACCGTTGTCTGCTGAGACAGTTTATTTTGTTTTCAATTCTCACTGTTTCAAAAACACTGTCGAAACCCACTCGATGTAGTCTTGAACCAAAACCGTCTCCTATCAGAATAGATTCTGTCTAGCTTTTTCCCCTTTCACTTCCACATGGTACTGAACACACCATATGTTTGGTTACTTCCGTATCCATTATCTTCTCAACTTATCTACACTTTTCAATCTTAGTTCTACACTACCAATGCTTCCGTATCCCACTCACCTTCCACACACTTCAAGTGAAGAACCGCTAGGATAAGTTGAGATAACCCCACTAGAACCTTATCACTAACCTCAGGATATCTCCACGTGATCATATGCCTCATCATATGAATATTCTATGAATATTCACAATGATTGAGAAGAGCTATGTGACTTCAAAGGTGAAGTTTATTGTATGCTATCCACCACTTGTCATGACGTTAATAAGCTCATCGCTTCCGTCAACGTTTGTTTTCCTCTTTATTTTTTTTTCACACATCTTGTCCGGATGGTCATAGATTAAGGGGGAGCGAAAACACACTCGTATAGTCTTTCAACAAACACTCTCAAGAACACACAAATGTGATTCTTATCCCCTAGAAAACTTCCCTTTAGCTGCCCAGAACTAGGCTGCACAGGAAAATTCATGACTTCCAGGTCACGGTACCGTTAAATAGGCCATGATACCATGAAATTTAACAGTACCATGTGGTATTTAGTGGTACCGTGCCTATGTTTGACGAATTTTCACTGTTTCCTCTAGATCCCTACATCCCTAACCTCAAACCTGCAAAATTTTGCAAACTCACATACACCCTAAGATTTCCTCACTGCACCATAGGACACCACCACCAACTTTAGTTCGAATCCCACAACTCTTGCCTATATAAGGCCACACCATTGCAAGCTTATCTTGCATCTCAGCTTCACACTCAACCCTTATAACTAAACTTTACTCTTGACAGTGATATTTAGTTTCAAAACCTTCAACCCTTATAAACCTTTTAGCTACACTTCACTCTTGACAGTGATAGTTAGTCTAAGAACCTTCAACCTATCAATCATCACACTCAAACCTTACAACTATTCCTCACTTCAGATAAGTGATAGTTAGTTCAACAACCTTCAATCCTCACAATCACACAAAACCCTTAATGCACCAAATTATCTCTAACACACAACTAGGATCATCCAAACTAGAAATCTAGAACTTCGTTACCTCAACATCGTTAGAGATATCCACCCCCAATCCTGTTAGGATCACATGCACAATTTTTTTTTTTTTTTTTTTTTTTTGAAATATATCATGCATCTCATTGTCAGTGCAAACGATATATTAATCTAAATCATCCTAACACCAATCATCTTAGGTAGATGATTATGTTGTTCAAAAGGTTTGTTAGAACTTGTCTTCCCAATGACAACTTGGAAGAAGTCATTTTGTGTGTCAGTCAACGAACGAATCTCGTTCTTGTTAGTGTGATTGATTGAACAATTACACCTTAGGTTGTTGGTCGGGTTGTGACACTCAAGTGTCTTTGAATTGCAATATGCATTCATCTTTTTGTGTCGCTCAACTTTCTTGGGCTTTCTTTTTGGTCTTTACCCTCTTGGCACACTTTTAGGTTGTGTTACTCACATAGTTTAACCCTTGCATGTCTTACTATGAGTATTCTATCCCTATAATGTTGCTCCTATATTGTTATATATTATGTTGCACGAAGCTAACCCTTGATGTAGGAAAAGCCTTTGTAAGAATTTGATCCATAGATCCGCTAGATACTAATGTAAATAAATAAGGGGATTAAGTCACCATAGGGGAGCATTGAGCTAGGGGGAGCTCGGGAGTATTTGAATACATAGCATGGAGTTGTCTTCACAAGTGGTGATAGAAGACTTCACTGAGATGATGCAAGCTCGCCTTTCTGGGAAGAAATGATAGTACTGTAATAAGGGGGAGTAGGGAGTGAATTCAAGGGAGAGCTCGAGGCAACTACCTTTTTGCTTCGACAAAAGGGGGAGAAGGGAGTGTAAACAGGTAACTTTTACATTTTACTATGTGTTACGATTTACATATTTGTCATCATCAAAAATGGGGAGATTGTTAGTGCAAATATTACGATATTTAAACTAAACGGTTTCTTCGGTTTTAATAATGACAAACATGTAACTTGTAATGCATAACGTAAAATGTGCAAGTTACTTGTAAACACAAATCATCAATGCATACTTACATCAACACCTCTCGACATCTCAAGTATGCTTCAACAAAGTCGTAGATTTCCATCCCAACGTAAATCACTCAAGGTATGGAAAAACAAATCTACTACTAGACAAATGATTAAAGGATTATATTTTTCTCTAAACTTCACATTTTTAATGTGACAAAACATTTCTTTCTAAAATATATTTTACAAATTATTTTTGAAATTAAAAAAAATGTTTTATTTTGAAAAATAAGTTTAAAAAATCCCAACAGTCATTTTTCCCCCCAAACAGCTCCAAACATTCCCAAATAAACCTTCCCCACTAAAAACAAACGGAGGAGCGTACACGTTACCACTAAAGTACCGATGGTACCACTAAATTTAGTGGTGCCGTGTGACAATTAGTGGCGCCGTGTCCCCATAACGGCTAGTTTTTCTTTGCCTATAAATAGTGGACCACTTTACACTTCCAACTTGATTTTTCCAGTCAGTTTTCTTTGGTCTAATCCCTCCTCACTTAGATCACTTTCTTTGATCATTTAGAGAGTCTTAGTTTGTTTAAGAGTGATCCTTTCATCCCACCAAGAGATCCTCTTCATTCCTCTTCAAGTGCAAGAGAATAACACAAGGTATCCAAGAAGATACAAAGTGTTGTAGTTGTAGGTAGAGCACTTGTAACATTTGTTACACACTTGATTGTATCATAGTATACATCAAGTCTATCTTTCTTTTGAGAGTTTGTGAGGGAAGATCATTGTGATCTTATAGAGATATTAAATATCTCTTGTAGCTTGTGAGCTAGTGTGTTGATCAAGTTGATCAAAGGTAGATAGGGTAGATTGAGTCAAGTGAGGGTTGATCATTGTGATCTTGTCGAGATCTTGGAGATCTCTTGAAGCTTATGGGCTTGTGTGATTGATCAAGAAGATCAAGGGTAGATTGGGTAGATCGAGTCAAGTGGGAGTAGATCATTGTGATCTTGTCGAGATCTTGGAGATCTCTTGAAGCCATTGGGCTTGTGTGATTGATCAAGTGGATCAAGGGTAGATCGAGTCAAGTGGGAGTAGATCCCTGTGATCTTGTTGAGATCGTGGAGATCTCTTGTAGCTTGTGGGCTTATGTATTGATCAAGTGGATGAAGGGTAGATCGGGTAGATCGGGGTAGATTGGTGCTAGCTAAGATTAGCACTCGACATCTAGCTTAGTGTCGGAAATAGGATAAGCGACGTATACGGTTTTCTCTGCCTGAAGGGAGCTTGTTAATTAGTGAAGTAACTCTCGAGTTGGGTACACGGGGAGTGGAGTAGGGCGAAGAGGAGCTTCATGACCGAACCACTGTAAATCATCATGTCTGGTTTGCGCCTTCTTACGTATCTCTTTACTTTTATTTTATTCTTTATCGCTTTATATTTATATTTGCATTGCGTTTATGCTTGTGTGCTTTGTTGCTTTTATTATGTTGACTATGTTTGTGTCATGGGGTGTTTATGTTTGTGTGGTAGTTTACTTTATACCATCTCTAGATGTTATATGACCATAGTTGACACTTTTCATATTATGTCACACTTGATCGGGTGTTTGATACAAAAAGTTTTAAGTTTTTAAATGGAAACGTATTCACCCCCCCCCCCTCTACGGTTTCCACATACTTTATAACCTGACGACGTCAGGTGTATTTGAAGACCAAAAATTCGTACAAAGTTAACAAGAGACGGCCCAGAAGTTTTACTAAGGGACGACGTCAGACATCACATGACGGCGTCAGAGATCCTAAGCGACGCCGTCACAACGGCGACTTGGAGAATACGAAACCCTAATTGGAGGCGAGCTGAAGGCATCACACTTTGAAAGTGACGCCATCACCAATGTAAAACTATATATACTTTCGCATGTTTTCATTAATTCGTGTAACATATTGAAGTTGGGTTTTGTGAACGATTTTAGCAGCTATTGTGAGGCTTTTACAGCCCTTGAACTTCATGTTTCAATAAAGATAAGTTATTCCTTCAATCATTCGATATGTATATGTATTGTTTGATTATGTGTTTATCTTTTCTTTGCCTTAACATGCTAGCTTAAGTTATTAGTGTTTGCTTAGATCTAATGAAACCTAGTTGTTGATAATTGATTTGTCGTCTCTTGTTTAATTGATTGCCACGCGTTAGGCTAAGAAAACTGGCTAGTTTTTTATATGTGTTAGCTTGAACGTCTTAGAAAACACAACCGTAGAGTGCACTATTGGTTTTTCTCGTTGTATTTATTGCATGAATTGCGGCTTGTAGATCCTAGAAAACTTAACAGACTTTAAGGGTTTTAGGAGAGACTAATATTCATAGAGTTGGGGACTTCGGCACCTCCCCACGACCAATATTAAGGAATACAACGCTTCAATTAAAATAAAGACGTGACAATTCGAAAAATCAGTAGGAGATAACTAGGGAGTAATTAAATCTAAGTGGACACGTTTTTCCCTATCATAAGAAGTCACCAAATTTACTTTTCCGTTTATTTTTATTTATTTTAGTTTAATTATTAGTTTTGGGTTAGTTGACTAGCAACTAATTCCGTCTACTCTTTCAAAACCCGAGATTTTTAATTGCTTTTTATAAAATATAAAAATACAAAAAAGAATCATCCTTCACCTCTAGACCTATTTTGCCATACACTTCGACCTTTCCACAACTATTGCGAGACTATTCCCCTAGAGAACGGTCAATCCCCCGGACTTACCTATACTACACTACAACAGTTAGGTACACTGCCTAGAGGATTGTAAAATGCATCAAGTTTTTGGCTCCACTACCGGGGAATAGTTAATAGTTTTTCGATTTCTATCTCGTTTAGGTCTACTCACTAGATTCCTATCAAGCGAGATTTTTATTTTCTTTTTATTAGCTTTCTTGTTTATCTTTTCTTCTTTCCCTTTGTTTGTAATCCATATCATTTGCCATCATGGTGGATGATAATATCTTTGAACCTATTGGCCAACCACACCAACCACACCAAGACCCACCTCGAGCCCGTACTCTAGGTGAGTACTCAACCAAGCCACCAAGGCTATCGAAACACCATTGAGCTCCCCCACAGAGCTAGTGTGTCTCCCTTGCGATCCGACACCATCCAGTTGGTGCAAAGCGGATGTGCATTCCATGGACTTCGTTCCGAAGATCCAAACCAACATCTCAAAGATTTCCTTAAAATCGTAGATTCCATGGACCTTGATGTTGCCACTCAAAAGACAACGAGTTTGCGTCTTTTTCAATTCTCTCTACGTAACCAAGCTAGTCATTGGCTATGGCATTTACCCGCGGGATCTAACTCATCTTGGGATGATCTTACTTCTCATTTCCTCGCTCAATTCTTTCTGCCCAAGGCAATTACTTCGTTACGTGACCGAATTGAGAAGGAAAACAATGAACTTAGGGAGCTTAATGAGTTATTAAGAGAGAAATTAAGTTTAGAACCAATCCTTGTACAGATAACACTACCCTTAGTAATGACTTGGAAGAGGAACTAGATGATGACTATAGGGTTTTTAGAAATTTCTTTCCAACATATGAGGAATTGGCCTACCCTAAGTTCCTTTTAAAGTGCCCTTGTCCTTTGAAATATAGAAAGAAACCATGGATTAGGAAGCGCAATTATATGAATATCAAAATCCCTTGCATGGTTGGTTATATGTTTAGAGAGCACACATACATTGACTTAAAAGCACCTATGAACATTATGTCTAGGCTCTATTACAATTGGATCATGAATGAAAAGTTGAAACCAAGAAAAGATCCTTATAACCCTAATCGATTGTGCAATTTTGTTGGGAGAGTTGAAGGGTTACATATCTTTGTGGGAAATTTCACTTATCGATGTGATTTCATAATCCTAGAAGATGTTAGAGGTATCATAGACCAATACTTAGGTGAGATTGTGCTAGGCAAACCGTTTGTAGAAGTGTCTAAGATGCTTTGCGATCGTGATGAAGGAATAGTTCAGTTTACTGATGGAGTTAAAAAGATCACTTTTATGATGCCCCATAAGAGGGAAGAGTTGAAAGACATTGAGGATTTAGAAGTTGATGTAATTCGGGCCTATGAAGTTAAAGATGATAAAATTCATGATGATGTTTATTCTGGAAGAAAATGGACTTATTATTCGCATTGCATAGGTCTAGACCCAGAATATAGGCGTGATGAAGGTTGGATTAAGAAGTTTGAATGGGCACATAAGTTGTGCAAGAAAACGTAATAGGCCATGACTTTGAGTCTAGCTACAAGACTCGTAAATAAAGAAAAGCGCTTCTTGGAAGGCAACCCAAGCTAATTATTTGTTTGTTTGATTTTTATTTTTGTTTGTGTCATATATATGTCTTATCATAATCGTTAATCTTTCATGTTTTGAATAAAATTTGTAAAAATATTTTATTTTGTTTTTAACTTCGTCTTAATTGCATATAAAGGTATTTTACAAAAAGATAAGTGTAGGGAAGATCATATTTGTTTTCAAGAACAAATTCAAACATGAAAGTTAACACTGAATGATAAGCATATATTTATGTGTTTGTTTGAGTGAAATGCTTGTATCGAGTCACAATGAATGTTCTGCAGTTTTCCAGGTTTTAATACTCAATTTTTTCCAGAAATTTTCCAGAAACAAAACGCAAAAATATTGTCAGGTCTATCCTGACGGCGTTAGGTTTTCAACCCTACGGCGTTAGGCACTGTAGCAGCACAGTTTTCCAGGATTTTGTTTTTCTACTGGAACTTAATTTTTGAAAATTTTCAGAATTTTAAATTTCCAGGAATCAGTAAAACATTTATTTTGCAAGCATTATATCTTACGTTGCTTTCTAGGATTTAGTTTTTATATATATAGTGTTTACTGCCGATTTTATGCGAGGTTTCGTGTTTGTTTTCTTAGTGAATTACAGGTTATATTGGACAAGAAGATAAAAGATGAAGTATGATGAGCACTTATTGCATTTATTTTCTTGGAGGAGGATTTAACTATGTTTCACGTCGCCCATGCCGAGCAAATCGGGGTAGTATTAGTTTCTTTCATCTATTTTATTTTTCCCTTTTTGTCATAACTTTGATACTTTTTAAGAACATTGGGGACAATGTTCGATTTAAGTGTAGGGAGGGTAAAATGGGATACCTTAGAAACTATAACTTCAATTGATATTTGTTTTGTTTTATAGTAAATGTGTAATAAACTAAAAGAGATACTTGTTAGGACAATTTTAGCACCAAATTTAAAATTTTTTACAACATATAGGAGTGAAACTTTAGTTTTAATAAGCGTCTCATGGATAGGAATTATATAGCTAGCACAAAAACCCTACCACTCAAAAATTTCCACCCCAAAAATGTGAGGTTCGCCTTTAGATCTTTAGGAAAAAGCATTCACTTTTAATGCTTATGAGTGTACCGGTAGTATATAGATTTTAGAACTTGCGTTTGTGATGCATCCCGAGATCGCTAGTGAGACTACATTCATGTAGTTAAGATTTACTAAATGATGAGAGTCATTAGGATAACCCTTGTTTTAAACCAGTTTTATAATTACTTGACCAATGTAGCCAAGATACTTAACAAATGAGGTCAAGTAATTTTCCACACCTTTGTGATATACTCATTTTTAGTACACGATACCTCTAGTACACCCCTCAGAACCTATCCTTTTCGCAGTTCTCGTGATATTCGGTGGATTCCGAAATATTAATGAAGAGCATTGTTTACAATCCACCCCCAAATGTACACCCAAATCGCCTTAGCCTACCTTGTATACACTCATTTTTAGTACATTATTGTTACAACATATGTTAAACCCTTTGTTAATTATCTAATTGGTTACATAGTTGCTAAGTCGAGCCATATCTTGTAAATACAGTTTTGGGATGATTGGGACTCAGGAAAAGTACTAGTTATTATGGAGTAATGGGGAAGAATGTCATGTTATTACCCCCATATGTACATTAATGTTTAAAGTACTCCACTTGTTTTGATTTTCTTAATTCGGGTCGTTAGTTAGTTTCATTTATGTAAAAGTTCAAGTGTAGGGAGGTTGCAAGTAATCCCTTTGTAATGATGTATTATTTTAGATGGTAGGGCAAGAGTGTATGAAAATATATATATATATATATATATATATATATATATATATATAAAAGAAGAAACAAAATCGAAAAAGCCAACATTGATTTCATGCTTAGACAAAATAACTGTTACACCCGTATCCCGATAAGGTACTAGTTATGTAAATAATATGTATTGTATATTATAAGTCTTGTGATATGAGCTAACTAAATAAGTAAATGTGAGGGCATATTAGAAAGAATAGAACTAGAAGGGCTAAGGTTGCCAAATGGGTAAAGTTTATTAGTTAAATGCCATATGCCTAGATTATTTTAGAAATGTCCAGGACATTCTTTGGCATCTTATTTGTGATGATCGGTTCATAAGGAGAAAAGAGAGGGAAGACTTCAAGTCAATCATCTAGCCCATTTGTGTATCAAGAAGTGATCAAGATTCACTAGAGAACCCTTAATTTTAATCTCTTCATCAAGTAAGTGTTCTTCCCCAAATTATGAAATTAGGGTTCATGTTTGATCATAATGATCAAGTGTTGATAATTCATGATTTATTAGTTAATTAGTCTTTAATTTGAGATGGTTATGATATAGGAAGCAAGTAAGAAGTGGGGAAGCTATTGTTAGTGTGATTGTGCTTAAGAATCAAGGTAAGTACATTGGTATTAACATGTTATTGTTAGCTTTATCATATATTATGTATGATAATGGTTTATGTGTTAGCTTCATCATGTTTGTTACATGGTAATGGTGAAAGATAGAGTATAGGGTGCGTAGCTAGTATGGATCCATCACTAGGAGTAGCTTAGTTAGTCGTTGGGCTAACTATGGGATTAGCTTAGTTAGTCGTTGGGCTAACTATGGGATGAGGTTCAACCTTACGGGTTGATCGTGTTTATGCCGACTATGTTGGCGTGAGGTAAGTGCCCCTATATCGCTAGCTTAACTAGTGGTTAAACTAGTTATGGTTATATATGATGTTTAGCTTGTTATGCCATGTACTTACTAAGCGTTTCGCTTACGTGTTTAGTTGTGATGTTTTTCTTTATAGGTACCGAAGGATCTAGCAAAGGTAAAGAAAAGATTTAAGTGATTATGTAGTAGAAGTTCATACTAGAAGAAGCTGTAGTAAAAGACCGTTCTTTTGGACCAAGCATATTGAAGTTGGAAGTCCCCGACGTGTCTTTTCGTGTTTTGGGTATATTTCCTCTCATATGGTCATTTTGTTAGTCAACGGTCATTGTCTATGCTAGTTCAAGAGTCAAGTTTATGTACATGTCAAGAAGTCCATATGTTACTTGGTTATGGTGGTAGTCAAGAGGGTGATTGGCATTTAGCCAATCTCACCCATTTTGGGAAGTTATGGGTCATGTCAATGTACCAACACTCTTTTAATATGTTAGGAATGTTATGTTGTGAAGAAGTCAAATTGGATATCTAGTAGTTGTGCATTTATGTATAAAATGTGTTTTTGAAAGATTGTTTAAGGGGATGTTTGGTATAAGCTAGTTTTTACCCATTTTAGTTATTGATCGGGTCATGGACACTTGAGACAGGTTGAGTATGATAAGTTATAGGTTTGGGTTGGACATGGTGGGTAAATGAAGTGGTCTAAGTGGTTTTGTGTGTCAATGGGTCATTTGGGTATTAATGCATAATCCGTCCAATTTGGAGATACTATTACGGGTGGTCAAACGGGTAATGTTTTTGCATGAAATTAAACTTACGGACATATTAAAGGATTCTGGAAAGTTTCGTCGAGTTTCGAGTCCGGGAGGTCGGGTTTCCAGCCGAGGATTTTGAATGTTTTTGGAATTGCATATTTTGATCAGTAGGGTCTGTCCGGATTTCTGTGATGCAGGATAGATACGGCGCATCTCCTCTGAGATACGGCGTATCAGGTGATGCGGCGCATCTCCTGTTGGGATGCGGCGCAACGTAGTCAATTTCTTGTAAATTTCGGTCTCAGTGGGTCGATGTGGCGTATCTAATTCAATAGATGCGGCGTATCCGTGTTTAGGAGGATACGGCGTATCACTTTATATAGATACGGCGCATTGTCTCTCAGCCTCGATGCGGCGTATCCCTAGAAATGGATGCGGCGTATCTTGGTCTCAAAAGGGTTGTCTGTTTGTTTTAGAAAAGTTGTGTCAAATGTTTTGAAGAATATGTGTGAGTTCAATGTAGTCAATCGTTTCCGCATATAAAGTCAACATTATTGGTAATAGTGGTCACAGGGCGTTACAACTTGGTATCAAAGCTTCGGTCTAAGAGATTTAGGATTTCCCCTTAGGATTTCCTAGACTTAGGCCTTGTGTAGACGCGGTTAGTATCGGTGTTTGTTATTTGTGTATTGTTTGGGTGATTTCGGGAACACATATGTTAAGTATTTTTATGACTACGCCTGGCCACCGTAGTGATAAAAATATGATACATATGTGAGATTGAAATCATTTAGGCTATACATGAATGATAAACTCTAGGGTGTTTAGTATAATGATAGATATGTCATGCATTGACTATGTATATGATTTTGCTTAATAGTATGAATTGTTAAATTTAAGTATAGTAGAAAAGATGGCGGCGATTCAGAATAAGGAGGTGTTAAGAGCGACCTTTTCCCGCCATGATAGTGATGATCATAATGATGTACCTTCTAATAGTGACTCATTGATGTCAATGCCGAAAAACCTTAATCCTAGAAGTGTTATGAGAGTTGAGTTGAAAGAATTGGACACTTTGGTAGCGGATAAAGTGGAAAGGGCCATCGAGAAGGCTATGCCCTTTTATGTTAGCAAAACCACCGAGAACTTGCGAAAGATACTTCAGGAGGAGAATGAGAAACTCAAGACTAGTGGGGAGTTAGTGAGTGATTCAAATGCTAGACCCGGAGTAGGAAAGGAGAAATCTACTTATCGTGACTTCACTGCTAGTGTTCCACCTACATTCGCGGGATCTCTTGATCCATTAGAGAGTCCTAGATGGATTACCAATATAGAAGGGGCTTTTCGTGCGAGTCGTTGTGTAAAAGAGGATAAGGTGAACTTTGCTACTAATTACCTTCGGGAGCGAGCTAAAATATGGTGGGAGGGCAAGGCAAATGAGAAGAGTAGTGCTTGGAGAGAGTCGTTGATGCGTGCGATATGTCGTTGCGGTTTAGCAGTATTAATGCCTACTCAAGTTTTAAATTTATATTTAGCCGACTTATCAATAACACACACACTTAACGAGCAGTGTACCCGGTCAGTATGAATATAATGGTAAGTAGAGTGTCGATCACTAAGAGTGGAACGTATTATCTAGTTATTCTAATTAGTATTTTAATAAATTAAGTTAGCTATACAACCTATTCTAACGCAAGGGGTTCAGCCTGAGAGACTGGCATGATTTGGTTGCAATTAAATAATAAACTAAACCAATAGGCACGAATCAGCAAGTAGCACACACGTACACAGATAAATACTCGAGACAATAAGAGGGCTGTCCTGATAGATAAGTAGTTTGTCACTTGTTTTATTGCTAGTTTTATATGAAGTGTATAGTTCGATGCAACGCACCGAGATTAAGTCCTTTCTCGTTGGTTCTAATCTTATCGGCGAGTAAACCCTTAATGATTACTTATGACTATCCTATTTATCTTTCTCCTACTTTTCTACAGACCATAGAATGCATAGGCGATCTAATAAATAGGCGAGGGCAGAGGCATGGCGACCCGATCAACGCTCAGCTAGCCACAGAGGTTATCAATGCACTAATAAAAGTCACCAAATACATCAACATATAAACTTTAATTGATGAGAAAGCAGTTTTAAGGGAGTGCAATCTTTCCGTTGTCACATTACACAAGCCACCAATCTTGATGAATTAAAGTTTACTAATACAATAAAACAAAACTACTTAATGAATTAAACACATGCAGCACCTTCTTACAGCTCTTGTATCTTCGTTTGGGTGTGTCTTGTGCTGCCTCCTTGACTGAATTCGTCCTAGGTTTCTTTACTTCGGTCTTCGGATATATTATATGTCTCTCGAAATTCGTCTGGTCTTGGGGTATTTATAGTTTCTGTCTGAGGGTAGGATGCGGCGCATCTAGTAAGTAGATGCGGCGCATTGACTTAACTTCGCGTGGGGTCCAAGATTATAATATTCAGGAATATTCGTACACCGCCAGAAGACGCGGCGTAACTCCATTCTAGGATGCGGCGCATGTCCTCTTGAATCTTGGATCGTATCTGGTGAAATATTGATAGTGATGCGGCGCATGTCATAAGCAAGATGCGGCGCATCTGGAGCAGATTAGTCTTGATCTTGTGCATTTCAGTAGACTCTTAACTTCTTGCATGTTTTGCTCCATAATTAGTCCAAAATCGCCAAGTTTCACCAAATGCTTGTTTTCAACTGAGAATTACAAAAGTAAACGATTAAGTATCAATCCTCATACATAATATAATAAAACAAGTCAAATTAATAGGATAAATGATGGTAATAAAATGTACTTATTTGAGTTCATCAAATATCCCCCCACTTGAACTTTACTTGTCCCCAAGTAAACCTTAGAATTAATCTTATGAAAATGTATCCTAAAAGATATTAGGATTTATTTTTATATTTAAGCATGTATTCATTTTTGTCATAATCACACAACTAAACACTTAACGAATTAGAAGTAAAATAAAATATTTTGATAAAAGCAAATCTAATCGTTTAACTGTCCAGTCGCGACGAATATTCTATCATAAGCTTGGCAAGTATACACATCTCCCCCACTAAAGCAAAGGAATAACAAGTCTAAAGCGGTAAAAAGGGTTTTTAGGCTTAAGGGTTGATTATTCTTAATCTCTATCGATCTCAAATTCCAGAAAAGGCGACAAAATCACAAATACATGATCGAATCCACGAACACGATACTTGCAATTGGTCAAATCCTTAACTCGAACAGGCTAAAGATAGGTCCAAACTTCACCAATAATAATATATCAAAAAGGGCGACAAAATCATAAATACATAGCCGAATCCACGACTACGATACTTAAGATTGCTCAAATCCCTAATTTCAATAAATCAAAGGTTTGGTTGGATAAAGAATAATACAGGGTATGGATAATATTTTGGGATATAAATTGGTGTAAAAATAAAAAATAAACAAAACAAATAAATTAAAATCCTAAGTGTGGTTAATCACTATCCCAACCATCCCATGAATAAGACTCATATCATTGAATAACTCACGCTTTAACACTTGAAACACACGCTTTAGGTAGACACGAATTATACTCAACAAGATCTTAATCAAAGAATAAACCTTAGTTGGCGTTCCCATAACTGCCAACTCCCATTCAATCCATAGATATAATATACAACAAATAGTGGTGATATCGACCACTTACATAACTTTACATAAGTTGGTTTAAATCAAACATCCAACTTTTTCTTTTTCTTCTTTTTTTTTTTTTTTTTTTTTTAACATAAACATAGATGTGTAAAATTTCACCACATCACTATAATGATAATTCTGGATAATTATTCCATACTTTTCATGACTTCAGAAATAACGGTAATAGTGAAAGTAGTAAACACACGAAAAATAAACTCAAAGATATACAATATTTACTTTCACTCCAATTGCATTGTGCAATTTCCCGACCTAACCATAGATAATGAATTACGCACGCGAACACAGGTAATGTAAGGAAACACACTTTGCCTATAGCAATTAACCAACCACGGATTTTAATCTACAGGGTAGGCTAAGGTGTAAGGGTGTAACGAAACATTTTAACAAAGGTGTAAGAAACGAAAGGAATGGCTCTGAGTGTTTTTCTAGGGGTATCTTACTCTAAAAGTGAGAGTAACAAAAGGTTTTATACGGGGGTTAACTAACCAGTGTAGTTAGCTAATAACACATAACATATAATAGGCTTTTGGGTGTAATCCTAGAAATTTACCAATTTAGACAAGTCATTCCAATTATAAAAATAATACTTATTATGGTGGTCTCGAATAGTATACAAGCCAAGTTCTAAAGTTTACAAGTCACCGGCACACTCATAGATTTGTGAATTTTGAAAAATCACAATTTTTGAAAATAACGTCATGTGTGCAGCTATGCAACTTAGACTTTAAACAAAAACATGCTAAAAATTTTAAATTTTGATATATTAAGCACATTTTAAGCATATTTTGAAAAGTTTAGGACAAGTAAGTGTTAAGTGTTCTAATTCTCCAATCCCCCCACTTAAGTTAAACAACGTCCTCGTTGTTTGTATAAAAGGTTAAAAACTGGAAAATAAAAGAATTAGAACAGAAAAACTCCCCTGAGATTTGCTCGGTATGATCCTCCATTTGTATTAGAGCAAAAATCATCTTTCTTGTGGATTAGAACGTTTAAGCTTCATAATCAATGTATCCACAGGAAATGCAGGAATCTATAATACCACCAAGGCTTTAAAACACACCTAAGGTAAGAAAGGTTCAACTTGCATAACACATTAGTAGTTAGATAAAAATAAAACATAAAAACAAAAAATGAAAATCATCAGGTCAGTCGATGCGCCGTATCTTATGGAAGAAGATACGCCGTATCGAACCTGGAATAAATACGGATCAGAATAAAAGATGCGCCGCATCCTTAACCAGGGATGCGCCGCATTAAAATAAACTGATAAAAAGTTTTAAAGTCGAAAATAAAAATATGCGGAAAAATAAAGATATGACCATTGCAGTTGATATGCCGCATCCTATGATGGAGATGCGCCACATCTAGTGCAGGTCTGACAGACTCAATACAAAATCAGAAAATAAAATAAAAGACAAGCATGGGTTGCCTCCCACGTAGCGCTTGTTTTTGTTCGAGTCACGAGCCTGACTCCACCCTTATTTACTGTGTAATCGGGTGTTGTTCCCCCCACTTGGGATCAAGTGCGGGTGATAGTAGCAATAAACACGAAAAGAGTGTAAATTTGCTAGTAGAGATGGAAGAAATAAATAAATATCATACCTTGGCAATACATGTATATCTTTCCTATTCATACCCGGTTTGGTTGATAAATTGGATGACTTGACCACTTCATCTGAAAGAGTAGTATGTTGAGGAAAAATGAGTCTCCCTTCTTCTTGGTTAGTCTCTTTGGTAGTAAGGCGTCCCTTAACTTCCGCAGAAGACGAGAAAGGGTCTTTGGCAAGTAAAAGTTCGAGTTCCTCTATATACTTCATAGGGTCGAAATCGTCATCTTCATCAATCATAGCTATGTTTAAGAGCTCATCACCAAACTCTTCCTCGAGCTCCACCAAATACGGGTTGATCACAGGCGCTTCAATAGGTAGTGTAATAAATTTCACCTCATCATTCTTTTGCTTTGCAACCTGTTTAGGAAAACTAGCAAGATTATTAGTAACGGGATTAATAATATTAAATAAATTTGTACCACTTTGTATTGTAAGTGACTCCAATTTATCTCGTGAATCTTCATTTTCAACTAGTGGTCTTGCAATTTCAGCATCGTCCCGAATTTCATTTTTAAACAAGTCATCCCAGATTTCTTCAAAATCCCTCGTTGGGTCAAAATCTGGTTGAGGTATGTCATCATAAACTATGGCGTCAAATGGTTCGAAAGCAAAATTAGAATACTTTTCATCTTCATCCGTTGGATTGTCTAATGGTGGTAATACGATTGCAGAATATTCTTCAACGTAAGGTTCCGTATACACATCATCTTGTGCAATCTCTGGAGAAAAAGTACTATCAAGAACAATTTCTAGAATTGGTTTCACGGTATATGAATCTTCTTCATCATCATTTGACATACACCAAGTGTGTTGAAACGGCAACTTGTTTCTTTCTTTCCTTGACTTTTCTTGTCCTAAAATCAAGTATTCTTCCATAGTGATTTCGTTCGTCTCAATGACTTGTGCACCATATCTTGCTTTTTTCCAGTTATACACCTGATTATTGCTCAAGGTTTTTTCCTCTTCAAGCCTAATATATTCTTCCATTGTAATATCCGGATCGTCCATCTTCCTAAACTAAAACTTACTCGTGCAAAAGAAGGGTGAAACGATCAAAGTGAAATAAAAGTTGCTGATATCAGCTGACGATGCGCCGTATCCAAAAAGTTGGATACGCCGTATCTTATAATCGTTAAAATTAAATCAGACTTTTATTCAGAAAATAGATACGCCGCTCAGGAATCAGAATGCGCCGTATCTGTCTTTAATTATCAAAAATCGATATTTATTTAAAATTAAATGCGTCGTATTAACAAAAGTTAATGCGCCGTATTTTCGTTACGTTTCAAAATATAAGATTTTTGATTCAGAAGATGCGCCGTATCGATAAAAATCGATACGCCGTATCTGTTTAATAATTCGAAAACTGTTTTTAATTAAAATAATAGATACGCCGTATCTGCTGAAGCAGATGCGTCGTATGGCATTAACGTTTTGAAAAAAAAAATTATCAAAAACAGATAGGCCGTATCTTGGGGAAAAGATGCGTCGTATCGAATTAATTAAACGCGTTGTATTTAATAAAAATTGAACGCAATACGCCGTATCTGAGAGATCAGATGCGCCGTATTGTTCGATTTAGCTCAGTACAACGATTGCAGAACACAAAAAACACGGAAAATTAAAACAAATAAAAACACACGAACGAAAACAAACACAAAGAAAACAGACAAATAGCACACAAAAACAGAAAATATGCAAAATAGTACAATGAATGCAAATTAATCTAATACACAACAGAATTAACGGTTAGATAAAAATTAAAAACCTAATTAAAATACTAATCAAATTAACAGATAATAACAATTCACTCCCCGGCAGCGGCGCCAAAAACTTGATGCGTGCGATGTGTCGATGCGGTTTAGCAGTATTAATGCCTACTCAAGTTTTAAATTTATATTTAGCCGACTTATCAATAACACACACACTTAACGAGCAGTGTACCCGGTCAGTATGAATATAATGGTAAGTAGAGTGTCGATCACTAAGAGTGGAACGTATTATCTAGTTATTCTAATTAGTATTTTAATAAATTAAGTTAGCTATACAACCTATTCTAACGCAAGGGGGTTCAGCCTGAGAGACTGGCACAATTTGGTTGCAATTAAATAATAAACTAAACCAATAGGCACGAATCAGCAAGTAGCATACACGTACACAGATAAATACTCGAGACAATAAGAGGGTTGTCCTGATAGATAAGTAGTTTGTCACTTGTTTTATTGCTAGTTTTATATGAAGTGTATAGTTCGATGCAACGCACCGAGATTAAGTCCTTTCTCGTTGGTTCTAATCTTATCGGCGAGTAAACCCTTAATGATTACTTATGACTATCCTATTTATCTTTCTCCTACTTTTCTACAGACCATAGAATGCATAGGCGATCTAATAAATAGGCGAGGGCAGAGGCATGGCGACCCGATCAACGCTCAGCTAGCCACAGAGGTTATCAATGCACTAATAAAAGTCACCAAATACATCAACATATAAACTTTAATTGATGAGAAAGCAATTTTAAGGGAGTGCAATCTTTCCGTTGTCACATTACACAAGCCACCAATCTTGATGAATTAAAGTTTACTAATACAATAAAACAAAACTACTTAATGAATTAAACACATGCAGCACCTTCTTACAGCTCTTGTATCTTCGTTTGGGTGTGTCTTGTGCTGCCTCCTTGACTGAATTCGTCCTAGGTTTCTTTACTTCGGTCTTCGGATATATTATATGTCTCTCGAAATTCGTCTGGTCTTGGGGTATTTATAGTTTCTGTCTGAGGGTAGGATGCGGCGCATCTAGTAAGTAGATGCGGCGCATTGACTTAACTTCGCGTGGGGTCCAAGATTATAATATTCAAAAATATTCGTACACCGCCAGAAGATGCGGCGTAACTCCATTCTAGGATGCGACGCATGTCCTCTTGAATCTTGGATCGTATCTGGTGAAATATTGATAGTGATGCGGCGCATGTCATAAGCAAGATGCGGCGCATCTGGAGCAGATTAGTCTTGATCTTGTGCATTTCAGTAGACTCTTAACTTCTTGCATGTGGGATCAATTCAAGGAGGTGTTCATGAAAGAGTATGCTTCCGTGGAGGAGATTGATAAAATAAGAGAAGTTTTTCATAACCTTATGCAAATTGATGAATCGGTGAATGAGTTGTGGGGAAAGTTTTGTGATATGGTGCAATATTGCCCGGAGTATCTTGACAATGAAAAGCTTAAGGTTGATAAATTTCAGAGGATGCTCAAAGATGAAATTCGTAATATAGTATCGCCTTTCAAGGGTACCACCATGGATGATCTTCTAAGCAGAGCGCGTAGTCAGGAAGCGGATTTGGATAGGATGAAGGATAAAGAGAAGATGGAGGTGAAAAGAAAGCTAGAACAACCAACAACACTTAGTAAGCGGGGTAAATTTGATGCCACAAAGAAGGACAATACGGGAAAGCTTCCACCTCCGTGTGGTAGGTGCGAAAAGAACCATGTGGGAGAATGTAAATC
The DNA here is from genome assembly GCA_021014915.2 of Artemisia tridentata subsp. tridentata. NCBI lineage: Eukaryota > Viridiplantae > Streptophyta > Magnoliopsida > Asterales > Asteraceae > Artemisia > Artemisia tridentata. Next base: position 199,735,591 of record CP139508.1, read on the forward strand.
CGGAATGAAGGGATGTTATAAATGCAGGGATCCTAGTCATATTAGGAAAAATTGCCCTAAGCTTTTGGTGATATGTTATGGGTGCAATGAAGAAGGACATAAGGTAAATGAATGTCCCAAAGCTAATCTTGAGCAAGCGAAGCCGTTTAATTGGATCGAGGGAGAAAAGGTTGATGTTCCAAAACCTCAAGCTTGTGTTTACCCGATGAGTGCCAAAGAAGCGAAGTTAGATTCTGATGTCGTCTCAGGTATAATCCTTGTTAATTCCAAACCCGTTTGTGTTTTGTATGTTTGAGGCACAAGTGTGTCCTTCGTATTTTATAGTTTTAGTAAGGAATTGTCCACTTCCCTAAATGAATTTCCGACTCCCGTAGAAATTGAAATTGTCGATAGTAAAGTTGTTATAGTTTCTAGCGTGTATCGTAATGTAGAGATAGAGATCGATAGAAGCGTTTTTAAGATTGATCTAATTCCCATAATGCTGGGAATGTATCGATGACGTTCCGATTGATAATAAATTTCATGATGTATTTCCGAAGGATCTGCCGGGTATTCCACCCGATAGACAGGTTGAGTTTCCGTATTGATCTTGTTCCGGGTGCTACTCCTATTGCTAAAACTCCTTATCGTCTTGCTCCATCCGAAATGAAGGAGTTAATGAGTCAACTCCAAGAGTTACTTGACAAGGGTTTTATTCGCCCTAGTAGCTCACCATGGGGAGCTCCGATTCTATTTGTTAAAAGAAAGACGGTAGTATGCGGATGTGCATTGATTACCGTAAATTAAACAAAGTCACGTTGAAAAATGTATACCCTTTGCCAAGAATCGATGACCTCTTTGATCAACTTCAAGGTGCGAAGTGGTTTTCAAAGATTGATCTTAGTTCGGGCTATCATCAATTGAAGGTTTGAGAAGAAGACATTCCCAAGACGGCCTTTAGGACCCGATATGGACATTACGAGTTTACGGTTATGCCTTTTGGTCTCACGAACGCGCCTGCGGTTTTCATGGATCTCAGGAACCGTGTATGTAGACCGATGTTGAATAAATTTGTTATAGTGTTCATCAATGATATTCTTATCTATTCTAAGAGTAAGGAAGAACATGAACTACATCTTCGAGAAATTCTTGAAATGTTGAGAAAAGAAAGATTGTATGCTAAGTTCTCAAAGTGCGAGTTCTGGTTGCAAGAAGTTCAGTTCCTTGGTCATGTTATTAATCCCGATGGTATTAAAGTTGATCCGTCAAAAGTTGAAGCCGTGATGAATTGGCAAGCGCCGAGAAACGTTGGTGAAATTCGAAGTTTTCTAGGACTCGCAGGTTATTATAAGCGGTTTATTCAAGACTTCTCCAAAATTTCATCCTCGTTAACCGAACTCACCAAGAAGAATGTTCCTTTTGTGTGGGGCGAGAAGCAAGAAGAAGCCTTCCGTACTTTACGAAAGAGGTTGTGTGAAGCACCGATCTTAGTGTTACCGGAGGGAAGCGAAGACATGGTGGTCTATAGTGATGCATCTTATTCCGGTCTTGGATGTGTTCTTATGCAAAGGGGTAAAGTGATTGCTTACGCTTCAAGACAACTAAAGAAGCACGAAGAGAAATATCCTACCCATGATCTTGAATTTGCGGCCGTAGTCTTTGCCTTGAAGATTTGGAGGCATTATCTATATGGTGTGAAGTTCATAATTTACACCGACCATAGAAGTCTTCAGTATTTCCTTGATAAGAAAGATCCGAATATGAGGCAACGTAGGTGGTTAGACTTGTTGAAAGATTATGATTGTGAAATTCGCTACCATCCGGGTAAGGCGAATGTTGTAGCGGATGCGCTAAGTCGTCAGGGCCGAAGTGATGTTACTCGGATTCACTCCTTGAGAATGATCATCACATCTGATCTTTTCGACAGAATTAAGTTAGCTCAGGAGGAAGCGTTAAAAGAAGAAAATTAAGAGAAAGAACGTATCACTTCTCACATTTCTTATCTTAAAGTAGACAGCCGAGGAATTAAGACATGGTATGGAAGGGTTTACATTCCTTTTCGAAGCAACATTAAAGAATTACTCTTGGAAGAAACCCATGAATCGAAGTATTCTATTCATCCGGAAGCTACGAAAATGTATCTTGATTTGAAAAGAAATCATTGGTGTCCGAGTATGAAAAGAGATTGCGTGAAGTACGTAGAAAGATGCTTAATTTGTTTAAAGGTGAAAGCCGAACATCAAAAGCCGTATGGAAAAGTGCAGCCTTTAGACATTCTAGTTTGGAAGTGGGAGAGGATTACTATGGATTACATTACGAAATTACCAAAGACGAAGAAGAAGAATGATACAATCTGGATAGTGGTCGATCGTTTAACTAAGAATGCTCACTTTATTTCGATTGGGAAGAATGTGCCTGTTCATAAGTTAGCAAAGATTTATGTTAGCGAGATAGTCGCGCGTCATGGAGTACCTATTTCGATAGTTTTAGATCAAGTCGAGCGTTTCACTTCGAACTTTTGGCGAAGTTTTTAAGATGAACTTGGTATTAAGTTACGCATGAGCACAGCTCTTCATCCTCAAACAGATGGACAAAGCGAAAGGACAATTCAAACTCTAGAAGATATGCTACGAGTTAGTATGATTGACTTTGGAAGTAACTGGGATGATCACTTGCTTCTAGTGGAATTCGCCTGCAATAATAGTTATTATGCTAGTATAGGCATGCCTCCTATGAGATACTCTACGGTAGAAAGTGTAGAACCTCCGTATGTTGGGAAGAATTTGGAATTGCCCGAGGAAATGAGAGGTATTAATAATACTTTCCATGTGTTGAATTTGAGGAAATATTTAGTGGATGAGACTAGTGTAGTCAGGTTAGATGATATAGAAATTGATCCAGAATTGATTTCACAAAGGATGAACCGGAAGCAATCCTAGGAAGGCAAGTGAGGCAACTTCGAAACAAAGAAATTCCGTTAGTAAAAGTACAATGGAGACATCGTAAGAGTACGAGCATTAGATGGGAGCTAGAGGAGAAGATGAGGAATGAGTATCCTCAATTATTTCAAGCATAGATTTCGAGGACGAAATCTTATTTTAAGGAGGGGAGAATTGTTACACCCGTATCCCGATAAGGTACTAGTTATGTAAATAATATGTATTGTATATTATAAGTCTTGTGATATGAGCTAACTAAATAAGTAAATGTGAGGGCATATTAGAAAGAATAGAACTAGAAGGGCTAAGGTTGCCAAATGGGTAAAGTTTATTAGTTAAATGCCATATGCCTAGATTATTTTAGAAATGTCCAGGACATTCTTTGGCATCTTATTTGTGATGATCGGTTCATAAGGAGAAAAGAGAGGGAAGACTTCAAGTAAATCATCTACCCATTTGTGTATCAAGAAGTGATCAAGATTCACTAGAGAACCCTTAATTTTAATCTCTTCATCAAGTAAGTGTTCTTCCCCAAATTATGAAATTAGGGTTCATGTTTGATCATAATGATCAAGTGTTGATAATTCATGATTTATTAGTTAATTAGTCTTTAATTTGAGATGGTTATGATATAGGAAGCAAGTAAGAAGTGGGGAAGCTATTGTTAGTGTGATTGTGCTTAAGAATCAAGGTAAGTACATTGGTATTAACATGTTATTGTTAGCTTTATCATATATTATGTATGATAATGGTTTATGTGTTAGCTTCATCATGTTTGTTACATGGTAATGGTGAAAGATAGGGTATAGGGTGCGTAGCTAGTATGGATCCATCACTAGGAGTAGCTTAGTTAGTCGTTGGGCTAACTATGGGATTAGCTTAGTTAGTCGTTGGGCTAACTATGGGATGAGGTTCAACCTTACGGGTTGATCGTGTTTATGCCGACTATGTTGGCGTGAGGTAAGTGCCCCTATATCGCTAGCTTAACTAGTGGTTAAACTAGTTATGGTTATATATGATGTTTAGCTTGTTATGCCATGTACTTACTAAGCGTTTCGCTTACATGTTTAGTTGTGATGTTTTTCTTTATAGGTACCCAAGGATCTAGCAAAGGTAAAGAAAATATTTAAGTGATTATGTAGTAGAAGTTCATACTAGAAGAAGTTGTAGTAGAAGACCGTTCTTTTGGACCAAGCATATTGAAGTTGGAAGTCCCCGACGTATCTTTTCGTGTTTTGGGTATATTTCCTCTCATATGGTCATTTTGTTAGTCAACGGTCATTGTCTATGCTAGTTCAAGAGTCAAGTTTATGTACATGTCAAGAAGTCTATATGTTACTTGGTTATGGTGGTAGTCAAGAGGGTGATTGGCATTTAGCCAATCTCACCCATTTTGGGAAGTTATGGGTCATGTCAATGTACCAACACTCTTTTAATATGTTAGGAATGTTATGTTGTGAAGAAGTCAAATTGGATATCTAGTAGTTGTGCATTTATGTATAAAATGTGTTTTTGAAAGATTGTTTAAGGGGATGTTTGGTATAAGCTAGTTTTTACCCATTTTAGTTATTGATCGGGTCATGGACACTTGAGACAGGTTGAGTATGATAAGTTATAGGTTTGGGTTGGACATGGTGGGTAAATGAAGTGGTCTAAGTGGTTTTGTGTGTCAATGGGTCATTTGGGTATTAATGCATAATCCGTCCAATTTGGAGATACTATTACGGGTGGTCAAACGGGTAATGTTTTTGCATGAAATTAAACTTACGGACATATTAAAGGATTCTGGAAAGTTTCGTCGAGTTTCGAGTCCGGGAGGTCGGGTTTCCAGCCGAGGATTTTGAATGTTTTTGGAATTGCATATTTTGATCAGTAGGGTCTGTCCGGATTTCTGTGATGCAGGGTAGATACGGCGCATCTCCTCTGAGATACGGCGTATCAGGTGATGCGGCGCATCTCCTGTTGGGATGCGGCACAACGTAGTCAATTTCTTGTAAATTTCGGTCTCAGTGGGTCGATGTGGTGTATCTAATTCAATAGATGCGGCGTATCCGTGTTTAGGAGGATACGGCGTATCACTTTATATAAATACGGCGCATTGTCTCTCAGCCTCGATGTGGCGTATCCCTAGAAATGGATGCGGCGTATCTTGGTCTCAGAAGGGTTGTCTGTTTGTTTTAGAAAAGTTGTGTCAAATGTTTTGAAGAATATGTGTGAGTTCAATGTAGTCAATCGTTTCCGCATATAAAGTCAACATTATTGGTAATAGTGGTCACGGGGCGTTACAATAACACCATCATTGGACAGCTCATTGAGCAAAGTTTTGTAATGGGTATAGGTCTGAGAGAGACTTTCAGAGTCTTTGGCCCTAAAAGTGTTATACTTAAGTTTCAGGTCCATTATCCTATTTTCCTTGGTATCTGAGGGACCTTCAAAGCTATGAACCAAGTCAAGCCAAGTTTGTTTGGCTATTGGACAGTTAATGACTGATTCCATTGTATCATCAGGAAGACATGATATAATGATGTTTTTAAGGCGTTGATCCTGATTGACCACCCTTCTATCATCAATTGTCCACTGGGCTTCAGGCTTTGGTAGACCTTCAGCAGTTTTTAGGACAAAATGACCTTCTTTGATGCATTTTATGTAGTATGGTTCCATACCAGTTAAGTAGCAAAGCATGCGCTTTTTCCACTTATTGAATTTTCCATCTTCTAGTCTAGGAGCGACAGTTGAATAGCTTCCTCCCTTTTTATCGACTAGCTGGGGTACATCACTTTCAGCCATGGTAGGATCTTGATTTTAAAAACTTTTGAGCACTCTTTTTGAAAGTTTTATAAATCAGAGGCTCTGATACCACTTGTTGATCCCGTTTACACAATTAGAGTTAACTACAAAGTTAATCTAACCATGCACCATGGTTAAGTAATGTAATGATATTCTTTGACAGTTATAAGAAAACGTAAAAGTAAATAGACAAGATTTTTCAATGTTTAATTCTCATTAGAAATCAATCAAAGAATTATACCCAAGTGTTTGCGCAATAACAATTGTGATTGAAATGACAAGTATGGTAATTGCACAAAACTTGTCAACTTTTCTACTCCTACTTATGATACTATTTATACACAAATATAATACAACCGTTATCCAAAAAGACAAAGATGACCTAAGCTACTTTAGACAAAATGCTTACACATTTTGTCACTGTTACAATTCTAATTTGGGTATAAGACAATGGTGCTTTCTAATGAGCAGTGATGACACTGCTTTGGTTTTAATCCATACAGGGTAAGTTTGACTTCTGAGTGATAAGGACTCACCTTTATACGTTTCAAACTTATCCTGCCTTTGCTTCAGGCTCCTCAAGCTTCAGTCTTCTTAAGTATTCAGTCTTCTTAAGTCTTCAGTCTTCTTAAGTTGTTGAGGAGAATATGGATTCAGTGAGTTATTGTCATCAATCACTGAACCCATCACCTTCTTCTTTGACTCAGGTATCATTCACTGAGTTCCGCCTCAGTGAGTGGAAAGTCTTTCTTCTTTAGACAGGGTCTATAGGGTGACCAAGCCTGCAATGCCAGTCATATTGAGAAAGACAAGTTTTAAAGTCAGAATTATCACACTTAAATGAAATACCTCCAGTATTGAAATAATACAAACCACCATATTGATTACCAGTCCCCAGAACATTTTCTAGATTCAAATCCTAATTCAAAAAATAACATTTATTCTCATCAAAGGCAACCAAGATTTTATTATCCTTGGCAAGTTTATGAACAGAATTCAAAGTAACACAATACTCAGGTATAACCAACATATCATACATAATTAAAGATTCAGTTAACTTGAGATTTCCAATTTTAGAAATAAAGGCCTCAGTCCCATTAGGATGCCCAACCTTTATTCTAAGATGGGAAATATCAAAAACATTAACTAAATCTTTATCAGTGTAAGTCATATGCTGATTAGCACCAGAGTCCACAATTTTACCATTAGAAGTACTTTTAGATTGCAAATTACTATTTGAGCAAAAAAAATTGTGAAAATTTTGATTGAAAACTCTGCTATTATTATAATAGGTACCTGCCATATTGGCTTGCACATTATTTCGATTGAGAGAGTTGTATTTGATGAGAGAAATGAGAGTGTTAAGTTGTTCATCTGTAAAACCAGAAGATGAACTGGACCCAACATTATTTCCAACAGAGTTGTTATTAGAAAACTTTTTGTTACTGTTTTGAAATCTATTATTGTTACCCTTTTTTCCAAAATTAGGAGGATATCCAATCAATTTAAAACATCTTTCTTGAGTATTTCCATTAAAACCACAGTTTTCACAAACAACAACAGGACCACAACCAGAATTCCTTCTATTATCAGTCACTCTATTAAAGTTGGCAGATGGATTATTAGACTGGTTATCAGTTTGATTAACAACTTTAGTAGCAAAATCAAAATTATTATTTCTACTTGTACTACCAGAAACCACTTTCCTATGTGACTCCTCACTACTAATGATAACATAAGCACCCTTAACATTAGGTAAAAGATCTCTAGATAAGATATTACTTCTTATTTGCATGTAAGTATCATCCAAACCCATTAAGAATTGCATAAGTTTCATAAGTTGATTATGCCTTTTAAAATCACCAGTAGCTTGACAAGTACACCTAGGCAACTGAATTAAAGCATCAAATTGTTTCCATAAGGTACTCAGCTTATTAAAGTATTCAGCTAAAGTGGTTCCATTCTGAGTCAGAGAATTAATTTTATGATGCAGATTAAATGTCACAGAACCATCAACTCTATCAAATGTTTCTTTAAGCTCATCCCTTAAACAACGGGAGTTATGTCCTATCCCCCACGGTTATGCCCGATTTCAATTGAGGAGAATGATTGGACCTAACCCTTTATACAGGCTTGCTTCTTTTCCGGTCCGGGCTAGTTCGCAAAACCTAGACTCCCATGGCTCGCTTGGAAAACGTTCAACAGAAAATCGAGCAGATCACCCCTCTTGTCTGAAGACCTTTTAGAAAAAATTTGGCCTAGGAAAAGCTCTTCAGAGATAGAGTTAAGGATCTATCCCAAAACAACAACATTTACCCTATCCCATTGTCTAGCCAACACATCATCAGTATTAGATCTTCTGCAAGTACCATCAATAAAACCAGTTTTGTTTTTACCTTCTAAAGCCAAAAGCATTGCACAAGACCAAACATTATAGTTTTCTGTTCCTTTAAGTTTAAAAAATATTACAGTTAAGGTGGCAGAGTCATTAGGGTGTAAATGCAAAGGATGACTTAAATCCAGTTTACTTATTAATGTAACAGGTTCAATAACATCATCTTCTTCATCAGAAGCATGAACAGAAGCAGGTGAAGTATTATTAGGTGGATTATGAACAGACATAATGAAACACAATACAAGAAAACAATCAAACACTCAAAGAAGGAAGAGAAGGTAGTTCCCAGGCTTTCCTTGCCACTAAAGTGGTAGGTCAAGGGTGCACACAAGCACAACATTATCAATAAAAAAAACAGATAGCACAGATAACACACAACCTCAACAACCAACAATCTCAATTTCCAATAATCCCAATCCTATCCTCCAGCAATCTAAGCAAGAAAATAAAGACAAAATTTAAAAGATGGAGTGTGAGAGGTGTTACAGTGCACGCAAAAGTAACAGAAGTGGAATACCAGACCTACTACACCCTTGATTCACTTAGTCAAGGGATATAGCAGATTCACAATAAAAAACCAGATCCAAGAACCAAGAAACTCCAAACCCTAATTTCACAAAATTAGGGAAAGTAACCAGAACCACCTCCAATCAAATCAATAACACCAGATCTATTGATTAAACACACTTAATCGATCAAAAGAACCTTTTATTATAAAAAAAAAATCCCTAAATTACCCAAACCCTAATTTTTTTTCAAAAATTAGGCGTTTTTAAAAAATCTTTTAGATCTAAGTAATTAAACAACAGATCTATCAATTAACACAAGTTAATTGAAAGAAAACAAAGTAATTGTAAAAAACCCCCAAATTTAACGAAACCCTAATTTTTGAAATCAATTTTTAGAGCAAGACAGATCGTGCGTTCTCTGATACCATGTAGAAAAACACAATCTAAATCTTCTTTATTTGATATAAACAAGAATCGATACAAAACTGTTCTCAAACAGATACAACCAAGGCTGAAACAATACTTGATCTCAATCAAGTAATCAACACAATAACAAAGTAACAAAGTGAATTTGATCAAGATGATCAAGAATACAGATTAGGGTTTGTGGGAGAGAGTATTTCTTGTGGGAGAGAAAAATCGTATCACATAATGAAGGAGAAAGCTGAGATAGCAGCTTATATACTCTCATCTATAAGTGTTGACATATTGCAGCTTCTAGTCCCTGGAATATTTGTATAAAGGCCTTTCCGTGTTTATTCATTATTTCTAATGCCTCATGTCTTCCAACCTTTTAACACTTCAAGCAATCCTAACTCACATCTCATCCAAAGGACTATAACTGAAACATAAAACAAACACAATAAGTCCCTAAAGTTAAACCAGACAGCAGATTAGGTCCTTATTTCTCAACAATAATCAACCCCTAATTCAACCAACTTGATGACCTAAACTTGAGTAAACCATGTAGTAAAGCCTGTGTTCGGTGTTCAGTTCACTAAAGGGCATCGAATAAGCCTAAAGGGCTAATGGCAACACAAGCAACCAACTAAAGCCACCTCAGCAAACGACCCAACCCAAATGGTAAACAAATAGTTTCCTATAGCTATGATTCATGCCAAGGCCTAATACGAAGAACTACGATGCAAACTCTAGTTAAAAATGGTGAAAAGGGCCGAACTTTTGATATCTTTAATGATATTTGCAATTTGTTCATGTTCAAAACTCCTAGAAGTTGACTTTATTCACTTGTTAGAGCAAAAGGATGTTACAAAGTTCAAAACGGACTATACTTAATTAGAGTTAATTATACTTGCTCCTTTTTAATACACCAGATTGCAGGCTATTATGTGTTATGTCTGAAAAAAGTTTGGAAGCATTTCTATCCATCAAATTTCTTCATCATACTCTCTACATCGACATCTAACCACGTCCTACAGGTATACGCTGTCTTTGTTCTATGATCCTTATAACTAGTTTGCTGCTTCTTTTATTGCTTATGGACTATTCGGTTGCTTAAAGATATGTTTGCAAGATAGTGCAGATTCGTAGGAATTTGACTCTGTTGGTTACATTTCTAATGGACTAATGGTGCTTATTTTGGTGTTACTTATATGTATTTACAGGGTTATAATATATGGATGATGGTATTCAAGCTCTTGTTATCGATAATGGAAGCGGAATGATTAAGGTAAGCAAACCATGATCTTGCATGAGAGATTTTCCTCTGACATGCATGATGCATCATCATGCCTCTATCATATCCCACATTCTGCACATTATTGACCAACTAGAAATTAACATAGCTATTAAATTCATGCATTTTATATAATTCAATTAGCTTTTTAAGCTCTGCCCCTCTTCTGATTTAGAGAATACGTAGTTCTGTAACATGTTAACTGTTACTTTTGTCCTAAACGGTCATACATTTGATAATTGGTTTCTCTGTAAATATGAAGGCTGGATTTGTTGGGGAGGAACAACCATCGGTTGTGTTTCCTAACGTAGTTGGGCGACCATCACACACTAGTGCAATGCTTGGATTGGACCAAAAAAGGGTTTATGTTGGTCATGAAGCACAATCAAAAAGAGGTATCCTCAAATTAACATATCCAATAGTGCATGGAATAGTAAAAAATTGGGATGACATGGAAATGATATGGCATCATACCTTTCGAAAAGAGCTCTGTGTTCCCTCCAAAGAGCTCCCTATCTTACTAACAGAAGAACCTCTCAACCACAAGGCTAATAGGGAGAAGATGACCCAAATTATGTTTGAGACGTTCAACACTCCTGCATTCTATCTTGCTATGGAGACAGTGATGTCTCTTTATGCAAGCGGCCGTATCACAGGTTTGTAAAATTTATGAAAAAGCATTCAAGATTCCCGTCTTGATAAACTGCTGAAAGCAAGAAGATTATTTCTGTTTCACCGAACCCCCAGCATGGCTGAAATCATCACAACTGCCTTTTTCAGCCACAATGAAATATTGAAATATACAAACAGCTCCCTATCCTCTCAAATATTTAGCACTAAGTGATTTAGTTTGCTGAATGATTTAAATGATCTGAATGTAATTGATTCTGAACGAAAAAGAGTGTTTGATAGTTGCTCTAAATTTAGAATATCCTTCTTTTTTGTCATTATACCTTTTATAAGAATAATTATTATTTTTCAGTTATTAACTATTTATAGTCTGAACCTCGTGCGTGTCATATCACAGTTACAAATATTAAATAGTGTTAACTTCTTATAAACTCGTATATGAAATTAAAATTCTAAAATAAGTTTGAATCATGCCTAAATCACGTGTTTGCACGGGACTTATAACTATTATTTTATAGACTAAACTGTATATTAATACGCAAAACTTTGTAGATTGTGTATATAATTAACTTTTAGGTTAAAAAATTATTTACTTTGTATAATGACAAAAAAATGGCTCAATGTTGATGTGGTTCACAAGTTTGTTAGATTGACGTATATGTCAAGCATAAACTCAAAAATATAAATTCGTTGACGCAATGGAATCACATAAAAAGAAATGAAAAGAAAAAATGGATAAAATTAATTATATGTATAAAAGTTTGTTGAGGATGGTATATGAAACGAGTTATTCATTAGTTACAATATTTAATTTAGTAGAAATATAAAAAGATTAAAATAATTCGAAAGAGGGTGTCAGTTAGGAAATATTATTGAAATAATTTGTTGCTGAATGAATTAGGAGGTGGCAGATGCTAAGCGATGCTAAGCGATTCAAAGGCACTTTGAACAATTAAGTGGAAAAGAAAAAGTTATCAAACAATTTTGTCATGCTCACGGAATCAAAGGTTCTCTGGATGGACCATTAAGAGGCTATCAAACACCCCCTTATACTTTTTCAGGTGCAAATCAATTTAAATACTTAAACATTCTGTTGATTTTCAATGATTGTATACAAATACAGCAAGGTCACGTGACAAAGAACCATAAAACAACAGTTTTGTATATTTCGGATTGTGTGAATTGTGTGTGGTTGGCTTTTCTATCTCCGGCTGGCTAATCTTGTTTAAAATATTTGAAGGTATCGTCCTGGATTCTGGCGATGGTTTCAGCCATGCTGTGCCTATCTATGAAGGGTATGTCCTCCCACATGCTATCCTTAAATTTGACCTAGGTGGCCGTGATCTTACTGATTCGTTGATGAAGATCCTTACCGAGAGAGGGTACTCCTTTACAACAACAGCTGAACGGGAAATCGTCCGTGATATGAAGGAACAACTTGCCTATGTTTCCCTCAATTACGAATGGGAGTTGAAGACTGCCAAAACAAATACTTCCATTCTAAAAAATTATGAGATGCCAGATGGACAGGTGATCACAATTGGGGCAGAGAGGTTTCGCTGTCCAGAAGCCCTATTCCAACCATCACTAGTTGGCATGAAGTTTGCTGGAGTCCATGAAACGATTTATAACTCCATTGTGAAGGGTGATAAAGATATTAGAAAACATCTTCATGGGAATATTGTACTTAGTGGTGGTTCAACTATGTTCCCTGGAATTGCCAATCGTATAAACAAGGAGATCACTGCACTTGCTCCAAGCAGCACGAGAATTAAGGTGGTTGCCCCTCCTGAACGTAAGTATAGTGCCTGGATTGGAGGATCTATCCTAGCTTCCTTAAGCACCTTCCAACAGGTAGTCTAATTAAAACTACATGTTGCAAGTCAACCCATTTACTATTGAATGGGTCAATTCAGGTTATGTATATCTCTAAAGGAACACAACAATAAAAAAAAATATATTTTAAAATCAGCTTAATATAAATGGATCAAATGAATACAAGACTTCACCTGTTTGATACCGTTTCTATCAAACGGGTCAATTGAATACAAGAATTCATCTGTCTCTCGTCAATAACGAAACTGGTCAGCTTAACAGAAACAGGTCAAATGGGAAAGAACCCATTTACTTTTAAGCTACCAAAAATGTATTATTAATGAGTAAAAGTTGCTAGATCATTTTAAATGAGTAATAATTTGAATAAAAAGCGCTTGGTCAACCCTCTGTATTAACGTGTTACGGTGACAAATGCTACTGTTTTGTATTTACTTTTTATTGTACATGCAAATTACGACATCCAGGTTTATATGATAACATATTGATAAATAAAAGGGCTAACACTGATTTTATAACCTTTACAGAGTTGGATTACCAAGGATGAATATGACGAATCTGGTCCATCTATTGTCCACAGGAAGTGTTTTTAACTTCGTCGCAGAAAAGATTTGTTAATACCATATAATAAATATTTCCATTAGATATTAAGCAAAATGAACATACACTAACAAGTTAATCAAAATCAAATCTTTAGTGGTTCCAGGGTTCAAGCTATTTGTCTTTTATGCCAAACTCGCGTAATCTTGGAAAAGAGGTAGTTCTCAACACGACGACCACTGCCAAGTAAGAGCCAAAAGATCATCTACCAAAGAAGTTACTTTCCACCTAATAAGACCACCTCCATTGTATGCACCAAAACACCCAGATAATGTTTTCAATATATCCTAATACTGCTAAATATCAATACTATGAGACAACACAAGAAGATAGTTGCTTGCTAACTAATATAAACGACTGCCACTTGATAATCCAGTTTTGTTTGATCAAATTCAATAGCTTTTCTGGCGATTTAAACTTCAAAGGATTATTTTATAAACTTTTTTGGATTGTTTCAAAGCAGTTTCTCTCATATGTCACCACAAAGAAGAAAGTTAAAAACAAAATTACACCACTTTCTAGAAAAGGTTAGGAGACTTGAATCAATCAAAGCATAAAGCTGTTTTGTCTGAATCTTATAGTATGAGAAAAAGTAACCAGAATTACTGCAAATAATACAAGGTTAAACCACTAGAAACCTAAAAAAAAAGTTGGTTGGTTATCATTATTAACTGTTCAAAAAAAGACATTCCAAGTATCACCTAATCGTATTAATAATTTTTGATCGTCATCAATAGTGAGAATGAAATAAGTTTAATGAGTGACGAGAATTCAAGTAGTCAAAGCCATTGTCTACAAAATAGGCGACTTTCTAAATGGCCTAATGTTACAACACCTTGTAATCCACAAGAACAAGTAAACAACGTAAGGAAACATATTGACAATCAGCAAATGCCACACAAAAAAGTAGCAAACCTTAGGCAGCCTAATAAGCGTGGACAAAGGGGTTGAATCCCAAACTTAAGAATCAAACTCGAACTGCAGACAGACAAATTAACGAATCTACCAGATACATATGCTATAAAAAGCGGTCAACAGAACCCTGTCTATTCCATGCGAATCAACAGCTACATCATGTGCCTAACAAAAAATTATTGCACCTCAAAGTGTCAAAGTACTAACAACATCAATACTAAAACATGAACTGCAAAAAGTTCACTAAGAGAAAGAATGATCAGCTAAGATTATCTATGTTTCAGTGATGGTGCAGCGTTTGATGTTCCCAAAACGAAAGCTAACTAGCACATGTAAATATATAAGGTCTAAACTTTACTAGTTTAATTTCAGCTCAGATGAAAAACTCGGGTTCATGTGAATATTCAAATGTTTCAAACTTTCAATACACATCTTTCTTTATACCAACTGCTATGACCGTATGCCATTTCAATGATGGCAAAAAATACATAATTTGAATAGGACAAGTTTAAAAAATTACATTCAAGTTGTGCAAGCGGGTTGCTGACTATTGCGTTACGGTGAGACTTTGAGAGTAGAAAAGAACGTGCCAAACCTGAAATCAGGAACACAAAGGCAATATGGCAGCAACACTTGGCATTTCTATTATAGCTCAACTTTTGAGTACAAAATCATGAACTTACAATTTGCTAAACAGACGGCTCCGATATTGCAGAAAGTTCATGAAAGTAGGCAGTAAAACGGTTCCTCTTCATGTCACAAAGGATTTTCACATGATCCATTATTTTAGTCACTACAGTGTCGGCCTCTGAGCACAAACTAGAAAAACATGGTTGCATCTCAGCCCTCTTTAATGCAGGCAGCTTTGTCAGTACTCCTTTAATATTTCTCAGCTCTGAAATGATGTCATCAGTCTTTGCTTTCCCTTGCTCAATCCGATCACTCAAACCTTCCCAACATCTATTGACATGTGTCATCCTTCTACCAATCTGCAGTAGGTTCTCAACTTGTGCGATTTTGGTATCCATCTCAGTTTTCTCATGCTCTAACTTCACCCGTAAACTTGCCATTTGGTTTTGTGCCAATTTGGTGTCCTTCCTTACTCGAACCTCCTGAAGTTATTCCACGATATCATAGAGTTCAGATAAATTAGAAGAACACTCTCCATATATGTCAGAAATTTCCCAATTTTTGTAACCAATATTTGAATTCTTAAAAGGGTTAATTGCACACAATACCCTTTACAAAATAACGGAAGTATACTGCCTGAAATGGGCGAAATTTGAAGTATGAAATCTACGTAAAGAAAAATATATTTCCTAACGTGAATATATTCAAAGGGGGCCATGCAGTTTAATCATTAAGAACGAATCAGTGGTTTTTTTAGGATGTTGACCTGGTTTTTTAATGAACCACCCTAAGACTTACGGTCTGACCCACCTCGGCTAACGGGTATATCAAAAGGTCAAAGTGCCTATTTATGACCAACCTTCTACTACTTGGAAAACAGGTCTCAAAGCATAACGCATGAGCTACAGATATAGGTCCCCAACCCTCCAGTAAAAACGTTATATGTAAAGAGTGCATCCCAACCAAGCTTTTAAGATATCCCTATGTGCTTTTGGGTCATAAGGAAAAACTATAGCGAACCTCAAGAGACTGAGTCCTCAACTACTTTATTTCGGTCCATAAATGACACGGTGACAGTCGGGTAACATCAAATTGTTCTATGTACAAATCAAACATAAGGATACAAACATATAGACTTCTTTACAACCTAGAGCAATAAGTACGACACATGAATATATACTTCATAAATAGAATACCTCACGTGAAACCTCTGTGACTGTGGCACTTGGAGAATTATCTAGCAAATAGTTTTTAACTTCTGTAGACATCTTTACTTTATTTTGCAGCTCCCAGACTTCTTTTATCGGATAAATATGTAAGCTCTTTAGGTTAGCAAATGGAGAAGGTTGATTTAACATTAGTTCCGTAGACGAAGAAAGAAGCTGCACAAAATTTTACAAAACAAAATCACGTATAAGAAATCAGTTAATGACATCATCATAATCATGAGTACAGATAAATGAATGTATGCACTGTTTCCTTCTGGTGCATCATTTTATCTCTAAAACAGTGTTTGGCTAACTGTGCCTAAAAAGGGGAAATTCCCAGGTAGGGAGTCCATTCTCACAAACAAGTGTTTCTCAATTCTTGGTGCCAACACACTTTTGAAATAATCAAAGCATGCACTGTTTTTGCAAGCATATAATCCCAACATAATAAGTGAGTCATCAGATACACTAAAAATGAAAGTGGAAAAATAGTTATAACAATGTACTTCAACTAAACATACAAGTATCAAACAGAATATGCCTTTTTGGTCATGATAAACATCAAGAACTAATACAAGTATACCTCAAGAATTTCCAGGTTAAGTGTAAGATATTTAACACTTTGGAGATGTTGAAACAAGCGAACTATCTTATGAGCACTTGCAATGCCTCCAATGACACAAAGATCCACCTTCTCCAATAAATGGAAACCGTCTGTATAAAGGTCCAAGGAATGATAACCTTTATAGAGCAAAGAGACAAGGTTGGGTGCGGAAATCAGAAACTTATACTTCTCAAACCAATCATTTATAGTAAGACTCTTAAGTTGAGGTGCAACCACATTGACTACATTCAAACTCCCTTGAACATCTTCAAGTGTGAGATTAGATAGTAAAGGATGACATATATTTAAATGATCCAAACCTATCACTTTGCAACCTTTTAAGGTGAGTATCTTTAAGTTTGAACACTTGGAGAAAAGACCAATATCTTTGTCAATATTTTCATCACAACACAAAGTGAAATCGTGGAGATACAATGTTGTTAGGGCAGGGAGCTCCAACGTTGACATGGATGTAAAGCCATATCTCCTAACAGTCTGATAGACATATTCCCGTCTCATACTGAGATGTGTGAGAGACTGAGAACAAATGAGAGAAAGAGGGAATTCAATAGTATTTTCATAGAACCATGTGATATCAAGTTGTTGGATATTGTGAGAGAATGCATAGTTCAAAATTTTTCTAACAAACTCTTGGCTAAAATCTCCACCAAAACAAAGCTTGACTGAAAACACTTCTATTAAATGATTGCGACGAGACAGAAGATGAGTAACAAAAGGGGAGAGCTCAGCTGACGTAGGGAAATCCTCAATTAAGAAATTGAGGTGCGGCATTGAAGTCCAGATATATCTCCATCTAGATGAAAAAAAACTTGTTTCAATAGCGTGTTTAATGCCAACAAAAGAGAGAATTTTGTGAATTAGATCATCCGGCAAGTTGCTTAGTCTATCAATTCCAGCATTCATTCTCTTCTCAACCTGCTCGTAATCCATATCCCCCCCCCCCCCCCCCCCCAAAAAACTCTACCTTAATACAAAATATATGCATTCACATAAAAATTGGATTCGATACATGCATCCAATCCCTTTGTTTCTCTTTTTGTAGTCTTGTTTGGGAAACCTGCAATTTGACACAATGCAACAATCATGTTAAAAATCGGTTACAGGTGATTAGATGATTAAAAAAATGCCTATACTTGTCCATGTAGTGATGTAGTCTATCCTACCAAGATCAGCGGTCTGGTCATCCGAATCGTATAATTCCTAACGCCCCTTGGAAGACATATGCATCTAGAGAATTTGGTCTAATATCAGGCTAGTTAACTATTGACTAGTTAATCTCTGTCGTTACATGCATAGTGATTCCTCA
Organism: Artemisia tridentata subsp. tridentata; assembly: GCA_021014915.2. NCBI lineage: Eukaryota > Viridiplantae > Streptophyta > Magnoliopsida > Asterales > Asteraceae > Artemisia > Artemisia tridentata. Next base: position 199,753,643 of record CP139508.1, read on the forward strand.
AGTGTAGATTATAAAGTTGGTTGTCGTGTCTAATAAAAGAGGTTAGTTTCCACATATTAAAGACTATCGGTTGAGCTTAAGGGGTATTTATCTTAGCTTATTTGATCGGTTTATTGAAAATTTGATAAGCTCATAAGCTCACTTTTTAGGCATATAAGCTTATCAACTTGAGCTCTTGAACTTAAATAAATTATTTTATAAGCTCATCAAATAAGGTAATACAAACATCCCCTTAATGAACTTATAGATTTTTATAAGACCTCATTGCAGGTACTTTTTCCTACCTTAAGCTTGCTGTAGCTTTAAAAGTGTTCACATTTTGATTATAAAAAACTGATTATTGTTTAAAAAAATAAATCAAACCTTAAATATATCTAACTTTTGGGAAAAGGAATAAAACATCCAAGACAGATCAGTGCTTTTACCAAAATTGCTATCAATTCCAAATAATAATAATAATAATAATAATAATAATAATAATAATAATAAATAATAAAAAAATGGGGCTGAACTTTTTACCCTCCAAAATACCCCAAAAATGTACAAAAATAGTCGACTCCACCTGAAGTCAGATTTTGTCAAAACCTGCTGAATGATAAACCCTGTAACTATTATGTATTGTATGTATTATTAACAGTGGCATCTTTGACCGGAATTTATTCTTTTTGCAGCAGCCGGCTTTTGGCGGTGCTTCAGAAGGCCAGCAGTGGTGATTATCTTGGGTTTTGTGCAGCATTTGATAACTCTAAGCGGTTTAGGAGTATGACCCAAACAGTAAGCTGCTCATGATGGCCGGCTAGGTCTAAGGATTGCTCGGCTTTGATACCATGTTGAATGATAAACCCATAACTATTATGTATTATTGATAAGTATTTATACATTACAAATCATAGGAAACCTTAATGGTCCCTAAGCCCACACTCGGGCTTGGGCCAGCTTAATACGTCTAATAAAACAAGTCAAAATTTCAAACATAAAAGAGATCCCAAAATGCCTATTCAGCAAAACATTTGAAAAAGAAGTGACTCTTGAAAACATTTCGGCATTGATGTCTTTTTTTTCTTTGGTCAAAATCCATGTATAGTATTACTATGCGAGTACCTGTGCATAGTGATGAGAATTTATAGCGGCATATAATTATAGTTGCGATATTGTGGTTAGATGTTTCGTGCAACATTTATCTTTACTACATATAGTGGAAAATAATGTTCTAAAATCAAAATCTTCATGGATTCTCATCTTTGTTGGTCGTTTTTTAAACAATGACATCAACCTTAACTAGATTACTCATTTTCTATTTCTACAAACCCACACAATAAGGAAAATGATCGATAAAAGATGAATGTGTTATATAGTGGTGATTGTGATGCATAAATATAAGTTATTAAATTTCATACTAATTGAAAAATAAGTAGTAAAAGGTTCTAAAGCATCAAGCTTTAAATATAAAGTTTCAAAAAAAAGGTTGTTGACGGTCATTAAAAATATTGATGGGAAAAGTCAAAACGGATTTATTGAAATTGTTCAATATAAAGAGTTTGTGCAGGAGGAAATATAAAGATGGTAATTAAGATAAAACGCGTTTTAGCACAAGGGGTACATTAGTCTTTTCCTAGTTCTCGTTTTTAAGCAAATGTCTTTTATCTTCATATAGATGTTTGTCTAAGCTTACGCAAGGTGGTAATGCGCGCATTAGCTTAAATAACAAAAATAAGCCTAATTAAGTGTTTGGCTAAGTTTATATGTTTGGGCTTATGAGCTTATACGAGGGGGTTTTGGTAAGCCCAAACTTTGTGGCTTATTTGAGAAAGGTGGGCTTATGTAAAAAGATTATATAAAAAGACACTTATACACTCATTTAATAATTATACCCTTTTAATGTTTAATTGTTTAGATAGTTTCTTGTCATTTTACCTTAATAATAAGTTAAGCCAAACACTTAGCAAGGGCTTATGGGCATATGATATATAAGCCATAAGCGCTTATATAACATAAGCATAAGCCCAATTCATAAGCTTAGCCAAACACCCCTTATTTTACCAGTCCAATCTACGGTAATGTTTTTCTTTTCTTTTTTTGGTTCCGACTTCCGACCTTTTGGCCGACTAATCCACAGGGTTTGAACCCACCGCCACACATACTCAAACCAGGTAAATCCCTCCCTTTTCAGGTTGGCCCACAACAACTATGATAATGTTCATACTACTAGAAAGGCGTAAACGTAAGGGAATATGGGATTAAACACAAGTATGGTGTAAATGTGCATCATATATAGATATTTATATATACTGGAATCAATTTACGATAATGAAACAATGCAACTGAGTATTTAAACTTTAAAAGCAATTAATTTAAATAAGATAGAAGTGATATATACCAAATGAAGGGGGGATCGACGGCAGCAGATGGTGTCAAGTGCGAGACAAAGAGGGGATTTGCTTCTAAGTTTTGAGCGGGTCAAGAGGGAAGTGAAATCGATTTATTTGAATATGAAATCGATTTTCGACAAAAAATTTCGATTTCCGGCGGCGGTTTTCTATTCTAGATACAATGGTTTGAGCAACATTTTTCTGTTACCGGTAGAGGATTTCGGTTTTCGCAGCAAATTTTGGTTCCGATTACGATATTTGGTGTTGATTAAGCATCAGAATAAATGATTCTAAATGAAAAAAAAAGTTGAAATATTTTGTTGGGTTTTCGATGTTAAATAGTGATACTTGAATTTTGGAGTGGTCAATGTCGGAGTGGTCATATATCTGAATTGGGTGGAGATATTTGGGAGGCTGTGTTGGCCAACCTGACACCGCTGTACTGTCTGATTTAAAACTTGTACATTTTGATTAAAGTAGGCGGATCTCACATGATAGGGAGGGTCCGGTTAGTGTGAACCGGGAGGTGTTATAAGAACCCTCCCTACCCATGGGTCCCGCCTATAAATAAGGGAATGTACAATCCCACAAAGCAGACAGTACAAGCGGCGGCAGCAGCAAAGTCAACACACCCTCCCTACCATAACCCAACCTGAATTATATTGTCCTCATAATTTTCTCCTGGGAGGTGCTATATAAACGGGGTCTAGTTTGACCCCGTACAATAGCTAATTTTTTTTTGTCAGTTTTTTTCAGTTTTTTGCTTTTTTTTTTCTGTTTTTTGTCCTATGCTGTCTTTTTTTTTTTTTTTTTTTTTTTTCCCAAAGCTAAAGTAATAAGTGTTTTTTTTTTTTTTTTTGTCTTTGTAATTTTTTGTCCAAAAGTCCAACTGCATAACAACAACCAAAACCAAAGTGCAGATTCCACACAACACAATCCATAATCAATACAAGAATATAGTCAACTGCAGATTTCACACAACACAAAATGCAGATTTCGTCATCGCCTTATAGGCTCAGATTTGAAAACGTAATAGAAAAAAATGTAGATTTTTAGTAAGGCTCGGATTCGAAGGTTGCAAAGTGATAAAATATCACTTTGCCATGCCATTCGGTTTTGAAGGCTGCAAAGTGATAAAAATATCAATATCACTTTGCCATGCCATTCGGTTTTCGTCATCGCCTTATAACCAAAAGTGAAACACAAAGTTAAAACCATTGTCCAAGTGCAGATTCCACACAATTGCACACAAGGGGGGGCCTGGATATCAGATTGTTAACACAATCCACAAAAGCAGATTCCACAATCCACAAAAGCAGAAAGCACAGATTGTTAACACAATCCACAATCACAAATTGATACAAGCATGTCGCAAAACAGTAAGATTCCCAAACTGCATGCCCATAAAAAACAAACAAGCCTAACAGTAAGATTCCCAAACTGCAGCTTTGCTCGATTATAAACAAAGCTCAATCACAAGCAAAGCTCACAACAAACACTACAACCATATCAACCATATCAAAAACAACCACAGAACCACAAACACTACAACCACCACAGAACCACCAACTAGAATCCACCAACACATAATCAACCACCACAGAACCACCAACCATAATCCACCATCACATAATCACCCACCACAGAACCACCAACCTTAATCCACCATCAAATAATCACCCAACACAGAACCACCAACCATAATCCACCATCAAATATTCACCCACAACAGAACCACCAACCATAATCCACCATCAAATATTCACCCACAACAGAACCACCAACCATAATCCACCATCAAGAAGTACAAAAAGTACAAATAGCCACAAATAGCCACACCGTTTATATAGCCAAATAGGGCTCACAGAACCATCAACAAATGTCGAATTCACAATTTTACACAAATCAGGTAAAGGCTCAGATTTATAACAAAACTGCTTTCATATTTGGCTGCAACATCAAAGGTTGCAAAATCATTTTTTTTGTTTTGCCGTCCATTCGGAAATGCCATGCCAAAATCAAGTTTTTTTTTATAAAATCATCATTGCCATTGCCAAAATCAAGTTTTTTAAAATAAAAACAGTTTCATCACAAGCCTGTGGGGAATGGGGTAGGCCAGAGCAGGTATTCATACCACTCAAAGTGGCAGATCAAGGTGTTAACCTACCCACATAATCACCACAGAACCACCCACAACATCACAACATATCACATATCACATAATCACCCACCACAGAACCACCCACAACATCACAACATATCACATATCACATAATCACCCACCACAGAAACACCAACATCACAACATATCACATATCACAGAACTATCAAGAAACCATCACAAAGTATCACATATCCCATAAGGCATGGACTATATAAACGGTGCCTATTTGACTATCACATAATCACCCACCACAGAAACCATCACAAAGAATGTTTAATTGTAATAAATCAAACACATAATCACCACAGAACCACCCACAACATCACAACATATCACATATCACATAATCACCCACCACAGAACCACCCACAACATCACAACATATCACATATCACATAATCACCCACCACAGAAACACCCACAACATCACAACATATCACAAAGAATGTTTAATTGTAATAAATCAAACACATAATCACCACAGAACCACCCACAACATCACAACATATCACATATCACCCACCACAGAAACACCAACATCACAACATATCACATATCACAGAACTATCAAGAAACCATCACAAAGTATCACATATCACATAATCACCCACCACAGATCCACCAACCCAAACCCTAATTTTTAACAAATTAGGCGTTTAAAAAAAACTTATAGATCTGCTCAATTAGAACACGTATCTTCCAATTAAGAATGTTTAATTGTAATAAATCAAACACATAATCACCACAGAACCACCCACAACATCACAACATATCACATATCACCCACCACAGAAACACCAACATCACAACATATCACAGAACTATCAAGAAACCATCACAAAGTATCACATATCACATAATCACCCACCACAGATCCACCAACCCAAACCCTAATTTTATAGAAACCCTAAAAATCACAGATCTATCAAGAAACCATCACAAAGTATCACATATAACATAATAACCCACCACAGAAGCACATAATCACCCACCAGAGAACCACCCAACCCAAACCCTAATTTTTAAAAATTAGGCGTTTCCAAAAAAACTTGTAGATCTGCTCAATTAGAGCACGTATCTTACAATTAAGTATGTTTAATCGTAATAAATCAAACGATTTTAAGAAAACCCCAAATTTTTTTAGAAACCCTAATTTTTTAGAAACCCTAAAAATCACAGATCTAACAAGAAACCATCAAGAAGAATCACATATCACATAATCACCCACCAACGTATCACATAATCACAAATCCATCACAACAAATCCATCGCAACAAAAACAGATCTAAAACTATTTTAGATCTAATAAAGAGAGAGAAAAGAGAGAGAGATAACGCGTTTCACACACACATGTGTGAGAAAAAGAGAGAGAGAAAATGTTTTATACCGACCCGAAAAACGCGTTTTTTCGTATTTATCATCTTTTTTTTTTCTTTTTTTTTTTCTTTTTTTTTTTTTTTTTTAATTGTTGTATTAAAGGTGTAGTAATTTCCTCCGTAGCTCCGTACGGCGTATGGACCAAATAAGTCCATGTGAAGGAGTTCTAGGCATCTAGAGGTCGAGACCATATTCTTAGCTTTGTGACTTGAATGAGCTTGTTTTCCAACTTTGCAAGCGTCACAAAAGTGTTTATCAAACTTAATCTTAGGTAGGTTTCTAACTAGTTCCTTAGACGCCAATGATTGTATCAAGCGCATATTGGCATGACCTAGTCTCCTATGCCATAGAGTGGAATTATCATCTATGGTTGCTAGGAAAATCTTATCCTGAGGCTTATTTCCTATTTTCATAACAAATAAGCCATTCTTCCTAACTCCTTTGCCTATGGTTTTACCATTCTTAGTGATCTCACTACCCTCTTCGGAGAATATAACTCTACACTTATTGTCTACCATTTGACTAATGCTAAGCAAGTTAAATCCTAAGTTATCTACATGCTCAACATTTCTAATAGTGAGGGAGTTTTAAGTAATCGTACCTTTGCCTATGATGTTGCCCTTAAGTTTGCTACCGAAAGTGACATTACCTCCGTTGTACGCCTTGTATGATGAGAATAGACTTCGGTTACCCGTCATATGATTAGTGCATCCACTATCCTTGACCCATTCATCGGGCTCCAAGTCGATTCCCAAGCATATCTATTGAATAAGACAAACATTCAAACATTTGGTCCCCAATATCTCATAGGTCCAAAGTTGTTAGTATTAAACATCACATGCATTAGTTGCATTTGGTTAGGATGTTGGAACGGAGGACAAATTTCCCATGGTAAGTAACTTTGTAGTTGACGGTTATTCCAAGTTACGGGATAGTTACTTGGATAACTTTGTCTTCTAGAGTTACCTCTCGGTAGAGGAGTTCTTGACCGAGGTTTAGGAACATTTGTTCTTCTAGGTGAAGGAGTCTTTGATCTAGTATCAAGTTTTATAAAACCAAGCCCGGGGGTTGACAAAGGTTTGTAAAAACTTTTGACTTCCTTCTTACTAGCAATAGGTACTTCTACATTATTAATAACTATGTTACTTGTTTAGGACTTGAATTATTTTTCAGATTCCACTCAGTTCTGTCTCCAGCACCAGACGGTACCACGGTACCACTAACTTTAGTGGTGCCGTCTGTACCTTTAATGGTATCGTCCACATTTTCGACAGAACTTGTGGGTTTGACAAATTTTACTTGTTTTGTTTTACTTGTCGAAGCTTTATTTGGGTCAAATCCTAAGCCCGCTCCGGCATGTTCACTATACCTAACGTTTTCAAGTATATCATTAAGTGACTTTGTCCCTTTTTCAAACTTAATGATCCTTAAAGTGTTTTCTTTGAGTTTTTCATTTTCTACTCGAAGACGCATGCATGATCTACATCCAACATCTAATTCTTTATTTTTCTCAAGTCTTTTTACTTGGTCTTTCAGTTCTAAAATTTGCACTTCGAGTACATGCAATTTTAATTTTAGTGTTTTGTTTCTACCTAAGATTTTATAACTTACTTCACATAGTTTATTATATTCATCATATAGTATGTTATCATCTATTGACGAATTATCATCACTATAATAAGAAGAGTCGGAATGTACCTCATTTGAAGCCTGAGCCATTAAACATGTTTCGTCGTTGGGCTTCTTCTCTTCTTCTTCACCGCTATCACTCCAAGAGCCTCCTATGAAAGCTCTTTGGTTGTTGGTTTTCGGTGGTTTAGGACATTCTCCTATGAGATGATTGGAATCTCCGCATCTAAAACATCTCCTATCACTCTTTCCTTTCTTTTCATCTCGGTTCTTTTGTGACGACTTCTTATCATCACGAGGTTGCCTAACGAACCTACCTCTTCTCCTAAATAACTTCTCAAAATCTCCAACGGCTAGTGCATATTCTTCATCTTCACTATCGGAATCCGAACTTTCCTGATCACTAGACTCCTTTTTGGCTTTCAATGCTAGAGATCTAACTCTCTCGCTTTTGCCTTTGACTATATCGGAGTCTTTCTTAATTATCATCTCATGAACCTTCAAGTTTCCTATTAGTTCATCAAGTGATAATGTCGCCAAGTTCTTTGACTCTTCAATGGCGGTGACCTTTGCTCTCCATTTGGGATGTAGAGCCCTAAGAAACTTCCTAACATAATTCTTGCTAGAATAACCTTCATCAAGAGCTTTAAGACTAGTAATAATAGTATTAAATCTAGCAAAAGCATTATCAATAGATTCATCTTCCGGAATAGAAAATTGTTCATATTGTTGCACAAGAAGATCTATCTTGTTCTCTTTGACTTGATTATTACCATGGTGAGTGACTAACAAAGTTTTCCAAATTTCTTTTGCCGTATTACACATAAAAATTCTTTCAAATTCCTTTTTCAGCAAAGCATTATAAATCATCATTTTAGCCTCATCATTTTTGGCTAGTTTTCTTTTAAGTTCATCACTTTGTTTACTATAAGGAACTATTTCATCCCTTTTAGTTTCCGGATTCTTTTGAATCGGTTTAAAGTCACCATCGGTAATAATATGCCAAAGATCAATATATTTTGATTTCACATACGTTTCGAATCTTGTTTTCCAATATATAAAGTAATCGGTTTCAAAAAGTGGTGGTCTTTGCATAGATTGCCCTTCTTGATATTTGTCGAAATCCATTGATCGATTCAAGTTTTAAAATATAATTTATTTTAAAATCTTGTCTAACCTGGCTCTGGTACCAATTGTGGAAAACTATAAGGGGGGGTTGGATAGTTTTACTGGTTTTTAATTTGTTTCAAAACTTTACTTGTGAAAAACTTTGATTCGATTCTTTTGTGAAATCAATCAACACCAATATGAACACTAAACAATACTAACTAATATAAACAATAATTATAAAGAAAAGAGATGGAAAGATCAAACCGGTACAAAGAGATTTATAGTAGTTCGGTCACGAAGCACTTCTTCGCCTTACTCCACTCCCCGAGTACCACACTCGAGAGTTTCAAGCACTATGTCAACAAAGCTCCCTTCAGGCGGAGAAAACCGTACAACATCGCTTATCCTAATTTCCGACACTAAGCTAAATGTCGAGTACTAATCTTAGCTAGTACCAATCTACCACGATCAGCACGATCCTTTCTACTTCACACAATCAACACACTTGACTCGATCTACCCGATCTACCCTTGATCCACTTGATCAACACACAAGCCCACAAGCTACAAGAGATCTCCAAGATCACAATGATCTAATCTTACAAACTCTCAAAATAAAAATGAACTTGATGTATGTAAGGATACAACAAGTATGTAACAAGTGTTACAAGTGCACTAGCTATAACTACAACACTTTGTATCTTTTTGATACCTTGTGTTCTTCTCTTGCGCTAGTAGAGAAATGAAGGTGATCACTTGGTTGGATGATTGGATCACTCTTTAAACAAAAGAAAACTAAACTAAATGATCAAGAATAGAAGATGTGATAAGAGTTTTGAACTCAGAAAGATATGTGTGAAAAAAGATGCCCAAAAACTGTGAAGAGGGCTGGTATTTATAGGCAGAAGAAATCTGACCGTTATAGGTACACGGCACAACTAAATGTCACACGGTACCACTAAATTTAGTGGTACCGTGCCAGACAAGAATGCTTCAATTTTTGTTTTTAGTGGTGAAAGTTTATTTGGGGAAGTTTGGAGCTGATTTGTTTGTGGGGGGGGGGGGATAGCTGTTATGATATTTAAACTTATTTTTCCAATAAAACATTTCTTCCACTTGTATCTTTGGGTATGGCGAAACTGTGTCGCTTTATCGACTCAAATTCTCGTCCGTACTTTTCTCGACTGTGTCGATGTTTTATTTCTTTTTGGCGTGAGTATTTTTTAGTCTATGTTTTCTGACCACCACAAGAAACGTGATACTAAACTTCTTACAAACTTTGATACGAGTAATCCACGAAAACTAAGACGCTTGTCTTTTGAAACTCTTTTACTCTTCGAGACGTATTCTAAGATAACCATATACGTATTAGGTTGTGCCAATCCGGTACCGTTGTGCCTGTACTCTCGATACCGTTGTGTTTTGTTCTTGATGCTAGTTGTTACCGTTGTGATATTTTGCGTTGCTGCATACTGAGGTGAGTTCATGGCCCCTACCTTTACTTGTTTTATAAATGTTTTGGGGGAGAATACATGCTCATTTTTAATTAAACCCAACGCTTGTTTATACTTAAACTCATTACTTGTTCTTATTTGAAAACATGACTTATTTACTTGTTGGACACTGGTTTACCTTATTCTGAACACAAGTGTTTAAATAATATATGTGAGTTATAGCCCCACTTAACCTAGACTTGTTTTACAAACCTTGGGGTGAGAAACCTGCAAAACATTTTCTGGACCACAAACAATACTTTATTTTCTAAACCTATTGCGTAGTTAGCCTAAGCCCCTGAACCCACTGTTATGCCCACCTCATGAACCGTTAATTTCTGCTGGAAAGCGCGATTGATATAAATAGATCTATTGGGGTGACTCCCCCGTTCGGTTGGCCAGACGGGTCAATGCGGGCGTATACCAAGTCGGATTACGAGTGTATTGGGTTAAACACTCGCTATAGGCCCCTATTATTATCATTTATGTGCTGTATTGTAGCGCACTGAACTGTCGAACTTCGGTTGCATGAACTTAGAGCTAGCGTAATAGACTATTTTATTTTGTGTGACAGTATATTCGTTGTAATGGTCACATATACTCATGGTCCACATTTCTAATTTTACTTTAAGGTAAACTTTATTATCATGACATTGTGAGCGACACAATGATCACAAAACTTTTATTGAACTCACATTATCTTTACTGCTTTATCATAAACCTATGAACTCACCAACCTCGTGTTGACACTTTTAGCATGTGTTTTCAGGTTTAAGGCGATAACCTAGTTGTGGAGGCTTTTGGCATGACATGACATGGTCATAGAAGACTCTGATGTACTTGGGACCGCTTGATTTCTTTTATGGGCCTTTATTTCCGCACTGTTTTTGGAATGCTATAAACAAAACCCTTTTGAATATGAAATTTCTTTTAAATGGTTGAGCAAAAACCGTTCTTTGTACTTTGTGTTGTGGTATCAATTTAGTAGCACCCCAGTGACATGTATGCTTCCGCTAAACCAGATTTTGGGGGTGTTACAAAAAACAATGCCTCTACATGAGCTTCGGGTAACTAAATATGAATTGGTACTGTGACAAATCGTAATTTCAGGTCATTTTCCAAACCTTGACAATTTACTATTCATCATTTACTATTCATTGTTTTTGAAGTCAGTTTGCGACTTTGAGATGTTTTCAAAAATTTTACTATTCACGAAACACTATTCATTCCAGGAAGGAAATCACTATTCATGGTCATTATTCATCAGTTGGTAAACTAGGTTTATGGGTATTAAAAATTCGCGTAACCAGTATGGTTTAGCTGCGTATTCATGCATCATCAGTAAGGACACATCATATAGACTAGAGTAGTCTACATATCATCAGTAACACCATCTGCATATTAGGTCATGCAAGAGTTTGCATAATTTCTATTCACGTCTATTTATTTATTAAATAAACGCTAACACTTAGTCATTACTACGAATAATATACCCGACACTCCCGACTATGATCCTAATATATTTTCATACTCATTATAATGATATAAGAATTATATTATTAGTTTACCCGGTGTTTTGAAACCATTTACTATATTTTCCGTTAAACGCTTACAACTACGTCGGTTCGCGATATTTCAACACGACAATTATTTTAACACCCGATTCTTACAAGAAATGTGATTTCATAATTTTTACCACTTCATCATACTTTATTTTGTTCCGTTAAAATTCATTTCTAGCTAACTCGGTACCCGGTATCACCTAAAACACATAATATCTCACTAAATCTACCTAAAATCACCAAAAGTCTTACACTCACTTACACACTCTTCCTCCCTCCATGTTTTGCACCCCCCCCCTCTCTCTCTCTCCATACCAATCACTTACACATTTTGAAAATCTTCACTAACTCATTATTATTTGTACCTTTGTCCATAAAATCCTATATCTAATACACTAACTCATTTCATACATTCCAAGACCAAAGAAAAATAATTCTCTCATCTCTCTCACTCATTTGGATCGGCCAAGGCAAGATCAAGAAGGAAAATCCATAAAAATTTCAAGATCAAGCAACTTCCAAGCTCCATTAGTGTTACTAGTTAAGGTTTTGAGATAAAAACCTCAAAGTTACTTAAGTGTTTTACTTAAAAAACTCATCAAATCTTCAAGTAAGTGTCTAATTAGATTTTCTAATCTTTCATACTTTCATTTAACCTATTTTGATGTTCTAGTAACAAATCATGCAATTATACATATGTTATATACCACTTAATGTTTATTTTTCTCACTAAAATAGATCTATAGATTTTTATTGTAACCTCGTGAGATCCACCATTTTTTGTGAAGATTAGGAACTCATGACACCCTAAGAAGGTGTATGGTAGGCTTAGACTAGCTTTGGTGTTGATTGGAAGTGATACATACAAGCCTTGTGTAACCACCAGTAAATTTTCATTTATATTAAACTAATACTTATCTATTTTCTATGACTATTTTTTTTTTAAAGATTAAACGCTACCAGTTTATCTGATCACAACCACAATCTAATTTGACATAACTTACATTCCTAATAAAAATACTTTATATTTATTTCAAGTAAATAATTTTCAACTTTTATTTACTACTTTACATTAAATTCGTTAAACTACGATTATTAAACATTTAAACTAAACGTTTGCTATTTATTAAAGTTTTCATGAAACCCTTATTTAATATAGATATGATTTTATACAACTAACTTATAAATGCTAAAGTAAAACATTTTATATCTAGAGTACAAGTCTTTAAAGCACAAAACCTTCACTTTGTTTTATTTAATTTTACAACTCTAAAGTACAATATTCAAAGCTTATTTTACAAATCTTTAATGCAATAAATTTAAAAATATATTTATTTCATCTCACGACCAAGTAACCAAACAAATATTTTACCTCGTATATTTCAGGACTATTAATAATATTTAATTATTATTACGTTTTTATTAAATGATATTACTTTTAGTAACGATCACAAAAGATTAATCATATGATTTTTACTCACGACCAACACAAGATTAGGATAAGTCTACATATTTTATATGAACTATTGTCACTTTGCTATTTTTATATATATATTTTTTTTATTTTTCATTATACTCTTTACGTAGTACGAATACTCAAACCTATTAGATTTTATTAACGTATACGCTCTTCGTTAAACATGTCACACGTCTAATATAATTAGTTGGAATATATTAATAAACTTCGACATTTTTATAAACGTTATATTTTTACGTTACCCGGTTTTAAGTTTCGTGACTTAAAGACTTAACATTAATAATTACCGTGATCAAACCATATCTTAAACTAATATTATGTGTCTTAAATTATGACACCAAAACCATTTCCCATGCCATATGACGTGTAATATAAATCACTATATATACACGTGTAAGAGATTTTGGCCATGCATGCAATCTTTCTAGATAAGCACTTACGTGCACCATCTCTTTTACATACATATATGTATAACATGTACAATGTAAATGTATAACCATGCATGCAACCTTAACTTGTAACATATACTTAAACGTGTGGTGATGACGTATAGTCTACACCCGGGTCACGGACCCGATTAGTAAACAATACTAAATACTTAAGCCCATCACATATGGGCCACATGGCGATAACTGGACTACCAGTTATGCGGCTTGGACCTACAAGGCCCAAGCCCAAAGTTATTTTTGGAATGGATATGGAGTATCTCCTAAATAAAGGGGATATATACCAAATATCCGATGTCGGCGAATGCGCCGAGGAGTAGGGAACACGAAACCTACTAGGGTTTCATGTGTATATAAGGGGCACCTAGGCCCCCGGTAAAGGTACGATCTTCACAAAACCTTAACTCTTCACTAAACCCTAAACTTCGATTACTTACTCTCACGCCGGAGGATAATCGGGGGAGACAATCCCTCGATAAGCCTGACGGTGTTTGCTCTTTTTCTTAGTGCGCAGGTTCCATCAAGCATTAAGATCGAATTGGTACGAGAATAGGAGTCTTAACAAGGAACGCCCAACTTTTGTATCAACAAGTGGCGCCATCCGTGGGACCCTACACTAAGAATTTTACCAAGAACTAGAATGACGAAACACGGAAGTCACAAGAGTCCGCATGGGAAGAAAGCGCACGATGACCCACTAGGGAAGAAGCATCAAACTGATGCGGCATCTAAGCAGGCCTCTGGGACAACCAGCACGCTTAGAAGCTTAGGAGCGTACTCAGATCTGGTCTTTCCTACAGTGGAATCACTTACCAGGACTACCCTCGCTATTACAACAAGTACTAGCGCGGTAGAACTGGAGCGCACTCCTCTTACCATGCCAGAGGTGAACTTCACTGAACCTCCCAATGCGCCTATCCGAAACAAGGATCCTGCCTTGGAAACAGACTCCATCGCGCTAGAAGGAGTCACTTCCGAATTGGCGCCAAGCGACTTTGTATCTCAAAACTACGAAGCCTTGACTGCGCTCATGCGAGAGGAGGCAAAGAAGAGGTCAAGCCAAAGTCTGCACACCAGACTCAACTTTGACCCTGAGCATGAGGTGTCCCCACCGCGCTACCGAAAGGAAAGGCGCGAGAAGGATAGCCGCAAACAACCAGTGTTTACCAGGATTGGAAAGAGGGTTATGGATGATGAAGCAGCCGATCTTCAACATCTGGAAGAGCCTGAAGAGGGGGAACGGCACGCCAATGTCCACGCTAGGCTTGGCAGTCGCAGGATTCAGGATAGGCTTGGGCGGCGGTGTTCCCCAAGTGAAAGCCCTTCAAGCTCTGATTCTGATGATAGTCGGCGCAAGCGCCGCAGAGGAACAAGCTCAGATTCTGATAATAGTCGGCGCAAGCATCGCAAAAGGGTGCGCTCATCCTCAAGTGATTCCTCGGACAACGAGGACAAAGAAACTGGACACTGGAAATCAAGAGGAAAATATCGCGACCAGGAAGACGAAGACATGTCTCTTCCCTGGCGTCGCCAAAAGGTTGATGCGTTCACTAGACGCATCAGCGATTTTTCGGAGAATAAGAAAAGGCGCATGCCTGCTAACGTCAAAACATATGATGGGACAGGTGATCCTGATGATCACCTAAAAATTTTCGAATCAGCAGCCACTATCGAAAATTGGCCACAACCTGTGTAGTGCCATATGTTCAACTCTACATTAGTAGGGAATGCACGTAACTGGTTTAGCAAGCTTCCACGTAGAAGCATCGGTGGGTTTGAAGAGTTACGCAAGGCGTTTCGCTTAAACTTTACCCAAAGGAAGAAGTGCGCCAAAAACCCTGTCGAACTCGCTAGGGTTAAACAGCGACAAGGGGAATCCACAAGCGCTTTCATGGAACGCTTTAAGGACGAATGCATGCAAGTCAAGGCGTGTCCAGAGATACTAAAAATATCGGGTTTTATGAATGCAATCAATAACCCAGATTTGATAAAAAAGTTAAACGATAAGGTTCCCCTAACTTTTGACGAACTCATGAAGCGCACGAGGTCTTTCGTCCAAGGAGAAGCAGCCGCCGCGGATAGCAAGAAAGGCTACTCGAACCATAGGCCACAAGAAGAGTCAAGGAGACAATCCAATGACCAGAGTGGCAATCGTAATAAGAGTTACCGCACCCAAGGCGGTGGAAGGGGAAACGACAAGTACACCCCATTAACAAAATCTCTAAAGGAGATATTCGCGACGGAGGGGGCGAACTTCCCGAAACCACCACCAATGCGCACCCCAGAGGATCGGCGCATAGGGAATGGTTATTGCGAATACCATGGACAGAAAGGTCACACAACCAACGAGTGCGTCCAACTGCGCCAATTGATTGACAAATTGGTAAAGGAAGGAAAGATGGACCACCTCGTAAAAAACATCAGAGAAGGGAAAGACAAACCAAAACCAGGGGCCAAGAAAGAGACATCAAAAGAAAAGGCAGATATCATCTACATGATACAGCCATGGCAGCGCGCGACAAG
This sequence comes from Artemisia tridentata subsp. tridentata, assembly GCA_021014915.2. Classification (NCBI taxonomy): domain Eukaryota; kingdom Viridiplantae; phylum Streptophyta; class Magnoliopsida; order Asterales; family Asteraceae; genus Artemisia; species Artemisia tridentata. The sequence goes on from CP139508.1 coordinate 199,769,792, forward strand.
ACAGAAAGTCAGTCAACGGTTTTCTAAAGGAAATGAAATTTCTTTCCCCTCCCTGACTGTGAACAACGCAGTAGTGGATCCACTTACCATTGAAATACATACGGGGGGTCACGACATCCGTCGCATGTATGTAGATGGAGGTGCATCCGCTGATATTATATATGAACACTGTTTCAAGAAGCTACGACCTGAGATACAGAATCAGTTGATCCCAGCCACAACGTCGCTCACTGGCTTCACAGGGGAGAAGATATGGCCCATGGGGCAATTACGTCTATTTGTAGATGTTGGTGACAAACCACACTCTACAGTCACCTGGATGAACTTCATGGTAATCAGATCCCCCTCTCCGTACAACGGCATCATCGGGAGACCTGGAATATCATCCATCCGCGCCGTGCCATCCACAGCGCACGGGATGCTCAAGTTCCCAGTGGAAGGAGGTATTGTCACTCTTTACAATACCACCATACCACCCAAAGAATGCAACGCAGTGACAAATGACGTAGGCGATGTTCCAGAACAGCGCGCAATCAAAGTCCCAAACCTAAAGGTCGCCATTCACCCTGACTACTCGGATCAATAGGTATCTATTGGCGGGTCTCTGTCTGACAAAGGCAAATCAGCTATATGCGCACTCCTGCAAAATAACTTAGATATTTTTGCATGGGAACCAAAGCATATGACAGGAGTGCCACGCTCCATCACGGAACACAAGCTGCAAATCCGACAAGGATATCCTCCAATACGACAGAAAAAGCGCGGACAAGCCCCAGACCGCGCAAAAGCCATCCTGGAAGAAGTACATAAACTAGTAGACGCAGGCATCATGCGGGAAGTCTACTACCATGACTGGCTCTCCAACCCAGTAATGGTAAAGAAAAGCGATGGCAGTTGGAGAATGTGCGTAGACTTCACAGACCTCAACAAAGCATGTCCACAGGACTGCTACCCGCTACTGGAGATAGACTGGAAGATCGAATCTCTGTGTGGATATCCCTTCAAATGCTTCCTGGACGCATACAAGGGGTACCACCAAATTCAAATGGCGGAGGAAGATGAAGAAAAAACGGCCTTCCACACAAGTCAAGGGGTCTACTGCTATACAAAGATGCCCTTTGGCCTAAAGAACGCAGGAGCAACATACCAACGATTGGTAGACACTGCGTTCGAGAAACAAGTAGGCCGCAACTTGGAAGTATACGTCGATGATCTCGTCATCAAAAGCCATACTGAGGAAGAACTAGTGCGCGACATGGAGGAAACGTTCAAAACACTGAGGAGAATCAACATGAAATTGAACCCCAAGAAGTGTACATTTGGCGCTACAGAAGGCATGTTTCTCGGGTATCTGATAGAACCCGATGGGATCAAGCCTTGCCCAGAAAAGACCCAAGCAGTCATTGACCTTCCCTCACCGCGCACACTGAAGGACGTTCAGTCACTAAACGGCAAGCTAGCCGGACTGAACCGATTCTTATCCAAATCAGCGGACAAGTCACTTCCCCTATTCAAAACACTCAAGAAGTGCACAAAAAAGGGAGACTTCAGATGGACCGCGGAAGCAGAAGAAGCCTTCCAACAGCTCAAACAACACATAGCATCGCTCCCAAAGCTCGTCGCGCCCCGACCAGGGGAAGAGCTGATCATGTACCTATCTGCGACTCAGGGAGCAGTCAGCGCAGTGCTACTGACAGACAGGAACTCCGTCCAGACACCCATCTATTTTGTATCAACATGTGGTATCTTTATACCATAAAATTCAACAAACAAAATGTGAACGTGTAAGAACTTTAAACCATAAACATACAACATTTCAAAATTTGCTATGCGTGTTCTATTTCAAAATTGTTATATGTGTTCCATTTCATTGCCAATACATACTATAACTAAATATTATAACGTGTAACATATATTTACCTTGCATGCAATTCAATCTCAAATCCTATATATATATATATATATATATATATATATATATATATATATATATATATATATATATATATATATATATATATATATATATATATATATATATATATATGCATCTTGTATAAACCAGAAAAAGAAAAGAAGAGACCCTTTTCACACGTAAAACTTCACTCACCATTTCATTCACCAAGCATTTTCTCCTAGTTGACCCAATTCGAAGAGACCAAGATTGAGTTGTTATCATTAGAAGCTAATCCGAAACATCTCAACGTGTGGTGATCATTGGACGCGTTCCTACTCGAGTTCTCAACCCCATATACGTATAACAACATCTCCTAGGGTGTTTGTGAAGGGTCTCGTTTGGTTCGAGATAACCATCATAGCCGCACCATCATCGCCTCCACCTATCTTTTTCCCTCGTTTGCTTGGTATGTTCAAATCGTAAACCTCATACACTACTAGAAAAAGGGCTATCCTTGACTCCAAATGCGAGTCAAGAAGAGGTCTTATGACGCGCAAATGCGAGTCAATGATGGACCAGTCATAAAGCTTCATGACTCGCATTTGTGCGTCATCCCTCTATGACGCGCACTTATGACCCACGTTTTATGACTCTCCTTTTTGCGTGTCATTACCCTTAAAATCATTTTGACTAACTTTTATGACCCACTTTTCTGACATATGTTTTTGCGTGTCATTACCTTAAAATCATTTTTTTTTTCTTCTGTTTTTTAAAACCTGATTATATACAATCATACATGTACAATATCTGTTACTCTAGTACTCATAATTGAAAATGAACACGATTAATAGTTTAATATCTACCCTAGCGAAACAAGTCTTGTTTTTTTAAGCAAGCGTATTCCAAAATATTTAAGCTTCCATAAGCTGCCCGGCAAGCATACCCCACCTCTATTACTCAAGTGACCTAAAATTGCTAACAAAACAAAGTGAACGCTTCCGAATTATTGACAATCATAAATGCACTTCTCGGTTACGCTAACAATCAATACTTGATACAAATGCAAGGAACGCTTCCAGGATTAGATTACCAACTAATTTATCATAAACATAATATGTATAATAACAACATTATAATCACTCGAAACAATCAAACAAATTATAATTCACATAATATAATACAAAATTAAGTGAAATGAGTTCTTATAATAAGTAACAGAAACAATAAATAAATATTACCTAGGAAGGGGAGACGGTGAGGTGGTGTTTGAGCGCGTGAGTCACGTCAAATGGAAGGGGAGATGGTGGTGAGTGTTTTGGTGGTGGTGGTGTGCTTGTTCGGGTGGCGGTGATGGTGTCTTGGGTGGTGGCAGTTGGCGGCGCAGAGAAGAGAGAAAGAGGGTATGTGAGTTTTTAGGGTTAAGTGATAATGAAGAAGATAAGATGATAGGTAGGGACTTGAGAGCGGGAAGTGTTTTGGCCAAAAAAAAACAATCATATCGTAAAAAAAACATAGATGACCCCTATTTATGACGAAGCAAAACGAGCGTCATCTAGCAGGCTAAATTTTAACTGATTATGACCCATATGTTATGACGCTTCTGAAAACGAGTCATCCCCAATAGAAAATTTACTCGTTATGACTCTTATTTTATGACTTTGCTCTTTGCGCGTCATCTTGTAGCGTGGGTCATAAAAAGCGAGTCAAGGATAGCCCTTTTTCTAGTAGTGATATTTTAATACCCTTTTTATTTAAAAACAATTATGATTAAATTCATTAAAGTTTTCGTGGATAAAACAAGTTTTAAAAACGTATTTGAATCAAGATTCGTGTGGTAAAATCTTTTGTAAAGAGAGTGTTTGTTTGATCTTGGGCCTCGGGTCCTATTTGGATTTGCTTATCTTACTTAAGTTGGTACATAATTGGAATTGTATTAAACCTTTAAGCTTATTTGGGTTTTGTTTAGACTCGGTGTGAAAGGGTAGCCGAGAGGGTGTTTCTTTGTGTCCAGTTTCGGGTCAAATGAGATGCACCAAGATGGTGTTCGTTTGGTCCGAGCCACGACAGCCTAAGAGGGTTGTCGTTGGGATTGTTTGTTGTGGTGTTAAACGACCCAAAAGACGATGTTTGTTGCATGTCATAGTCACCCCGAAGGGTGTGTTTGTTCACCTTGGCCTTGATGCTTCGACCCACACCACAGCCGCACCACACAGTGGTGTTGGGCTCGTTGTCCTGATTTGTGTTTGTATATAATTATGCTAGATGTATTAAAATGTATAAATTGTAATGTCTGTTAAAAAATTATTGAGATATGTCTATCATTAAGTTTGATTGTTTTAATAATGGAAATAATAGGTGAATATGGTGTTAAATGTATTGATAATTATACTGGTTATTATTTTGATAGTATTAAAAATCGCGTTAATATAAGTATTTAATCACAATATTGTCCTGATAAAACAATGATACTGTATTCTAAAATATTCATTATAAAAATTGTTAACAGTATGTGATTTATTATGTGATATTGAACACTATATTAAAATAAGTAATATACATTGTACAATCATAAAAATTATTGTAGCTTAATTAAACTATTAGATGTCAATTCGATTGTTACTTAGTATTGAAATGCTTATTTGGTCCGGTTCACAAGATGAACCGAGACGGCTTATTTAAACGTGCGTATTTGATTCGTGCTTATTTATGATATGTGGTAGAAGGTTATTTTGGTTATACTTATTTTGGCTTATTAGTTTGAGCTCATTCTTTTTAGCTTATGCGACTTACATATGCTTTTATGGAACAACTTACTAGACCTTTAATTTATATTGGTGTCGACATAATGTCTATTCTGTGAATTGCCTATCGGCTTATTGCTTAATTCGGAACCTGCTTATATACTTATGATTATTTCCTTTTGGGCCGAAACTGATTAATGGACTGAAACTTATTAACGGGCTAAACTTATAATTGTTAATGGACTAAATATATGTGACATAACCGACTTAACATATTGGACATAATGGATATATAATAGACTTGTTACATTAGGCTACTCCTTAACGGATTATTATTGACTATTTATATAAGACAACACTTTAACGAACTATTATTCGGCTATAAAGCTCGATAATTATTTAATACTATAATCTCCTATATTATTTAAGCTTATTAGATTACTTATAATCGAAACATGTTTTGAATAACGAATCATATCAAAACTTTTATTTAAATACTTATTATCAACTTATGATCAAAATCCAACCATAAAACGGAAAGTATAGTGTGAAACTCATGTTTTTATTATAAAACAAATACCATTTTGGGGATACTGGGTAAACGCTTAACCATCGGCTCAACATGTACTTATATGCTTATCTGATTCTTACCTGTTTATTTTCCTTTTATACTTGTGCTATATGTTTTATGCTTTGGCATGCGTTTGTCTGAGTCTATGACTTTATACCACCACACGAATAAGATACTAAACTTTTGTAATCTTTGTATACTTGGATTTGATTGTTGGAAGAATTCTAGAGAGAGATAAGAAAGAGTTAGGAGTTCTAGAGAGAGAGAGAGATGAGAGAAAAACTTGTTGAATGATTAAGAGCTACAACCCTTCCCAAGTGTGGGAAGGGGTATTTATAGTTACAAGATATTAGTGCCCCGAGTGGGCTGTGGAGTGAGCTGACAGTGGGTAAAGACCCGACCCACTCCACAAATACTACTATAACTAAACTAATAATAATAATACTAAACTAATACTAATAAGCCTACGAGCTACATAACTGCTAAATAGATACTCGGGGTGACCGAGTCTTCATATGAATATTTATATTCCTAACAATCTCCCCCTAAGGGAGGTCACCCCGGAAATAATATTTTAAATTCTAGCATTCTTTTATATGAATTTGACTTCATAGCTCGTAGTCTTTGATTCTTCAATGTCGTTGATCTTTGTACATTCTGCAGTGATCTTTTGATGACCGTTCTTCTGTCTTGGATGATCTTTGGTGATTCTTTGATGTCATCATCCAACGTATGTCTCCGAGTCATCTTTCAGCAGTATGTTTCCATGTGATGTGGTATTCTTTGGGCCGACATGCTCACACTATTCTGGGTCATGATTTTCAGCATCAGAGTTTGCAGAAGCAGTGTCGAAGGTCTTTTACTTTATCATGACTTCCTTGAATATGATGATGGTGAAGTGTGAGCATGTGGTGATGGATTGGCATCTTTTCTGCAATCAGCTACAACCGCAATCATCTGCAACATCAATCAGCTGCAACCACAAACAGCTGCAACAGCAATCAGCTACAACCACCAGGTGTTCCTGCATACAACGGTTAGCAATAAACGTTCGGTACTTACAGGTTTGGACTTCGAGATTGTTAACAGCATAGTGTGAAAACTCTCTCTAATCCTTACCAAGGCCGTTCCTAAATCGGAAACCCACAGAGGGCTTTAAAGATCTACCGTAGTAAATCAACGATTAGGTGAGTCACTGGAGATCACTCCATGACTGTAGACCGTTTGAAACCGCCGCGACCACTAAGCGTAATCCACAAGGAATTACCGAAGTGACTTGCTTTCAGGGCTGTTTGATGTTGACCCTGGTAGGAATTTGTTGGAGTATGCTCGTGTCATAATTAATAATTATATGGCTAGACATATGTGAGCCTATGGGGTCACACACTTATACACAGAGACATCATTTTATAGATTGTAATTATCGTATTTACAATATATAAATGACTACGTAACTCGGGATCTATAACGGGCCATTAAATACTAAGTTAGACTTAGCGTTTTTGGAGTGGACCAACAATGGGAAAGCCCATTGTGAGCCCATATAGTGGCCGGCCTAAACGTGAGGTCTAGAGGGGATTATGGAGCTTGTTCAAGGGGCTAAGTGTAAGTAGTTTAATGATAAGATCAAAGGAATTTAATCATATCATTAACACTTATGACTTTCAACTAATTGAGAGAAATTATCTCCCCCTCCTCCCCTCTCTTCTCATGGCAAACACACACCCTCTTAGGGTTTTGTGTTTTCTTGATCCCTTCTTTGCTCATTCTATTGTAGATGTATCAAGGATCATGGTTACGAGGTCAAGACTAGCATCGGGTGGTGATCGATGACGTGTAGTGTGGATTATTCATAGAGGTGATCTCCTTTGGTCACTTGTGATTCTTATTCCATTCGATTCATAGGGATTGGTGGTGACTCCCGGATCACGCTACAAAGGTATAACTTGTTTGTTTAATTATTTGATTGATCATATGGCTATATGGATCCTTGTTGGTGATGTATTCCGCAGCGTTTATTTATTTGATATGTTATTTTATATTTACATCACCTATAGTGGTATCACGAGCCATCATATGATGTCATATGATCATCAAGTATGCGTAAAAATGGCTAAAAACGTGTGTTTTTAATGGATTTAAAAGAATGATTTCTAAACAGCCCCCATGGCTTATTTTTTGTAAATATGTTGACCCATATGGGGTCTAATAATCTGGACTTTTTGATCCTATGGCCATTTGTTATGCATACATTAATTGTTTACTTGTTCGGTACCCGTAAAATGGCCTAAAAACGCGTTTTTTGATAGATTTGTAACCCGATTTCAAATCAGCCCATGAGGCTTAATTTTCTGTGGAAAAATGATGTTAAGAAGGTCCTAATATCAGTGGGTTTTGATTCTATGGCCATTTGACACGCGTACCATTCGGGGTTTTAATTATTGTTAATTAATTTCTTCGATTCGTTGGCTAACAATTTAATTCTTGTTATTTATTTTGTTGTCCATGGCAAATACATGCATGTTTGTCCATGGAGTTAGCCAACACCTTGTAATGATCATAATTTTAATGTATTATTATGTGTATATGCAAAGCCAATGAAAACCTAGACCACTTATGCATTGTGATGTTGTGATTGTTGGTTGTTTTGTTTGTTTTTGGGGCTTGCCATTGTTTCGGCACTTTTGTAATGTATTTCATTTTGGTTTTGCCATTGTTTGGGCATTTTTACAGTAGATAGAAAGTAGATTAGATGTACTTTACTTTATATATCTTGTAACCATAAGCTTGGAAGCAAATGGCAAAAGAATGAAGAGTTTTGGACCAAAAGTAGTTGCTTGACACCTGATGGGAAAATGCGATTTCCAGGAGATTGGAAAGGTATTTCTGGCTAAATTTTTTTGTGCAGGTCCACAAGACATAGGCCTACAACTTTGTCAACTGGGACGAAGCATGAGGAGGTAATCTTCTAGGAGATTTGGGCCTTGCAAGATAGAAAAACTGGGCTGACAGAATCATGTTTTCATGTGCATTATGGGCCTTTACTTGCCCATGATTTTCTTGGGGCAAGTGGGAGCCCTCCGTGTGGTTGTGCTATATATCCCTAGTTGACTCTTGGTTCTTTTGTTGGCTCACAAGACCAAGCATAGGATTTTCATCGGTTGAGGCTTTGCATATTGTGGTTGTATGTTTGTTTGGTTGTTTTATGTATGTTGTGACTACATGTAAAACGGAAATTGTTTTCTTAAAACTTGAAACAAAACATAAACCATTTTGAACTAAGTCTTATGATTTAGTTTAACTAAGTTTAAATATAATTTGAAACTTAAAAATCATTGTTTTCTAAATAACACTTAAACTAGTTAAGGTTGTTTATTTATTTATTTATTGTATTGTCCAAACTTAATTATAATCCACTTAGGATTTATATTAGTCTTGAAAATGGACAACTTGACACACATAAATTAAAACAATGATTAGACTTAAGTTAAGAAAATTTTTTAACTTGCGCTACAAAGAATGAATGCATGCTTCTTTCGTACACGTTTTTGATCCACATCAAAACACTTTACCCGTCAAAATTTAAGTCATGCCGTCCAATTATGAAAACACTTGCAATTACCTTTTGGCTATGGTCAGACCTAGGCTGAATTGTAACCCAGGGTGACTATTCTCTAAGCGGTCAGACCCTGATATATTCTCACACGTTTTCAAATTGGATGACTTAATCGAGTTAAGCGGTCGGACCCTGACCCGAGGCAAAGATGGGACTAAACATGCCTACATGACACTAGTTGTTTGACACTAGATGAAATGACTCCCATAAGGATCTAAGAGTTGTACATGTAATACAATTGGTGATCGTCACCTACCAATTGAATCTACTATTGCTAGCAGATCAACTGATGTGATAGTAGAAGCACAATGTGGATCTTAGCCTTTTCGAAAATTAATTGTTTTAAATTCTAAACATGGGGTAGTTAATTTATAAAAGGATAATTATCGAAAAATCGAAAATACTAAAAATGAACTTTGTAAATTCAATTAATGAATTAATGCAACACAACCGTAAACGAAAGGTTGTTCTTTTCTTGTTAAAAGTACGAACTGAGTCGCTCTTTCCTTGTAAGAAAGAGATTTGTTCCTATCCTTTTTCTTTATGAGGAAAAGCCATAATAGGAATATTTGAATTTCCCTAATTCTAATAAAACTCTAAGAACACCTACTCTAGAAATCGTGATGTCTTGTAAAAGTCAAAACGGTTAAGTATGGTTACACATTTTATTCTTCCAAGATTGTTTCATAACCCTAGTTTCGGTTTTAAAACCTTAAAGAAATATAAGATATTTGGATAACTAGAGAACACGTTTTCTATAGCTACCCAACTAAAATGAGTTTATATAATTAGAAGACGGAAATATCAATAAAACCGCAAAGTGGTAAAGGCAATTACTAGCATGATTACCTAGCAGTTTGCCTTAACACAATAAACCTACTAAGGTCCTACATACCCTTGTGGTAGAGTAGACCAATTATAGAGGAAAAGCATGCCTATTTTCAAGTTAAAATAGCAATGATGGCTGGCCCATCATCTATATGTTAGAACTTGATGCACTTTCTTGAATACCTAAGTACATGTTTACTAGTCAAAGTGACTCACATTAGCAATAATGTGTAGATATTCAAAGAAAGATGGAAAGTATCCAATCGCCACTCACTCTCCACTGGTGAAGTAACACTTTTAAATGTTGTCTAATCCAGTGGGAGCTACGTGATTATATTACTGGTGACGAAACACATGTAATGTTGTCTAATCCAGTGGGAGCTGTAAGCTTTATTACCTTGCAAGTTGCCATCTTATTTCCAGGTTGTCTTGAAATAATACATTACTTTCCACAAGTTAAGCATCATAGTTTATGTAAGAACCATTGCATAGATTTTATAAGATAACTTGTCGCGTTCCTGATGTTGCTTCCTAAAATGTTATCTATAAAATTGTTATGCATGATTCATTATTAAAACGATAAAGTTCTACATATCTATATTTTGATTTTGACTAAAAATCATATGTTATCTTAGACATTGTCATATTGCTCTCATGATGTTGCGCCATGCACAAGTGGGAGAAATCTTGAAATCTTAATTGTGTGCAAGGTACAACATATAACAATATGACTGATAGTTTTTCTTGACTGAAAGGTAAGAAACTAAGATTCTACTAGGACTTCTACACATAAAATGTAGGTTAACCCTAATTAGAACAAATATCAAGATAACATGAAAAGCTACTTCAACATATTCACTGAATTGTTTAGTAAGTATGATTATTTTTTCTTGTAAATCCATAATCATGAAGTATGAAGTTAACTTGAATCTACTGTTGAGGCCAAGTGTCGGCGCTCGTAATTACTTTAGTTGAATATGTTTAGGTCTCTTGTAAAGACACAAACATAATTTTCGTTAATTGTTGAAAGACTTATAACGTAAAGTAAGACGTTGATTTGTTATGTCTTCTTGTTAAGACGTGTACACTTACGACGTATAATATTAAATGTTTATGTTTTCTAGTCAAAACATGCACATGATGTAAAGTATGCAGTAGGCTAAAATTACTATTGATGCCATCTGGTTTGACTTGGTTGGTAGATATGTAAGCCCAAAAGTATAAGTTCATCTAATGAGTTGTGTGATAGTCTCACAACATCAGTCCTCATGGAATACCACAACTTTATGGTATGTCCATCATGGAAAATCAAACACTATTGATATTGTTTAATCTTTGATGACTTAAACTGTTTTACCTCCAAAGCTATCAAGGTTAGAAATTGGATGTGCCATGTGTACACTCAATATGATTCCAACCCAGAAGGAATTTAAGACACCATTGTATTATGGCATGGGATGAATCTCATTATGTCTTAATTGAAGTTCTGAATTTGTTAACTACTTAAGAGTAAGTAATTAACAAACTAGAGTCAAGAACTAACGGTGTATGTTGGATGTCCCACTTGAAAGCAATTTATTGTTACTCAAGATGCTGAGTATCTAGAGATTAGTCTCTACATACAAAAGCAAGTGGGAGTACCTTTAGACCTTGAAGTTATTCAAGAACTAAATACACAACCTTCTGAGTACACTTGCTAATGTCATACTATGGTTGAACATGCATATGTTAAACCATAGATTGATATCTCTCATTCATAAATCCGCAAGGATACCTCTTGCACCTGAATGATATATTTTTTATATCAATGCTGAGGGACATAAGTTAGAGGATCATGGTGAACTTGCTAACTACTGAGATGCATTATCAGATATTGTATCTGATGAGTAGCTCAAAACTATGAATGTTAAGATGCAGCCCTTGAAAGACAATCACTCATGGAGCTTGATTGATCTCTTACCAATTAGTTAGACTGTGAGGTTAAGAATGAGTTTCTTGATAAGAAGACTCAAAAGGGAAAACTTGTACACACATTTAATGCACGACTAGTAAAAGGAGTTTACTCGTACTCAAGAAATTGACTATGACTAAATCTTTCTACCTAGAAACATTAAATGTATAAAGATGATTAATATACATACCTGTTTTCATGTAAATGAAATATGACAATAGGATATCAAAACACTTTTCTTGTTGATTACCTTTGCGAGGACGATGAGTAATCAAAAGTGTTTATGAATCCATATAATCTTTATTATGTATACAAGATAAAATAATCCATGTGTGGATTAGATCATGCATCTAGGAGCAAAGATCTTGAGTTAATTATAAAATCATTAATTTGATTTTGATTAATAAGATTACTCCTAAGTGCGCTAAGAGCAAGTTGGAGCACTGTATTTATTTTCTTAAATCTCATATGTCATTAACATATTAGAAACAATATTCCATCTAAGCTAGACTTTAATCCTTAGCTTGGAATGAAGTTTCTCTTGAGGGATTTATAAAATAAGACATACAACCTTGTTATGTATATGTTTATTATAATAAACATAAGCGGTTATTAAGTCTAAACATAATATGACACATTATTGAGGGGAGCCTCAATGATCAATCTCACTTGATGAGATTGAACACATGAGTGAAAATCTTAAGTTCAACTAAAGGATTCATCATGTAAGTCATATTACGCATTGGACTATGTATATATCATTTGCATGAATGCAAGATGATTTGATAACAACAAATATCTAAGTGAAAGTCATTAAATAATTGTTAAAAGAACATTATAATGGACCTACAAAGGACCAAAGATATGTTCAAACGTTTACGAATATTTGAGGAACTCTGTTTTGTTTGCATACGCTGATGCTTATTTAACTGAGATGATACTCAACCCTAGTCGTGGTAGGATGTCATCATGAATGATGACATTGCTGACTAGATGTGCTCGACTGAGAGCACTAGTGCGTTATACATTAAAAGAATAAGAATACTTTATAGTTTGAGAAACTGTACAGATGACTGTCTAATGTAGGTGTTTTGCTGGTTTCAAACACCCTATGAAATGTATTGTTGCAACACTCGTCTTGTACTTGAATGCACACATACAAAGGACAATCATCATTCAAACCTTTCATGAGTTTTGAAATAAGTATTCTCAAAGTTTACTCGGATGACTACTTGTTGTCTTGTACAACATAATTTGATCATGGTGGGAACATCGGATTCCTACATATGAGTAGTCTTATGCATATCTGTTTTTAGTATTTGGATAATGGAACTGTAAGGAGTCGTATTATACAATGAATTGATATACCTGGTATGATCGTCTTCATTTATACTACTGTGTTCCATATTTGCATGTTTAATCCATGAATAATTTATTTATTCTAAAATTATCCATTGTCGGTTGACGATACGGGAGTATCATCAAATTAAGGCAAATGTGAGCGAGTTGGTGATTTATTTGCCACACTCACATGTTGTTCATTATGATGAACATTGGATTGACCCAACCTACGAGTATTCACTACATGGATCGTCGTTAATAGTGAATCTCGCAAGAGGTTATGTCTCTTATCCTTAGACTTGAGATGCAAGCAGGTCTTGCATGTGTGGAATTTCATTCCTTGATATGGTTAAACGTTGTCCTGAATAAGGTAGTTATAAAAGCCATTATCAGGAGTGATATGAAGCATGTGAATGACACGTGTAGTCAAAACAGGATTTGTTCCTCCATATGTTATGGAGTTAGATACTATTGAGCCCCTCGATGAATTGGACAGATGTTTGTATGGCCGTACCCAAATGAGATTAAGATGAATCTTAATCAAATTAGTAATCTTGTTCAATATATATATCGAGAAACATAATGGTTGAAATATTATAGTGACATTTGATCCGTGTCTAATGTTCAACACGGTATCTGTAACAAAAGGATAGCTGACATATAAACCATCTAAATGAGACGTTTAAGAAACTAACCTCACATATTTCTAAGGGCATTAGCGTGTTGCTAGACGCTAACCTTTGCTTGTATAATTACCTGATTATTATGACGTCGCAAGTGGGAGCTGTTGGAGTATGCTCGTGTCATAATTAATAATTATATGGCTAGACATATGTGAGCCTATGGGGTCACACACTTATACACAGAGACATCATTTTATAGATTGTAATTATCGTATTTACAATATAAAAACGACTACGTAACTCGGGATCTATAACGGGCCATTAAATACTAAGTTAGACTTAGCGTTTTTGGAGTGGACCAACAATGGGAAAGCCCATTGTGAGCCCATATAGTGGCCGGCCTAAAGGTGAGGTCTAGAGGGGATTATGGAGCTTGTTCAAGGGGCTAAGTGTAAGTAGTTTAATGATAAGATCAAAGGAATTTAATCATATCATTAACACTTATGACTTTCAACTAATTGAGAGAAATTATCTCCCCCTCCTCCTCTCTCTTCTCACGACAAACACACACCCTCTTAGGGTTTTGTGTTTTCTTGATCCCTTATTTGCTCATTCTATTGTAGATGTATCAAGGATCATGGTTACGAGGTCAAGACTAGCATCGGGTGGTGATCGATGACGTGTAGTGTGGATTATTCATAGAGGTGATCTCCTTTGGTCACTTGTGGTTCTTATTCCATTCGATTAATAGGGATTGGTGGTGACTCCTGGATCACGCTACAAAGTTATAACTTGTTTGTTTAATTATTTGATTGATTATATGGCTATATGGATTCTTGTTGGTGATGTATTCCGCTGCGTTTATTTATTTGATATGTTATGTTATTTTATATTTACATCACCTATAGAATTTCCATTCTATCATTGAGAATTACATTTGTAAATTCCCTCATAAATGTTCTGGCAGATTGCTAAGATCTGCGTAGGACTCATAGGTTTACAACTGGTGTCCTTAATGTTGAACAACCAGTGTAGAAGTAACACGTGTTCCTATGAGATCTTATGATGCATCTCGTGGCTCTAGACTCGATAAGTGCAATTTTGGTAGTCGGAGACTGGAGCGGTGTCTCCTGTTTCAATATCAACATAACTCGTAATGAGCAGTCGATAGATTATGCAGGGTTCCCCATGAGAATGAAACAAGTCCTTTTAAGAGAACTTGAGTGGCTTAGAAGGTTTAGTGCAGTGCGTCACTGGGTCCATGACGTCTTGCCTTCAATACCGGTGTTACCTTGGTAACAAACAGTAGCATATGAATTGAACCCGGTTTCTGCCCTAAGGTTGAATAATTGGAGGGCTATTTCTTTTCACCCTTTTTCATTATATTTCTTTTTAATTCTTCAACCCCTTCTTTCTCCTTTCTCATATTACTCCTTTTTTCATGATCATACCTAAGGACTTTCTAATACTAACTATTCGGTATTGTCCCTGGGTAGATCCCTCCGGCTCTGGCGGATCATAGGACGGTTTTCCTAACCTTAGCCACCTTATAACTTCATGACTATCCTATGTTGCCATTTACCAAATCCTTGAAAAATCTTTCAAAGTGTTCATAATTATGAAACTCATTTTGCTAACACTTTGAGAGTTTTATATTTTTCAAAGTCTCCCCCTTAACATGTGCTCAGATGATTTTATTATAAATTTGCACATGTTGGGTAGAGATTGCACTTTTTGAATTGATCCACTTTCAGTGAACATGACTGATTCGAGACACGCTTACATCACTAGTTAGACTAGCTTGAAATTATTACCCGGCCTGGTCAAGTCCCCAGAAAGTTTCTCGAAATGGTACACTCTACTCAGATACGTCCTCTTTGAGACACGCTTACATCACTGGTTAGACCAGCTTGAAATTATTACCCGGCCAGGACGCATCCTTTCGATCAATGACAGTTTATGTTTCGTCAATTCGTTGGTGAAGTCAGAGTCGTGCTCACATATAATGCCACATCCTTTTTGTAATCACAAACCATTTGCTCCCCCTCAATATGTGCATCGATATATGAAAGAGTTTAGCACATATGGGAGAGCTTACATTTAAGTCCAAAACATCTCATTTTTATCAGATTGCATATTTAAATCGCATTCTCTCCCCCGATCAAAAATTTCAAACCATTTGAGATTTGTGATCCCAATTGATTTAAATAAGTTAGAAATTATGGGAGAAAATGTGGTCAGTTTTAATATGTGCTGATAATGGAACATGCAACTGCTCCCCCTCAATTTATGAGGGAGATTCACTACTTATCATGTACAAAGATAATCGTTATGACACAAATGATATTGACCTTTTTGCGCAGATGATGTGATCATCCGCTTCTCTGAGGGAGTCATTAGTCAACATCAATTATCCATTCACCAATAAATCTTCCCAAGTATTGTCGATCCCCACTTGGCGAGATCAGAATAAGTACTGCTTTGTTGAAATGAAGGTGGTGGAGGTGAAGACAGTGTTGTTGTTGTTGTTGCCGATGTTGTTGTTGAGGTGAATTCAGAGCCAGTCGATAGTGTTTGAACATCTGATCAAATGGTTAGAGCGGGAACTGGCACATTCATATTGGCTATGGAATCTGCATAAGAATATCCACACAGATATACATACATACATATACACTATTCATTAATGGCTACCACATAGCAGCTTGCCAACTCATAATACCATATTCATCTCATAATCAAACCACAGTCAGGAAATACATCAAACCGCTATTTAGCATGAAGAGCAATCAGCAATCATGAACATGGCAATTCACTCATATTTCAACATTCAACTCAGGATCTTAGGGGCAAGATTCTAACATGATAGCTATATGCCTAAGCAAATCCTGAGTGCACATGCACTAAATCAACAACAATTAATCAGCAATCGACTAACAAAAGTCAATCAACATTTGAAACTCATTCATTCAGATCATACAAATGCCCGTGGGGTATTCAAGAACATCAAACACAATGGGTTTTCTAACTTCTTTTAGATTCTGAGTTTTAAAGTGTTTAGGGGATTAAACGAGGATTCCACAGTGACACAAATGAGCCTTCTAGTTACATAAAGCTATGAAACTATACGCAAGTTGCACATAATGCCCTAATTTTTCTAACAACTAACACATTTGGCCATTAGATATAAAGCATAGTAGCTTCCTCTTTAACTAATACCCCATTAACTACAGAACCTTTTCTAACAGTTATGAGTTAACCAAGAAACCCGTTTGATGATATAAAATTTGAATTCACTCTCCCCCTCAATCAGTGACCCGTATTCTAGTTAAAGAGCTGTAGTCATTGATTGAGTGACAAATTTTATTGTTAGTGCAAATATTACGATATTTAAACTAAATGGTTTCTTCGGTTTTAATAATGACAAACATGTAACTTGTAATACATAACGTAAAATGTGCAAGTTACTTGTAAACACAAAACATCAATGCATACTTACATCAACACCTCCCGACGTCTCAAGTATGCTTCAACGAAGTCGTAGATTTCCATCCCGACATAAATCACTCAAGGTATGGACAAACAAATCTACTACTTGACAAATGATCAAAGGATTTTATTTTTCTAAACTTCACATTTTTAATGTGACAAAACATTTTTTTCAAAAATATATTTCACAAATTATTTTTGAATTAAAAAGAAATGTTTTATTTTGAAAAATATATTTGAAAATCCCAACAGTCAAATTTCCCCCCAAAACAGCTCCTAACTTCCCCAAATAAACCTTCCCCACAAAAGACAAAAAAGGGAGCGTCCACGGCACCGTTAAGTATGGACGGCTCCACTAAATTTAGTGGAGCCGTCGGGTATTTAGTGGAGCCGTAGGTCTGTAACGGTCAGACTTTCCCTTGTCTATAAATAGTGGACCATTCCACACTTCCAACTTGATTTTTCCAGTCCTTTTTCTATGGTCTTATCCCTCTTCACTTAGATAACTTTCTTTGATCATTTGGAGAGTCTTAGGTTGTTTAAGAGTGATCCAATCATCCACTCAAGTGATCCTCTTCATTCCTCTTGATTAGCAAGAGAAGAACACAAAGTATCCTAGATACAAAGTGTTGTCATCCCTCTTGATTAGCAAGAGAAGAACACAAAGTATCCAAGTAGATACAAAGTGTTATCATCCCTCTTGATTAGCAAGAGAAGAACACAAAGTATCCAAGTAGATACAAAGTGTTGGAGTTGTTAGGTCTTGTAACATTTGTTACACTCTTGATTGTATCATAGAATACATCAAGATTACTTTTCTTTTGTGAGAGAGTGAGTCAAGATCATTGTGATCTTAAGAGATAGTGAAGATCTCTTGAAGCCATTGGGCTAGTGTGATTGATCATGTGGATCAAGGGTAGATCGGGTAGATCGTGGTAGATTGGTGCTAGCTAAGATTAGCACTCGACATCTAGCTTAGTGTCGGAAATAGGATAAGCAACGTGTATGGTGTAGATCGTGGTAGATTGGTGCTAGCTAAGATTAGCACTCGACATCTAGCTTAGAGTCAGAAATAGGATAAGCGACGTGTATGGTGTAGATCGTGGTAGATTGGTGCTAGCTAAGATTAGCACTCGACATCTAGCTTAGTGTCGAAAAACAAGTTAAGCGACGTGTACGGTTTTCTCCGCCTAAAGGGAGTTTGTTGATTAGTGAAGTAACTCTCGAGTTGGGTACTCGGGGAGTGGAGTAGGGCAAAGAGGAGCTTCGTGACCGAACCACTATAAATCACCGTGTCCGGTTTGCGCCTTCTAACTTATCTCTTTACTTTCATTTCATTAGTTATCGCTTTATATTTATATTTGCATTGCATATGTGTTTGTGTGGCTTGTTGCTCATGTAGTGATTGATCATGTATGTTCCATGGTTTGATTGTGCATATGTTGTAGTTTACTATAGTCATCTCTAGATGCTATATACTCATTGTTGACACTCTTCATATTACGTCACACTTGATCGGGTGTTTGATACAAAAGTTTTAAGTTTTTAAATGGAAACGTATTCACCCCCCTCTATGGTTTCCACATTTATGAACAATCCAAGTCTAAAAGAATTTCAAACAACACATGACCACCAAGTCTCTCACAAATAATTTTCAGAAGAATCATAGAAAGAAAACTATTTGTATGCAAAGAAGATTTCTCTTCTTTTACAAAAAATAATGCACTGAGGCGTACATCAAATCAGGAAAACATGGATATAAAGTAATCCATGCCCGGGTGAACATCACCCAGTGGGAGGAACATCCGTCTTTTTGGCGACGTGCATTCCTCATTTTGAAGCGCGGGTTGCTATCTAAAGTAATAGCAAGCCATTTAGACATGTTTTAACCGATTTGTATAACTTCTGCTCGAGTGATGAAGCGAAAAGTGTACCGCTTTTAGGGGGTCATTTAAGCCCTAAATCGTATTTATTTGATCAAATATTGCCCTAAATCGTTCCTTTTGTCATTTTAGGTACTTTGGAGAAGAAATCTGGAAAAGGAAGCATTTTGGACGTTTTTGGAGCATAAAAGTGAAGAAAACGACAAAGTCTCAAAAATCTGCTGGAAAAGTACCTGTGACGCCGTCAACCCTTGACGCGCCAGAGAGGATTTTGGAGGATTAAAAGGGGACGGCGTCAAGAAGGCCATCAAGAAACCCTAACCGCGGCGAGGTGACGGCGTCAGCTCTATAACGTGACGCCGTCAGATCTGATTTTCTATATATATTCTCATAATTTTTAGTCATTAGTGTGCAACTTTGTGAGGAGAAACCCTAAGACGATTTTTCTGCCATTTTTAAGGGTTTTATACCCTTGGATCTCCCATGTTCAATTGAAGATAAGTAATCAATTAATCATTCAATATGTCTATGTGTTGTTTGATTATATCTTGTTCTTGTCTTTTATTTAACATGCTAGGCTAGATTTATCTTGTATTTGCTTAGATCTAATGAAACCTAGCTATTGATTATTGGTTGTTGGTGTGTTATTAATTGTATTGGATGATTGTTTATCGATGTTAGGCTTAAGAAAGCTGGCTAATCTCCTATACGGTAACTTGCTTGAACGTCTTAAGAAACATGAACCAATGCGTACTAAGGTTATTATGGTTGTATTTAATGCATGAGCGAATTCTAGTGATCCCATGTTAGGAGCTTCTTAGCCGGCTCGACATAGGAGTGAAGTAGGAGCTTATAGAGTTGGGGAAGTACGTACGCCACCCCACGATTGGTATTAAGGAATACACCCGTCATTCACGCAATTAATACACACTAATCAACCGGTAAAAGATAGTTAGGGAGTAAGGAAATCTAAGTAAACAAATTTCTCTCCATATAAGTTCCACAACCTTTTATTTTCAGTTATTTTATTTTATTTGCAATTGTAGTTATTTGGGTTAGTTGACTAGCAACTAATTCCGCCCACTCCTTCAAACCCGAGATTTTACTTGCTTTTATAAAAATATAAAAAATTACAAAAAAGAATCTTCCCTCACCCTTAGACCTATTAGAGTAGTTTTTCAATCCTAACGACACTATTCCCCTAGAGAACGATCAATCCCCCGGTACTTGCGACTACACTATACTACATCGGTCAGGTACACTGCCTGGTGGGGATTGCAAGCCTCTTGAGATCCCTCGAGAGGTAAAACCTGTTGTAAGGTTGCAAAACCACGCATCAAGTTTTTGGCGCCGCTGCCGGGGAATAGTTATTGTTTAGGTTGAATTTTTATTTTATTAGGTCTACTCACTAGATTCCTTTCTAGTGAGATTTTTATTTTATTTTTCTAGGTTTTCTTTAGTCTATCTTTTTTCTTCGTTTCTTTGTTCGTAACCATTACCATCCGACATCATGGAAGGTGGTAATATCCTCGATCCCAACAACCCACCACCACAACAACACCCACCTCCTAGAGCCCGTACCTTAGGAGACTACTCTCGTCCTAGCCACCATGGCTATCGAAACACCATTGAGCTCACTCAAGGAGCCAATGTCACTCCCTTGTGATCTAACACCATCCGGTTGGTGCAAAGCGGATGCGCATTCCATGGACTTTGTTACGAAGATCCTAATCAACATCTCAAGGACTTTCTCAAAATCGTTGATTCTATAGACCTTGATGTTGCCACTCGAGAGACGACCCGACTGCGTCTCTTTCAATTCTCTCTGCGGGACTAAGCTAGTCAAAGGCTAGAGCGTCTACCCGCAGGATCCATCACCTCTTGGGATGATCTCACCACTCGTTTCCTCGCTCAGTTTTTCCCACCAGGAAGAACTACCAAGCTAAGGAATAATATCTTGATGTTCCAACAACGTCAAGGCAAAACCCTCTACGAGGCATAGACTCGATTCAAGGACTTACTCCAAAAAGTCCCTCACCATGGCATAGAACTTTGGCTCCAAGTCCAAATCTTCTATGACCACATCAATCTCTCCACGAGGCAAACCATTGACCAATCGGCCGGTGGTAAGCTACGTGATCTAAGTGCGGAACAATCATGGGCTCTCATAGAAGATCTTGCTCTTTATGACAACGAAAGTTGGAATGATCCCCGTGATTTGAATAAAACGGTCAAGGCAATATCTTTGCCTTCGAACAATTCAAGCACTTCCGACCGTAGGATCATAGAACTTGAAGACCAAGTCAAGTTTCTTATGAAATCCTACGAGGCTCCTAAACCTTCAAGCCAAGTGAACAAAATCACTTCTTCGTGTGAATTATGTAGTGGTCCCCACGACACTCGTGATTGCGTGGAACTCCCCGAACAAGCTTTTGCGGACTACGCATCCTCGCGTACCGAAGAAGCGGGAGACAAGTGGTACACTTTCAAACCAGAGCCAAACCCCTACGGTGATTCATACAACCCCTCATGAAAAAATCACCCAAACCTTAGGTGGAAACAAAACCGAAACGCACAACAAACCAATTCTTCCAACCCACCTAATCGTTTTCAATCAAGTGGTTCATCCTCGAACCGTACTTTCAACAACAATCCTTCCAACTATGGTAGTACCAATAACTTTGAAGGGTTGATGTCCAACTTCGTGACATCTCAAGAAGCTCGTTTAGCGAAGTTTGAAGCCGATTTCAAACAAAAACAAAGGGAGATGACCAATAAGATTGACACTTTGTTGAAAGCCCTCAATGACCGAGAAATGGGAGCACTCCCTAGCAACACAGTCAAGAACCCGAAACTAAACGTCAACGCCATTTCATCGGTTTCGTCTCCTAGTTCTTGTCCACAATATTATTCGGTCAATTCCATGAGCTCGTGTTTCAAACAAACCCAAGTCGTTCAAAATGACCAAGAAGTTATGATATCCAACACTAAATTGGTCACCAACATAGCTGAAACACCTCCCACTCAAAACCTTGATGAAGAATTCAAGGAGCTCCACCTTGA
This sequence comes from Artemisia tridentata subsp. tridentata, assembly GCA_021014915.2. Lineage (NCBI taxonomy): Eukaryota > Viridiplantae > Streptophyta > Magnoliopsida > Asterales > Asteraceae > Artemisia > Artemisia tridentata. The sequence goes on from CP139508.1 coordinate 199,791,795, forward strand.
ACGTCCGGTTATTGATGTATTAGCACGAGCCCCCTATTATAATGCCCTCTTAGAAAAATATGAGAAGAAGCTCGAGTTAGGTGACAAAGGGACCGCCTTCGTTCAAAACAAACTACCTAAGAAGTTAGATGATCCGGGCTTATTTGTTCTACCTTTCAAGATCGGTAATTCGGAGGCTTATGACATATTATCCGATCTTGGATCAAGCCTTAACCTACTTTCGTTACCTCTCTACACCTCTCTAAAACTAGGGAAACTTGAAGAAACCGAGGTAATAATAGGCTTAGCGGATGGAAGTGTTCCTTACCCGGATGGAGTAGTCAAGGACGTGTTATTACACGTAGGAAAACTAACCATTTTAGCCGATTTCCACGTCCTTGATATGATTAGCGACCCTACATGCCCCTTGTTGATAGGTAGAGGATTTTTGGCAACCGCTAGTGCTATGATTGATTGTAAGGAATCTAAGATAGCGGTAGGAGAAGGTGATACTTGGTCAGTCTATGATGTGAAGAAACATGCCTATGATACTAGTGAGGAACCAACACCCCATTGGTTAGAATTAAATAGGAGACCATCTAGATATGGACCCTGGATCGATGGAGACTTCATAGGACCCCAACGCCCATTTTACCTAGAAGAGGACTTTGTGAGCCGAACACATACGGTAGAACAACTCTTGGCTAGGGACACCGAATTGGATCCATTTGAAGACCCTCTAGTTTTTAGGAAGATGATTGATTTCCTAGGAGTTTTGCCAATTAACCTAGGGATGAATAGGTGGACATGTGAAGACAATGATCATAAGTGGGATTGGGACAAACCACCCAAAGATGGAGATGGGTCATGGCATATTAAGATGACATTGTATGACCCGGATGGAGAGAGGTTTGAAAAGATATATCGTACTATGCGGACCAATAGAAAACTTCAATCCAAGCTTAACCCTAAAGATGTCCTCGATGACGATCTCACTTACATAGGTTAAAAGGACTTTGAGTCTAGCTACAAGACTCGTTAATAAAGAAAAGCTCTTCTTGGGAGGCAACCCAAGCTTTATTTGCTTTGTATGTTTATTTATTTGTTTGTTTGATTTTATTTGCTTCCGTATGTATGTTTAATTTTTATTATTATTGATTCATGTTCGAAACTAAATTGTGAAAATGCTTTATCTTGTTTTTGACTTCGTCTTAACTACATATAAAGGTATTTTGAAAAAGTTAAGTGTAAGGGAAATCCAAATCGGTTTATTAGAACAAATGAACATGAATCATAACAATATTAAATTAACATACATATTAGTAATTGTTTGAGTCAAATGCTTGTATCGAGTCATAATGATATTTTGCAGGATTTCCAGGAAATAAGGATTGAGTTTTTCCAGAAATTTTCCAGAAACTTAACATGAAAAAAATCTGTCAGATCACTTCTGACGGCGTCAGACCCCAGTCTAACGGCGTCAGGAACAGTTTTCTGGAATTTAAAAAAATAAAAATAAAAAAAATTTTGTTTTTCTTCCGGAATCATAAAATGCTTTATTAAATCTCTAACTTATAAACTCCAGGAATCTGCAAAATAATCATTCCACAAGCATTATATCCTTATACAGATTTATCCCGCCGATGTTATGCAGGTTTTCGTGTTTGTTTTCTCAGGTTTAACAGGTTATTTTGGACAAGGAGATGTATGTGGAATCTAGCTTTTGGCGCTGCTTTAGTCTTGAAGCTTCCACATTACCTTGGAAGAAGATCTAACCATGTTACCTCTTTATCCACCGAGCGAATCAGGGGAGTATTTGATTTCATTCTTTTACCTTATACTTTTACATCTTGTTATTTGAACATTGGGGACAATGTTCATCTTAAGTGTAAGGGGGTAAAGTACGATACCTTAGAGAATGCTATTACGCTTGATTTTTCGTTTGTTTAATGGTAGATGTGTAATAAAACTGAGAGAAATACCTGTTAAGGCAATTTTAGTGCCAAATTTAAATTTTTTTACAACATATAGGAGTGAAACTTTGGTCTTAATGAGCGTCTCACGGATAGGAGCTATATGACTAGCACAAAACCGTACCACTAAAAAAATTTCCACCCCCAAATATGTGAGGTTCGCCCCTAGAATTGGTAGGAAAAGCATTTATGCTATGATGTGTGTACCGGTAGCACTTAGATTCTAGAACTTGCGTTAGGACCATTCCGAGGCCACAAGTGAGACTACATTCGTGTAGTTAGATTTACTACATGATAAGAGGCATTAGGATTAACCCATTGTTTTACACCTGTGTTTTTGTTATAATTACGTTGGCTACATTGGTCAAGTAATTCTCCCACAGCCTTTTGCGTTGTACTCATTTTTAGTACACGATACCCCTAGTACACCCCTCAGAGCCTATCTTTTCGTTTCTAACTTTAAGCATTTTACTTAAAGTAAGAATTTGTTTACACCCCACTTAAATGTACACCCAAATCGCCTTAGCCTACCTTGTATGCACTCATTTTTAGTGCATTATTGTGACAACATTTGTTTAAACCCCAAGTTAATTATCTAATTGATTACATGGTTGCTCAGTCGAGTCATATCCTTGTACATATTGTTTTGGGACGATTGGGACTCATGGGTAAAGTACTAGTGTAATGGAGTAATGGGGAAGAACAACATTATTACCCCCATATGTGCTAAATATTTTAAAAGTACTCCAAATGTTTCGATTATCTTAATTCGAGTCATTAGAATAGTTAATTGTAAAGTTATGTAAAAGTTCAAGTGTAAGGGGGATACAACCCCCCTACGATGTATTATTTTGGATGGTAGGGCAAGAGTGTATGTAAAAAAAAAAAAAAAAAAAAAACATACGGACTACCATCCCGTTTCATTTTATGTTTATTTTATCTTTTTGTTATTTTCATTAGCTTAAGTCGAGTCTAGTCTTGGCTTAGCAACGCCATATTGTACATGTAATTAATCAAGATCTTTAACTCGCCACCAGTAAAATATCCTTTATCCAACAAAACCGTGTTTATCATATCCCTACACCTAACGTTATAACCCGTAAAAGCCCTCTTTGATAGTTTATCTTAGGTGCTTACGCCTAGTGGAGGAGGTTTTTGATCCTTTCCCAAGCCTATGGTAATCTATTTGCTATGACAGGTAGTGAGAGATATTATTCATTTTCATTTATGAGATACACTTTTATGACACCTGAGAGATGTGAGTATCTAAACACTACTTGTGAGGTGCTAGTCTGTAATCTCCGTGCTTATTATGATTAAAGTGGAACGACTATTTGTTGTAATTACTTTTATATTAGCGTTAAATGACCCATAACTTGTATTTTGATTAGAATAAAAGCGCATTTGCTTGAGGACAAGCAAATCTCAAGTGTAAGGGTATTTGATGAAGCGAAAAGTGTACCGCTTTTAGGGGGTCATTTAAGCCCTAAATCGTGTTTATTTGATCAAATATTGCCCTAAATCGTTCCTTTTGTCATTTTAGGTACTTTGGAGAAGAAATCTCGAAAAGGAAGCATTTTGGACGTTTTTGGAGCATAAAAGTGAAGAAAATGACAAAGTCTCAAAAATCTGCTGGAAAAGTACCTGTGACGGCGTCAAGCCCCAGTGTGACGCCGTCAACCCTTGACGCGCCAGAGAGGATTTTGGAGGATTAAAAGGGGACGGCGTCAAGAAGGCCATCAAGAAACCCTAACCGCGGCGAGGTGACGACGTCAGCTCTATAACGTGACGCCATCAGATCTGATTTTCTATATATATTCTCATAATTTTTAGTCATTAGTGTGCAACTTTGTGAGGAGAAACCCTAAGACGATTTTTTTGCCATTTTTAAGGGTTTTATACCCTTGGATCTCCCATGTTCAATTGAAGATAAGTAATCAATTAATCATTCAATATGTCTATGTGTTGTTTGATTATATCTTGTTCTTGTCTTTTATTTAACATGCTAGGCTAGATTTATCTTGTGTTTGCTTAGATCTAATGAAACCTAGCTATTGATTATTGGTTGTTGGTGTGTTATTAATTGTATTGGATGATTGTTTATCGATGTTAGGCTTAAGAAAACTGGCTAATCTCCTATACGGTAACTTGCTTGAACGTCTTAAGAAACATGAACCAATGCGTACTAAGGTTATTATGGTTGTATTTAATGCATGAGCGAATTCTAGTGATCCCGTGTTAGGAGCTTCTTATCCGGCTCGACATAGGAGTGAAGTAGGAGCTTATAGAGTTGGGGAAGTACGTACGCCACCCCACGATTGGTATTAAGGAATACACCCGTCATCCACGCAATTAATACACACTAATCAACCGGTAAAAGATAGTTAGGGAGTAAGGAAATCTAAGTAAACACATTTATCTCCATATAAGTTCCACAACCTTTTATTTTCAGTTATTTTATTTTATTTACAATTGTAGTTATTTGGGTTAGTTGACTAGCAACTAATTCCGCCCACTCCTTCAAACCCGAGATTTTACTTGCTTTTATAAAAATATAAAAAATTACAAAAAAGAATCTTCCCTCACCCTTAGACCTATTAGAGTAGTTTTTCAATCCTAACGACACTATTCCCCTAGAGAACGATCAATCCCCCGGTACTTGCCACTACACTATACTACATCGGTCAGGTACACTGCCTGGTGGGGATTGCAAGCCTCTTGAGATCCCTCGAGAGGTAAAACCTGTTGTAAGGTTGCAAAACCACGCATCATCGAGCTTCATTTAAAGTACCGTGTCATTATTGAATGACATTTCTAAGACCGTAAATGTTATCGATAAATAGAAGACATGCCTAGAAGAAACTATTTTTGGTATTTTCTATTTTTCTGATTTTTATGGTTTTTCTGGGTTTAAGTTTCTCTATTTACAATTTTCTGGTTTTATAATTTTCTATTTATAGTTTGGTATAAGATATGTACAAACTATATTATTCAGTTTAAGAAGATGATGATATGAATACCAAAATGAGGATACGTTCAGTATGTGGTAGACATCTATAGTCAACATCTCTTAAACTTTCACCACCAAAGCTTTCGAGGCTCCTGAATAATCGACTGAACTTGAGCCTTCTCAATGTGAAGCTTTGATAGCTTCCCCCTAAACCTACAATCTTCCTTTTGAGCATTTTCAAAGCTCCCTTTCAAGCTTACAAAAGGTAAGTGTACAGCGGAAACTGTAGCAAACCACATCAAATATTGCTGCTCCTTTTAAGAATGAATCAACGTGATTTTCCGTTTGGGGGATCATCAAATAGACCGGCAGTCTATCATCTCACACTTGAAAAACTTCATCTCACGTTTCTTCTCGTTGAATTCTGAAGTAATGCATACCAAAAGTATCCAGAGACCACTTCCCCCAAGTAGTTGAAGTAACACACCAGAAGAGACGAGTTAAAACACTGATTTTCTCTGCGGTTATGACATTTGTTTTCCCGGAATAACTTCTATTCAGAAGAAGTATAAAGTTCATCATGTGTACTCGTTGTGCGTTCAGATGTATGTCTCCTTCCCCCTTACTGGTTTTGATACCTGAGAATCAGTAACACATTTTACGCACATGTACTTGAAATCTTGTGAGAAGAAGAAGATTGGCTCAAATGTATCCTGTGAGAATCAACAGCTACCGAAATGCTCTCTGACTATCTTTATCAACCCTTATGTTCTGTGGGCTATTGTTGTGACCACTTGGTGAAGAAACACCCGATATACCAAACTTGAAACTGACGAAGAATTCCCCAAATTTGTTACTTAAGCTTGCACTGTTGTTGATTGAAGAACGATGCAGAAGAAAAACCCCTAAGTACCCTTATACACTCAACTAAGAGCCAAAGCAAGTACAACACCTCTTGAGACTATCCACATCTGCAATTGCATGTGACACTGATCACTACAATGTAACTCCTTGAAGTGATAGCTATAACCCGTGAGAACTACAATGTATCTCCTTACATCGGGTATAACTAGATAATCCAAGACTTCAACATAAATCTTAAGCACGAGCAAGTTATTATTGAAAGTCATGCATCCAACCATCCTCGACTTCAATATGAAATAAGTAAGCGCCTTCTTGAAACCCACTTCAATCTCAAATAAGGGATACCAAATAAACTCCATGATCACTTGACATTCCAAGTCCAAATACTTAGCTGTTTTGACTTTTTAGCCGACATTTTCCTTTAGGTTCTTGTGGTTGATTTACAGAGTGCACATTAGAAGGAACATCAATCCGTGATGAAGATGATTCTCCAGAACTCGGGTCTGGAGTAAGATGATGGAGGAGGGGTTCATAATCAATCACGGGAGGTAGAGTTCCATGAATTTGTTCTTCAACACCTTGATGAATGACTAGAGATATAATTTCGTGAGTTGTTGGAGAAGTACTAACAGATGGTCCTTCTTGAACCATTGTGGTCCATGAAGGAGTATCGGTTGTATCAGCAGATATCTGAGCATCACCGGGAAACATAGGAGATACAACACTTGATGGAGCTGAAAGTATTCTTCAAACCAATGGTTGAAACAATATATCTTCTTTCTTCATAGACGGTTGGAACATATAGTGTTGAAGAACCTTGGTATGCACGACTCCTGAACTGATGTATTCAGGAGTCGTATGGCCATTTCTCAAACATCAATCAACATGTAGTTTATTCACCCTTCCCCCCCCCCCTCAAAAATTGCATATGACTGCCAACTGCAATTTTTGATTGAACGAGTGAATAAGAATACCATCAACGGTAAGTAGATCCACCTGATAACTGATATGTTGTTTATTCACACTTCTCCCCCTCAAAAATTGCATATGAGTGCCATTTTTTATTGACCGAGTGAATAAGAATATACACCAATATACGTAGATCCACTTTGGTGACTGAATGAGCATGAGAAGAACATGAAGCTTGTTGATGAGAATGGTCATGAACGAGAAGATTTCTCTTCTTCCGAAGATAAAGCGCACTCAAGCGTACGCCTTTCTTTACTTTAAGGAACGGGGCCTGAAGAGTTGTCAGCAGACGCCATTATGAAAACATTGAGGCCCGAGGCTTGAACTGCAGTGTTCAAACGTCATAGACAATGAAGAACGAGGCCTGAACTGATGTGAACAGACGTCATTGTCGTTGATGTTCATCAAGCTTGAATTGGTTGAACCCCTACTTCATGAGATATCAATCTTTTCGGCACCCAAACCCTGAGTCTTTCCTTACTATGAGTGAACGATGTACCTGCACTTAAGTAAAGACTACCTGCACTGACATTGAGAGTTTGTTTGCATTTATGTGGGTTAGTGATATCAGCATTTAGACCATGTGGGGTTTCACTGTCAACCTTGGTTTCGCACTTAGTGAACATCTTTCGAATAGGTATCCATCTAAGACCAACAATCTTAAAAATTCTACCCGTCGGTATCCACCTAAGGCAAGATCTAGGAGTGTTTGGTTTCTCATGTGCAGTGGAAGACTTATTTAGAGAAGACCTTTGTCCTATAGCAATCTGCCTACCTGGTTTCTGAGTATTACTCTTTGGTTCTACGGGCTTATTGTTGTTTCTAGTCTTAGAGGTCTGAACCTTAGCACGAGCTTTCACTTCCTTCAGGAATTTAGTTATACAGTCATCATGATTTGCCTTAAAAACACATTTCTGACAAGTTGAGCAAACAAAATGTTTGGAGTCAGAGAAAGATCTAGAATTCTTAGAGTGATCAGCTACGGGAATCGCTTTAATCGATACGCAACTACTCTTAGAGGCAGGCAAGTTCCTAGTCTTTTCCTGTGTGTTTTTCTTAGCCTCCTCTAGGTTCTGATTTTGAACACTGTTTTTATGTCTAACATGTTCCTTTGGTGTCACAAGTGACACACGCTTTGAACTAATCCTAGAGGGACTAGAGGCACTCATATGATGAGGTTTTGCGAGCATGTTTTCCTTTTCCTTAGGTCTAGATTGTGAAGTGACTGGTTTTGACAAAACTTGTTTCGAATCAACTTGGGAGGCAAACCGTGGTTTTGATGATTTTGGTCGTTCAGATCTAAACGCAGTCAGTTGTCTAACAACTGATTGGTTTCTAAGTGGTGGTTTCCCCAAGATTGATGGTTTCGCAAACTTAGTGTTCACACTATTTCCTGTCGATTTTCTCAACTCGTTTTTCAACGCTGCAATTGCAAAACCCTTTTCCTGACGTTGAGCTTTGAATTCATCATTTTTTGGCAATCAAAGAGGTTGTTTGCTCTACAGTCTTAGTTTTTGCTTCTTTGATTGAGTTACACAGTTTATTGCAATGAATTTTCAAAGTCTCATTTTCATTAAACAATTCAGTCACTTTATGTTCTAATTCTGCATTTTTTGTTGCAATAGCATCACTGTCATGTTTAGCCTTAACTTCATTACACATATCACACATCTCAGCAATACGTTTTTTCAGGTTTTTGATCGTTAAGTTTTTAGCTTCTAGCTGAGCTTTCAAATCATTTATTATAAAGAATTCACGGAATTCAGGGAGTTCCGGATTTTTACATGGTAGTTTAGTTTGAAAACTTTCTTCCTTTTGTTGCATTGCAATTTCAAGAGAAATACAATGCTTTTCAAGCTGTAAAAATCTTTTTGAAAGTTCATTATAAACATCCTTTTCAACCATATCATTTGATTTGAAAAACTCAGCCGTAGGCAAAGAACTTGACGCATCATCATGTTCAGCATCCTGATCAATCTCTCCCCCTTATGACTCATATTTGATGAATCAGAGGTGATATTGCTATCGGTCTTTTCCATCAGATATGTGTCATAAGTAGGTTTAAATTGATCAGAAAGTTGTTGTTCATTAGAAAGATCATTATCTTGATCAGACAGATGTACCTCAGCAGACTGTGCTTGGTTATATTCAGGTTCGTAGGCTGCATTCTCACACATTATGAAATCACCTCCTATGCTGTCACCATCATCAAACTTGTCTGATCTTGTTCCATTCCCCATTTGTTTAGCCCTTTCATCAATGAACCCATTAACATTACTCATCAATTGTAGTAATGTTGTTCTGAACATGGCAATCTCAGTTCCAGTGTATTTAGCAAAACACCCTTTTGTCATCTGACTGTCATAGTCATAGTCCTCAGTGTATTGCGAATCAATGAACACCTGGAGTTAGTTGTTGATCACACTGAAAGCTGCTCTGGATCTTGCTTCAGAGAATTCTTCTTTGTCAAGCTGTTGTTCAAGTTGATCTAAATATAGAGTCATTTTGACTGTGAAATCATGAACATCTTGACCAAAGAGTGTTGTGAAAGCCCGTGTGTAACCCATCACGTATTCAGGTTTTTCAAACAGAACCTTGAGATGTGAATGAAGTAGATGAAAACATTCAATGCGACTTTCCTTTGCATTAAGCACCATAAGTGACTGATGAAACTCTTTCTCTTGTGAATTCGGGCACGAAGATTCCACATTAGTATTATCAGAATCACCCACGTTTATTTGTTGTACAGAATTGGAAATATTTTGTTTATCATATGTGTCGTACAACTTGAGTACCTCAGATATGAAGGAATCTGAAGTAGTAGTCATGATGTAAACGTGCACGGGATTTTACAATTCTATGATCTAAACCAAGAAATAGATTCTTTCGCGGGATTTTACAAAAATCAAGAATGAACCGTGAAATGATAATGATAAAATAGAGTATGTTAAGAATGATGATGGATTGTTAGACTTCGTGAGCTGTTGATTGATTCAAAGGGTTTAAAAGAATCCAAGTAACCACCGTAATATTATTCAACAACCTCGAAAATATCTAATAAATAGCACGGTAGTTATATCCAACGATCCCAAAAAGAATATCACCCAAAATTAAGAGTAATCTCGGATAATTGACGCTCAATCGAAATCGTTAAAAAATATTCTTTTCCAACCGTTGAATTCGACCTGGTGACAATAACCAATACTATTCACCAAAAGAAAACTTAAACCAAAAACAAGAAGAATAAATCGTCCTTGTGCTATTTGTCCAATTTCACACGATCCAAACAAAAGACAATCCGAGCCCATTCCAAAGACTAACCAACCAAATCGTCCTTGTGTTTAATCAGCCCACAACACGCTTGACAGAGCAGCCCACTCAATGATAATAAAAAAATCTAGCCCAAGTCAAATTTATCACTAAGCCTAACCCTAAAAGTTCGGTATATAGTACTCCTTACCCACACTTAATCAACCCTAATCCCTAACTTAAGCAAAAACGCAGTCAAAAAATCCACTTATCCTAGAACCACATATCAACGAACGATACACAAAAAATCGACACCCCCTTTCTTCTTGATTATCGCTCGAACCACAACACAAGTGACAAGATCATCAAACGGTTTTAAGGTAAGATCGGTTTTCTTTCTTGTGATTTGTTTAGGGTCAAGTCAAAGTGGGATGAGATGATCGTTGGATGAGTTGAGGTGTGATGATTGTTAATGATTAGAGGTTAGAGATGGGTGTTTTTGATGTCAAGACGAGGCAGTGATTAAGTAGAGGTTTGGAAGGTCCAAGACGAGGTGTTAATGTTTCTTTTTACGCAAATAAAGATGAATTTGTTATGTTGGATTTTCGTTTGTAGAAAAACAATTTGTTTTCAGTTTGAATCTTCAAGAAAATGAATTCGTTGCTGTGGATTTAGTTATTGTTGTGGTTAATAGATGTTGTTGTTTGGGTTTAATATCTTTGTTTCTGTTTGCAACTTCTTGTGCTTTCTTTTTTATTAAACTTTGAGTGGCCAAACCGCTACAGTCACAAAACCGCTACAGTCACTAAACCGCTACAGTCACAAAACCGCTACAGTCACAAAACTGCTACAGTCACAAAACCGCTACAGTCACTAAACCGCTACAGTTACGAAACCGCTACAGTCACAAAACCGATACAGTCATGAAACTGATACAGTCACTAAACCGCTACAGTCACAAAACCGCTACAGTCACAAAACCGCTACAGTCACTAAACCGCTACAGTCACTAAACCGTTACAGTCCTTTTGGTCAAACCGCTAGTGGTAGCCAACAAAGCAGTCACTTTCAACCGCTAGTTTTCTTTTTCCCGTTTTGGCTACTATCCAAACTGTCACCAAATTACTCGCCAAACCGCTACTTAGAAGTCCCACAAACAGCAACCAATGTTTTCTCCTTTTTGAGTACAAACCGCCAACAAGAACAGCCCTTTTTAGAACTCAGATTTAACCACAGATAAGCCAAAAAAAACTTGAGATACAATAGGATTTATAAGTTAAGCAAACCCAAATTCTTAAATGATTAAAGCCCAAGACACACTAAGATTTATAAGTTAACAGTTAAGGCCCAATATAAAAAATGAAATCTGTTAATAATGATTTGAGCAAAATGATTAGTTTTCTTTGCAGTACAGCTGTTCGAACAAAAAAACAAATCAATAGGCACACACAAATCAAGAAACAAATGGTTCGAACCTCAAAGTTAAATAAAAAAACGAGAAAGTAGAGAAAATCTAGCACGCGGAGTCCTTAAAGCAAGCAAACCAACTACTTAAACAATAAAGCCCAAAACAGGTTTAGATGTGCAAACCAACACTTTAACCAACAGATTCAAATGTGTAAACCAACACAAACAGTTAAGGCCCAAAGTTAAGGTTTGACCAAAACAGATATTAATACGTAGACCAAAACAGCTTTGAGAAAGAAAGAATTGTTCGAATAAAAAGTTATAAAAGAACTAGAGAAATAGAGACCACAAATCCAAGCACACACAATCAATAGAACCTGATTTGATTGTTGGAAGAATTCTAGAGAGAGATAAGAAAGAGTTGGGAGTTCTAGAGAGAGAGAGAGAGATGAGAGAAAAACTTGTTGAATGATTAAGAGCTCCAACCCTTCCCAAGTGTGGGAAGGGGTATTTATAGTTACAAGATATTAGTGCCCCGAGTGGGCTGTGGAGTGAGCTGACAGTGGGTAAAGACCCGACCCACTCCACAAATACTGCTATAACTAAACTAATAATAATAATACTAAACTAATACTAATAAGCCTACGAGCTACATAACTGCTAAATAGATACTCGGGGTGACCGAGTCTTCACATGAATATTTATATTCCTAATAACTTTTTACAAACATTGATACAAATATTCCACGAAAACTAAAACGCTCTATCTTTTGAAACTAATACACATCGATTACTTTCCGCATGCCATATTTTGAGACGAGCTTATATTCATTAGGTTATGCCGATTTCGTATCATTGTGCTATACTCTTTATATTATTCTGCCATACTCCTTGGCGCCGTTGTGTTACTCACGTCACTACATTCCAAGGTGAGTTCATAGTCCCACTTTTCTTTATACGTTTTCCAAACTTGTGGGGAGATACATGCTACAAAAACCGAACAAAAGTATTTTTCTGTATGCTTTCCTGATTGTTATTGCCTAAGTTAACTGTTGCCTATTTTAAAAGACCCTCTATCATGCACCATTAATCACTTTCGGGTGAGCGCGAATATAGTGAATAGATCTATTGGCAGTTGACGACCCATTTGTGTTGCTGGATAAGTAGCCAAATGCATTATATTTGAATTTAATAAAGAGTTTTTTGCAGACTCCTACTCGGGGCAAGGTTACTTACATTTAATTATGGGGTAATTTACATAAACCTGTTAACGTATTGCGTGTCATGAGGCTTAGTGCAATATACCGAACTGTGATATAACTGAATTCTTTTTACTTAGCTTGTGTTCAAATTGATTATAACTTAAAACGCTATGGATTCACTCAACCTTTGTGTTGACTTTTTAGCATGTTTATCTCAGGTCTATTATGAGCAAGGATGGCATGGAGAGGCACGAATACCGATAGAAGGCTAATTATCATTCGAAACTTATTTAATAAACCTAAACCTATTGGGACCTCATTTTGTAAACTCTGATATTTATAAAATTCGAATGATAAATCTTTTAAAACGACTCCATTAGAGATCGTTTTCTATTACTAAAACTGTTGTACTGTCGAGTAACACCCAGCTTGAATTCCGCTGCGTATCACGAAATTGGGGGTGTTACACCTTGAACTAGAAAAGTTAATTTTTACAAGTTATAAAAGAGAGTGTCCATTTTTATGAAATCTGGAAAAATCAATAGAGATTGAGTCATTTTGGCTTATATTTTTAGAAAATACGTTTAAAAACGAAACCGTGGGTGTTGGAATGAGCACAAACGAGCTTATGACGAGAAAGATACGCTAATTCTAAGTTTGACGACGAAAACTATTTTTCTGAAAATTTACGTGCTGTTACACGAATTTCAACGGGTAAAACGAGGCATTGGACATGATTTAGACGAGCCGACATGCCAAGAATCTATTAGTTAGCTGTAATACGAAGCCGTGGATATAAAGAACGTAGAAAACGAGCTTATAACGACCAAGATACACGCTTTTGAAACCCGATGATTACAACATATTCCCACCAGCTTTTCACTAAAATATTTCTAAGTCTAAAAACTGTTTTTACAAGACACCATGTTGAGAGCCGTTTTTCTCATTGATCGAGACCCGTATGGATAAAAGTTAAATGATACGAATTGAAGATATTGTTACAAGGTTTCCAATAAAAACGTCGAGCTTATTTCCTAACACTTAACGTGCACTATTTCGCGACTAGTTTTGCGAGGCCATTTGGTCATTTTTTTACAAGTTGTGAAAAATATTAAATTGCGACGAAAACTCTATAATTACCAATAAATCACCAAACGACGATCGTGGGATATCGTTGCAACGTATTTACACGAAAAGTGTTTTATAACTTAACGAGACGTCAAAAACATATTTTTCGACGATAAACGTTATTTTCAAAATTCACGAGTGGTATCGATAACATACGTATTTGCATGTGTAGCATCATTTCATGACTTACATTAGATTATATCATTCATATTAGGTTGCGGCTAGAGATCGCGCCTCATTTCAGTATATTCACTATTGTTATCGTAGCTATTGCATCAGGTGAGTTTTCGTAGCCCCGTTTTAAATTAATTATTTCATTTCTAAACTCTCGGGAGAGAATACATTGCACCATTTATTTTTATGCGGACCCAAGTATTAAATTCATTTACATTGCTTAAGTTACCATCATTGCCTTGTTAAAGTCCCCTTTTATTTATCATGGACTGTTAATTTGGATGTAAGCGAGAGTGAGTGAATAGATCTATTGAGGGTGACGCCTCCGTTCGGGTTGGTAGCGCCAACTAGTCATACGAGCGCATTTCATTTTAATCATATCATAGTGTCTGGCAAAGCACTCAGTTTGGGGCATTTATATCAATCTAGCTTCGGGGTCATGAGCTTAAGAGCCAATGTATGATTTTTATATAGCATCTTTATCATTTCACCTTATACTTGTGGTTACCGTAGAGATTTACCATTTACATAAACATATGATTCTCACCAACATTATTGTTGACCTTTTTAGCAATGTATTTTCAGGTGATTAAGACACTCGCATCATGGCCTGCATGTGGACATATCATAGTGTCGCGGTGACGATGCGTCTCACTTGTATTTTTATGCACTTAAATAATCGTTTGATTGTAACAACTTATTTCCGCAAACTTGAATCATCTTTTGGGACCTATCTTTTGTAAACTCTGAATGTTTTATGAAATCAAACGATGTACTTTTAAAACGACACATTAGGTCGTTCAATATAACTGTAATTGTGATGTTATGGCAGTCACGCCCCAGGTATTCCATTCCGCTGTAAATCAGGTATTTGGGGGTGTGACAGGTACCATTAGCACTTTGACCTCAAAAAGGGCGAAAAAAGAATTCATTTTTACCCAAAATCTTTAATAATAACATTCACAATGATCGTCTATATGCAAAAAAGATATGGAGGTCTTTATTATTTTGAGTGTTTGGTAATAAACATGGAAAACATAATGGTTTAATTAGAAGTTTGATGGGTGTGTGGAGAATTTTGTGTATGAACTGGGTTAAGATTTAGGAATGAATGGATTGAAAAGTATTGTAAAAGAAAAGTTTGTATTGATTTTGAAGAAATCAAGAAACAATCGTGGTTGTTTTTTTGTGTGTTTCGGCTTGTAAGAGTAGGAAGAAGGACAAAGAATCGAACCAGGGTGTGAGATTAGTAGATGTGTTTTTTATTTTGTGTAAAAAGAAAAAAGAGAAGCTTGATCAAAGTTTTAGTTTGACAAACACCCACAATGATTTTGTGTTCATGTGATTTGTGGTGAAAAACAATCGAGAATCAAAAATTACTTCATCGGAGAAAATTAAGATGTGGTTTTTTGATTTTTGAAGATGAAGATGTGGGTGGTAGCTGGAAGTGAGGATAGATGTTGAATAGTGAGACAAAAAATATAGAGGATTAGGACAAAGAACAGTAAAATGACAATTAGGGTACATTTGGATTGAGGGTTTTAGGAATGGGGAATGGGAATGGGATTGATTGAGGGTGTTTGGTTAGTTGATATGAGTTTCAAATGTTGGAATTATATCTAAATAAATGGTTTGGCTATAACCACCTATGACAACCAGCAATTTTTGAAAGTATTTCTATACCGCATTTTGTTTGAAAATGAATATTTAAGACCTGAGAAACATTTTTGGAATATATTGGAATTTATTTGAGAACATTATTATGTGATATGAGAATTTTTCTCGTAAGATGTGAGATACAGCACAACGCGTAACGGCATGAGTATAGATCTAATAATACGTTATTTATCTAATTTATGACGTCTTGAGCAAAGGTAGTCGTGTAAATAGTCCTTTTTATTGGAAAAATGATTTTAAAATTTATGGCCCAAGTTTAAAAGTCCCGAGAGAATTTTATCTAGCCTAAACGAGCCCGGGAGTTGTTTTGTTAAAAGATTATCAAAATTACACCTATGGTCCCTGCGCTTAAGTTTTAACCGCGCCCCTTCTTTTGAAAGTTGACAGTTTTGGCACAACCTTTGGATAAATAATTATCCTATCCTCACTTGTAACCTAACCCTAAACCTAAAAGTTATAATACTCTCCTCTCCCTCCCCTTGTTTCCTGCCGCCGCCACCAAACGACCACCACCATTGCCACCATACACCGCGACTCCCACAGCTAAAACACCACCTCTCCCACCTTCCTTTTATTGTTTTGACTCCGTTTTTTAGGTCCACGCGCGTATATCGTATACCCCACGCGCCACTACCGCCGTTTCTTTTTTATAATTCCTTCTTGGTAAGTGTGGTAACGAAAAACAACTCAAGAAGTTGTTAAAAATACTGATTCACAATTTGTGTGAATCGGTGTGGGTTGAGTCGAATAAGGAAATGAAATTTTTTAATAAAACAAACCGTGTGTAAATCTTGGTATCATTATTTGGGTGTCTTTTGTGTTTGAATCTTGTTTAAGCTCGCGTGCGAGCTTATGGCTTTATTTTGTAGCTTATTTTGTGGCGTACGAGTTTAGTGTGTAGCGTATGAGCTTATTTGATTTGGTTATATTGGTGTGGTATACGGTTTGGGTCGAAACCCACTTGAGTGAAATAGGTTAGTTATGGTTTGATTGAGGATTTTGTTATTCTTGTGGCTCGAAATTGGTTATTGGGTGTGTCGACTTGAGTTTTGTGGTCCGTGTGTTTGTGGTCGAGCCGTATGGCTCACGGTTTCTTTTTCAGTCTGTTTGGGTTAGTCGACATCGAAGGTGTTAGCCGAGACCACGAAGTCTCGGCGTGGTAAGTTAATTTTATTTTTGGTCCGATTGTCTTGGTTTTGAATTCGTGGATTTAACTCGAGCCATAGGGTTAGTTTCGGCCGAGTATTGGTGATGTTGATATGAGATTTGGACGTGGATTGATTATTGTGATGTTTTGGCTATATTGAGTGTATGCCGAGACCCTGTGGTCTCGGTGAGACCTCGACTCGCCTATATTGGACTAGAATTAGTAACTTGGATTAATACTTGATATGTTGCCTTTTGACCCGGCCTTATGACCGAGGGTTTATAATTGGGTTGATTTGGGTTCGGGATTAAAATGGTTGACTCGAGGGATATAACAAGTTGATCGTGACTCGAAAATTGTTAATAACTCCCTCCGTCCCATATTAAGTGTCCATTTTTCAAATGCACAAAGTTTTAGGAAAGTGGGGCCAACTACACTCTCCACCAATCAAATATAACTATTACCCACTAAAGTCTCTTCTCATTGGTTGAAAATATTCCCTGGACACTTAATTTGGGACATCCCAAGATTCCATTATGGACACTTAATATGGGACGGAAAATTGGGAGTAACTCTTTAAGTTGTGACCTTATATTGACTCGAAATGAACGGAATAAAAGAAATGATAAAAATGTTGTTTTGAAGTTATTAATAGAGTTAAATTAATATTAGAAATTTGTTTAACAACAAGTCATTTTTATAAAGTAATACGAATGGAATTTTGAAGAAAAAACGGAACATGAGAGAGTTATTGGGCTTTTCGAGACACGACACCCGAGATTATTAGTATTTGGACTTGTTGAAATTATTTAATTGACTTGGTGATTTATTGGTAGTCGTGTTACTTTGGGGATTTTGCAACACCGGACTTGGAAATACATACTTGGACTTGGAATATCATTGGACTTTGGACATTTTGGACTATTGGAACACGAAACGACTATATACATTAGACTCATAATGAATTTAATGTATTCGAGCCATAACGGATAAACAATGGGAATAATGTCTAACGAACAATAATATTTTGAAATATCCTTTAAATATTACATGAGAAATTCATTTTCAAATAAAGTCTTTTGACTTAGAAAAGTTCGATAAACGGACGACTTAAAGCAAAATTTTGTAAAGTTTATAAACTTAAAGCTTTTCAAAGATTCTTTTGTCTTAAGTCCAAGTTTATTTTAAACTATAAAACGAGTATGTTTTATGTAACTAAATAGGATTATGGGGAAATACCGGCGGTTACCAATCTACTCATCTCATTTGATGTGTTTGTAATTGTTATCTCTTTGACTTCTCTTCGTCATCCTTTCTTGACTCAAATTCTCGTCAATATTCTCCGCGTCAATTCCGTTGTTTTGTTTCCTTGTTGCCTTATGTACTCTTGAGTCAGTGTCCTCCCCGTTACACGAATGATGATACCAAGCACTCTAAAAAGGCTAAAACGAGTTATTTTTGGAAATGGAAATGGTTAACTTTTGAAAACTCTTGCGCATTTGATTTCTCTTATGAAATATATTTTGAGATGAGTCTTTATATTATTAGGTCGTGCCGATTCCGTTTGTGCCGTGATATCATAGTTTGTCGTTGTGCTATACTACTCTTGAGTTTGTTGTATTTTGCGTTGCTGAGACTAATGTGAGTTTCATAGCCCCACTTTTACTCTTAATGATGTTTTATCGAAACTTGTGGTGAGAAAACATGCAAAACTGTTTTGAATGGACCAAATGTTATTTTATGATTTTGCTATGATTGCTATGTTAGCTGGATAAGGTTATTTGTTATATGAGCTGCATCTGTGCATGATTATTGTTATATGAGCTGCATCTGTGCAAAGTTATTATTGTATGTGTTGCATCTGTGCAGGTTGTTATTATTACATGGCGCACCTACGCGTGGTTATTTATACGGTTGGCACACTTTTGTGTGAGATTGATGAATAGGTTTTTGTGACTTAGTCCAACGTAGCAAATTTATCTGTGATTTGGTCCAATGTTAATGCCTTATGATTAAACCTATGAACTCACCAGCGTTAGCTGACCTTTTTAGCATGTTTTCTCAGGAAATTAATGAATCTGCTGTTGAATGTTATATGTTGGAGGCTTGGCAAGCGACAAGGTTGATGGATCAATTTGGACTCTGATAACCTATTTGAGACCTATCTTTATGTTTTTCTTTTGGGCTTACTTCCACACTTTTTGAATAAATGTAAACTTAAAATGTTGGATTTGAAATGGTTTATTTATAACGGATGATGTATTTCCGTTTCTTATGCTTGTGTTATGTACCAATCCCGTAGCACCCCAATGCTTGTTTCGTCTTCCGCTGAACCAAATTTTGAGGGTGTTACACTACCTCACATGGTGGGTTTAGAATTTCATTCCCAATCAAACTACTTTTTACAATTAAAAACCCAAACTAACCCAATAAACAAAACCATAATATTAGATATTATACCTGAGCCCATACCTATTCTCATTCCATCTTATAATCAAACTCATACCCAAACCCATTCCTTAAAAAAAAATAAAAAAATACCGACACCGTTTAGTTAAAAGACCATGAGTGTTATGGGCTTCAGAGTTAAGAAGTATCTGAGCCCAAAAAAAAAAAGTCAAAGGACCAAACATGCATGTCAATGCAAACCACATGAACCATCCGTGTAATTTACTCTTATGATTATGAAATTTAAAAGGATTAACTTCTTGTTTTAAAAAAGGTATAGAATTTAACATATAAATCTATGATCAAGATCAAGATCCTATAAAATCCTACACTTGAAAAGATTATACATACAATCAAAATCATTTTTGCTTTGTATTATCGTAAAATCACAAACTTATAATACGAAAATAAGGATCTTAAAAACATGTTTCTTCTTATCAACATTTTACAACTTTGTGGCAAAAACAAAAAAAAAAAAAACAAAACTTAAGGGTCCTCAAAAACAAAACACTCATTCGCCTCCATTCTTACATATAAACCCTAAACATCATCTTCACTTAAACCCTAACACCCAACCAGCAGTCAAAACCAAAACCAAAATCCCAAAATGGGTCAAAAAGCAAAAGGAAAGCATCGTTTAGATAAATTTTACCACTTAGCCAAAGAACACGGCTACAGATCCCGTGCAGTATGGAAAATTATCCAACTAGATTCAAAGCACAACTTCCTACGTTCCTCGCACGCGGTCCTCGACCTCTGCGCTGCACCCGGTGGGTGGATGCAAGCAGCGGTCGAGCGCGTGCCCGTTGGAAGTTTAGTTTTAGGTGTAGATTTAGACCCAATAAGACCTATTCGAGGCGCGATAGCTATACAAGAAGATATAACTAGTAATAAGTGTAGAGCTAGTGTTAAGAGGATAATGGGTGAAAATGGGGTTAAGGCTTTTGACTTAGTGTTGCATGATGGGAGTCCTAATGTTGGTGGGGCGTGGGCGCAAGAGGCGACTAGTCAGAATAGTTTGGTTATTGATAGTATTAAGCTTGCGTCGGAGTTGTTGGCTCCGAAAGGGGTTTTCGTTACCAAAGTATGGATACTTTTTAACTTTTGTTTATACCCTTTTGTGTTATGTTGAATTTAGGGATGCGGGTTCGAGTTTGTTTGAATTGTAGTATGAAATGATGTGTTCTATTGATGTTTTGATTTGTGTGTTTAATTAGTGATTATCAGTATCATTATAATAATTTTATTTATTGTTTTATTGACTTTTAGCTAAGTAACCAATTATCCGTTTGTGGCTTTTTATGTGTTTGGTTATTGATAGTATTAAGCTTGCTTTGGGACTTTTGGCTCAGAAAGGAGTTTTCGTTACCAAACTTTGGATATTTTTACACCCTTTTGTGATATGTGGAATTTAGGGATGTGGGTTCGAGTTTGTTTGAATTGTCGTATGAAATGATGTGATTTATTGTGTTTTGGTTTGATTAGTTTTTTAATTTGTCAGATTGATTGTTAGTATGGATGTTGTGTACTTACTTAAAAGTATAACTAAATGGTTTATTCATTAGGAACTTTTGGCTGAGAAACGGGTGTCTCTTACGAAAGTATGGAGCTTTTTAACTTTTGTTTATACGCTTTTCTGAAATTTGAAATTTGGGATGTGGGTTCAAGTTTGTTGTGTGGTGTTGCTGATTTTTTGTTTCTAATATTAGCAAGTTTTGTGGATTAATGGTGCTGTGCAATTGGTGTAACTTTGGTTTTCAAGAATTTTGTGATGCTTAGCTCTCTGTTGTTCTCCATGTGCTTTCACGAGTTTTTGTTGAAAATATTGCAGTCATCTTTTGTGTTTGCTTATAAATGTTTTTGTATATATGTTTGTAAAGTGAGCTCTTTTTGGCTTTGTGTGGTTTGATTAAATTGTTTATTGACAGTACCATCTTCTTACATTTTATTTTGTTTATTATAAGCCTGATACGATTCTTACCGAGTTCAAAAATACTATATTCTGTAACAGGTCTTTAGGTCACGGGATTACAATGCTGTCCTGTATTGTCTTAGACAGGTATTGGATCTTTTCTATAGTAAGCAATCATAGTTTGTGCACCTGATATATATTATGTCATTAACCTTGAATTATGTTTGCAGTTATTCGAAAAGGTTGAGGTCGATAAACCAGCTGCCAGTCGTTCGACATCTGCTGAGATTTATATCATAGGTCTAAAGTACAAGGCACCTGCTAAGATAGATCCTCGTCTTTTTGATGTTAGGCATCTATTTCAAGGTGGCAAAGAACCCCCAAAGGTAATATCATTCACAATGTTAATCCAAGTTATCGTCTGTTTATCTGTTATAGCAGAAAACTAAATGTGTTTTTATTTCGTGTGAACTTACCAATTTCAGGTAATTGATGTGCTTAGAGCAACAACAAAACAGAAGAGACATCGTGATGGGTAAGCTCTCTAATCCAGTTTTGTATTCAAAATAGGAAATTACGTGTTGTTTCTTGGTACACTCACCATTAGCATTTTGTGGACTACGAAGAAGTTCTTTTAGTTGCAATGACTTGACGCTTCTTTGTTTCCAGTTGTTGGTTAAGTGCTAACAAGTTCACAATGTCAGGTATGAAGATGGTGATACCACTTTGAGGAAAACTTGTTCAGCTACAGATTTTATTTGGTCAAGTGCTCCTCTCGATGTTCTTGGTACTGTAACATCTATAGCCTTCTCGGAAGACACTTGTCTTCCAATCAAGAATCATAAATTAACTACTGAGGAGGTACTGCCCTATAAATTTTTTTCTTTCCGTTTTTGGTATTTAGAATGATTTCATCTGTTATTTCCTTTAACCCACATTTGAAAGTTTTTTAACTTCTTATTTTATCAGGTTAAAGCACTCTGTGAAGACTTGCGTGTTTTAGGGAAACAAGACTTTAAGCATTTGCTGAAGTAAGGAGCGCCTTACATTAGACATGATCTTATTTTCTCTATAGAGTTTATTGTTACTTAATTTTGTTTTATTGGCATATTTAGGTGGCGTATCCATATGAGAAAAGCATTATCTCCAGAAAAGGAAATTCCTATACCTGAAGATGTAGAACCCGAGAGTAAAGCTGATGAGGATGAAGACGAAGATGATGATGGACTTAAAGAAATGGAAGAACTGACAAATGCTATGCAGCGGAAGAGAAAACAGGCAAAGAAGACTATTGCAAAACGAAAAGAAAAGGTTTGTTCTTTATTTTATATTTGGTTTAATAATTATGCTGTATTACGTGGCGTTTTTTGTGTGTTTATCTTACACTTGCTTTGGACTGGACTTTGCAGGATAAAAAAAGGAAAGCAACTGGGATGAAGAGTGATGTAATGGAGGATGGTGGATATGCTGATGTCGATTTATTTACCATGTCGTCTTTGAAGGTCATATTCATATCTTCTCATATTGTTTTTCACATTTTAATTAAGTTTCATATTTTTATTAAACTCAATTTCATCACCTTTCAGGGAAAGAAAGACTTGGCCGCTGTTGATAACACTGAAGATGATGGTCCAATTAATGAAGCGGATAGTGACAATGAAGGATCACAAGCAGACTCACAAGACGAGTCACTCAGTGATATAGACTCTGACGAAGAGCGTCGAAGGTGAGTGTATGTCTTGTATGGTTTTCTGCTAAATGAAAATTTTCGGATTACATTTTAAGTGTATGTGGATATAAATAAACGCTATACTTCGTTTTTCAGGTATGATGAGAAGATGGAGGAGTTGATGGAAGAAGCTTACGAGCAGTATCTAAATAAGAAAGAAGGAACTACAAAACAGAGAAAACGGATGAAGAAAAAGCACGCTGAAGATGGCGAACTTCTTGAGGTTTGGCTTTTTACTTTTTCTTCTTACTCTTTCGAGATTTTTCTTTGTTGTTTATTTATGTCTTTGTTTGTTGAGGTGGTGAAACGGGCTGATTGGGTGGGTCTCAAAATGAGTCAAAACTGGAATGGGTTGGGCTGACCCACAAACATATTTTGTCTTGCCTTTTCTTGAACTCTACAACTAAAGTTTAAAAAATGGTTAGGAAGGCTACACTACTGAATTTATTATTGCTGTATATCTATGTTCTACTCGTTTTGAGTACATTTTGTGTTATTTTTCATCCACTGAACGAGTTGATATGATTTAAACTTACATATATTGTAGTGTTCAAGATTCGTCGGTAATGTAGTGTGGTTGACATGTTTATATTTTATGTGATGTAGGGCGATGAGGATGAGGATGAGGATGCTATTCATCCGGATGAAGATTCTGACAACGATCAGCGTGAACAAGAATCAAATCCCTTAATGGTATCCCTTGATGATTACGAGCCTACTGCTGAAGAAATTGCTGCAAAGTGGTTTAGTCAAGATGTTTTCGATGATGACAATGAACAAGAAAACACAAAAATGGATTTAAGTGAAGATGAGGAAGATGATGACATGCAAGTGGATAGAAAACCTGATAATCAAATCATGGTCCCACGTAAACCGACATCGAAACTTAAACAAAAGAAACCTCAGCCCACTCAGTCTGCTGCTGCTGCTGCTACTGAAGATATGGAGGTCGTCCCTGCTATAAATACAGACTCTAGTGATGACTCATCATCCGACGAGTCAGATTATGACGTGGAAACGAAAGCTGAAATCTTGGCTTGTGCCAAGAAAATGCTGAGAAAAAAACAAAGAGAACACATGCTTGACGATGCTTACAACAAATACATGTTTCATGATGACGAAGGGTTACCTAAATGGTTTATTGATGAAGAAAAGAAACATATGCAGCCCATGAAACCCATAACAAAAGAAGAAGTTAATGCAATGAAAGCCCAATTCAGAGAGATAAATGCTCGACCTGCTAAGAAGGTGGCCCAAGCAAAGGCCAGAAAGAAGCGTGTTGCAATGAGGAAGATGGAGAAGGTTCGAAAGAAGGCAAACACTATTGCTGATCAAGAAGATATTAATGATCGTTCCAAGATGAAGATGATTGATTCACTGTACAAAAAGGCTGTCCCAACGAGACCAAAGAGAGAGTTGGTGGTAGCAAAGAAAGGGGTGCAAGTGAGAACAGGTAAAGGGAAAGTACTAGTCGATAGGAGGATGAAGAAGGATTTAAGGAAAAATGGAATGAAAAAGGATAAGGAAAATGCCAAAAAGAAGGGAGGAAAAGGAAAAGGCAAAGGAGGCAAGGGATCAGGACCGCCCAAGGGTAAAATGGGAAGAAGTGAAGCGCCCAAGGGTAGAGCCGGAGGAAGAAAGTGAAGGTAAAGGATTCTACCCCGTGAAGGGTAGAAAGCGACGGCGTAACAATAGGTGAGATATGGTTTGGGTTCTGAACCGAGGAAATGCTATTTCAATTGAAAATTTAATCTCTGTTGTTTTATCGTAGAATAATTTTTTTTGAAGGGATATCGGAAAACCAACAAAAGGAAGTTATTATCGCATTTTATTACTTTAAAGACTTTATTGTTACTTAAATGGTTACATTTGATATATTTCGTAAATTTAAGTAGCTTTGCTTTTTGGTGCTGTATAACTGTTGTAAATTGCTTATGCTTGATATTAGGTTTACTGTCTGTATAATATGTAGTTATACTTGAAGGCATTTCTATTCATTACATACAAGTGAGTTGATTTGAATTATGCTTTATCGTTAACGGGTCATCTGGGTTAAAACTAAATATTTGACTAATCAAATGGATGATTGAGATTTGAAAATGGATCTTATTCATTTAAAAGTTAATTGAGTATGATGCGTACTTATATATCAGAACGGATGAACGGAAATTCTTTGGTTGCCACAATAACGACGATCAACTAGTTTTTACCCATACAAAAAACATCTAATTACTTCACCCAACATTACCCAGTTACTAGTTGTAATGTTGAGACTTGGTTATCTTTAGTACCAAGTACTTATATGATGTGCTAATGATGATGAGACTTGCTTTTTTTAGTGAAAAGAACTGTTGTCTTCAATAGTCACTTTACATGAGATATTAGGATCGATGTGCTAGTGATGATGCACGCTTTAAGTTTGATGTTAAAACACATCCGTTATATCTGTACGTCCAAACATTTGTAGTTAAAGATTGTTTATTACTGTTAACTAGCAGGGTACCCGCACGATGCAGCGACGGGTACCCTGTGACTAATTTTTCTGGCAATGTGATGTTTTTCGCCTATATCTTTTTTTAACAATTAATTTACAAATAACAATAACTTTAGTTAAGAGAGTAGTACAATTGCAAGTACTTTAAAAGGTTATGTGATTGTCAATGCATTGTTGCGATGACAAGGATGCTGATATCAATTGCATGGCGATGTAAGAGGTTGTGGTGGTCGACATTAACGAGGTAGTTGCAAATAACTAAAAAGTTGCGTGATCACATACTTATGCATATATCATTTATAACGTAAAACTTTTTGATGCATTTAACATGTAATCTCCAAGATCCAAAAAAAGACTTCTATATAAGTTATATGTCAAAGTTAGAATTTTAAAGTAAAAATAGTTCTAGTATATCAATTTTATTTACTTTTCAAATTGTTTTGTACATAATTTCGTATTAATAGTTGCATGTAAATATGTAATATATCAAAATAAATGATTGAAAATAAATGGGCTTGTTAACTGTGTAGATTGAGATTGCAAGTGTAATTGGGCTTTTATGGGCTTATTCATAATATAAACAACTACACTAAAAAGTTAAAAAAAAGATAAAACCCTACCAAAATATAGGCGCCTCCTTCTTCTTCCATCATTTACAGAGAATTCGGTTGGCTCATGGTATGCACCCCATTTTCAATGGGTATGCACTCTTCATAAATTCATGCATAAAAGCCACAAATCACTATTTTTTACACTACAATCAGAATTCACATGGTATGCAAGTGCATACCCTGTTGTAGCTGTAGATCCCCCTGCCTCCGACATTGTTTAAATTCATCTCATTCCATCCCGTTGTTGATACCATTGACCACTTCCTCCCTTTGCCTCCCTATCCATTCTCTACCACTATTTCGATCTGTATCATCCACCACCAATTTGCAACATAGATCTACATTTATGTTTCTTTATTAAAATTATTTTTTGGTCAGATCCGACTATCCGAATTTGTTTGAGAGAAATATTGTTTGTGTGTGATTCATATATAGTTAGATCATAAGAAAGAGTGAGGGTGTTCTTCTTTTGTTGTTACCTATCATCATGATACTACCATACTACCATGTGTTTTGCTGTTAAAAATGTTAATACATTCAAATCGGTAATATGAATCTTATCAGATTTATGATTTTGTTAAAAATGTTAATACTCTTTAATTTTGTTAAAAAAAAGTGTTTTATTTAGTTGTACAATATGAATATCCATTGAAAGCTTGATTAGATTGTACATTGTGGTTAAATGGTTGTATATTTTGGTGAAGGGTTAAATTAAATTGTGTATTAATTGACCAATCTAATAGCATTAATGTGGTGTTTGTTGTACACTATGCTTTATTTCTTGTAAGTCTGAAAATTGGGTGCATTAAAGTGTTGTAAATCATGCTTTATTTCTTGTAAGTCTGAATTTTAAGACTAAGAGGAGAGAGATTCATCCCTACATTATATGTAGTATAGATTCCACATCTAAAACTGCATACAAACCTTCATATTACGAGATAAAAAAAAGGTCTGGTAAGGAAGAATCAATACACCATTCGTCCTATAATAAATATCCACTGGTTTGAATTGGAGGGATTTGATAAACTTGTTCATGACGATTGGCGTGAAGCCCCCTCTTATTCAAATAATGCCATGGCTAATTTTATGCATAAACTGAAGTTTACTAAAAATACTATCCGGAGTTGGAATAGAATGAGACAAAGTATCACTAACAGAAAGCGTACCCTGCATCAGGACCTTGGGAATCTGGATATGATTATTGATAAAGGTAACGCCTCGGAGGCTATTCTGATCAATCGTATGGAGGTTTGTAATTCTATTCAAGATTTGGATAAATTGCATAATATGGAGGTAGCTCAGAAGGCTAAGATCAAATGGACGGTTGAAGGAGATGAGAACTCCAAATTCTTCCATGGTATCCTTAATAAAAAGCGTGCTCAACTTGCTATTCGTGGAGTGATGAAAGATGGCGTGTGGGAGGAGAAACCAGAAGTGATTAAAAGGGAGTTCTTAAGTCACTTTAGGACTCGATTCGAGCAGCCCACACACCAACGTCCTATGATAAATGTGGAGTTTCCTAATCAGTTGAACTCTTCTCAGGTGATGGATTTGGAAGCCGAGGTATCTATTGATGAAATTAAAAAGGCGGTTTGGGATTGTGGCACTGATAAAGCACCTGGGCCGGACGGGTTCACATTTGGTTTTATAAGCGGTTTTGGGGTTTAATAGAAAGTGATGTGGTTTCAGCTGTGAAGTACTTCTTTCAAACAGGAAGTTTTTCTAAGGGATGCAACTCTTCATTTATAACTCTTATTCCAAAGTTTCCTGATGCGAAATTGGTTAAAGATTTTCGTCCAATTAGCCTCATTGGAAGTCTTTATAAAATTATCACCAAGATTCTGGCAAATCGTATTATGTTGGTGTTAGGTGATCTCGTTAATGAAGTCCAATCAGCGTTTGTGGCGGGTAGACAAATTTTAGACGGTCCGTTTATTCTTAATGAGGTGCTTCAGTGGTGTAAAGTAAAACAGAAGCAGTCGTTTGTCTTGAAGGTTGATTTTGAGAAAGCATACGACTCTGTTCGTTGGGACTACTTATGCGATGTTTTAAGGAAGTTTGGCTTTGGTAATAGATGGTGTGGGTGGATTTATGAGTGTCTTCGAACTTCAAGGGGATCGGTTCTTGTGAATGGAAGCCCGACGGAAGAATTTCAATTCTTCAAAGGCCTAAAGCAGGGTGACCCTCTTGCGCCCTTTCTCTTTATATTGGTCATGGAAAGCCTTCATATCTCCTTTACTCGTGTGGTGGAAGCGGGTTTGTTTAAAGGTATTGTTTTAAATCCTTCGACTCATTTATCCAACCTTTTTTTCGCGGATGATGCCGTGTTCATGGGTTAATGGAATTCGAGAAACATTAACACTATTATTCATGTGTTGAAATGTTTCCAATTAGCCTCTGGGTTAAATATTAATTTGGGAAAAAGCAAGATAATGGGTATTGCGGTTAATGACGTATATGTGCAGCAAGCGGCGGATAAAATCGGGTGTGATATCCTTAATCCTCCTTTCACTTATCTTGGTTCAAATGTCGGGGGAAGTATGAATATGATTCATGCATGGGATGTTATTGTGGATAAGTTGATTGTTCGCCTCTCGAAATGGAAGATGAAAACTTTGTCGTTAGGCGGTAGATTAACTCTTCTCAAAGCGGTTCTTGGAGCTATGTCGATCTATCATATGTCTCTTTTTAAGGTGCCTATGAAGGTTCTTCATCGTATGGAATCCATTCGGAGTCGGTTTTTTAATGGGATTGAGTTGAATTGTAATAAAGCGACTTGGGTGAAGTGGTGTAATGTGTTAGCCTCGAAAGAGAGAGGGGGTCTTGGTGTGTCTAGCTTATATGCGTTAAATAGAGCCCTTTTGTTTAAATGGGTTTGGCGATTCAAAACGCAAAAAGACTTATTATGGACTAGGGTTATTAAGGCTATTCACGGGGAAAAGGGCAGAATTGGTGAATGTTCGAAGGTGCTCCAGAAATCCATCTGGTGCGACATTGTTCGAGAGATGGATACTGTAAAAACGCTTGGCTTTGATATCCTTAATCATATTCAAAAGAAGATAGGTAATGGTAAAGACACGTTTTTTTGGGACGATGTGTGGCTTGGCGATATCCCGTTGAAGTATAGATTCCCTCGAATCTATAACTTGGAGGTTAATAAACAGGTTGATGTGGCTTCAAAAATGGCTCATGTGAGCCTTTCCGCATCATTTAGACGTTGTCCGAGAGGGGGTGCTGAAGAAGCTCAAATGATAGAGCTCATTTCGTTGACTGATAACGTTCTCCTTGGGGATATGAATGATAGATGGTACTGGGATTTAGATGGCCTGGGGGAGTTCTCGGTCGCTTCGGTGAGGAAGGTGATTGACGACATTCGGCTTCCTTGTGTTTCGTCCCAAACTCGATGGATAAAGGAGATCCCTATCAAGGTAAATGTTCTCGCCTGGAAGGTTTGTACGAATAGCTTGCCTTCTCGTTTGAATCTTTCGCGTAGAGGCTTACCAATTTCGTCGATTCTTTGTCCGATGTGTGGAGTGGCGGTTGAATCGACTTCTCATATTTTCTTTGGTTGTGATGTGTCTCGTGATGTTCTCCGGAAAATTTGTAAATGGTGGAATGTGGACTTCGTGGCATTTAATTCTTTTGAAGATTGGGAAATTTGGTTTCATAGCATTAGGATGAACTTCAAGCTTAAGAAGCTATTTGAAGGGATATGCTTCGGCTTATGGTGGCACTTATGGACGTTCCGGAATAAATTGATTTTTGGCGTTGATCCTCCTTTAAAAGCCAATATATTTGATAGTGTTGTGTCTCATACTTTTAATTGGTGTCGTTCTAGATGTAAAGGGACGTTTAGATGGGATGATTGGCTAAAAAATCCTCATCTTATTTCTTTGTAATTTTCTAGCTCCTTGCTAGTTTATCAATAAATTGCCGTTCAAAAAAAAAAAAAAAAAAAAAATCCACTATGGACATGACACAGTTTTAGGAAAGTAAAACTACTCTCTTTTGCAACAAATAAAATGTCACCTTCACTTATAAATTTTTTGATTGGTTGAATTGGGAAATGAGACTTGTTTTGGGACAAACTTAAATAGTAAGGTGAAAACTTTTTATGAAATGGAGGGGTAGAAAACAAGCTACTCTTGTTATTTCAAATGCAAAGGTATCACTTTGGACTCTGATGATAGTTATGCCCTCCCACACGCTATCGTTTGACTTAGGGGGTCATGACCTCACTGATTTGTTGGCGAAGATCTTTACCAAGAGCGGGTATTCCTTTACATCAGCAGCTGAACGGGAAAGCGTCTGTGATATGAAGGAGAAACTTATCTATGTTTCCATTAACTGCAAATGGGAGTTGGAGACTACTAAGTTCTTCCATAGAAAAAAAAAAGGAGACAAAAGATGAACAAGTGATCACAATTAAGGCAGAGAGGTTTCGTTGTCGAGAAGCCATGCTCCAACCATCACTATTGGCATGAAGTTTGATGGAATCCATGAAACAGTTTATAACTTTATCATGAAGGATTTAAGTTTATAACTTTATTGTAGGGTTTTATATTTGAGTTGATAAATACAAAACTACAAGTGAAGAATGAAGACAATGCAAAACACAAGGGACTTGCTTGATAAAGAAGATTATACTTATTAGTCATTTGTAAACCTAATTCTCTATTATATAAAGAGATGCAGGGTATTAGGTTTAGTGTGTGTCAAGATGTAAACACCAAAGGGGTGTGTGTATACCAGGCGTATGTCCTCTCATGTAGACGCCTGGTTTGTTGTTTGTCTAGCCTCAAGGTAATCAAGGTTTTCCTTGATCCCTGTTACTGTTGAGTAACCGTACTACTATTGATCAAGTAGTATTGGGGCTTATTGTGTTGGTTGTAATTGTGTTATAGAAGAGATGATGACGAGAAACCTTATACAATAACATTGATGTTTTACTTATTCCGCTGTGCATGTTTATCTTTGTTATTGTTATCCCAAGATAAGATCTAATCAATCTGAGCTTACAAACGATTTATCAGGTGGTATCAGAGCTCAGGGAGCTCGTGATCTAGGGATTCGCAAGGTTTTTACAGTCGAAGAATGAAGAAGAAAATCGACTTTGTTTTCAATTTTCGTAACTTTCTGCAGTGCTGTTTTTAAAAGGCGATAGCTCATTCGTTAACCGTTGGATCGTAACAAAATTTTTATTGGAGGTTCTTTGCATATCAAGGTACATTCTCATCAGAGGGATCTTCAATCTGAGCTCTTAATCATAAGTTATTAATTTTTGAAAACTGCTGCAGAAACATTGAAGTAAGTTGATTTTTAGGGTTTTTATTCAGTTTTTGTCCGACTTTAATATTGTCTTGGAAGTTGGTTATACATTGGATGGTTCTTAAAAGTTTACTGCTTCCATGATTGGTCGACCTTTATTAGGGTTTCTTGAATTTTTAGGGTTTCATATTTTTGGAACCCTAGATATTTAGGGGTTGTTCTTCAATGAGATCGATCTGATTATGATGTGTTGCTATTGTTTGTCGGTCAGTTTCTTATGATTAAAGGTTATTGGTTTAATGATAAACATGATCGTTTGGTTTAGCGATAAAGTTCTTAGATCGATTTGATGCTGATGATGGTGCATTCATGAAGAATTTCAGTGTTGAATGTCGAATGTTTTGGTCTAACAGTTGTATCAAGTTAGGGTTTGAGAAGGCTACATATGTTACTGGTGTTAATGAAGACATGTTACTGATGATACGAAATTGTTTTTGGATTTCAGCTGCTACTTGATACTTAGTACTGCTGGTATCACATGGTTAGTACTGCTCTTTATATGTTTGTACTGCTAGTCCTTCAAAATGAGTTAGTACTGTTAGCAGTCGTATGAGAGGTTAGTACTGCTCGAATGATATTAGTACTGCTCCATCTAAGTTTATACTGAACTTAGTACTGCTCGTGGTTACTTTGTGCTGCTGGTTATTATCGATCTCACTTAGTACTACTCGACAACATGATAGTTTTTTCTTTTGAAAGGCAATAAATTTTTATAAAATTAAAACTAGCAAGATGCTAGGAATTACATCAAACTCGATCAACAGTGATAACAATGACCCTCACAAACTACAACCATAAACACGACCCTCAACAATGACCCTCGCTAAACTACGATGACTATAAAATCTCTATCCAAAAAGATCCTTTAATCGAAAATGGAGATCCAACAAACAAAGGAGAACAAATTGTCTTCAAACTCTAGCACAACACATAACAACTTAAGGGCATCACCTGATTTGAGAGCATGGAGATTGGTTAAAAACCCGACCACGACCTTCACACACAACCTTGACACTGCTGAAACCTCAAGCATAAACTTTCAACCATGCAAACAAATCGAGTGGTGGCACAATGATATGTAAAATCCGTTGACGAAGAAGAACCTTATGATTGTAAAACCACCACACGTCAAAACTAGTCGACCTTTGCTCACCTGACCCAACACCTCGACCCACATGAAACTACATAACTAGCTCACACCCACATGAAAATCTGAACAAACACAAGATCCGCACCACAAACTCTACAACGACCCAAGAAAAGCTAAACCAACTAAGTACACTTAACCGATGAAAAACAACGCCTCAACCCTCAACTCTCGACCCTCTACCACACAATCTTGTCAATCTCATGACCTCATTATCTTAACCATCCCACGATCTCACTATATGACCCATCTCCACGACCACAATCACTACCTCACACTCTGAGCCATCTTCACGAACAGAGCCATGTCACGACCTCACGATTTGAACCCATCACACAACCTCACTATTTGAACCATATTCACGACAACCATCTTACGACCTCACGCTTTGAAACCATCTCACAACCTAGCTAACTCAAGACCTTACCATATCACGACCTCACTATCTTAACTATCTCATGACCTCACTATTTGACACTTCGCCACGAGCACATTCATATCACCAGAGCCATTTCACGACCTCACTATTTGTATCCATCACACAATCTTACTATTTGAACCATCTTCACGAACACCATCTCACGACCTCACGATTTGAACCCAACTCACAACCTAGCTAACACAAGACCTTACCATCTCAACCGTCTCATGACCACCTCACCATCACATGACCTCACCATCACACGACTTCACCATCATATGACCTCCCGATCTGAACGACACAACCACTTTGACCCGAAAACAACCGATCTGAACCACCGAGCATCTGACCAAAAAAAAAACCCCTAACCACATCGATCCTAAAGAAATTGATCCTGAAAACTGGGCAAAAAGAACGATCTATAAACCTTATTTATTTGAACTGAAAAGAAATGATAAATTATCTACAAAGAAGAAGGGCTGGAGAGGGTCTCTCCGGACCATCGGCCTAAGCCGACGGCCAGAGAGATGATGGCGGCGGCGGCGGGTTTAGGGTTAGGTTGGGTTAGTTTTTTAGAGAGAGGTGGGAAGATTTTAAAAGAAGCCGACAACATGATAGTACTGCTGGATATTTTTGTACTGCTTGTTTGGATATGGTTTTTATTTGTACTACTTGGACGCTGCTCGATATTTATTTGTTAAAGCTGCTCGGTTCCTTTTAGTACTGCTCATGAGATTTTAATGCTGATACGATATACTGCTGGGCTTTATGTTTATATCGTGAGTGGTGCTTTGGGCTTTATGATGTGATCTATTGACATGGTCTTGATTAAAGCTGCTCATAGGAGTCGTTGCATGCAAACTGCTAGGGTTGAATGTTTGGTGGACATGGTTACAAGTATAAGTGGTAGGCTACGAGTCCAAGGATATATATAAATGGTCAGAGTTGATATGGTTTCTAGTTTTATTTGATATCGGACAGTACATAAAGTTTTTGGCTGTTGGACACACTGTTGGGTCCATCAGTACCCAAGAATACTTAAAACAAGATTTGGACACAAATTAACTAAGTGTAAATTAAACCGAGAACAATTCAAGTCACTGAGTGAACAGTCTCTCAGTGAGTCATCTTCAGGATGCTTAAGGCGAATTCAAGAAGAAGGATTCACTACTCAGGTAGGCGGTACTCCCTGAGTAGGACTTAAGCCAAAGAAGGAGATGATGGTTCAGTGAGTATTGGACAAGAACTCACTGAACCCCAGTCTCCTCAACAACATTAAGTGATTGAAGACTGAAGAACTCAACGCCTGAAAGAAAGGCGGGAAGATCTGGGAAGAGTTTAAGATAAGATCAAATCTTATCTTGTCAGGAAGAAACCTTCTCTAAGACGGCTAAAAGTTGTGGAGTGTCAGACCAACCACTCCTAAAGACTTTATAGTCCATTCCTATTGGTTCTTGGAAATGACAATTACTGTTGTAATTTTCAGACACGCTTGCTTCAACAAGTTGTAGTTTTTTAATCACTTTTATTCTTTTATACTTGTGTATAAATAGGTTCAGATATGAGAGAAGTTGGTTGTGTTTTGTACATTGAAAGCCTTAGACCTTTGCAAAACAACTTCTCTCCTACAAAGAGTAACGTATCCCTGAGATAGCTCAGTGGGTCAAATTGTTACCACTTAAGCATAGCTTGAGTTTAGATAGGAGACACCATACCTTGTCTATTCAATCCCAAGTGTTTGTTCCGCAAAACACTTGGGTAATAGATTCTTTGATTCATTTCTAATAAGAATTTAAACGTTGAAAAATACTTTGTGTTTTTACATTTATGTTTCATTAACTGATAGAAAGAATCATTACATTGTATTAGTCATAAACACAAATAGATTAACTTTCTAGTTAACTCTAAGCGTGTTAAGGGAACAACAAGTGGTATCAGAGCCTCTAGTTTATAAAATATTTCAAAATTAACCAAGAGTGCTCAAGGTTTTTAAAACCAAGATCCTACTATGACTGATGCAAATGTGCCCCAGCTAGTCGACAAAAAGGGTGGAAGCTTTTCAGCTGTTGCCCCACGACTTGAAGCTGGTAAATTTAGCAAGTGGAAAAAGCGAATGCTTTGCTACTTGACTGGTATGGAACCATACTACATCACTTGTGTCAAAGATGGTCCTTTTGTCCCAAAGACTGCTGTAGGGCTAAACAAGCCTGAGGCTCAATGGACAATTGATGAGAGGAGGGTGGTCAATCAAGACCAACGCCTGAAAAGTATCATTATATCATGTCTTCCTGACGATATAATGGAATCAGTCATCAACTGTTCAACAGCCAAGCAAACTTGGGATGAATTGGTCAATAGCTTTGAGGGTCTTTCAGATACCAAGGAAAACAGGGTCATGGACCTGAAACTTGAGTATAATACTTTCAGGGAAAAAGACTCTGAAAGTCTCTCTCAGACTTATACCAGATACAAGACCTTGATAAACGAACTATCAAATGATGGTGTAGTTTTGTCTAAGCATGAGACAAATGTTGGCTTTGTCAACAGTCTCCCTGAGAAGTGGCTAAACTTCTCACAAGGCCTGAGGAATGCTAATCACATTCAGACCCTTGAGCTCCCTGAGATCTATGGGAAGTTTGTCTATGAAGACAACTTAATCTCAAGGAGATACCCTGACTCAAAAGCTCTTGAGTCCAAAAAGGCCTTGACCTCCACACCCATATCAACTGCTTTTTATTCTAATGGTGTTGTGCAGGACTTTCAAGAGGATTCTGAGGATGAAATTGATGAAAGGACTAGTGATGAGTACCTAAAAGATATAAACTTGGAATTCCAAGAGAGGGCACTCCTTGCTAGTTCAAAACGTTTCATCAAAAGAAACCAGTCCAAATTTTCAAAAGGAAAAGCAAATGAAACCACTGAATGCTTTAATTGTGGTAAAAAAGGTCATTTTGCTAGGGACTGTTATTCTAAAACCACCTCAGAACCCTCTTACAAATTTTCAGGAAATAGTTCCTTAGGAACTAGCAAGTTTCAACCTAGAATGTTTCAGTCGACCCAACAATTTCAAAACAAGGGTAAAAAAGACTTTGAAGCAAAATATAGGAAAGCCAAGGCTAAACTTGCAATTCTTGAAACTAATCCCTCTATGTCTCAGGCTGCTAAAACATCCAAGCCTGTTCAGGCAAAGAACAAGGTTTTAGTTGCTGAAGCCTATGATTGGGATGAAGAAGAGGTATCCTCAGATGAGGAAATTAGAGTGAGTGCACTGATGGCACTCTCTGAAGGTGATCAAGTGGCTGTTGGGAAAAGCCATGCAAGGAATGGAGAGTGGGTAAACATCACCATGAAGAAGGTAAACACTTTACTTTCTATGGATGATGATTCTGATTGGCAGTCTTACATGAATTATATTTGTGTAGATCTTAAATTTGTTGAGGAACAAAGGCTTAACATGTTTTCAAAATATAACAACATAGTGTCAGAATTGAATAAATGTATAGATGAATTGCTTGTACTAAAGCAAGCCAAATTAGAAACAATTACTCTACAAATACAGAACACTGAAATTTTGAAACAAAACCAAGCCCTACAAACTGAACTTAATAAAGAAAAAGCTGTCATCCAAGGCTGGACCAAAAAGAACCCCAAGGTCTTTGATACTGTGGGTTTAATCCCTAGGAAAATAATAGGAATTGACCATCACATGGTTAACCCCTATGTAAGTCCCAGTGAATTGACCTTTGTTCCAGCTGGCATATCATTTGAGCAAGAAATGCTTCCCAAGTCAAATGACTGGATTGTCAGGGACAACCCAGTCAGTAAGTTACCAAAGTTTGAGACTGGAAAGATCTTGCTTCCTGAAAGTCAGGCTTTGAAAAATATGCTTGGACTTACTGAAAAACTCAGTAAGTTTGAACTCACTTAACAACTCAGTAATACTGAGTCAGTAAATAAGTCTGAATCAGAATCATGTCAACCACTCCCACCACTGAATACCCTTCAGGGTGCTGCACCCAACTTAGGCCTCCCACCAATGGTCTACTCTCAACACTCTCCAAAGGAGAGGTCAGGATTGGGAAAAAAAATCCTGAAAAGACCAACATTTGAAGTCTCAGTAAATACTGATGACTCATCTTCTTCAGTCCCTTCTGAAGTAATAACCCAAAGCCCTGACTCAAAATTTGATCAGTTGGCTGAAATGGTTAGGAAGCTGGGTGAGAAGATTGCATCTTCTGAGAAACCTTCTCAATCCAAGAAGGAACAAAAACCAACTTCCTCAAAGACAAAACCCAAACCCTCAAAACCCCTGAAAAGATGTGAACTGTGTAACTATACCAATCATATCACTGATGATTTCTATAGAATTTTTTATTGCATGATTTGCAAAAAAGATGATCACAGGACCTCTGATCATAAAACACACTCAGTCACATCAAAGATGGCAAGCCTTAAAGCTCAGTCTTTAAACTACCCTTCTGATTCTAAACAGAAACAAAAACAAAAGGCAAAACCTTTTGCACCTTGCCCTTACTGTGGGTTCAATGATCACCATCATAAGGATTGTCAAATTGACAATTGTTGTGAAAATAGTGGAAGTTCCACTCATGACACCTCAGGAGGTGATAAGGCCATTCAGGCCAGAAGAGGTATGACAAAGTCAGCCTCTCAGTCTACTGAGTCTACATCTGCAATCAAATGCATAATTTGTGGTAGCTCAGTCCACCACACCACTGACCATAAATCAATTGTAAATATTAAAAAGACCCCAAAGCTAAGCCCTCCAAGAAGTGGAGTCCTAGAAAGAACTGACCCAGTTTACCATTTGTGCAGAAACATGCCAGGGATCCTATTTGGCATCTTGATAGTGGATGTTCAAGGAGCATGACTAGTGTGAAGGAGTATCTGCACAAGTATGTGGATGAATCAGGACCCAAAGTGATATTTGCTGATAACTCATGTCTCACTGAAGGTTATGGTTCAGTAAACTGCAATGGTATAGTCTTTACTAGGATAGCTTATGTAAATGGTCTTAAATACAATTTGATAAGTGTCAGTCAACTATGTGATGCTAAATACATAGTTTAGTTTGATGATAAACAAGGAATCATATTCAATGCTAATAAGGAAGTTGTCCTTATTGCACCAAGAAGACATGATGTTTATGTGTTGGACATGTCCAGTCTGACTCAGAATGGAACATGTCTCTTTACCAAGGCCACTGATACTCTCAACTGGCTTTGGCATAAGAGACTCTCCCACCTGAACTTCAAAAACATAAACAACCTTGTGAAACAAAACAAGGTCCTTGGCTTACCATCTCTTGAGTTTTCAAAGGATAAATCATGCTCAGCTTGTGAAAAAGGTAAACATCACAGAGCATCCATTAAAACCAAAACCAACTTTTCCATCAGGAACTTCCTTCATCTTCTCCATATGGATCTATTTGGACCAATTAGTCCTAGATCCATTAACCATGAGAAGTATACTCTGGTCATTGTGGATGAATACTCAAGATACACTTGGGTATACTTCCTGATCAAAAAGAGTCAGGCAGCTGAAACAATTATGTCCTTTGTCAGGAACATTGAAAATCAGAATGACATCAAAGTCAAACAAATTAGGACTGACAATGGAACAGAGTTCAAAAATTATGAACTTGAATGTTTCTGTGATGAGAAAGGTATTTCCCAAAATGTTTCCTCACCCTACACACCTGAACAAAATGGGGTGGCTTAAAGGAAAAATAGAACACTCATTGAAGCAGCTAGGACAATGCTAAATGGATCAGTCCTTTCCAAACACTTTTGGAATGAAGCAATAAAGACTGCCTGTTACACACAAAACAGATCCATTATTGTCAAGAGACATAGCAAAACTCCTTATGAGTTATTCAAGGGAAGAATCCCTGACATCAGCTACTTTCATGTCTTTGGGTGTCCTGTGTTTATTCATAATAACAAGGATCACTTAGGAAAATTTGATGCCAAAGCTGATGATGGATACTTCCTAGGATACTCCCTTGTCTCATAGGCCTTCAGGGTGTTCAACACTAGAAGACAGCATACTGAGGAAACATTTCATGTTATCTTTGATGAGAGCACTGATGCAATCAGTGTCTCTAACAACTCAGTGGAAGAGATAGGTATTGATGAATCATCAAGATACCCTCCTGATGAACATCATACTGATAATGGTCCTTCCACTCAGTACCATGCAAATGCTAACATCTCCTATTACATGATTCCCCACAACCTTCCTTACCCAACCATCACTGAGTTTATTGAAGCACAAAGTACTGATGCAGTCATTCAGTCAGTACAAAGTGCTCAGGTACTAAACAATCACAGTGATGAGTCAACCCACTCAGACACTCAAGATGCTGAAGAACATCATGTGTCTGATCCTGATCCTACCCATCAGGCCTCTACAAATTATAATCAGTTTCCAAGACCTCAGGACAGTTGGACTAGGTCTCAGGATATAGAACTTGTCAATAAAATTGGTGAGCCTACTGAAGGCATGCTCACAAGAAGCATGGCTGCTGAACTGAGAGCAACCTCAGCCAATGAATGTCTATTTGTGGACTTCATTTCCACAATTGAACCCAAAAGTGTTAAGGAAGCACTAAAACATCCAAGTTGGGTTCAAGCCATGAATGATGAACTGGAACAATTTGACAGAAACAAGGTAATGACCTTGGTCAAATATCCTGAAGATGTTTCAGTCATTGGCATGAAATGGGTATTTAAAAACAAATCTGATGAAAATGGCATAGTCATTAAAAACAAAGCAATACTTGTAGCCAAAGGCTATAATCAACAAGAAGGCATTGACTATGAAGAAACATTTGCACCAGTAGCAAGGATGGAAGCCATCAGGATCTTCCTTGCTTTTGCTACATACATGAACTTCAAGGTGTACCAAATGGATGTTAAAAGTGCATTCTTAAATGGCTCACTGAAAGAAGAAGTTTATGTTCAGCAACCTCCTGGATTTGAAAGCCATGAGTTTCCTGACCATGTCTGCAAGCTTAACAAAGCCCTTTATGGACTGAAACAAGCTCCCAGGGCATGGTATGAGACTCTTTCAGCCTTCCTGATCCAAAACAAGTTTGTCAGAGGCAAGATAGACAACACATTGTTTATCTACAAGACAAATAATGATGTCATACTTGTACAAGTGTATGTTGATGACATCATCTTTGGCTCAACAAATTATAAACTTTGCAAACAGTTTGAAAAACTAATGGCAAAGAAATTTGAAATGAGCATGATGGGAGAACTGACTTACTTCCTTGGTCTACAAATCAAGCAGATTGATAAAGGAACCTCTATCAGTCAAGAGAAGTATGTCAGAAGCCTACTGAAGAAGTATGAGCTCAGTGACTGTGCCTCAGTCAAGACTCCCATGGTACCCCCAAACAACCTTGGTCCTGATCTTACTGGAAAACCAGTGAATCAAACTCTCTTTAGAGGAATGATAGGTTCACTGATGTATCTACTTGCATCAAGGCCTGACATCCAATTCCCAATGTGCTTATGTGCCAGATATCAATCTGACCCAAGAGAATCTCATCTCACAGCGGTGAAAAGGATACTCAGGTACCTGAAAGGTACTCCAAACCTTGGATTATACTATCCAAAATGTTCAGGCTTTGATCTCAAATGATACTCAGACTCTGACTATACTGGATGCAACATGGACAGAAAAAGCACCTCAGGCTCCTGCAAAATCCTTGGTGGGAAAGTAGTCTGTTGGAGTGCTAAGAAGCAACAATCAGTTGCCATGTCCTTAGCTGAAGCTGAATATGTTGCAGCAGCAAGTTGTTGTGCAAATGTACTCTGGATGAAAAGTCAACTCAGTGACTATGGAATTCAGTACAAGATGGTTCCTATCTTTTGTGATAACACAAGTGCAATTGCCATCTCAAATAACCCAGTTCTTCATCAGAGAATAAAACACATTGATATTAGATATCACTTCATCAGGGACCATGTCATGAATGGTGACATATAATTACACTTCATTCCTACTGAATATCAGCTAGCTGATATATTCACCAAGCCATTGGATGAACCAACTTTCACCAGACTGAAAGCTGAACTAGGAATGTTGGATATTGAGAATCAGTCCACTGATTGACTCCATCCAAATATGTGTAAATTCTAATAACCCCAAGTCCCTGACTCAATGTGTTCTTCAGTGAGAAAGGTCACTGAACTTCAGGAACTAAACCCAAGTTCCTGAACCCTTAATCCTCAGGAATTAAACCCAAGTTCCTGAATTCTTGGAACTAGACCCAAGTTCCTGAACCCTTGAACCTCAGGAATTAAACCCAAATTCCTGAACACTTGAACCATCAGTGACTAAACCCAAGTCCTGACAATCAGGTTCACTGAATGAAAAGTCATTCAGGGTCCTCAAGAGACATTAAATACTAACTTAAATGCTCTAAGTATCTAGTTAGTAAATGTCCGAGGTTGGTAACTGAATTCTTATTTAATATAAGAATATTTGTTCTTTTGCCTTTATGGCTTCCACCTCTGGGCCCCCACATTCCCACTTGGCATTAAATGCCTCTCCAATCACATTACAGATATGTGATGACTCATCTCTGCAAATTACACTTTTGCAGAACTGCTCAACTGTTCACCTTGACTGTTGCGCCAAACCAGGGAAAAGTGGAGTAGTGGCATTAAATGCGGATCCCAAAACATTTTATTCAAAACAGTTTCCAAAAATTCTTTTTGAATAAATAAAATCCGCTTAATACCCAAAATACCCTCCACTTCACTTCCCTATAAATACCCCAACCAAAATAACAACACACACGTCTATTAGAAATCTTACGCAAAATTCTGCCCATTTTTCTCTCAAAACTAATAGTGTGTGTGTTCTTAGCTTTAAGAAATCCCAACCATCTTTGTTACCCAGACTTACCAACAAATATGGCTTCCTCTAAAGCTATGACATACGCCCCTAATGTGGAATTCACATTGGAGGGTGTAGACCTCACCAAGAACAATGTGGTAGGAAACTTTTCCTATCCAAAAAAGTTCCATGCTTACAAGAATGTTATGAAATATCTTCAAAACTATTTTCTTGCAAAAGCATTTACCATGACTCCCTCAGTCATCTACCATGACTACTTGAGGGAATTCTGGTGTACTGCTGTGGCTACTAGCCCGAAAGACACCAAAGAATCCATCATCACTTTCACAGTGATGAATGGGAGAATGACTCTCTCCATGGATTACAATAATTTCATCAAGGCCACTGGTCTTGATTTTGCTGAGGCTTTTGAGCCCAATCCGACTGACCAAGAGGTTAAGGGAGAGCTGATATTCTTGGGACCTCATGACCCTAAATGTCCTGAGTTGTCCGCTGGAGCCTTATTAGAGAAGGCTCCAATTGTCAAAACCTGGTTCCACCCAGTCTGGAGGATCCTGATGACATTCGTCATTCAGGTCCTTGGGGGGAATAAATCCTCCACTGAGCAATTGAACTCATCACAACAATTGATGTTGTTCAGTCTCTTGGAGGGTAAAAAGATAGATATAGGAGGTATAATCTTCCGTGACCTTGTTGCTAAGCTCTCAGAAAAATCTAGGCAAAAACACTTGTCTTATCCTAGGTTTATTTCCTGTGTGCTTCAGGACCTCCTTGATTCTGACTATGTGAGGCCTGACGTCGAAGGTACGAAACCTGACGTCTTACATAAGACCAATTTCACTTGTGGCATCACTGAGGTACAACCCATTGCCCTGAATGACTACATGCAAGTGGTCATTCGGGGGGAGAACGCTATTTCTCCAACACCTTCACCGACAAAAAAGGTGAAGAAGACAAAGAAGGGTCAGTCTAGTAAGGTGGTTAGACCCAAACCACTCGCCACTGAGACTGATGCCTAGAACCAACTCAACCTTAAAAAGGGGTTGAATGTGGCCCAGACCTCTGAGACACCCACTACAGAGAACCCCCTGACCACAAAACAAAGGCCAATGGAGGGGACTGAGCAATCATCCTCAGTGTCCTCGGGCAAACCTTTTCCACATGTCCCTACTGACATACACAAGTTAGCAGGGTCAGGAACAACCACCCATTCACATCCCGATGAAGGCACTGATAAATCACAGTCAGAGCCTGAGGGAGAAAAGGGTCCTATATCCTCGGTTGGGCAGCACTACTCAACTGAGAAGGGGACCCACACCCAATCACATCCCGATGAAGGTACTGACAAATCACAGTCAGGACCCAAGGGAGTCAAGGACCCTAAATCCCCAAAAGGGCAGTACAACCTTTATGGGAAGGGGGACCACCAACCATCACAAAAAGTGCCTAGTGATACTATTGGAAAACACCCGTCAGTAGTTGAAGGCGCTCAGGGGGACAAAGACTCAGAGGGATATAAACCACCCACTGATACGGAACCCACAACCACCTCAGGCGGATCCATTCTCTCAGGAACTGCCCCCAAAAGTCAGGCTGAGAAATCAGTTATTATGACTAGCCAGGCTGATAAAACCAAATCAGTTATTATGGCGGGGTCAGAACCTGGCCAAAACCAAGGCAAGTCCTTTTATGAGGAGGAGCTGGTTAACCTTTTGGAGTTCGAGTCTATGGGGGATATTCAGGCTCTTCTTGATTCTGAAGATTCTGAGGATGAGCTCAAGGAAGAGAGTGAGGAAGAAATGTTTGAGGCTGGTGATGACATGGAGACTGATGTACAACCAACTGAGCAATCGCATCAGTCTTCTCCACATGGTGAAGAATCTGAGTCTCAGGCTGATCATTCTTCAGATTCTGAATCATCATGCCCTCAGGAACTCAAGAAATATGACAACATTCTTCCTCTTACTGAGAGATAATTGGTCAAGTTCCTGCAAAAGGCCAACAATGCTCTCTT
Organism: Artemisia tridentata subsp. tridentata; assembly: GCA_021014915.2. NCBI lineage: Eukaryota > Viridiplantae > Streptophyta > Magnoliopsida > Asterales > Asteraceae > Artemisia > Artemisia tridentata. The sequence goes on from CP139508.1 coordinate 199,835,512, forward strand.
CACTGGGCTCACTGAAGAAATTTTTGACAAGCACACTGAAGCAGCTGTTCATTATGTCGATCTGAAGGAATCAGTGGAATCCTATCATGATGATGTCAATGAGCACAAGTCATCTATCTCCTTCTCCCTGACAAATCTTGATTACAATCTTAAAATGTTCAACGAGTCTCTCACCAACTTACAAAAGAGCGTTGAAACTATTCAAGAGTCAGTGAAAGATGACCCTGAGCTTACCGGAAAAATTCTTCAGGCTTCAGAGACCTACCAGCAACAATCTACTCAGGTGGCTGAGCTGGTACACACGCTGACCTCCTCAAATCTTCAGGGATTCAGCTCTCAAGTGGACTCCATCAGGTCTTCCCTGGGTCTTATGGAGTCCCACATGGCATCTCTGGCATCTTCTTCTTCTTCCTTGGCTTGGAATCTTGGGCCAAGGATGACAGAAATGGAGGCTTCTCAGGCTTCTCTTGAGGCTACGGTCTCAACTCTTCAGAAGGACACCTCAGACATCAAGACCATGATGACTGAGATCTATCAGGCCTTTAAAGGTCAGGCTCCCTCAACTTCAGTGAGCGCACCAACTCTTGCTCTCACTATGGGTCAAGCAACAGTTGAGGGGGAGAAAGTCACTGAAGAAGAACCTCCTTCTCACACTGAGGGGGAGATTCCTGAGACAAACCCATCTTCATCCCACCAAGACAAAGGCAAAGGCATTCTCACTGAGCCTGAGCCTATTACTACTAAATTGGTGCCTGCGTCCTCAGAAAGAAGGCCTGACCCTGATGAACCAGTCAAGGTCCCTTATGAGGTCAATGGGGTAATGCAACTTCTCACTCATAATGAAATTCAAGCTCACATGGAGAAAGAGGAGGCAATGAAGAAAGCTGCTGAAGATGAAAGGCAGAACAAGCTTGCTCTCATTCAGGTTGCAAGAGAAGAGGCTGAGAAGATTGGGATTGAGGCAAAAGACCTTGCTAAAAGGGAAGGTGGTAAGAGCTTTGTGAAAGCTCAGGATGCTGAGATGGCTGTTCTCAGGCAGAAAAGGGAGGAAAGAATGAAAAGGACTGAAGAGATTAGGCAGAACAGGATTAAGAGATATCAGTGGATCATGACAAACAGGTTGAAGCCAGAACCAATCACTGATGTCAAGATTCATCGAAACACCAAGCCTGCCATTGTTACTGTCTACAGAGGTGCTGTCATGAGAAACTTTGATGTTCATACCCCCTTCAGATTCGCTGATTTTGGGATCACTGAATTGGATGAGTTGGGTCCAATATTAGTGAAAAAAATCAAATGTTGTGGTCCTTGGTCTGTTGAAGTCCCTGAGTCTAAGGTATGAAAGATTGGCAGAAACACCTCAGGAACTTGGTATTCCCTCTCCTCTTCCTGCTTCAGCAGAACTGCCTGCTCCCTCTCAGTCTTCCTCAAGAAAGAGAAAGAAGATTGAAGCTGAGCCTGAGATCAAGGTCCCTGGTCTTGATTGCAATAGAGCCCTCCCTGAAGGAGTTCCATTCAGGAACAACTTGGTCATCGAACAACCTGAAAGAGGTTTGTTCTTCACTGATGAGTTTGGAGACCCAGCCTTCCAAAGATGGAGTGATATTGACCGATCAGGAATCAAGGCAATGCTGGGTTTCCTCATGATGGCCTCACCTATCAAGACTCCTGAAAATGTGAGTTTCTGTCAAGACCTGAGAACAAAGATTCAAGAGCATCCTGATCAGCATGAGCTTGAGTCCAAGAAGCCAAAGCTTGAAGCCTTAGGGTATAAGTTTGACTGAATCCGCCAACACCACTATCCCAGTACTATGTATAGTTTTGTTAGGACTTGTAATAATATTAATAAGATGATGTTTTTATTATTTCAGTGTCCTTATTTACTTTCTAGTACATTTAGTGTGAGCAGAAGTCATTAGCTCACTCATTACTGATCAAAACACTTAGGAATAATTTATATCCAAATAGGGGGAGATTGTTGGGTCCATCAGTACCCAAGAATACTTAAAACAAGATTTGGACACAAATTAACTAAGTGTAAATTAAACCTAGAACAATTCAAGTCACTGAGTGAACAGTCTCTCAGTGAGTCATCTTCAGGATGCTTAAGGCGAATTCAAGAAGAAGGATTCACTACTCAGGTAGGCGGTACTCCCTGAGTAGGACTTAAGCCAAAGAAGAAGATGATGGTTCAGTGAGTATTGGACAAGAACTCACTGAACCCCAGTCTCCTCAACAACATTAAGTGATTGAAGACTGAAGAACTCAACGCCTGAAAGAAAGGCGGGAAGATCTGGGAAGAGTTTAAGATAAGATCAAATCTGATCTTGTCAGGAAGAAACCTTCCCTAAGACGGCTAAAAGTCGTGGAGTGTCAGACCAACCACTCCTAAAGACTTTATAGTCCATTCCCATTGGTTCTTGGAAATGACAATTACTGTTGTAATTTTCAGACACGCTTACTTCAACAAGTTGTAGTTTTTTAATCACTTTTACTCTTTTATACTTGTGTATAAATAGGTTCAGATAGGAGAGAAGTTGGTTGTGTTTTGTACATTGAAAGCCTTAGATTTTTGCAAAACAACTTCTCTCCTACAAAGAGTAACGTATCCCTGAGATAGCTCAGTGGGTCGAATTGTTACCACTTAAGCATAGCTTGAGTTTAGATAGGAGACACCATACCTTGTCTATTCAATCCCAAGTGTTTGTTTCGCAAAACACTTGGGTAATAGATTCTTTGATTCATTTCTAATAAGAATTTAAACGTTGAAAAATACTTTGTGTTTTTACATTTACGTTTCATTAACTGATAGAAAGAATCATTACATTGTATTAGTCATAAACACAAATAAATTAACTTTCTAGTTAACTTTAAGCGTGTTAAGGGAACAACACACACATACACTGAAGATTGGATTAAGGGTTATGTGAAACCCTAATGTGGTAAAAAGTTCCTTACATGTTTTTGTTAATTCATGTTTACTACTGAAGTCATTGGTTGGTTTTTGGATTTGGAGATATTGGAAACACACACAAGAAGAATGGTTTTGGTTTATTTGTTCGTAAATGGTTAGAGGCTCGTATTTCTTGGAATATTTGATTACGAAGACGATTAATTATTACCTATTTGAAGTTGAAGTGGAGTTTCACAGGTTTATGTTCTTATCATATTTTTAAACAGCTTACTACGTTTAAAGGTAACTTGTTCGTGCGTTAATGTTGTGACGATGGCTTGTCAAATCTAGCAATAGGTCTTTGCTATCACTTAAAGGAGTTACATTGTAGTGCTCAGTGTCTCATTGAAGATGATGATTTTTTCAAGAGATTGCGGTCTACTTATATGGTGTTTGTATAAGTTCAAAGTCATGTGGATAGTGCAAGACATAAGACATAAGTTTGGGATTGTTCTACTTCAGCATCAAGTTTGTAATACTTAGTTTTCTTCATCAGTGATCATTACATCGAGCTTACAGAATTGAAGATTCAAGAAATGGTTAACATATGGGTTTCAGGGGAAGCTTAATGTTAAAATGTTTAACCTTTTACATGCATCATTTGAGGGGAAGGTTTGAACAACTGTAAGTCGTTATTACTACTGATGGTTTAAGTTTCTATTGTCTTGGATTAATTATTAGTGCGGAAAATTTAATGGAGGGTAATTCGAGACATTAGAAGGCTGAATTAGAAGTGTGATATTGGTTCGTGGTTGTCAAGATCAAAGTTGCATCTACTTAGCGTCTCCTAGTGGATAATGACAAAAAGGGGAACAAGTATTTATATGTTTTGCAACTTGAAGATCCTTGGTGGTACATGTTATTTTAAGTTCACGAGGTGAGCTTAAGGGGAAGATTGTTTCATTCATGGAAGATCAAGACGAAGGTTTTGTAATTATCAACTAGGGGAAGATTGTTGGGTTTTATATTTGAGTTGATAAATACAAAACTACAGGTGAAGAATGAAGACAATGCAAAGCACAAGGGACTTGCTTGATAAAGAAGATTTTACTTATTAGTCATTTGTAAACCTAATTCTCTATTATATAAAGAGATGCAGGGTATTAGGTTTAGTGTGTGTCAAGATGTAAACACCAAAAGGGTGTGTTTGTATACCAGGCGTATGTCCTCTTATGTAGACGTCTGGTTTGTTGTTTGTCTAGCCTCAAGGTAATCAAGGTTTTCCTTGATCCCTGTTACTGTTGAGTAACCGTGCTACTATTGATCAAGTAGTATTGGGGCTTATTGTGTTGGTTGTAATTGTGTTATAGAAGAGATGACGACGAGAAACCTTATACAAAAACATTGATGTTTTACTTATTCCGCTGTGCATGTTTATCTTTGTTATTGTTATAATCAATCTGAGCTTACAAACGATTTATCAGGATCTTTTCGGAAATATTGTTCTTAGTGGCGAGTCTTCTATGTGCCCTGGACCCATGAATGAAAGTATAGTGCCTGTGTTGGAGGATCTATCCTAGTTTCCTTAAGCACCTTCCAACATGTAAACTTCACAACACCTTGCAATACAACCCATTTACTAGTGAATTGGTTGATTCATGCTATTTTTATCTTCATATGAACACAATGGTAATACTAAAAGAAACAGTTTGATCCAAACAGGGTCAAATATGTATTATACTAAAAGATGATACAAGAAAATTTATCCAAATCAATTCCAGTTTCTCAAAGGAAAGTATTATACTTGGATAAATTACATCTTTAATAACCAGATCAGCCAATAGTCTTAGTTCCATATAATGGAGGCCAAAAAAACCATGTCTTGAATAGTCCATCCAGAAAGAAAGACAAAGTTCTAACATTACCATTCCAAGTTGCCCAAGCGGGTTGATTTAGAGTAACAGTAATGAATGCAGGAACCTGAAATAAAAAAAACAATAATACAATACGAGACCAACAGTTAGCATTTTCATAGTAGCTATAACTTCAGTATAAATGAAATCATGAACTTACAATTTGCTAAGAAGACGGTTCTGATATTGTAGAAAGCTCGTCAAAGTAGACACGGAAACGGCTTCCCTTCATGTCACACAAGATCTTTACAAGATCCATTATCTTATTCACTACATTGTAGGCCTCTGAGCACAAACTAGAAAAAGATTCTTGCATCTCAGCCCTCTTTGATACAGACAGATATGTTAGTGTGTATTTAACGTTCTGCAACTCTGAAATGATTTCATCAGTCTTTGCTCTCCCTTTATCAATTTGCTTGCTCAAACCTTCCCAACTTTTATTGACATGTGTTATACTTCCACCAATCTGCAGTAGGTTCTCAACTTTTGTGATTCTGTTCTCCGTCTCAGTTTTCTCACGCTCTAGCATCACCCGTAAACTTGCCATTTCCTTTAGTGCCAATTCGGTGTTCTTCTTATCTCTAATCTCCTGAATTTTTTCCATCATATCATAGAACTTAGAGAAACGATATCAAACTGTCTCTCCAAATATGTCACAAGTTCCCAATTTAGACACTTTTTAATATACATGTAAAGCACTGGTGGTTCACTTTAAGATACAGCAGAAGCAAATACCAACGTTTTAGAAGCAGTGATAAATCCAGGTTTTTTCATAGCAGGAATTTACATGCATAAACGTATAAATATATTATAGAGTGATGACTCCATATGAATTAGTCCAAGTGGGAATCCAAAAATTTAACAGGGTCCATATGTTTTTGCATGCACGCTTCAATTATTTGGATTCTAACTAGGTTCGTTGACCCCTTAAAAGCATACATCGCGTTGCGCTTGAGCTCAAGTGAAGTGCACACAGAAAAAAGAGGCCAAAATCAAAGTATACCCACAGGAACTTTATATATAACCATATGATTTCTCAAGAGGGCTGAAACTGAATGCACACAAACATCATTTCATATCAGTTCCCATTTTAGGCAATGAATTTTCTTATATGAGGTAACTTATCTCCTAAACGGAGATCTAAAATGTGTTTCAACATTGCTTAATATGATGCAAAAAAAATGGTCACAAATCATTAGCAAATGTTAACACTTCACACAGCCATCCAAACGTTCTTGAATAAAAGTTTAAAATATGAAAAGTCAAAAAAGTGTGAAGCTCCTTTTTAATCGTTACAATAGGGCATGTCCACTAAAAGTTGTTCTTTTAGGCTGTTGACCCTTTTTTTAGATGGACCGCCCTAAGATTTGCGGTCTGACCCACCTCGGCTATGTCCTAATGTCCAGTAAAAACACTGACGGGAAATGATGTGTTCCGACTAAGCTTTTAAGATATCCCTATGTACTTTTGGTCCGTAAATCCAAACTAACTTTATCTAAAACAACTCGAGAGATAGATTCATCCACTACTTTATTTGGTTCATAAATTTATAAAACCTAAAACAATCATATGAACTGCATGAGTTAAAAACAACACCACCCTCACGAGCTTCTCATCTCAGTGATAAATGACTCAAAAAACAGCTGGGTGAATCAAATTGTTTTTTATGATAATCAAACATAAGGACATTAACATATAGATTTCTTTACAACATAGAGCATAAGCACGATTCATGGCAGATTAATATGCACTTCAAAGTAAATACCTCACGTGAAACCATTGTAAATGCGGCACTTGGAGAATTATCTAGCAAATAGTTTTTAACTTCTGTAGACATCTTTACTCTATTTCGAACCTCCGAGAGTTCCCGTACTGGATAAATATGTAAACTCTTTAAGTTAGCAAATGGAGAAGGTTGATTTGAGATTTGTTCCACAGATGAAGAAAGAAGCTGCCAAAAAATTTACAAAAGAAAATAATGTATAAGAATACACTTAAAAGACATCACGGTAATCAAAGCACGATACAAATACTATATGTTGCACTGTTTCTCTCTGGTGCATAGTATTTTTCTAAAAAACAACTAAAAAGGAGATATAGCCAGGTGGAGAGTCCTTTCTAACTAAAAAGTGTATCTCAATTCCTGGTGCCAATATGTTTTTTAAAGTATCAAAGCATGCATTGATAGCTAGTTTGAGAACCAGATTGAAATTGGAAGTATTAAATCTGCCACTGTTTCTGCAGGCATATAATCCGGATTGACATAAGTTTCATCATCGTATAAGATACAGTAAAAATGAAATGGAAAAATTGTTATAACTATATAATTCAACTAAACATGATATAAGGGTAGAGTATTCAAATAGAATATGGCTCTTTTAAACTAACAAATTAGAACAAAATTTTACTTGTTCTAATCTTTATCTTGTTTATGGAATCATAACGGTATTTTATTAGATTGTTGTAAGAATGAAATATACGGTACCTCTAGAATTTCCATGTTAAGTGTAAGACATTTTACACTTTGTAGCTGTTGAAACAGACGCACAAAATCCTGAGTACATCTAATGCCAAAACTTACACAAAGATCCACCTTCTCCAAAGAATGGAAACCTTCTGTAGAAAGGTTCAAAGGATAGAGAAAATTCTTATAGCACAAGGAGACAAGGTCTGGAGCGGAAATCAGAAACTGAAGCTTCTCAGTCAAATAACTTATACTGAGATTTTTAAGTTGAGGTGCAACCACATTTACAACTTTAAAACTCCCATGAACACTTTGAAGTGTGAGATTGGATAGTAAAGGATGACAAATACCTAAACGATTCAAACCTTTTACTCGGCAACCTTCTAATGTGAGATCCTTCAAGTTTGCACACTCGGAGAAAAGACCAATACATTTGTCAGTTTTCTCAGTATTGTCATCACAGCTCAAAGTGATACCTTTGAGATACAAAGAAGTTAAGGCCGGGAGATCTATAGTTGACGTGGGTGTAAAGACAGCTCTCCATCTCAAACTAAGATGTTTCAGAGACTCCGAACAAAAGAGAGGAAGGGGGGATTGGTTATCATTCTCAGGGAAGCATTTAATATCGAGTTGTTGGATATTGTGAGAGAATGCATAGTTCATGATTTGTCTAAGAGAATCAGAGCTAACATCTCTATATAAATGGAGCTTGATTGAAACCACTTCTACTAGATTGTTGCGACGAGACAGAACATTGGTAACAAAATTGGAGAGCCTGGCTGACGTCGAGAAATTCTCAACTGAGAAGTCGAGGTTAGGCATCGAAGTCCAGATATATCTCCATCTAGATGATAAATCACTCAGTCCAATAGCACGTTTAATGCCAACAAAAGAGAGGATTTTATGAATAAGCTCATCCGGCAAGTTGCTTAGTCTATCAATTTCAGCATTCATTCTCTTTTCAACCTGCTCATAATCCATTTACCCCGTACTTTACCTTGATACAAACATATGCATTCATATATTAGAATCCATTTTTATCTTTCTGCTGCTAAAGTCTCGTTTGATAGACCATCATCCTTATCACGCCATTCTTTTGACTCCAAAAGCTGCAATTTGACAGTATGCAACAATCTGAACATATTAGAATAAACAACTGTTACAAGTGGTCAGATAATTAATTATAAAAATGTGCATAAAGGGTCTTTCATGCTGAGTCTGATATCAAGGTTTTTTCTTCTTCTTCTTTTTTTTTTTTTTTTTTTTTTTTAGTAACCATGGTTTCCGACCTTTTTGGCCGACCAATTCACGGGGTTTGAACCCCCCCGCCACACAGACAGTCTGATATCAAGGTTAGTTACCTATTAACAGGATAGGGGGCTATATACATACATCTTACTCATTACATGGTGAATTTTCAAGTATCGATTATATGAAGTTGTATTTGTGCAAGCTTTTTTAAGTGCAATGCATTACATAGTGTTTGGGTAAGCTTAAAATGTATTAATAGTGAAATGACCAAAAAAACAAATACCTCCTAGTGAATGATAAGAACAAAGACGAGAAATGGGGGGTAAAATTCTATATTAGCATGAGCACATGCAAAAATAAATCAGAACGCTGGGGAAGAGGAGCTTATCAAAAACCCCTTCACTAGAGGTGGCAATTTGTGCCCAAAATAAAAAAAATGGGCTAATTTTGGCAAATTTTTGAAAGATTTGGGCACATTTAGCCCCCTCCTTTTTTTGAAATGGGCGTATATTGCTCATTTAAAAGTTAAATGGGCACAAACGGGCACATATTTTCTCTCAACCGAAAAACATTACAATTGTTTTTAAAGAAAAACTTATAGATATAATATATTTAATTTTTTAAATATAAATGAGTTGTTACATTTGAGGAATTTTTTTCGTCGCTTTGGGTCTTTTCTAAAGCTATTCGTATAACATGCGCCCGTTTGACCCGTGCCCGTTTAACCCGTGCCCATTTAGCCCGTGCCCGTGCCCGCCCCGCCCATTTTGCCACCTCTACCCTTCACTAAACTAACAATATGAAGTTGTTTGGCTCCATACAAACGCTTAGAGTAACTTTATTGTGTTTTGAAAATAATATAAGCCAATAAGCTATTAGCTTACACACACATCCCCTTAAATAGGCTTGAAATTACTAGATATAGTGTGTTTGAAATTGCTTAAGCTTATTATAAAGCAGTTTGAAGTGTTTGGATCATCCAAACTAAACAGCTTCTCCTTATCTGCTTATTATGGGGCAAGAAAAGCAGTTATTAATAAGCAGGTTGGGCATGCTTCTTTTAAAGTGCTTATTTGAGATGAAACTAAAACTACTTTTTTTTTTTACCATCATCTGTAACCTAAACCCCATTATAAATGAGCTAGATTAATTAATCCTTTGGCCTTATTGCTTTATTTTTTTTACAAAATAAGTTAACCCCAAAAAAACAATTTCCTAAAGTGTTTATCTTTAAGTACCTAGAAACATAAGCACAAAAGATAAGAGGGGGGTGTAGGTGGATGAAAACAATCCTCTTTCCCACAACAAGTTTTATACAAAAATCCTGTTCAAATTGGTTTTTCCCGAAAACTTGTTCATTCTTGACAAAACTAAAAATTTCGAATTCCTACTTATGAAAGAAAATTAGAAACAAATTTTTAAAAAAATTTCCTTTGTAACCCACATTCCTTTTTCAAAATGGAAAATACAGCATCACTTCAAAAAGCATTTCTTAAGATTTCAACTCTTATGTGGAGATAATACCCTCCCTCAAATTTCGTACAAGATTAGAAATTGAAAACTATGAAATGTTTGATCAAAAAAACTAAATGCACAACAAGCCTCATAAAAATCCATCTAGTTAGGCTTAATGAAATAATATAAAACCTCACTAGATACACATTTAGGGGCGGTCAGGGAAAGGGTCGGAAACGGTACATCTAAGTTAAAGACTAACCCTAACCTGAAAAGGGAAACTAATCCTAAAACACTAGTCCTTGTATAAAACAAATTATAATTGAACTTAATAAAAAAAGAAAACAATTATTAATAAGAGAGCTGCTAAATATTACACTTGTTTATGACTTACTACTACTTTATCGCTACGGTGGACGGCGGCGGTGGTGGTGCTTGGCGGGCTATAATCGTGGGAGATGATTTGATTATTAACCCTAAAATTGTGCCTGTTTAACCTTATTCTTCTTTTCCTTTTTCGTTTATGTTTAGTGCTAGTAATAAACAAGGGGGTACGGGCGTTAATGCATGAAATTTATTTTGTGTTTAATCTAAATTCGAAATGAAATGATGGATTTTTTATTTGTTCATATTTTCATTTTTGGATGTCTCAAATTAAATGTTCACTTTCCTTATTTAGTAAAAAGTAGAGAATCTAGTGAAGGAATATTCCATTTTAGTGATTGAAAATTAAAGTGGCTCCACTTTTATTAAACTATGTGTTTTCTCTTTTCTGACAAATAAATTGAGACGGAGGGAGTATTAAGGAGTAACTCTGCAATGGATTAATAATCTCAGGCTCTAAAATAAAAATTGCGCGACTACTGTAGCTACAGTGTTTTGGCTCCACTGTTACACGCTTTTTAGTGTGTGCATATATATATATATATATATATATATATATATATATATATATATATATATATATATATATATATATATATATATATATATATGGGGGGCTTTATTTTCAGAACCCTCTTAAGTGCGGGAACTGCGAAAACCATCTTTTTACAACTAATAATACACAATGTACATCATTTAATGCTCCATAGCATTTTGTTATTTTTATTTAATTCAAAAGGGTATAATAGTAAAAGACATTTTCATATTATTTTTGTTTTTTTTATAATTCCCCTTTTTTATAAATTTTAAAATTCGGATTTATTATTATTTTTTATATTTTATTTATTATTACTCCCTCCGTCCCTAAATAAATGTCCACTATTGACTTTTAAAGTCTTTTTCTTTCAACTTTGACCTTAAATTATTTCATTTGTGTTATGTAATACTTGATAAAAATTATACCGATGAAAATACATTTAAAACTCAATCCATTCATATATTTTGCATCAAGTATTAAATAACACAAATAAAATAATTTAAGGTCAAAGTTAAAAAATGAAGACTTTAAAAGTCAATAATAGACACTTATTTAGGGACGGAGGGAGTATTATTATTTTTTTCAAATAGGCAAAAGTGCATACATGTTTTTTCTCAAATAGCCAAGGTGCATACACGTTTTCAATTAGCTAAAGTGCATACACGTTTTTTCTTCAAATAATCAAGGTGCATACATATTTTTTTTCCAAATAGTCAAGGTGCATACATGTTTTTTTTAGCTAACACTTTTTTTTATTATAACTATTTTCTTTGAAAGTTTGAAACACAAATTAAAAAACATAAATCATTAAAAAAAAAAAAAAAAAAAAAAAAAAAAAAAAAAAAAAAAATATTGATAGACTTAAATGTTACATTTCACTTGATTACAAGTACAAAAACACATGCAATAATCATATATCTCCAAAAGCCGCAAATTATCTTCATGTATATTCGTGTTCATCCACTTCCCGATCTTAAATGATATCATCATCTTCATCAATCAATCTGAAACAAACATGCACGAAAACAATTAAACCACAAACAAATAAGAAACGAAAATTAATCACAACTAGCATAACACATATGCACAATCTTGTGTGTATTTAACTAATGATCTAAACATATTTTTTAATAATAAACACAAAACATATATGTTTAATAATCCAAAACAGAAAACATACATGTTTTAAGCATTCCGTTTAAAAGCAATAATTTTTTAAAACATACCTGTTCTAAAACATTAGATGTTTTGAACATACATGTTGTCATACATATATGGTTTTCATTAGTTAGATCCCACTAATTAAAACATATATGTTTTGAACATGTATGTTTTGAACATATGTGTTTTGCACAGTTTAAAACATATATGCATCAATTTATCCTTGAATCCATTATACAATCAAAAGCAATATACAGCAGTTTACATCATATCCAGTAATAATCGACTAAAAACTCACAAATTTCTAGAACCAAACCAACTAAGCCAAATCCAGTGGAGCCAACGTCATTTGTATCGGTTAGTTTTTCGGTTCGAACCGTTTAATGAACACCCCTAATAATAACAAATTAATAATGGACCGTGTAACACATTCTCAAAACAAGTAATTATAAGTATATATTAAAACCCGTGACCACGACGTCGTTTCGCTCGGCATTTTTCCCGCCAATTTTCTTGGGCTATTTTTGGCCTATTTGGCCTGCTCTTTGTGGCCGGCCGGCGGTAACCCAACCCAGAATATATGATAATAAAAAAGCACCAGAACGCTAGAAACGTCTACAACAAAGATCATTAATCAACAACAAACCTTCCCTTTCCAGAAAAACCCATCATCATGATCGAAGTATTCAGCCATAATATTTGCACCTCCTCAAAGATGATGGTCAGATACCTCCTCAAAGATGACGGTGAGATTTGAGATTTGTATTTCAAATTAGGGTTTTCTTAATTTTGGGGTTTTCTTAATTTTGGCCATAATTAAAGGTATTTTTTTGTCTAACTAAGGCATAATTTTTTATGGTTTTTGTTGTTATTATTGTTGTTGGTTGTTAGGGAGATAGCTTGGTCAAGATGCTCTTGAAGACAACTGAGTATGTTTTCAAGGTTATGGTTCACAGGTATTGTATTTGTTACATGTAAATTATTGGTATATTGATTTTACTTTTAGGGTTTAAGTTGGGGGATTTAGGGATTACTGAATTGGGTTACTTTTAAATGTATAAAAAATTCTGAATTTTTAGTTTTTCTTTTGCATGATTTTAATTTGGTTGATCAATCTTATGTCAAAATAATGACATGTCTGGTACTGTAACTTCTGTTTTTTCACTACATATACGCATTTGGTTTCATGGAATACCATGCTCAGTGTTGGTGTGATTGGGTTTTTTTAACCGTCGACGTCAACATTTGGACTAATAGTTAAGCTGTTAAGGGGGTTCGGTGTTAGATTTAAGGTTTGTGGCAAACGAAAGGCATAAAGCTACTCTGAGAAAACATTGTGGCAAACAAATGGCATAAAGCGGATTGTTAGGGTTGTGGCAAACGAACGGCACCTTATTTGCTTATCTCTGAATTTTTACATGCTCTGTTTGCATATAACTGCTTATTGGTGCTCAATTTGGAACTGCAGATTTTTGTTGGAGAAATTTAATTAGTGATTAGTTGTTTTTCCCATAATGTGAACACAGGTTGTAGGCAACAAAGGCGTTTGACACAAGCTTTGACACATTCAGGTACTCACGTTGATTTTCGTAAAATATATATTAGGAAAACAATTTAGAAATGAGGGGATTGATTTGACACATAATCATGAATTCACAACGTGCGAATTTTATATAGCTTATGCAAATTACAATGACTTGATGGAGCTAACTGAGCAAATGTTAAGCGGTTAGTGTTGTTTTTTGGCTGAAAAAATCTAATAAGATTACAGTGGATGGGTGAGGTAAATTGAGCTATTTTTTACTGACACAAATTTGAACGAGGCATGGTGGAGGAGCTGACAGGTGGCTGCAAAGTTAAATATCATGCCAATGGGTATGACAGTGAACCAATTGAGATCGACTTTACTCCTCCATTCAGGTTTTTTGCTTAAATTTGATTTTATTTGCTATGTTTTTACTAGCATTTACAATTGTTTTAGTAACTTGCTCTAAATGTTTTTTGAAGGATTGATATGATTGAAGAGTTGGAGAAGGTAGCAAATCTTAGCATACCGAAAGACATTGCGAGTGATGAAGCCAAACAGTTCCTTGCTGATGCATGCATAAAGTTTGATATCAGCTGCCCCCACCTCTCACAACAATACGATTGCTGGACAAAGTAGGTTACTTTTTCTTCTTCTTTGATTAGTTTGATTGATGATTTGTTGCTATTGGGAAAGTTGGCCTAGCTCTAGAAAGTAAAAGACGGGACCTTTTGAACATCGAGTGATCTATCATTTGCTGCTTTTTATAAATTGATGTCAGAACGATATATCGACATTTAATGCATATTTCGTTTTAATAGTGTTGTTATTCTTATTCGTTTTCTATCTTATCTTCTCAGCTTGCTAATGCATACACCGAACTTAATGATCCTGTGGTACAACGACAGCGATTTGCCAATCAACTCAAGGTACACATCACGTTCATATAAATTGGTATTTTAAATAACTCCGTAAAGAAAGTTTTCGCTACCAACCGCTGCCTGGGATTTGCGTATTGATAGGCTTGCAATGTTGCTCACCGACTCACAGAACATCAAGGTTTATATATTTTTCTTCTCATTTATTCAATGCTTTTGAGCTGTTTTCGGATCAATAAAATTCATTATCTTTGCTCAAACAGGAAGTTATACTGTTCCCGGCCATCAAACCCCAAGTACACATTGAACGATCAGTCGGAGAAGGTATGTCTTCCCTTCTGTATTTGTTTTTTTGGTGACCCAATACTTGAATGAGATAAGCGGTGTTTACAAAGATAATGTACCAATTTAAATCGGGAGTTTTAACTCAGCAATGCAATAAACGTAATTTATCTTTTTTTTCATGACCAACTAATTTAGTTTTTTATGTTTAAATAATTTTTGTTCAATTGTTTTTCTTTTTGACAATCAATTGCAGCCTAAAGTTGCACATTCTGGCCTTATTAGACTATTTCTTGCGTATGTAGGTCACAAGAAAAATGAACTCAAAGAAGCACAAGGAAAGTTAAAGCAGCCTTTTATTGACTTCTACGGAAAGCTTTGGTATGTAAAGAACTACAGGTGACCTTAACATTAAGATCGTCATTACAAAATCAACAGGTGCGTCTTCTTAAGTTTTATGCATTTCAGTCTTCATTCCTTTGTATGCAATGGTTTGTATGCGCTCATTCCGACAGTATTTTTCATGTATGTTGTTTCTATAATCAGTTCAAATCCTATATATATAATTAGCGTGTAAAACGCTGCAGTTTTGCCCCTATTTTTCCCGCCAAAAAAATTGAGAATGGCTATTTGCGAAACACTATAGATCATAGGGTTGCATCCGGTGATTATTCAGAATCAGATACAAGCAAACATAGTAGAAATTGGCAATAGACTAAAAGTGAATAAATCACAATTGAAAGCACAGAAATCTTATCAGTTAGGAGTGGTTGATTGAATTTTTAGTTAGTTAAAATAGCAGCGTTTGCTCTTATGAGTAGATTCATTTGTGATTATATGCTATCTCATCATGGTACGCTTTAGTTTAGTCGTGTTATGGTAAGTGAGGGCTGATTTGCATGATTTAAGTGAATGCATATCTATAAAACAGGCAAAATGTAACTTTCGTTTAAGATTTTGAAAATGATAATCGTAGCTGAATGGTCAAGATGCCAATAGGGGTGTGGTACAAAGCTTTTTCTTAAAGAACAGTGGTTAGTATAATTTATGGTACATTTAAATATTATTTTAGACTTTTAGTTATTTTGGAACTTGCTATTACTTTTGCTGTTGCGATGAGACTTATGGTTTCAGACCAACTAAGATGCGTTTTGAGGTGACCTCAAGTTTACAGACTTGAACGTCCTTTACTGATGAGCTGTTTAATGTTGTCAGATATTCTGTGTTCGAACCATTCTCATTCAGGGAGTTGAGTTCTGGAAGTGGCGCACCGACTGTCATCATAACCGGAAAAAAAACTGTGCAGGTTGCATTCAGCTGCTGATAAACATGCTAGGTTAGTTCAAAGTGCTTATTTTAGATACATTAATAGGTTGCATTCGGCTGCCAATAAACTTCCTCCAATTTATCTCGACTATTACACTTGCTTATATTTATATCGCAATTTTGAAATCTTCTTTCCGATGTGGGTATGGCATAGCTCAAAGAGTAACTTACCAAATTAAGCTGCATAGTACCAAGAAGCTTATTTATTTTAGGGATGCTTTTAGCTTTTGGAACTTTCAATATTATATCCACAACATACATATACTGATCCTGAGATTCGATCTCATGCAGGCCCTCTTTCACTTTTGTTATTACACGTCTGAATTTTGATGGTGATTTACAGCTACAGGTTCTGAAAACATGCAGGTTGTTTTATGAAGGGCAGCCGAATAATCCGATCAATGATCTTGATATAAGTGTAACTAATTTATAAGTGTAACTAATTCATGTTAAATTGTACATCTGAATTATTCATTGTATATATACTTTAATTTTATTGGTTCTGATAATAAGTTTTTTTGCAGAGTGCAGGAAATGGTGAAGAATACAAGCTGCTTTGGCATGATCAACTTGAATTTGTAACAATGGCAAGAAGGCAACATGGTGGGATTATTAGAACAATGGCAACAAAAAGCCTTCGCCCCATCGTGATGAGTATGCACCTGTGATTTTTGCTCAACAAATTGTTTCTTACCTTCACTTGATAGATACGATGTCCAGTGAGGTGAAAGTCTTTAGATTTATGGATTATAGTTCATAAATATCTTAAGGGTATATGAGTATTTTGATTGAAAGCTAAAATAGAAACAATGTTGAATTTTATCACAGGAAGACCGAGAAAATATGTTGAGGGCATGATAAATCGGGAAACCGGTACTCACGAGCCCTTTTAAACCATTGCATTCTCATCATCTTAGTGTAGCTTTGACTATTACTGTATACAAATCCAAGTTTCCTCCAATTGCATCTATACGAGATCGGATTGAAGCTACCGTTGGGTACTAATTCTCTTTGTCTTTTGTTGTGTTTTCAAACTTATTCCAACTATATAGTTCAATGTTAGCTAATTTGTTTAGAAAGTAAATACATTTTTTTGGCAAATTACATTGTATTAGTTATGAACTTGATATTGCAGTTGTCATGCCACTGGCAACTGTAATGGTTAACCTTAGTGGCTTTGAAAGTTTAACATATAAGCTCCCATTTTCTTGGAGTGACAAAAGAATAACAATTCCTATATAATGACCTGTTCTAGCCACTGAATTCATACATTTTTCTTGCATTAAATGAACCTTTAATGATGGTTTAATTTCATTACACATATGACATATCAAATGGATAGTTTTAAGTGAGCTAATACAATTTTGTGTGTTGCATTTGCAGGGAAAAACATGATCAGTCACACATGAACAGACGGTTGCACAGTTATGCTTATAGTTCAGAACTGATTATCTTATGGTAATATAGGCGTCTTAATTTGTACATATTGAAATTCCACGTATATTCTACATACTTGATATCTTACAACGCCTAAATATTCTACTTTATTTATGCAAAATCTCCTCGGCCGAAAAACAGGCACGCCCGCAACGCGGCGATCGTCGCCATTCTCGTGAAATGTTATTTCTTGAAACCAAGCCCATAATATAGGTACCGAAAATAACGAAAAATGAAATAGATTGTTGTTTTGTCAGGTCCAAGCCCAAAAGCATGATCAATGACATAGTTAACAGATATAGTCGTTTAAGATTAAAAAAAAGAAACCTACCTATTGGACACATTACATCAAACGTTGGTTTCTCTCCAAGAAAATGAAAAGTCCAAGCTACAAATTTAATGTCAAAATTATTGGGTGCGTTTGGTTCACAAATGGTATTAGGATTTGGGAATGGTTTGAAAGATTGGGGAAAGGTTTGAGAAAAAGTATAAGAGAGAGAAAATATATTATATATTATTATTTAATAAATAAGAAAAAAAGTAAAAATTTTTAAAAACAAAAAAAGGACACTGGTCCCCACACACGAATAAAACCACACACGAAACAAATAAGGTGCATTTGTGGCCCACATTGTCAGCAAATAGTGAAAGATTGTCAGGAAACCAACCTTTTACATGAGGAATGAATTTTCATTCCTCAACCCATTACTTCATTCCTAAAATTAAAACCAAACAACAATTTATAACATTCAATCCATTCCTCCATTCCGACACCCTCATACCAAACGCACCCTAAGTAATAAAGTATGGACCCATTGGTATCAACTCTTTTGCTGGCTCGCTCATAAAAACAAAAAAAGAATTTTAACCAGGTTTTTTTTTCTTTTTTCTGTTAAACCTGTGGTATCAACTTTATAACAAAACTTACCTTTAAAAACTTTAAAAAGAAACAACAGTTTTCCGGCAACAAAAGCAACTTCAGTGGCGGTGGCGACGGCGGAACATATTCCGGCAACTATGGATACCGGCGGCAGATTTTCCGGCAACACAAGCAGATCTAGAAAAAAATGATTAACAATATTTAAAATCTAAAAAATTTAAATAAACTCAGATCTGAAAAAGGATATTGATAAATCTATAATAAAAAAAAAGACCATGAAAACTTGAATAAATACAAATCTAACAAATACTAACAACTTTATAACAATATTTACATGATGAGTTTTATAACAATTATTAACAACAATAAAAATAAAGAATACATATAAAGTGGCGACATCAGATTTTTCCGGAAAAACCAGCGGCCTCATCCGGCAAGACATCGACTGTAGCAGCAGTTTTCAGCGACTGTCAGTATTTGGAAGAGATCGTGGTTGTTTGATCGTGGCTTATAGAGATCTAGAGAAGAGAGGGTCTTCATTATTTTTCAGTTTAGAGAGAGATGGGAGAAAAAAATAAAATGGAAAGGCGGTTTATGAGAGAAAAGTGTTAATTAGGTCAAAATAAAATCTGATAATTACTGATAATTATTGTTATCCTAAAAACGTGGGACAATTTGTAATCCCTAAAATACCCTCCGACAATTTTCAAATGTTAACATAGTGTTTCACTTTATTACATTTATGGCACAAGTCATTTGAGCCATTGATCAATTAATCCAATGGTTAAAAAGTGGTTCTCGCAGTTCCCGCACTTAAGAGGGTTCTGAAAATAAAGTTACACTATATATATAATTTATATAACCTTAAACTGGCGATGACGGTTAAATTTGAGTCTAGTTTGTTAAATATTTTTAATGAGATGGGTTTAGTTGGGTTTTACTAAATAAAATAGATAGATGGGTCTACAAGAGTTTAGTTGATTTTAATTAATTAATATTGATGGGTCTAGTGTCTAATACTATATCCACATGGTCTAAGTTGGTTATTGACTAAAATTCTAAAAATCACCCCTAGTCTGTTTCTATACGTTTTCTCACGTTTTCGTCCGTTTTTATATGTTTTCATACTATTTCATCTGTTTTCTTACGTTTTTATCCGTTTTCGTCGGTTTTATACGTTTTCGTCCCTTTTTACGTTTTCATCTGTTTTTGTACATTTTTGTCCGTTTTATATGTTTTCATACGATTTCATCCGTTTTTGTCCGTTTTTATACGTTTTCGTCCATTTTTTACGCTTTCATCTGTTTTTGTACATTTTCGTCCGTTTTTTACGTTGTTTTTATGCGTATTCGTCCGTTTTTTACGTTTTCATCCGTTTTCGTCCATTTTTTAAGTTATCATCAGTTTTCGTCTGTTTTTTATGTTTTAGACCGTTTTTTACGTTTTTGTCCGTTTTTATACGTTTTCGTCCATTTTTATACGTTTTCATCCATTTTCGTCCGTTTTATACATTTTCATCCGTTTTCGTCAGTTCTATTAAGTATTTATACGTTTTCATCCGTTTTCGTCCCTTTTTTACGTTTTTATACGTTTTCATCCATTTTTGTCCGTTTTTATACGTTTTCTTCCGTTTTAATCCATCTTCGTCCGTTTTAACTTTTTCGTCCGTTTTTATACGTCTTCGTCCGTTTTTATACGTTTTCGTCCGTTTTTATACGTTTTCATCTGTTTTTATCCGTTTTTATACGTTGTCATCCGTGTTATACGTTTTCGTCTGATTTTTATACGTTTTCATCCGTTTTGTCAATTTTTATAAGTTTTCATCCGTTTTTACATGTTTTCGTCCGTTTTTAAACGTTTTCATCCATTTTTACGTTTTCGTCTAATTTTTTATGTTATCGTCCGTTTTTTATACGTTTTCATCTGTTTTCGTCATGTTTTATACGTTTATACGTTTTTATCTGTTTTTTTTATGTTTTCTTCCATTTTTTTAATGTTTTCGTCCGTTTTTTACGTTTTTATACGTTTTCATCAGTTTTTGTCCTTTTTTATTCATCTTTATCCGTTTCATCCCTTCTTTTACATTTTCGTCCATTTTTATACGTCTTCGTCTGTTTTTATACGTTTTCGTTCGTTTTTAGACGTATAAAAGCGAACGAAAACGTATAACAATGAACAAAAACGTATAAAAATGGACGAAAATGTATATAAACGTATAAAAACGAATGAAAACCTATAAAAATGGATGAAAACGTATTAAAAGTATATAAATCAAGTAAAGAACACCACGATATATACTGGTTCGGGATTGGGGGTTTATACCATCCGTACGTCCAGTTGCGAATCCACGACACGATACTATTCACTAAGCATAATCCTTTCGGTGGACTACAAACTGTTACAACTTCACCCCACCGGTATGCACAAAGATCGGTGCTCACAAAGAAGAGCTACTCCCAACGGTATTCCGCCCTCGGAAACCACGCAAAAGAATCTCATGGTTCGACTTCCCACAAAGACTACAAAGACTTTGATGTGAGAATTGTGAACCCTCGCAGGAAGTTTTACAATCCTCTAGGCAGTGTACCTAACCGTTGTAGTGTAGTATAGGTAAGTCTCGGGGGATTGATCGTTCTCTAGGGGAATAGTGTCGTTAGGTCAAAATGTATGTCGAGATATGTCTAGAGCTGAGGGATGATTCTTTTTGTATTTTTATATTTTTTAGAAAGCAGGTCAAAATCTCGGGTTTTGAATGAGTGGGCGGAATTAGTTACTAGTTAACTAACCAAAAACTACAATTAAACTAAATATGCAAGAAAAGTAATTTTGTGGTAACTCTTATGATAGGAAAAACAGTGTTCACTTAGACATCCTTACTCCCTAGTTATCTCCTACTGATTTGTCGAATTGTCATGTCCTTGTTTTAATTGAATCGTTGTATTCCTTAATATTAGTCGTGGGGAGGTGCCGAAGTCCCCAACTCTATGAACATTAGTCTCCTCTAAATCCCTTAAAGTCTATTAAGAAATCTAGGATCTACAAGCCGCAATTCACGCAATAAATACAACGAGGAAAACCAATAGTGCAATCTATGGTTGCGTTTTATAAGACATTCAAGCTAATACATATAAGAACTTAGCCAGTTTTCTTATCCTAACGCGAGGCACTCAATTAAACAAGAGATGACAAATCAATATTTAATAACTAGGTTTCATTAGATCTAAGCAAACACTAATTAAATTAGCTAGCATGTTATAGCAAAGAAAAGATAAACAATTAATCAAATAATACATAGACATATCGAATGATTAAAGGGATAACTTATCTTTAATGAAACATGAAGTTCAAGGGCTGTAAAAGCCTCACAAAAGCTGATAAAATCGTCTAGGTTATGCCTCTCCAAAGTGTTACATGAATTATGAAAAACATACGAAAGTATATATAGATTTACACTTGTGACGGCGTCACTTGGAAAGTGTGACGCCGTCAGCTCGCCTCCAATTAGGGTTTTGTCTTGTGCAAGTCGCCGTTGTGACGACGTCGCTAGGATGTCTGACGACGTCATGTGATGTCTTGACGCCGTCCTTTGTTATTTAGCTGAGCCGTCTCTTGTTAACTTTGTACAAAATCTTGGTCTTCAAATACACCTGACGCCATAAGGTTATAGAGTCTTCAGATTTATCTAAGGCGTCGCTTGTTAATTCTGAGCCAAAAATCCATCTTTAGTTGCAAGTGACGGCATCACTTGTTAGAGTGTGACGCCGTCAGGACCCCTTTCCTGACAGAATTTGGGACTTGATCGTTTTCTTCACTTTTCTTGTCGTTTTAAGCCCAAAACATGCCGTTTTCCAGATTTTCCATCCCAAGTACCTAAAATGCAAAAAGAAATGATTTAGGGCAATATTTGATCATATTTATACGGTTTTGGCCTTAAATGACCCCTTAAAAAGGTACCAAATAAATCCTCATCAAATATCCCTACACTTGGAATTTGCTTGTCCTCAAGCAAATATGCTTTTATCCTAATCAATTTACAAGTTATGGGCCATTTAACATTAATATAAAAGTAATTACAACATAAAATTGTTCCATGTTAGTCGTAATAAGCACGAAAATTATATACTAGCACCTCACATAAAGTGTTTGGATTCTCACATCTCTTGGGTGTATAAAGTTATATAACATATGGAAACGGGAAATAAAACACTCTCTACCTGTCATAGCACATAGATTACCATAGGCTTGGGAACGGATCATACCTCCACCACTTTGGCGTAAGCACCTAGGATAAACTATCAAAAAGGTCTTTTAAAGGGTTGTAACGTTAGGTGTAAGGGTATGGAAAAACACGGTTTTGTTGGATAAAGGAAATTTTACTGGTGGCAAGTCAATCATCTTAGTCAATTACATGTACAATAAGGCGTTGCTAAGCCAAGACTCGACTCAACTTGCTAACTACTAACTCTTTTTGTATTTTTCTTGACACTTTCTTGACTAAAACAAAAATAAAAGACGGGATGGTAGTCCGTATGTTTTTTTCTCTCTCTCTATTTTTTTTTCTTTTAATCATTTTTTTTTCTTTTTCAATTTTTTTCGATTTTTTTCATACACTCTTGCTGTGCCATCCGAAATAATACATCATTACAAAGGGATTACTTACAACCTCCCTACACTTGAACTTTTGCATAGATAAAAACTAACTAACGACTCGAATTAAGAAAATCAAAATACTTGGAGTACTTTAAACATTAACGTACATATGGGGGATAATAACGCTGACATTCTTCCCAATTACTCCATAATAACTAGTACTTTACCCATGAGTCTCAATCGTCCCAAAACTGTATTTACAAGATATGACTCGACTTAGCAACCATGTAACCAACCAGACAATTAACAAAGGGTTTAACACATAAGTGTAACAATAATGCACTAAAAATGAGTGCATACAAGGTAGGCTAGGGCAATTTGGGTGTACATTTGGGGGTGAATTTTAAACAATGCTCTTCATTAATATTTCGAAATCCACCGAAATATCACGAGAACCGCGAAAAGGATAGGCTCTGAGGGGTGTACTAGGGGTATCGTGTACTAAAAATGAGTAGATCGCAAGGGTGTGGAAGAATTACTTGACCAATGAAGCCAACGTAATTATAAAATAGGTTTAAAACAAGGGTTATCCTAATGCCTCTTACTCCCTCCGTCCCATATTAAGTGTCCATAATGGAATATTGGGATGTCCCAAATTAAGTGTCCAGGGAATATTTTCAACCAATGAGAAGAGACTTTAGTGCATAATAGTGATATTTGATTGGTGGAGAGTGTAGTTAGTGGAATTTCCTAAAACTTTGTGCATTTGGAAAGTGGACACTTAATATGGGACGGAGGGAGTATCATTTAGTTAATCCTAACTACACGAATGTAGTCTCACTAGCGATCTCGGGATACATCACAAACACAAGTTCTAGAATCTATATACTACCGGTGCACTCATAAGCATTAAAGGTGAATGCCTTTTCCTAACAATCTAAAGGCGAACCTCACATTTTTGGGGTGGAAATTTTTGAGTGGAAGACTTTTTTGTGCTAGCTATATAATTCCTATCCATGAGACGCTTATTAAAACTAAAGTTTCACTCCTATATGTTGTAAAAAAATTTAAATTTGGTGCTAAAATCACCCTAACAAGTATCTCTTTTAGTTTATTACACATTTACTAGAAAACAAAACAAATATCAAGCAAGTTATAGTTTCTAAGGTATCTCATTTTACCATCTCTACAATTAAATTGAACATTGTCCTAAATATTCTTGAAAAGTATCAAAGTTATGACAAAGGGAAAAATAAAATAGATGAAAGAAATTAATACTCCCCTGATTTGCTCGGCATAGGCGACGTGAAATATGGTTAAATCCTCCTCCAAAAAAATAAACTTCAATAAGTGCACATCATACTTCATCTTTTATCTTCTTGTCCAATATAACCTGTAATTCACTAAGAAAACAAACACGAAACCTCGCATAAACTCGGCGGTAAACACTGTATATACATAAAAATAAATCCTAGAAAGCAAAGTAAGATATAATGCTTGCAAAATAAATGTTTACAGAATCCTGGAAATCTAAAAATTCTGGAAATTTTCAAAAATTAAGTTCCAGCAGAAAAACAAAATCCTGGAAAATTGTGCTGCTACAGTGCCTGACGCCGTCGGGTTGTGATAAGGATTTATTTGATACCTTTTTAAGGGGTCATTTAAGCCCAGAATCGTATTAATATGATCAAATATTGCCTCAAATCGTTTCTTTTTGCATTTTAGGTACTTGGGACGGAAAATCTGGAAATCGGCACTTTTAAAGCGTATTTGGATGAAAAAGTGAAGAAAACGACGAAGTCGCAGAATTCTGTCAGATATGGAGATCTAACGGCGTCACACACTACAACGTGACGCCGTCACTTGTTGCTAAAGATGGATTTTTGGTTCAAGATTAACAAGCGACGCCTCAAATGAATCTGAAGACTTTATAACCTGACCACGTCAGGTGTTATTTGAAGATGAGAGTCACGTATTAAGCTAGCAAGAGACAGCCCAAACATTTACTAAATAACGACGTCAGACATATCGTGACGGCGTCAGAAGATACAAGGTGACGCCGTCATAACGGTGACTTGCACAAGACGAAACCCTAATCACGGTGAGCTGACGGCGTCACAACCTATAAGGTGACGCCGTCAGAGTTGTAAATCTATATATACTTTCGCATGTTTTCATTAATTCGTGTAACATCTTGGAGTAGGGTTTTGTGAACGATTTTTGCAGCTATTGTGAGGCTTTTACAACCCTCGAACTTCATGTTTCAATAAAGATAAGTTATTCCTTCAATCATTCGATATGTCTATGTATTGTTTGATTATGTGTTTATCTTTTCTTTGCTTTAACATGCTAGCTTAAATTATTTAGTGTTTGCTTAGATCTAATGAAACCTAGTTGTTGATAATTTATTTTTCGTCTCTTGTTTAATTGATTGCCTCGCGTTAGGCTAAGAAAACTGGCTAGTTTCTTATATGGGTTAGCTTGAACGTCTTAGAAAACGCAACCCTAGAGTGCACTATTGGTTTTTCTCGTTGTATTTATTGCGTGAATTGCGGCTTGTAGATCCTAGAAAACTTAATAGACTTTAAGGGTTTTAGGGGAGACTAATATTCATAGAGTTGGGGACTTGTTTCATTCTCACGGGGAACCCTGCATAATCTATCGACCGCTCACTACGAGTTATGTTGATATTGAAACAGGAGACACCGCTCCAGTCTCCGACTACCAAAATTGCACTTATCGAGTCTAGAGCCACGAGATGCATCATAAGATCTCATAGGAACATGTGTTACTTCTACACTGGTTGTTCAACATTAAGGACACTAGTTGTAAACTTATGAGTCCTACGCAGATCTTAGCAATCTGCCAGAACATTTATGAGGGAATTTACAAATGTAATTCTCAGTGATTGAATGGAAACTCCTGCCAGGGTCAACATCAAACAGCCCTGAAAGCAGGTCACTTCGGTAATTCCTTGTGGATTACGCTTAGTGGTCACGGCGGTTTCAAACGGTCTACAGTCGTGGAGTGAACTCCAACGACTCACCTAATCGTTGATTTACTATGGTAGATCTTGTAAGCCCTTTGTGGGTTTTCGATTTAGGAACGGCCTTGGTAAGGATTAAAGAGAGTTTTCACACTATGCTGTTTACAATCTCGAAGTCCGAACCTGTAAGTACCAGACGTTTTATTGCTAACTGTTATATGCAGGAATTCCTGGCGGTTGTAGCTGATTGCAGAAAAGATGCCAATCCATCACCACATGCTCACACTTCACCATCATCGTATTCAAAGAAGTCATGATAAATTGAAAGACCTTCCACACTGCTTCCGCAAACTCTGAAGCTGAAAAATCATGATCCAGAAAAGTGTGAGCATGCAGTCCAAATGTCACACCGAATCACATGGAGGCAATGCTACTACAACTAATGAGCTTGGAGACTTACAGTGGCAGATGATCACAATGAAGGCTCAAAGATCAGAACCTCATATGAAGACAATGTTGCTTGATGACTTGAAAATATATGTTGGATGATGTTCTCAAAGATTCCTCAAAGATCATCCAAGACAAAAGATCTATCATCAAATGCTCACTGCTGATAGCACAAAGATTAAAGATTTTGAAGAATCAAGATCTACGAGCTAGGAAGACATGTTCATCTAATGGAATGCTAAGAATTCAAAATATTATTTCCGGGGTGACCTCTCTTAGGGGGAGATTGTTAGGAATATAAATATTCATCTGAAGACGCGGTCACCCCGAGTACTCATTAGCATTTAATAGCTCGTAGGAATATTAGTATTATTATTATTAGCTTAGTTACAATTAGTATTTGTGGAGTAGGTCGGGTCTTTACCCACTGTCAGCTTACTCTACAGCCCACTCGGGGCACATATGTATCTTTGTATAAATACCCCTCTCCACCTAGGGAGAGGGTTGGAACTCCTCTCACTTTCAACTAATTCAACTTCACTTTCTCTCTCTAGTTCCCAACTTCTCATCTTTTCTTCTCTCTACAATTCGATCCATAACCACAATTTCCATACATATTATACTTTGTTAAAGCTTACACCCCTAATTAGTGCTCTCCCCAAAACTAACAAGCTTTCTGATGAATGCCCTGTATCTGAAGAAGTCTTTTGATAATTAAATGCATTCAGTCTTTAGTTTTCTAACACGCAGCGGAAAATGTAGAACAAACTGTAGACTCGACCTTCTTCAAGATTATTCGTTCGGGGGAATAGAGTATCAACATCTTCATCTCACCAAATGCATCCCAGTTATCTTTCATATGAGAAATCAGCCCGTAACATACACATGAAATGATAACACTAAAGTAACAAGTTGACCCATATCGTTGGTCACGGGTAACTTGTTGAACGTCCTCGATGTACAAGTATGCTTAGAACCATATCATTGGTCACGGGTAAGTTATACGTGAACTTGTTGAACGTCCTTGATGTATACATTTCTCTCCTTCGAAGTTGAAACCGTAGCACCAGGATCAATTAAGAACCGGAAATGCACTTTTCTTTCTCCAGGATAGTTCCATCATCACGGGATTTTACACATTTCTCTCCCCTGCTGGTTACGATTTATCAGAATGAGCATAATGATGTGTACGTGAAGTATTAACTGGAAGCACTTTATCATTAACCATATAGCCCGTGAGAAGATGTAGATAGACCCAATCTACTAATAATACCATTTGAAATTGTCTAACTCTTTATCACCCCCTGTATAAAAAACAACGGCTTTTTGTAGTGACTACTGATGGAGAAAACCCACTATGACGAACTTGAGACTGAAGTAAAATAACCCAAACTTGTGACTTAAACTTGCACTATTGTATGACTAAGAACCTATACTGAGCACTACAACGTAACTCTTTAAAGCATAGGTCATTTCATATACCCATCCAACCATCCTTAACTGTATATGAACTCATCTTGAATTATCCACAGCTTTTTGTGACACTTGAGCACTACAACGTAACTCCTTTAAAGTGATAGCTATACTATGTGAGCACAACAACGTAACTCCTTACATCAGGTATAACTAGACAACTCAAGTCTTAATCATTCTATGCTCTGTGAGCAACCTCAGCTCGAACAAGGATCTCGAAGAATCATGCATCCAACCAACCCCGATATCTTCAAGATACTAAGTACACGTACCCGTGATATTCCACTTCAACTTCAAATAAGTAATAATGAATCATCCTTATAGTCACAGTTGATAACATTCAAAATTTAGCCATTGTCATTTGATTGTGAATTTTGATCAGGATCTTTTAAGCTATACGTGGTAGTTTTGAAGGTGTAGACCAATAATATTATCTGTGATTTTGGTGTGGTCAGTTTGAAATATGCCATAAAATGCAATTCTAAGGATACTGTGAAAATTTGAGTTTTAAAAATTTTTACGCCAAATTTCACCGAAAAAAAATTCAAATTTTGACCTAAAAATTTAAAATTTGGGCCAAAATTTTCACCATTATACCAGAATTTGAATTTAGCGTAAAAATTGAACGTTTAGTCGCTCATGCAATTTTAAGAAACTCGGGAACTACCAACTTTCCAAACTCGGAAAATTTTGAGAAACTCAGAAGATTCTTAGAAAGTCGGTAACTCTTAAGAAAGCCGGAAGATTCTGTACGTAGAAAGTCGACAATCCTTCAAACTCGACAAATTCTTAGAAAGTCGACAACCCTTAGAAAGTCGATAACCCTTAAGAAAGTCGGTAGATTCTGTACTTAGAAAGTCGATAATCCTTCAAACTCGAAGAGAAAGTCGACATATTTCACAAACTCGGTAAAAGTCCAGAAAGTCGACAGATTTCTAGAAAGTCGATAAAAGTCCAGAAAGTCGACAGATTTCTTAGAAAGTCGACAGATTTCTTAGAAAGTCGGTAACACTGAACAAACTCGACAACTCTTCAAACTTGAAGAGAAAGTCGACAAATTTCAGAAAGTCGGTAAAAGTCCAGAAAGTCGACAGATTTCTAGAAACTCGACAACTCTTCAAACTTGAAGAGAAAATCGACAGAATTTCACAAACTCGGTAAACTTCCAGAAAGTCGACAGAATATGCACGTGAACAGTAACCGAATCATAAAAACACACCACAAATCACACTTTTTCACCCCAAAACATCACGATTTGCCCCTGGTTAGCTCTGATACCAATTGTA
The DNA here is from genome assembly GCA_021014915.2 of Artemisia tridentata subsp. tridentata. NCBI lineage: Eukaryota > Viridiplantae > Streptophyta > Magnoliopsida > Asterales > Asteraceae > Artemisia > Artemisia tridentata. The sequence continues at coordinate 199,864,681 of CP139508.1, forward strand.
GGACCGTAAATGTACAAGATTTATGTGATTCGGGAGGTCTTGGTTGGTTGAAGAAGATGAATATCTTTATCTTTTTAGTGAGAGAAAGTAGAGAGATGGTGGAAAATACTCAAAGTTTATTAGATTAAAACAATGAATGAACAATACAAAGTTTTCCCACTCGTGAATGCCCAAAGAAGTATCTCTGAAAGTCATGCATCCATCCAACCTCTAGACTTTGAGATAAATAAGTACACATGCCCGAGAAATGTCACTTCAAAATCAAATGAATAATATCGTACTTCTCCCGTAGTCATTTTTCTTAACCATAATAAGTTTAGTCGTGAACTTTGTATCCCCGTGAAAATTTATAACCCAAAATACCACTCTTATACCAAAATTTATTTAAGCATCAAATCTTAAAATAAATTTCGGATGATAATAGAAATGCCTGCCCTTTTATTATTGATCCATCAGCCCAATTCATCAGCCAGCCCAATTCATAACCATTTTCGGTTCAATAAGCCTAAAAGAAATTATAACCCGACCCAATGAACACACATATAACATGTCTTAACCCTAAACACATTATCCTAACCCTAATTGCTTATAATCCACCCCCTTCTCAACTTATGCCTCCCACAAAATTCAGTCATCATCAAACACTCATATCCAATCTCTCTTCAAACCGATCCAATCAAATCTCAGATTCCATCATAACCATCAAATCGAAGACACCTCCTTCATCCTTTCTCTTGAGAATGAGACACAAACATAGTCAAGAAGCCCACCTATATCTTTCTTGCTCGATCTTTCGAGGTGAATTATCAAGAGAAACGACTACAAGATCATTCGTATGGTCTCGGGTAGGTTTTATGTTGTGTTTTGTTTGAGTGATTTGAGCGAACGAAGATAGAAAATAACTTCATAGTTAATTTTCTTCTCTTTTATGTTCGTATATTAAGGAAGGTTGCTTCCAAAAGGTTCGATGATGATATGTATTCAACTAAAAAAAATCTTTGAGAGATTGGGATAAAGTTGAATAGAATCTGAGATCTATTGTGTTATTTTCCAGTTTAAGTTTGAGTCGAGTTGTTGTTTAAGAAGGATTTATGATATGGGTGTAGCCGTGATGATGGAGTTGTGTTCGAGTCTAGTTGGTGATGGGACTTAGGATAGTTAATGAATTTGGTGTTGGTATAGTGGCGTGTTACTGGTCTTCAGTTAATTTCATTTCCTTTTATTTTTAGAGCATGAACTGATGATGTTATTAATAAACTGAGGTCATTGAGTTGTTGTATTTGGTTTAGTGGTCGTGGTCCTTTCTGCTTCATCTTCAATTCTTTTTCTTTTTAATTACGATCAGAGGTCATAGACCCATTTGCGATAGGTTTGACCCAGTTTGACCGAATTGCGATAACCTTGACCTTATGCCACAATTGCGATAAACACCCATATTTGCGATAAACATACCACAATTGCAATAAAAATCCCAGATTTACGATAAAAATACCACAATTGCGATAAAAATCCCAGATTTGTAATAAAAATACCATATTTGCGATAAAAATCTGACATTTGCGATAAAAAGCCCAGAATTGCGATAGAAGAGGGTTTATCATAATTTTTTTACAAGCAATTGCGATAAAAAGGGGTTTTAACTTTTTGACCAAAAATTTCGGTGAGATTCTGACCAAAATTCCGACCATCTTTTCTGACCACCTATTTGCGACCCATGAATGACCATTATATTCGACCACTTTTCACGGTTTGGACAAACAAAGTCGTACAACTGATTTATGACAAAGAACTGATAACGTGAATATAGATATTACTTTAGCAGACTTTGAAACAGTGAAGAACAGTATGACTTTTGACCATGAGGATACTTAAAAGACTTGTAATAGATCTGTATTTATCGAATGAAACGGAAAAAAAATCCGATGACCGGAAAAAAAATTTCCGATGACCCAAAAAATAGTGATAAAACAGCCTAAAACATATATCGAACCACACAAATCGGTGAAACAATAACAACCTGGCTCATTATACCAATTGCAATGATCAATAAACACTATGAAGGAGGTCGGGGAAACTCAAAATAAAGAGTAAACATGGTAAGATTAGATTAAAGAATGGGGGAGGTGTGTGTGTTTTCTAGAGAGAGAAAGTAGAGAAATCACACACACCTCAATGTTACAATGAGAATCCCAACCCTCCTAGTTGTGACTAGGAGGGGTATTTATACTACAAGACTAGCCTAACTTTCTATTATTGGCTAAACTAGACCTTGTACTTAGAAACTATTGCAATTCCGGAGTATAACATAACTTTAAAGGCTAACAATAAATAACGTTTTTAGGACATTATTTGCATCAGCAATCTCCCCCTTTTTGATGATGACAAAACATAAACTCATTTTAAGTGAAAGATTAATTTTAACAAGTTTTTAGTATGAGTTTATATCCCATTTCTCCCCCTTTTTATCAAAGCAAAAAGATCGCAAAGGCTTCCCCTTGATGTATACTCCCCCTCGTTTGGAGGACACCAAGGAATCGAGCAAAGGTACTTACTACAAAACAAGGTTAGATGACACATATACAATATCTAACATGTAGCAACCAAGACAAATATCCAACCATAAACTAAGAAAAGGGCTAAGAAGCCAAAAACAATAAAGATAAAACAACCATACAATAAGCCCATGCATTCATAATGAAAATGTCATACATAAAGTATGACTACAATATAAACAAAAAAATAAACTACAAGAAGCACACATAAATATTTAGTGACTTGAGAGGCCCTAAGATTTGCTTCTAGTCCAAAAGGGATCCTAACCATTTATTTTTGAAAACTAAACATCAATATATTTAGTTAAATGGGCTAGTGGGAGGTGGAGAGGGTGACATGATTGGAGGTTGTGGGGGTGTCAAGAGATGTTCAACATAGGAGAACATGAAGTGTAGCTCATCTCTCAAAGAGAAGATGAGGTTGCGGTTGTGAAGACAACATAGGCAATTTGCACTATGTATATCAACCGGATGAGGTTGGATAGGTTGGCCCATGATTGGAGATGGAGGTGGTGGTGAGTATGTTGGTGATGGGGTTGGCATGGCATAATCCAATGGAGCATTTGGTGGAGATGGTGAGTTAGGAGTGCATTGGGAAGGTGGTGTTGTGACTTCATCATCTTTGGTGAGATCAATAATGAGAGGTTTGGATGGTGGTCTAACGGTGATCCTAGGTTTCTTGGAGATATGGGTTGTTGATCCTTGTGTGGAAGACATGGTGAATGAGTAATGGAAGGTTGAAGATGAGATGCAAGAGATGCTTGCAAAGGTGAGGCTTTAAATAGGCAAGAGTTGTGGGATTTGAATTAAACTTGGTAGAAGTGTCATATGGTGTAGTGAGGGAATCTTAGGGTGTGTGAGAGTTTGCAAAATATTGCAGGTTTGAGGTTAGGGATGCAGGAATCTAGAGGAAACAGTGAAAATTCGTCAAACAAGGGCACGATACCACTAAATACCGCACGGTACCATTAAATTTAACGGTACCGTGGCCTATTTAATGGTACCGTGACCTGGGAGTCACGAATTTTCCTGTGCTGCCTAGTTCTGGGCAGCTAAAAGGAGTTTTCTAGGTGGACTATTTGTAGGAAATGTTAGTGCCTCAAACCACTAAAGATTAATTTTTCAAATATATCCCATATTTAGCTACTCCTAGCAATTAAAGATTAACATGCAATTATCCAAAATAAGCTATAAGCATGCAATCAAAAAAGAAAAAATAAGCTATCATCCAAGAATAACATAATTTAAAATCATGCAAGGTGATAGAACAAAAGTCAAACATGCAAGATAGTTATGAGTATTAAGCCCTAATATAATTTACCATAGATAAATCCTAATATAAGATAGAAGATCCTATTCTAAGAAGATGAGAATAGTTCTATTGACTTGAGCATACCTACGTTGTTTGGTATGTGTTGATGATTCCTCATTCATCATCACTAGACGAGACATCATAGCAAGATACCGAGCTATCATCATGGTTCCCTTGAGATGATGTACATTCCCAATAGAGAGAGGTGTAGGTGTTTTGAGTTAGAGGAGCCATGGCGTGATTGACAAGAAGGTATTGATTGTTTTGGAGGTGAGGAAAAGAGTGCATGACAAAACGGTATGAACGAGTTAATAACATGCCATAGGGTATCGCCTTATTTAGTCGGCCCTTGACATTGACAATTCTCTTTGCCATAAAGTAGGCAAGATTGTAAGGTTGTTCGGTGACAAGACAATACAACATATGAGCACAACATGCCGGGAGGTGCTCACGGTTGTGAGGAAGACAAAAGACATTTTCACGAATGACTTCTATCCATCTACGTAGATTTGGACGAACTTCATCAACATAGATTTTTAGTGGATCTAAGTCATAAACATGAGACTCATGGAACTCAACTTGACCGTTTTCTTTAAGAAGGCCATGAACTTTTTGAGGAAGACGAATGTGTTCTTTAATCTCACATGGAGTGGGTATGAGGGTATTGTATGGGCCATACTCATGTCGGTGACTAGTGAGGGTTTTGAGAGACCATCCTTCCGTGTAGGCACATTGTCCATGGTTTGAAAGTTCAAGAATATGAGCAAATTGGTCAAGGGTAAGAGAGATTTCTTGGTTTTGTATCGAGAATTGAAGAGACAAAGTTTGATCCTCGTTATGTATGAGCTTAACAGACAAATCGAGGACAGATTAGGTCATCAATTCAAAACAAGCAATCAAATCTGATTTCTTGAATCATGGTTTTGATGTGATCATGGTTGAGAAAAGAGGACTCGACAATTCGTCCTTCATGAAAGAGACGAGACTCAAGATTACGAAAACTTTGTGTGTGACAAGATGGAGTGTTTGGTTCAAGTGATGGTTTGGGAATGTAATCGGCTGTCAATTCATGATCGTAATCAAACATGTGATACATCTTGTTACCTATGAAAAATTTATTAAAAATTAAAATTGGGAATAGTTGTTTTGAAGATACGTGCCTAGTATGTGCCTATATGCAAACCATGTGGAGGTGCGGTAATCTCGACTCTAAAACTAAAAATAATGAGATTACCCAAACACTCCTAACTTCACTTTTGCTCAAACGAATATGTCGAAAAATACATATTAGTTATGTAATTTGATCAATATTCGTGAGATCATGTATGCATGAGAGAACATTTTTAGTTTGTATCAACAATGCACGAAAAATGTTTCATGATCCTAGTTTCGTGAATTTTTTTGAAAAACAGTGGAATTGGGGTGTTTGGCGATTTCAATGTTTTGGCGCCAAGAGTTTTAGTTTGAAATTTTTTAGTGTTAATGACTTCTAATCCAACTTCAAATATCCTAGACATGATTCCTCTTAAACATATTTGATCAAATTTGAATAATAAAAGCAAAGTTTGTACCAAAATGTGTGATATAGGTGGGTTTATGCAAATCTTATGTTAAGGGAATCATGAAGGTTATACATTGTCTAATCCTAGTCCTAATTTCATAAAGATTCAATCAAAATTGAAAAATAATGAGATTACCCAAACACTCCTAACTTCACTTTTGCTCAAACGAATATGTCGAAAAATACATATTAGTTATGTAATTTGATCAATATTCGTGAGATCATGTATGCATGAGAGAACATTTTTAGTTTGTATCAACAATGCATGAAAAATGTTTCATGATCCTAGTTTCGTGAATTTTTTTGAAAAACAGTGGAATTGGGGTGTTTGGCGATTTCAATGTTTTGGCGCCAAGAGTTTTAGTTTGAAATTTTTTAGTGTTAATGACTTCTAATCCAACTTCAAATATCCTAGACATGATTCCTCTTAAACATATTTGATCAAATTTGAATAATAAAAGCAAAGTTTGTACCAAAATGTGTGATATAGGTGGGTTTATGCAAATCTTATGTTAAGGGAATCATGAAGGTTATACATTGTTTAATCCTAGTCCTAATTTCATAAAGATTCAATCAAAATTGAAAAACCCCAATTCAATTTTCATGTATGAACAAACCCTAGACTCAAGATTAAAGAAAATTAGAGTCAAATGACTTACAATTTATATTGAAAAAGTAGTAGTAGTTGATAATCTTGAAAATTAATGCCTCGGATTTGATTTTAAAAGGGTGTAATTGAGTTTTGGGTTGTGAGGTTCGGTTTTAAAAGCAATGGCAGAAATTGGGAAAGTTTAAAAGTGAATAGTGAGGGAAAAGAAGATTGAAATACGGGCTGTATCATGTCCACGGTACCACGGTACCATTAAAATTAATTGTGCCGTGCCACTTTAGTGGTGCCATGATCTGCTGGGATGAGTTTTTGTCCCATTTTGATTTTTGACGAATAAGTCTCGCTGTTTTAGTGAGACTTTTTAACACGAGGAGATAATTTATACCTAATAAATTCTTTTTACGAGAAGAACTAGACTAGACGATAAGAGATGACTTTAATATTTTCGAGGAAATACGTAAGTAGTCATTAGAGGGATACGAGGGATGACTTTAATATTTCCAATGAAATATTTAGATAGTCATAAGATTTACGGAATATGATCCATCATTCCTATACCTAGACGAAGATAGTTGAAGGATTCTCGTTTGAGAGGTTTGGTCAAGATGTCGACGATATTGTCTTGAGAGGGAACTTTCTCAATAGAAATGTTTCCTTTTTGGACGTTATCGCGAAGGAAGTGGTGACGAATTTCGATGTGTTTAGTACGAGAGTGTTGAACGGGGTTTTTGCTCAAGTCAATAGCACCTTTGTTGTCGCACATAATCGGGATGTCGTAGAGATAGATGTCGTAGTCGATTAGAGCTTGTTTCATCCATAGTGCTTGCTGACATGCCTTTCCGGCGCTTACGTATTCGGCTTCGGTCGTGGAGATAGCAAGAGCCGTTTGTTTCTTGGAGAACCAAGAAGTTAGACAACAACCCATGAGGGTACAAATGCCACTCGTACTTTTTCGATCCACATAATCTCCCGCATGATCAGAGTCAGCGTAGACAATAGTTTCTACACCAGTCCCCTTGCGATAGAACAATCCTAAGTGTATAGTACCTTTAACATATCGGAAGATACGCTTAACCGCTTCAAGATGAGTGGTTTTGTGATCCTCTTGGAAGCGGGCACAAAGGTAGACACTAAACATGATAAAACATGATATCGGGCCTACTTGCCATTAGGTATAATTAACTACCTATCATACCCCTATACTTAGTGTTGTCCACAGACTCACCTTCTTCATCTTCCATTTGTTTTATTCGTAGACCAAGGAAGAAATTTAATTCGCCCATCATACTCATCTCAAACTCGTCACGCATGATCTTTGAAAAATCATTGCACAGTTCTGGACAAGTTAAGCCGAATATAATGTCGTCGAGATATATTTGAACAATGATGAGATGTGAATTTCGTTTCTTCGTGAAAAGTGTGTTATCAACCATTCCCATGGTATATTCTTGTTTAAGCAAGAATGCTTTTAGTCTATCATACCAAGCTTTAGGAGCTTGTTGAGACCATAGAGTGCTTTCTTGAGTTTATAAACATGATTCGGCTTTTCAAAATCAACGAATCCCGGAGGTTGTGCAACCTATACCTCCTCGTTGATATAACCATTTAGGAATGCACTTTTCTCATCCATTTGGTATAGTATAAATTCTAAAGCGCAAGCATAGGCAAGGAGTATCCTAATAGACTCTAACCTAGCTACAGGTGCATAAGTTTCATCGTAATCTATTCCTTCTTGTTGGTTATAGCCTTGTGCTACCAACCTCGCCTTATTCCTAGTTACGACGCCATTTTTGTCGAGTTTGTTTCTAAACACCCACTTAGTTCCTATGATGGTTTGATTCTTAGGTGGAGGTACTAGATCCCAAACTTGGTTTGCGGTGAATTGATTTAACTCTTCTTACATGGCAACTACCCAGCTTTCATCCTTTATCGCTTCACCGACATTCTTAGGTTCTACGGTAGATATAAAATAAAAGAAATTACTTTTGTTTTGTGCTTGTGACCTAAGGGTTCTTTGGTTTAGGTTTCCTATGACATTTTCTATTGGAAGGTTCTTGGATTCCTTAATGTTGACAGCTTCGTCAACCTCAACTTTTTCATCCTCAATGTCATTTTCTAAGGTTTTCTTGCCATTGACCTTAATGGCTTCTTCCTCATCTAAGTCATCATCCACCAAGGGTGATGTCTTAGTTGGTGGAGGAATTTCATCGAATCTCACGTTGAGTGATTCTTCGACTTTCATTGTTTCTTTGTTTAGGACAACATAGGCTTTACTATTTTGGGAGTAACCTAGGAAAACACCTTCGTAAGACTTTGGGTCAAACTTGGTGAGGTAGTCTTTTGTGTTTAGTATGAAGCACTTGCTTCCAAACACTCTAAAGTAATCTAGAGTAGGTTTTCTACCTTTAAAGATTTTGTATGGTGTTTTTCCTAAGATTGGTCTAATCATGATCCTATTAAGCATGTAAGTTGAGGTGTCTACCGCATTACACCAAAAATTTTGCGAAATGGATTGTTCATTCAACATCGTTCTACTCATCTCTTGTAGAGTACGATTTTTCCGCTCAACTACCCCATTTGATTGTGGAGTGCATGGAGCCGAGAAATTGTGTGTAATACCATTAGCGTCACAATATACTCCAAATTGCACTTCATTATCAAATTCCCAACCATGATCCGTCCTAATTGAGACTATTGTACAACCTAGTTGATTTTGGACCTTCTTACTAAAGATTTTGAATTCCTCGAAAGTTTGTGTCTTATCCTTAAGAAATCTAGTCCAAGTATACCTAGAGTAGTCATCTACAATTACTAAGGTGTAGTAATTTCCTCCGTAGCTCCGTACGGCGGATGGACCGAATAAGTCCATGTGAAGGAGTTCTTGGCATCTAGAGGTCGAGACCATATTCTTAGCTTTGTGACTAGAATGAGCTTGTTTTCCAACTTTACAAGCGTCACAAAAGTGTTTGTCAAACTTAATCTTAGGTAGGTTTCTAACTAGTTCCTTAGACGTCAATGATTGTATTAAACACATATTGGCGTGACCTAGTCTCCTATGCCATAGAATGGAATTATCATCTATGGTTGCTAGGCAAATCTTATCCTGAGGCTTATTTCCTATTTTCATAACAAATAAGCCATTCTTCCTAACTCCTTTGCCTATGGTCTTACCATTCTTAGTGATCTCACTACACTTTTTGGAAAATATAACTCTACACTTATTGTCAACCATTTGACTAATACTAAGCAAGTTAAATCCTAAGTTATCTACATGCTCAACATTTCTGATAGTGAGGGAGTCTTGAGTAATCGTACATTTGCCTATGATGTTGCCTTTAAGTTTGCTACCGAAAGTGACATTACCTCCATTGTAAACCTTGTATGATGCGAATAGACTTCGGTTACCCGTTATATGATTAGTGCATCTACTATCCTTGACCCATTCATCGGGCTCCAAGTCGATTCCCAAGCATATCTATTGAATAAGACAAAGATTCAAACATTTGGTCCCCAATATCTCATGGGTCCAAAGTTGTTAGTATTAAACATCCCATGCATTTATTGCATTTGGTTAGGATGTTGGAACAGAGGGCAAATTTCCCATGGCAAGTAACTTCGTTGTTGAAGGTTATTCCAAGTTACGGGATAGTTACTTGGATAACTTGGTCTTCTAAAGTTACTTCTCGGTTGAGGAGTTCTTGACCGAGGTTTAGGAACATTTGTTTTTCTAGGTGGAGGAGTCTTTGATCTAGTATCGGGTTTTACAAAGCCAAGCCCAAGGGTTGACAAAGGTTTGTAAAAACTTTTGACCTCCTTTTTACTAGCAACAGGTATTTTAACATTGTTAACTACTATGTGACTTGGTTTAGAACTTAAGTTATTTTTCAGACTCGACTCAGTTCTGTCTTCAGCACCAGACGGTACCACGGTACCACTAATTTTAGTGGTGCCGTCTGTACCTTTAATGGTACCGTCCTCTGTTTTGACAGAACTTGTGGGTTTGACAAATTTTACTTGTTTTGTTTTACTTGTCGAAGCTTTATTTGGATTAAAACCTAGACCCGCACCGTCATGCTCACTATATCTAATATTATCTAACATGTCATCTTGTGCTTTTGTTCATTTTTCAAACTTAATGATCCTTAACGCATTTTTCCTAAGTTCAACATTTACTAACCTAAGATTATGACATGATTCGCATCCAACATCACATTCTTTCCTTTTCTCAAGTCTTTTGACTTGGTCTTTTAGTTCTAAAATTTCCACTTCGAGTTTATGCAAAGTTTCTTTTAGTGTTTTGTTTCTAGTTATGATTTTAGAACTTACTTCACATAATTTATTATATTCATCATATAGTATGTTGTCATCTATTGATGAATTATCATCACCATAGTAAGAAGAGTCGGAATGTACCTCATTTGAAGCTTGAGCCATAAGACATGTTTTGTCGTTGGGCTTCTTCTCTTCTTCTTCACCGCTATCACTCCAAGAACCTCCTACAAAAGCTCTTTGGTTGTTGGTTCTCGGTGGTTTAGGACATTCTCTGATAAGATGATTAGGATCTCCGCATCTAAAGCATTTCCTATCACTCTTTCCTTTCTTCTCATCTCGGTTCTTTTGGAATGACTTCTTTTCATCACGAGGTTGTCTAACAAATCTACCTCTTCTCCTAAAGAACTTCTTAAAATCTCTAACCGCTAATGCATACTATTCGTCTTCACTATCGGAATTCGAACTTTCCTCATCACTAGACTCCTTTTTGGCTTTCAATGCTAGAGATCTAACTTTCTCACTTTTGCCTTTGACTATGTCGGAATCTTTCTTGATTTTCATTTCATGAACCTTCAAGTTTCCTATAAGTTCATCAAGTGATAATGTCGCTAAGTTCTTTGACTCTTCAATGGCGGTGGCCTTTGCTCTCCATTTGGGATGTAGAGCCCTAAGAAACTTCCTAACATAGTTCTTGCTAGAATAACCTTCATCAAGAGCTTTAAGACTAGTAATAATAGTATTAAATCTAGCAAAGGCATTATCAATAGATTCATCTTCCGGAATGGAAAATTGTTCATATTGTTGCACAAGAAGATCTATCTTGTTCTCTTTGACTTGATTATTACCTTGATGAGTGACTAACAAAGTTTTCCAAATTTCTTTTGCTGTGTTACACATAAAAATTCTTTCAAATTCCTATTTCGGCAAAGAATTATAAATCATCATTTTAGCCTTATCATTTTTGGTTAGTTTTCTTTTAAGGTTATCACTTTGTTTATTATAGGGAACTATTTCATCCCTTTTTGTTTCCGGATTCTTTGCAATCGGTTGAAAGTCACTCTCGGTAATAACATGCCAAAGATCAATGTCTTTTGATTTCACATACGTTTCGAATCTTGTTTTCCAATATATACGATTTCAAAAAGTGGTGGTCTTTGCATAGATTGCCCTTCTTGATATTTGTTGAAATCAATTGATCGATTTAAGTTTTAAAATACAATTTATTTTAAAATCTTGCCTGACGTGGCTCTGGTACCAATTGTGGAAAACTAGAAGGGGGGGGGGGGTTGAATAGTTTTACCGGTTTTTCGTTAGTTATAAAAGTTGGTTTGTGAAAAACTTTGATTCAATTCTTTTGTGAAATCAATCAACACCAATATGAACATTAAGCTATACTATCTAACATAACCAATAACTATAAAGAAATGAGATGGAAAGATCAAACTGAGACAACGAGATTTATAGTGGTTCGGTCACGAAGCTCTTCTTCGCCCTACTCCACTCCCCGAATACCTAACTCGAGAGTTCTGAGCACTATGTCAACAAAGCTCCCTTCAGGCGGAGAAAACCGTACAACGTCGCTTATCACAATTTCCGACACTAGGCTAAATTTCGAGTACTAATCTTAGCTAGTACCAATCTACCAAGATCCACACGATCCTTACTAAATCACACAATCAACACACTTCACATGATCTACCCTTGATCCACTTGATCAACACACAAGCATACAACGGTTAGGTACACTGCCTAGAGGATTGCAAAACTTATTGAGGTTTCCGTGAGAGGTAAAACTTCCTTTGAGAGTTTCGCAACACTCACACCAGGTTGTAAACCCTGACGCCGTTAGAATTCACCTGACAGTATTTTTGCTTTTTGTTTCTGGGAAATTTCTGTAAAAATCTTAGTATTAAAACCTGGAACTTCGGCAAAACATTCATTGTGACTCGATAAAAGCATTTGACTCAAACAAACACACAAATATATGCTAATCGTCAATTGTTAACTTTCATGTTCGAATTTGTTCTTTTAAACAAATATGATCTTCCATACACTTATCTTTTTGTAAAATACCTTTACATGCAATTAAGATGAGGTTAAAAACAAAATAAAGAATTTTCACAAAATATTCAAAACATGAAAGATTAAGCAATGATGACAAGACATATATATGACACAAACAAAAATAAAAATCAAACAAACAAACAAAAAGCTTGGGTTGCCCCCCAAGAAGCACTTTTGTTTATTTACGAGTCTTATAGCTAGAATCAAAGTCATGGCCTATTACGTGACTCCATGGTCATCTTCTACCTTGGTTGAATATTCCGGACCAAATTGTAAACATTCTTTGAAAAAACCAAGTATCTTCTTCATCACATAGTCTACACATCTTCTCTTATTTTCTTTGTTCCTATAGTAAACCGATTGCTTATGTTCCTTCTCTAAACTTGACAGTCGTTTAATTGTTCAATCTTATGCGGCATTTGGTAGGCAATCTCATCCATTTCATCTTTAAACCTAACAATCCCTAAGGACGGATCATAAGTCATCTTAGAAGTTTCCACAAAAGGCCTACCTAACACTACGTGAGTCAAACAATAATTAACCGCCGGACTAATATCCTCCACAATCACAAAATCCGTAACATATATGCAATTTCCAACAAAAACATGCATTCCCTTAACTCGCCCTACAAAATTACTTGTTTTTCCCTTATCGGGGTCTCTCCTAGGTGCCAATTGCTTTTTCATAATCCAATTGTAATGTATCCTAGTCATAATATTTATGGGGGACTTAAGGTCAATGTAAGCCTTCCACACATGTACATGCCCGATATTACATGGTATATTTATGTTAGATGGGTCACCTGCTTGGGTGATCGGTAGATTCATGTAATACGGTGGATTAGGGTCATCTAACAAATACTTATGGTATGCAAGTTCATCCTTTGTAGGGAACCTATTAAAGTATTCATTACCTACTTCTCCTTCTTCCTTACTCTCATCATCCGTTGTCTCCTTCCTAGGATCACTACTACCTTCCATTACAATTTCTTGATCTTCCTCCTCACTAATCTTATTTGGTAGTAGTAGAGTAATGGCGTTAGCAAAGTGGAGATGTTTTGATGATGATGGATCCTTGATTTCACTACCCCCACTTGTGTTCCTAGCTAATCTACTTGACAGGGCTATCACTTGGTTGTTGAGAGCCTTTAACAAGTTGTCTATTTTATTTGTCATCTCGCTTTGTTGTTGTTTGAAATCGGCTTCAAACTTGGACAAACGAGCTTCTTGAGATGACATAAAACTAGACACTAATCCTTCAAGATTATTGGAATTGTTGGAAGGATTATTGCTAAAGGTACAATTCGAAGACGAATCGTTTGACTGAAAATGATTAGGTGGATTTGAAAAATTGTTTTGATAAGAATTTTGGTTTTGTTTCCACCTAAAGTTTGGGTGATTTTTCCAAGATGGGTTGTATGTGTTGATGCAAATAATGTTCTAAAAACGTTATTTATATCTTTCGATAACTTCACGTTTTGATGATAACAAAATGTGAAAACACTTTACGTTAAAATTAACGTAAACAAGTTTTTTAGTCGAAAGATCCCATTTCTACGCATATCACTCTAGGTATGAACAAACAAATTTACAACTTGACAAATGATCAAAGAAGTGAATTTGTGTTTAAAACTTCACATTTTTAATGTGACAAAACATTTTTTCAAAAATATACTTTACAAGTTATTTTTGAATTATTAAGAAATGTTTTATTGGAAAAATAAGTTTAAATATCATAACCGCTATTTCCCCCCCCCCCCCAAATCAGCTCCAAACTTCCCCAAATAAGATTTCACCACTAAAAACAAAAAATGGAGCGTTCTTGTCTGGCACGGTACCACTAAATTTAGTGATACCGTATGACATTTAGTGGTACCGTGTCCTCATAACGGCTAGATTTCTTTTGCCTATAAATACCAGCCCTCTTTATAGTTTTTGGGCATCCTTTTTCACACATATCTTTCTGAGTTCAAAACTCTTATCACATCTTTTCTTCTTGATCATTTAGTTTAGTTTTCTTTTGTTTAAAGAGTGATCCAATCATCCAACCAAGTGATCACCTTCATTCCTCTGCTAGTGCAAGAGAAGAACACAAGGTATCAAAGAAGATACAAAGTGTTGTAGTTATAGTTATAGTTAGTGCACTTGTAACACTTGTTACATACTTGTTGTATCCTTGCATACATCAAGTTCATTTTTCTTTTGAGAGTTTGTGAGAGTAGATCATTGTATATTGTCGAGATCTTGGAGATCTCTTGTAGCTTGTGGGCTTGTGTGTTGATCAAGTGGATCAAGGGTAGATCGGGTAGATCGAGTCAAGTGTGTTGATTGTGTGAAGTAGAAAGGATCGTGTGGATCGTGGTAGATTGGTACCAGCTAAGATTAGTACTCGACATTTAGCTTAGTGTCGGAAATTAGGATAAGTGACGTTGTACGGTTTTCTCCGCCTGAAGGGAGCTTTGTTGACATAGTGCTTGAAACTCTCGAGTGTGGTACTCGGGGAGTGGAGTAGGGCGAAGAAGAGCTTCATGACCGAACCACTATAAATCTCTTTGTCCCGGTTTGATCTTTCCATCTCTTTTCTTTATAATTATTTTTCATATCAGTTACTATTGTTTAGTGTTCATATTGGTGTTGATTGATTTCACAAAAGAATCGAATCAAAATTTTTCACAAGTAAAGATTTGAAATAAATTAAAAACCGGTAAAACTATTCAACCCCCCTTCTATTTTTCCACAGTATGAATCACCAAGGGTATTTTGCTCGGGTTTGAAAGTAAACCACTTATCTCCCGCTCCGTCGGTACGCGAGGATGCATAATCTGCAAAAGCTTGTTCGGGGAGTTCCATGCAATCACGAGTGCCATGAGGACCACTACATAATTCACATGAAGAAGTGTTTTTTTCTCACTTGACTTGTTGGTTTAGGAGCTTCGTAGGATTTCATGAGAAACTTGACTTGGTCTTCAAGTTCCATGATCCTACGGTCGGAAATGCTTGAGTTATTAGAAGGCAAGGATATTGCCTTGACTGTTTTGCTCAACTCGCGGGGGTCATTCCAACATTCGTTGTTATAGAGAGCAAGATCTTCTATGATTCCACATGATTCTTCCGCATTCTTGTCATGTAGCTTGCCATCGGCCGCTTGGTCAATGGTTTGCCTTGTGGATTGACTGACATGATCATATAAAATTTGGATTTGAAGCCAAATATCAATGCCAAGGTGAGGGACTTTTTGGAGTAAGTCCTTGAAACGAGTCCACGCTTCGTAAAGAGTTTCACCTTGACGTTGTTGGAACATCAAGATGTCATTCCTTACCTTGGTAGTTCTCCCGGGTGGGAAAAATTGAGTGAGCAAACGAGAAGTGAGATCATCCCAAGATGAGATAGATCCCGCGGGTAAACGCTCAAGCCAATGACTAGCTTGGTTACGTAAAGAGAATTGGAAGAGACGCAATCGCTTTTTCTCTTGAGTTGCAACATCAAGGTCTATGGAATCTACGATTTTAAGGAAATAATGAGATGTTGATTTGGATCTTCGGAACGAAGTCCATGGAATGCACATACACTTTGCACCAACCGGATGGTATTGGATCGCAAGGGAGACACATTGGCTCCTTGGGGGAGCTCAATGGTGTTTCGATAGCCTTGGTGGCTTGGTTTGGAGTACTCACCTAGAGTATGGGCTCGAGGTGGGTCTTGGTGTGGTTGGCCAATGGGTTCAAAGATATTATCATCCACCATGATGGCAAATGATAAAGATTACGAAACAAATGGAACGAAGAAAAGATAGACTACAAGAAAGCTAGTAAAAAGAAAATAAAAATCTCACTTGATAGGAATCTAGTGAGTCGACCTAAACGAGATAGAAATCGAACCTAAGCTATTAACTATTTCCCGGCAGTGGCGCCAAAAACCTGATGTGATAATTGCGAACCCTCGCATGAAGTTTTACAATCCTCTAGGCAGCGTACCTAACCGTTGTAGTATAGTATAGGTAAGTCTCGAGGGATTGATCGTTCTCTAGGAGAATAGTGTCGTTAGGTCAAAATGTATGTCGAGATAGGTCTAGAGTTGAGGGATAATTCTTTTTGTATTTTTATATTTTTTATAAAGCATGTAAAAATCTCGGGTTTTGAAAGAGTGGGCGGAATTAGTTACTAGGTAACTAACTCAAAACTACAATTAAACTAAATTAAACTAAATATGCGAGAAAAGTAAATTGGTGGTAACTCTTATGATAGGTAAAGCAGTGTTCACTTAGACATCCTTACTCCGAAGTTATCTCCTACTGATTTGTTAAATTGTCACGTCCTTGTTTTAATTAAAGCGTTGTATTCCTTAATATTGGTCGTGGGGAGGTGCCGAAGTCCCCAACTCTATGAACATTAGTCTCCCTTAAATCCCTTAAAGTCTATTAAGTTATCTAGGATCCACAAGCCGCAATTCACGAATAAATACAACGAGGAAAACCAATAGTGCACTCTATGGTTGCGTTTTATAAGACGTTCAAGCTAATACATATAAGAACTTGGCCAGTTTTCTTATCCTAACGCGAGGCAATCAATTAAACAAGAGACGACAAATCAATTTTCAATAACTAGGTTTCATTAGATCTAAGCAAACACTAATTACTTAAGCTAGCATGTTAAATCAAAGAAAAGATAAACAAATGATCAAATAATACATAGACATATCGAATGATTAAAGGGATAACTTATCTTTAATGAAACATGAAGTTCAAGGGCTGTAAAAGCCTCACAAAAGCTGATAAAATCGTCTAGGTTATGCCTCTCCAAAGTGTTACACGAATTATGAAAAACATACGAAAGTATATATAGATTTACACTTGTGACGGCGTCACTAGAAAAGTGTGACGCCGTCAGCTCGCCCCCAATTAGGGTTTCGTCCTGTGCAAGTCACCGTTATGACGGCGTCGCTAGGATGTCTGACGCCGTCATGTGATGTCTTGACGCCGTCCTTTGTTAATTTAGCTGAGTCATCTCTTGTTAACTTTTTACGAAATCTTGGTCTTCAAATACACCTGACGCCGCCAGGTTATAGAGTCTTCTGATTTATCTGAGGACTCGCTTGTTAATTCTGGAAAAATCCATCTTCAGTTGCAAGTGACGGCGTCACTTGTTAAAGTGTGACGCCGTCAGGACCCCTTTCCTGACAGAATTTGGGACTTGATCGTTTTCTTCACTTTTCTTTTCGTTTTAAGCCCAAAACATGCCGTTTTCCAGATTTTCCGTTCCAAGTACCTAAAATGAAAAAAGAAATGATTTAGGGAAATATTTGATCATATTCATATGGTTTTGGCCTTAAATGACCTGATGCGCGTGATGTGTCGTTGCGGTTTAGCAGTTTTAATGCCTACTCAAGTTTTAAATTTATATTTAGCCGACTTATCAATAACACACACACTTAACGAGCAGTGTACCCGGTCAGTATGAAGATAATGGTAAGTAGAGTGTCGATCACTAAGAGTGGAACGTATTATCTAGTTATTCTAATCAGTATTTTAATATCCTAACGCAAGGGGGTTTCAGCCTGAGAGACTGGCACAGTTTTGTTTGCGATTAAATAATAAAATAAACAAATAGGCACGAATCAGCAAGTAGCACACACGTACACAGATAGATACTCGAGGCAATAAGAGGGCTGTCCTTGTGATTAAGTAGATTGTCACTTGTTTTATTGATAGCTTTATATGAAGTGTATGTAATTAACCCTTTCTCGTTGGTCCTATTCTCATCGGCGAGTAAACCCTTAATGATTACTTATGTCTAAAAGTTATTCCTAAGTGATCAATTTAGAAACAACCGTGGGAGCCACATCTTGTCCCGCAGTCGGATGCCCGCAAGCCACTAATAAACACAGAGGTTATCAATGCACTAATAAGTAGTAACCAAAGACATCAACATATAAACTTTAATTAATGAGAAAGCAGTTTTAAGGGAGTGCAATCTTTCCGTTGCCACATTACACAAGCCACCAATCTTGATGAATTAAAGTTTGCTAAAACAATAAAACAAAACTACTTAATGAATTAAATACATGCAGCACCTTCTTACAGCTCTTGTATCTTCGATTTGGGTGTGTCTTGTGCTGCCTCTTGACTGAATTCGTCCTCCTGTTCTGCTGTCCGAACTTCGGTTTTAGGGTTTCGAACTTCCGGATCTTTTTTAATGCGTCTGGTCTACGGGGTATTTATAGTTTGTGTCTGAGGGAAGATGCGGCGCATCTACTTAAGTAGATGCGGCGCATGTACTTAACTTCGCGTGGGGTCCAAGATTATAATATTCAGGAATATTCGTACACCGCCAGAAGATGCGGCGTAACTCTTGATTAGATGCGGCGCATGTCCTCTTGTATCTTGGATCGTATCTGGTGATATCTTGATAGAGATGCGGCGCATGTCGAGAGTGAGATGCGGCGCATCTGGAGCAGATTAGTCTTGATCTTGTCCATTTCAGTAGACTTTCACTTTATGCACGTTTTGCTCCATAATTAGTCCAAAATAGCTAAGTTTCACCAAATGCTTGTTTTTACCTGAGAATTACAAAAGTAAACAATTAAGTATCAATCCTCATACATAATATAGTAAAACAAGTCAAATTAATAGGATAAATGATAGTAATAAAATGTACTTATTTGAGTTCATCAAATATCCCCCCACTTGAACTTTACTTGTCCCCAAGTAAACCTTAGAATTTCATTTATGAAAATGTATCCTAAAAGATGTTAGGATTTATTTTTATATTTAAGCATGTATTCATTTATTTCATAATCACACAACTAAACACTTAACGAATTAGAAGTAAAATAAAATAAGTCGATAAAAGCAAATCTAATCGTTTAACTGTCCAGTCGCGACGAATATTCTATCATAAGCTTGGCAAGTATACACATCTCCACCACTAAAGCTAAGGAATAACAAGTCTAAAGCGGTAAAAAGGGTTTTTAGGCTTAAGGGTTAATTATTCTTAATCACTATCGATCTCAAATTCCAGAAAAGGCGACAAAATCACAAATACATGATCGAATCCACGAACACGATACTTGCAATTGCTCAAATCCTTAACTCGAATAGGCTAAAGATAGGTCCAAACTTCACCAATAATAATATATCAAAAAGGGCGACAAAATCATAAATACATAGCCGAATCCACGACTACGATACTTAAGATTGCTCAAATCCCTAATCTCAATAAATCAAAGGTTCGGTTGGATAAAGAACAATACAGGGTATGGATAATATTTGGGATATAAATTGGTGTAAAAATAAAAATAAACAAAACAAAACAAATAAATTAAAATCCTAAGTGTGGTTAATCACTATCCCAACCATCCCATGAATAAGACTCATATCATTGAATAACTCACGCTTTAACACTTGAAACACACGCTTTAGGTAGACACGAATTATACTCAACAAAATCTTAATCAAAGAATAAACCTTAATCGGCATTCCCATAACTGCCAATTCCCATTCAATCCATAGATATAATACAACAAATAGTGGTGATATCGACCACTTACATAACTCTACATCGTTGGTTTAACAAACTTCCAACTTTTTTTTTTCTTTTTTTTTTTTTTTCTTTTTCTTTTTTTTTTCGATTTTTTTTTTTTTTTTTTTTTTTTTTTTTTTTTTTTTTTTTTTTTTTTAACTTGAAACATAAACATAGATGTGTAAAATTTCACCACATCACTACAACTTTCTTTCCGGATAATTTTTTTCATACTTTTCATACTTTCAGAAATAACGGTAATAGTGAAAGTAGTAAACACACGAAAAATAAACTCAAAAATATACAATATTTACTTTCACTCCAATTTGCATTGTGCAATTTCCCGACCTAACCATAGATAATGAATTACGCACGCGAACACAGGTAATGTAAGGAAACATACTCTGCCTATAGCAATTAACCAACCACGGATTCTAATCTACAGGGTAGGCTAAGGTGTAAGGGTGTAACGAAACATTTTAAACATAGGTGTAAGAAACGAAAGGAATGGCTCTGAGGGTTTTTCTAGGGGTATCTTACTCTAAAAATGAGAGTAACAAAAGGGTTTATACGGGGGTTAACTAACCAGTGTAGTTAGTTAAATAACACATAACATATATAGGCTTTTTGGTGTAATCCTAGAATTTTACCAGGTTAGACAAGTCATTCCAATTATATAAATAATACTCATTATGGTGGTCTCGAATAGTATACAAGCCAAGTTCTAAAGTTTACAAGTCACCGGCACACTCATAGATTTGTGAATTTTGAAAAATCACAATTTTTGAAAATAACGTCTTGTGTGCAGTTATGTAACTTAGATCTTAAACAAAAACATGCTAAAAAATTTTTAAGTTTGATATATTAAGCACATTTTAAGCATAATTTTTGAAAAAGTAGGACAAGTAAGTGTTAAGTGTTCTAATTCTCCTATCCCCCCACTTAAGTTAAACAACGTCCTCGTTGTTTGTATAAAAGGTTAAAAACTGGAAAATAAAAGAATTAGAACGGAAAAACTCCCCTGAGATTTGCTCGGTATGATCCTCCATTAGTATAAGAGCAAAAATCATCTTTCTTGTGAATTAGAACGTTAAAACTTCATACTTGATGTATCCACAGGAAATCCAGGAAACTATAATACCACCAACACTTTAAAACACACCTAAGATAAGAAAGGTTCAACTTGCATAACACATTAGTAGTTAGGAAAAATAAAACTTAAAAATTAAAACCGAAAATCATCAGGTCAGTCGATGCGCCGTATCTTATTGAAGAAGATACGCCGTATCGAGCCTGGAATAAATACTGATCAGAATAAAGATGCGCCGCATCCTTAACCAGGGATGCGCCGCATTAAAATAAACTGATAAAAAGTCTTAAAGTCGAAAATAAAAATGCAGAAAAAATAAAATAAGATATGACCATTGCAGAGGATGCGTCGCATCTCAGGACTGAGATGCGCCGTATCTTCGTGCGGCCTGGACTGACTCGACACAGAAAACAGAATAATAAAAGATAAATCCGGGTTGTCTCCCGGTAAGCACTTGTCTTTATTCCAGAGTCTTCAAGTTAGACTCACGTTCAGCTCAGCAATAAGTCCTTGTCACGGTCCATCCTTCGTCCTTCTGAAACAATCACGAAAAGCATCAGTAGGGTATGCTCGAGAAAGTAATATATCAGATAATTAATAACGAAAACGGAATACGAAAAATTAAAGTTACTGATATCTGCAGACGATGCGCCGTATCCAAAGAGTTGGATACGCCGTATCTTATAATCGTTAAAAATTAATCAGACTTTATTCAGAAAATAGATACGCCGCTTTAGAATTTAAGAATGCGCCGTATCGAATTAATTAATCAAAAATCAACTTATCCAATTAAAATTAAATGCGTCGTATTAACGAAAGTTAATGCGCCGTATTTTCGTTACGTTTAAAAATAAAAGATTTTTGATTCAGTAAGATGCGCCGTATCGACAGAGATCGATACGCCGTATTTGTTTAATAATTCGCAAACTGTTTTTAATTAAAATAATAGATACGCCGTATCTGCGAAAGCAGATGCGTCGTATGGCGTTAATGTTTTAGAAAAAAAAATTTTTTTATCAAAAATAGATACGCCGTATCTGCAAAAGCAGATGCGTCGTATTACTTTATCGCTTAGAAAAATTTTCTTATTAAAAACAGATACGCCGTATCTTGGGGAAAAGATGCGTCGTATCGAATTAATTAAACGCGTTGTATATAAAAAAAAATTGAACGCAATACGCCGTATCTGAGAAATCAGATGCGCCGTATCGTTTGATTTAGCACAGTACAACGATAGCAGAACAGAAAAATACGAAAAATAAAAATAAAAATTAAACACACAAACAAAAATAAACACACAAAAACAAAAATAAAAGCAAACAATTAACACACAATACAACAAATATGCAAAATAGTACAATGATGCAATTAATCTAATAAAAAGAAAAACCTAATTAAAATACTAATCAAATTAACAGAAAATAACAATTCACTCCCCGGCAACGGCGCCAAAAACTTGATGCGCGTGATGTGTCGTTGCGGTTTAGCAGTTTTAATGCCTACTCAAGTTTTAAATTTATATTTAGCCGACTTATCAATAACACACACACTTAACGAGCAGTGTACCCGGTCAGTATGAAGATAATGGTAAGTAGAGTGTCGATCACTAAGAGTGGAACGTATTATCTAGTTATTCTAATCAGTATTTTAATATCCTAACGCAAGGGGGTTTCAGCCTGAGAGACTGGCACAGTTTTGTTTGCGATTAAATAATAAAATAAACAAATAGGCACGAATCAGCAAGTAGCACACACGTACACAGATAGATACTCGAGGCAATAAGAGGGCTGTCCTTGTGATTAAGTAGATTGTCACTTGTTTTATTGATAGCTTTATATGAAGTGTATGTAATTAACCCTTTCTCGTTGGTCCTATTCTCATCGGCGAGTAAACCCTTAATGATTACTTATGTCTAAAAGTTATTCCTAAGTGATCAATTTAGAAACAACCGTGGGAGCCACATCTTGTCCCGCAGTCGGATGCCCGCAAGCCACTAATAAACACAGAGGTTATCAATGCACTAATAAGTAGTAACCAAAGACATCAACATATAAACTTTAATTAATGAGAAAGCAGTTTTAAGGGAGTGCAATCTTTCCGTTGCCACATTACACAAGCCACCAATCTTGATGAATTAAAGTTTGCTAAAACAATAAAACAAAACTACTTAATGAATTAAATACATGCAGCACCTTCTTACAGCTCTTGTATCTTCGATTTGGGTGTGTCTTGTGCTGCCTCTTGACTGAATTCGTCCTCCTGTTCTGCTGTCCGAACTTCGGTTTTAGGGTTTCGAACTTCCGGATCTTTTTTAATGCGTCTGGTCTACGGGGTATTTATAGTTTGTGTCTGAGGGAAGATGCGGCGCATCTACTTAAGTAGATGCGGCGCATGTACTTAACTTCGCGTGGGGTCCAAGATTATAATATTCAGGAATATTCGTACACCGCCAGAAGATGCGGCGTAACTCTTGATTAGATGCGGCGCATGTCCTCTTGTATCTTGGATCGTATCTGGTGATATCTTGATAGAGATGCGGCGCATGTCGAGAGTGAGATGCGGCGCATCTGGAGCAGATTAGTCTTGATCTTGTCCATTTCAGTAGACTTTCACTTTATGCACGTTTTGCTCCATAATTAGTCCAAAATAGCTAAGTTTCACCAAATGCTTGTTTTTACCTGAGAATTACAAAAGTAAACAATTAAGTATCAATCCTCATACATAATATAGTAAAACAAGTCAAATTAATAGGATAAATGATAGTAATAAAATGTACTTATTTGAGTTCATCATGACCCCTTAAAAAGGTACCAAATAAATCCTCATCAGACTTCCCACCGGAAGTATCAAACCCCAACTAGATCTCCAACGATCTAGGTTTAGTCACCATGAAACAAGACTTCCCTTACAACCAAATTGAATGAATAAGTTTGATTGTGTAATCAAGCCCTAACCTAACCTAGAGACTCGATTCTAATAGAAAGGGTATAGATAAGAAGACCCTCGACACAATCACAAGAATGGATTAGGTTCTTGTGATTCTTCCCTTGCAAGAGATGTGTTCTTTCAAAGATGATATGTGAAAGATTAAGAACACAAGATAGAATTAGAGGTTTGAAAGAATAGAAATTAGAGAGAAAGAATGAATGGCAAGGGGTGAGGAATACAAGAGCCAAGGGTGGGTATTTATATGCCAAAACCCCAAATCAAAAAATTCAATTCGAGGCTGGCGCGTCAGAGTGCCAGTAGCGCGCCAGAACCCCTGAATTGATTTTCTTGGGGTTTTGGTCTTTTAAATACCCAACCTTGCTAAACCCCTAATTGTACTTTGCACTTTAGACCTTTCTATTATTCATCCTCAAGGTCAACCAACTCAAATAGCCATTTGATAAAAATCATTTTGTGAAGTGTTTAAGTAAAACCAATTATCAAAGAGAGAAAGAGGGGGGATAATTGGATAGGGGTAGAATGGATAATCCTCACATGGCATAATTAAGAGAGAAAAAAATATGTCATGGAATATTCCTTTCTTGGAAAGGAAGTGTAGATGTTGTGTTAGAGGGAGAAACGGAAAAAATTTTAATTTGAAATTCAAATGTTATGAGAGAAGGAAGTGAGAGAGTGAGGTTAGGTTGGAAAGAAACCATGGTTAGGTTAGGAGAGTTGAGATAGAATGAGATGAGTTGGAATGAATTAGAGTAAGCTGGCTTGATGTGATAGAAGGGAGCCTTTGGTTTGAAATTCAAATTTGAATATGAAGTGTGAGAGGAGAGAAGAGCGAGGAAGGCTGTATGTGAGGAAGGTGAGTTGTATTGGATGTGAGAGTGATGTGATGGGGAGCCTAAGGCTTGGATTCAAATTTGAATGTTGTGAGTGAGTGATTTGGCAAGTGTGTGAGGGAAGGAAAGGAATGGGAGAGGAGTGTGCATAATTTGAATTTAAGAGTGATGATGAGAGTGTAAGAGAGAATGAGTTGTAAGGATGTGATGTTGAAGTGATGGGGAGCCTTTGAGATGAATTCAAATTTCAAATGGTTGGATAAGGTTTTGTGTGTGGGGGAGAAGGTTTGTGAGAGGATGTGTGTGAAGTTTGAATTCAAAAGGGTTGTGTGTGAGAAAGGCTCCCTATCACTTCAACATCACATCCTTATAACTCATTCTCTCTTACACTCTCATCATCACTCTCAAATTTAAATTACACACACTCCTCTCACATTCCTTTCCTTCCCTTACACACTTGCCAACTCACTTACTCACAACATTCAAAAGGGTTGTGTTTGACAGGATGTGTGTGAAATTTGAATTCAAAAGGGTTGTGTGTGAGAGTAGAGAGTTGGAGAAGAGAGTGAATAGGAAAATGGGTGATGTGTTTGAATTGTAGTGGTTGAGAGGGAATGTGGTGAAAAAGAGAGTGATGTGAAGAGTGTTGGAATGTCGGGGGACAAAGGTACAATGCAAGTACAAAGAATATTAAGGGAATGTTGGGGATAAGATTTAGAAGGATTTTGAAATGATTAGAAGGCTTATTTGGTGTAGAAGATAATCAAATGATTAATTAAGGCTTAATCACATTGTCATTAAGAAATAAAAGAATTGACAATAATGATTATGGGTTGTGTATTGGATAAGTAAATCAAAGGTTACTCATAATCCCAAATAACTCAACGTCGAGTATTCATAATATCATAATTCGTGAATTTCCATAACTCGACGTAATCAATAATCATCTTGATGCAAACAAGCTAAGTGTTTTGCATCATAGTAAAGCATATCCCATAACAGGAAAGGATGCGTTTACGCAAAGGGGCCTTTGACTTTTTTGACCAATAAGGGAGTAAACCCGTGACGTGATTAGAGAAGACATAAACATGGATTATGGTCATATGAATGCTTTCACTTGATGTCACTTGAAATATATGAGTTTCCTAGGTTTAGAAAAGCCTTGGCTATAGGCGTTTAATAGAATACTTGA
Organism: Artemisia tridentata subsp. tridentata; assembly: GCA_021014915.2. Taxonomy (NCBI): domain Eukaryota; kingdom Viridiplantae; phylum Streptophyta; class Magnoliopsida; order Asterales; family Asteraceae; genus Artemisia; species Artemisia tridentata. The sequence continues at coordinate 199,890,629 of CP139508.1, forward strand.
GTTGGCGTTTTGTCAGAAATGGGAGGTTGTGATTTTGGATCCCTCTAATTCTAAAACCCGTTTCGAGTGTTCCTAATGAAGCACATATCATATTCATACCTGTATTGAAAGATCCACATTTGTCGGGTAAGGGGAAAGCCGACTTTCAAAAACCGTCACGACCAATACAGTGGCCTAGCGCGCTGCCTGCGCGTCGGAGCGCCAACAGTGCGCCAGACCCAACTATTGGGTCATTTGGTTTTTTTCTAACGTTTGTGATTTTATGTGTAGGACCTTATATTAACTCTATCACGTAAGCTCGTATGGTATGGTGACAACAAGATATGTATGTTAACTTAGAGAGAGAAAGTAGTGAGATGGAAGAGAGAAATCTTATTAAGAAAACATACACTTACACCTTGAAGCACACCTCACAAATGAGGTATATGGTGCTATTTATACATAAGATGATGGCACCCTAATGGGCTTGGCCATGGGCTTAGTTTGGATTGGATTGGACTTAGATTCTAACTTAACTAAATGGACTAGCTTATCATGACTAAAAATCTATTAGCTTAAGTCCAATCCACGAGCCTTTTGACTAAATATTACATTTTCTAAACACGTTTACAAAGTTCATAGATATAGAATGACCATCACTTTTCTTTAATGTTAACAATCTTCCCCTAAGGGGTGGTCATTCAAATGATGCTCCATGTGATTAGGTCTTCTATCTTCTTTGTCTTGAAATTTGTGTGTCTTTGTAGAATAGTCTTGATTCTTCGTTCCTTCATGCTTTGTGATCTTTGATTAATGACTTTTAATCGTTCTTACCTTTGATCAACATCTTTGTATGATTTATTGTGTCATCTTCTCCATCATACTCATACTTCTTGAAAATATGTTGAACTTCATACTTATGTCATCCTCACTTGATTCATGAACTTGTTCTTGACTTCTTGATTAGCTCTTTGACTTTGACGCAACTCTTTGTCTTAAACTTGATCTTTTTGCCTTGAACGTTCTTCACTTGAGCTTGTTGAGGATGAACTTCATAAGTATGAGAATGTGGAGGTGAAGAAATTGATGAATGAAATGATGGTGGTAAACGACATTTCCTCCAAGGGACTATTATCAGTACCTGCATAGAAATGTTGGTTGAAATCACCAGTCGATCATCGCGGACTTTTCTTAGAGAATAGACCACTACGATTGTTTTACTGATGAATGTCTTGATTCCATTCACCTTGGTCGGGCACATCAGCCGTCCGAATCCCGTTGAGGGACAATTATCAATACTATGGATAAAATCCAAGTATAGACCCACGTCTTAAGGACTCGATTCGTGAAAGGAATCTCCTTGGCGGGATTTCCAGCACTTACAGGCTCAGACTTCGAGAGAATTAACAGCATAGTGTGAAAACCCTCTCTAATCCTTACAAAGGCTGTTCCTGAATTGGATACCCTCAAGAGGGCTTACAACAGATATACCGAAGTATACCAACAATTCAGGTGAGCCGCTGAAGTATACCGAAGTATCACTCCACGACTATAGACCATTTGAAACATAGTAACAACCATCATGTTGTATGTGGCAAGATCCGAAGATCCCATAAAGACTCTTATACAACTTGTGTCCTTTTTGGCGAACGCAAGTGTATGCATAAGAAAGTGTATCCTAAGAGATCTTTTGATGAATCTCATGGCTCTAGACTCGATTACGTGCGTTTTGGTTTTAGTCGTCGGAGGCATGGAGCAGAGGGTCTCCTTTTCATTATCAACACATCTCGGAGTGAGAGGTCGATAGATTATGCAAGGTTCTCCATGAGAAATGAAACAATTATCTTTTAAGAGATACCCGAGTGGTTAGGAGGGGTTGTGCAGCGCGTCACTGGGTCCATGACGTCTTGTCTTCAATACCGGCATCATCTTTGTGCTAACCGATAGCAGATGTATTTACCCGGTTTCTGTTCCTAAGTTTATTGGAGGGCAATTTCTTCACCCTTTCATAGACTTTTCTTTTTTATTCTTCAACCCCTTCTTTCCCCTTTCATCTCTTTACTCCTTTTTTCAATCATACCTAAGGACTTCTAATTCTAACTTATTGGAATTGTCCTTGGGTAGATCCCTCCGGCTCTGGCGGATCATAGTACATAAACCTAACCATAATCACCTTATTACTACATGATTATCCTAGGTTCATTGATCACATGCCATAAAACCTTTTGTGAAAATCTCTCAAAGTGTTTATAATTATAAGATATATTTTGTTAACACTTTGAGAGTTTTGTATTTTCTGAAATACTCCCCCTTCACATGTGATAATGAGTTGTAAGATAGATTTACACATGTTGGGTAGAGTTTGCTCTTTTGAATTGATCGATTTTCAGTGAACATGACCGATTCGAGACACGCTTACATCACTAGTTAGACTAGCTTGAAATTATTACCCGTCCTGGTCACGTTCAAAGAAAGTCTCTCTAAACGGTACACTCTACTTAGACAAGTCCTATTCGAGACACGCTTACATCACTAGTTAGACTAGCTTGAAATTATTACCCGTCCAGGACAAGTCTTTTTGATTACTGACATTTAAGCTTCGTCAATTCGTTGGTAATTTCTGAGTTGAGCTCTTTTGAGATTCAACTACGATCTTTAAACATTTTGATCACATTTTAATCACATATTCTCCCCTTCAAAAATAGCATATTCGTGATGTTTTTTATATCAACTGATTAATAGAAAAGCTTTTGGAGAGATAGACGGATTTGTTTTGCATGAGATCAGAACATTTTTTGCTTTTATACTCCCCCTTAATGAAAAACATATTTCATATAGAAATTTTAAAATCAATTAAGGGTTTGGAGGGAGTTATCTGGAGCACTCATTTGAAAGGTTTTGAAAATCCTTCTTTTGAAAAATCTTGAAGAGGTGCTCAAGACTTGCTGTTTGAAAAACGACTTTTTGTTTGAAATATTTTCGTTTGTTTATACTTGAACATTTTGAAAAGGATTTCGTCTTTGAAAATACGGGTCATGATCTGAAATAATCAGAAGCCATCATTTAAGTCCGGGTTTCGTACTGAAGTATACGAAAGCCATTGTGAATAAATTTTTGAGAAACGACATGTTTTAGAAAACTCTTGCTTAAGCATCTGTACATGTCCGTATCATTGTTGAATGACATTTCTAGATACATATAGAATATCGATTATACGAGAGACATGTCGTGAGAAGAATATTTTTGGGGTTTTCAATTTTATATAGTTTTTTTGTATTTTTGAAAATTTTCTATTTTTGTATTTTATTTTTTTTATTATAAAAGAAATGGAAAATCAAAAATAGAAGATTGAAAGAAGGGTTTTGAAGAATTTACAGAATTAGAACCCTCTGATGAATTGGGTTCAGAGATAGTTGAATCACCTGCAACCAAAGACGAAGAGGTTTCACAAATAACAGTGTTAGAAGTACATGAATCATCACTCTGAGGGTGTTGACTATCAACGGTTGTAGTGGATTCTACTTCCTTTTGGTGATTATCACTATTATTTGTCTTGGTGCAAGTATCAAAAATCTTTCCTGTGGGAATCCACCTATGACCAACTGTGTTAAAAACTTTTCCCGTGGGAATCCACCTAAGGTAAGATCTAGACGTAGTTTTCTTATCAGATGCAGCGGAAATCTCAGTTTTTGAAAAACTACATCCTGTAGATATCCACCTATTAGGTTTCTTATCCTTTTTCTTGTTGTCAACGTGTTTGTTTCTATTTGGTGTCTTAGTGGATTGTGCCTTGACACTTGAATTTCCTTTCTTGAGAAATTGTGCGATACGTGCATCGTGATTAGCTGAAAAGACACATTTTTGACATGTAGGACAGACAAATTCAACATTCTTGTTTAAAACAGCAACCTTAACTTTGTCACTACAATCATTTGGAAATTGTTTGTTGTTCGAAGAGAAATCTGAATGCTTAGTATTGCATTCTACGTGCATAGCGTTTTCTTTTGCGCAACTACTCTTAGATGCAAGCCAATCCCTAGTTTTTTGTTGAGTGCTCCTAGGTAATGGTTTACTACTACTAGCAGAGCCTTGGAATCCTATAGAATTCATCACCCTAGGTTTTGCACCTAAAATTCCATCTTTTCGAATCTGTGCCTTTTTACTAGCTTCTTTAAGATAGTGATTGTGGACCATGTCGTTAGAACCAACAGATTCGTTAACAGTTTTTGTGGTCACATTCGGTGTACTATTCCTAGAAAGGCCAGGTGTAATGTTGATCCCAGTTGAGCTATTGATCTTGTTAATTATCTTAGATATAAATCTAAAATAATAAGTATAGAAACTGTTCTTGAATGATTATTAAACACTATGCGGTAACTAATGTTTAATCTTAAGAAGAATTATTAATGAACAATCGAATTCTCAGTAAACACTTCAATATATTAATACGGTTACTCAAAAGTAACAGGGTTACAAAAACCTTAAAGTGAATCGACTTAGCAATAATACGTATGCTAAACTCTAACCCTAGATCCTCCTGTTATAGACTAAGGAGTCCTAGTCGGTTTACAATAGCTTTCTATACAAGAATAATCTTTTCGTATCTATTCTATAATTATCCAAACATACTATACATAGTTATCTAATAAGCAGTAGAATACTAACTCTAGCAGTAGTATCTTCGATGCCTAGCAGTAGTATCATCTTAGCTTATTTTCTTGATCTCTTCAGTAACTCCAGTAGTAGAATAAATACACCAGCAGTAGTATGATTAAGCCCAATAGTAGAATCATACTTAGTGTATTTTCCATTAAGATCCATGAGCAGTATTATCCAATCTGAAGCAGCAGCATCTTAAAACCTAACAATCCTCCCCTAAACTTGATATTTTCTCCCAAAATCATCAAGTTTCTTTTAAGCCTTAAACCATCACCAGGAGGATGCTTCCAAACACTTACTTCTTCTTGTTCATCTTAGTCCTAAAATTTTCCCCATAGAGTTGTCTTTGCATCTTTCTGATAAGATCAATAACCATTTGATTCCAACGATCTACATGAAGTTTAATATCTCCATCAACCATCATCTCAAGTGTAGACTTAGTCAGAGGGTAATCCTTTTCTACCAGCATGTACATTTGAAGTCCTCCTTGCATTACTACATTGTGAAATCCACATGACTCATACAATCTCCAAAGAGTAAGTTTAGTACTTCTGCCCTGTTCCATCCATACTTTGTCTTCAGCATAAACTTCAAACATGATCTTTAGATCTCCCTAGAGTACTCTATCCAACTCATCTTTAGGCCTTGAATCTCCATACTTTTCTTTGATTAATCTCCACAAGGTCTCTAAATCTTCTCTATTAATGTTTCTGAGTAGTTGAGAAAATGACACAAACCTTTGAGATTTTCCACCAGTTTTGTATATCTCCCACCAAGTAATCTTTCCTTCATATCCAGCTTTCCATCCAATGATAGGAGCTCTTGATTGCAAAGGAACAGTGTCAGCAAATATATCATCATCATTATCCACAATTCTAGTCATTTGTTGTAACTCAATTGTTTCCTTGTAGAACTGCTCTGATTGCTCTGTTCTCTCTGTTTCTTCACTCTCAGACTCAGAACTTTCCACAACTGCCTTAGACTTATTAGATTTTCTTTTCTTCCTTCCAACACTTTTTAAAACTCTTCCTGTTCTCTTCACACCAGTACCCGAAGTCTCTTTCTCTTCTTCCTTCACAGCTTTTTCTTCAACCTTCTTTTCAACATCAACCTTTTCTATTACTTTTTCTTGTTCAACCTCAGGTTCAATCTCAGGTTTCTCCACCTTCTTAAACCTCCTTTTAATAATTTCTTTTTCAAGTTCATACCTCATTGGCATGAAATTCTCAAATTCTCTTTTAGCATTCTCAAACTTCTTTTGAACTTCATCATCTGTATATGGCTTCAACTGCACAAGCTTCCATCCTTTCATATTCTTCAAGTAATACTCCTGAAACTTTCTTATTTGCTTGACAGTTGGTGGTCTGAGTAGCTTTTTCTTCTTTCTCTCAGCAAGAAACCATTTCTTTCTTTCAGCTGTGAATTTCTTTAACCATATATCCTTTCCTTCTTCAGTAAAGGTTTCTTGTATTTCCTCCTTAACTTGCTTCAACAACTCCATGTCTGCTTCACACCTTATCCTCTCCTCATCCCAAGCATCCAATACAGCTTTTGTTTTGGCCTCATCTTCAACATGTTTTCTTTGTCTTTCAAGTTCTGCTTTATTTTCTTCCTCATACTCGGCTTGATATTTCCTTGCAGCTTCTTCATTATACTTTTCTTGAAGATCTTTTGGCCAGTACTCAAAGGGAACTTCAGCAGGATAAGATTCAGATTCTTCAACCATCTTGCCTTTGCCTTTTCCAGAATATGTATGAGTTTGAGTAGGTTTCTTGGAGGGGATAGGTTCTCTAATTGTTACACCTTTAACAGGAACTCTTGGAGGTGGTGGTGTTACTTGCTTTTGTTTTGATTGTGGTTCTGGTTGGGATTGTGTTTTAGTTTGTGGTTCAGGTACTTGTTTTGGTGTTGAGGATTTTGTAGCTTTCAGTTGTAATATAGCATGAGCCAAGCTAACATCATCATCAATTTCCTCAGCAGCAGAATCAACTTTAGTCTCAGCAGTAGGAACTTGCTCTGACTCAGCAGTAGCTTCTTTAACCTTAGCAGCAGAATGTTCTGATCCAGCAGCAGAATCATCTTTAGCTATCTTTTCAACACTTTCACCAGCAGTAGCTTATTGAACTTGAGCAGCATTATTACCCAAGCTTTTAATAGCTTCCACCATAACTTCAATATGCTTGATAACCTCCTCAGGCCCCAAAGTCTTTAAATTTTCAAGTACACCCTCATTTCCCTCTTTATCAGCAACCACAAAACCATCTGTATTATCACCACTATCTATTTCCATCTCAACAGCAGTACTTTCTTCATTCAAATTCTCAGCCTTCCCTGAATCCTTGATAGCCTCCACTGAAACCTTGTCCACATTCCTCCCCTGCTTGGGAGCATCCTCCCCCAAACTTTGGTCTTCAGAAGAGCTTACCCTTTGTGCTGTTCTCACCTTTTGCAATCTTTTGAATACCCTGGTTCTGGACCTCTTTTGACCTTCCAAATGCTTCACTCTCATCTTCAAATTTTTGACTCTTTGTGTGAGATCAAGAACTTGGGCCTCCAAATTGGTACACTTTGTCATCAATTCCTGAATAAGTTTCATGCTATCCTCACCACTTCGGCCTGTGTTACCTGGCCCGAGAGGTGGATCACTGGAATTGTCATTTTGTACATTGTGTGATGCCAACAATTCATCAGTTTCATTTCTACCCTCATCACTTCGGGATGTGTTACCTTCCCTGAGAGGTGAACTAATGGGCCTAAACTCAGTATCAAACCTGGTTTGATCAGCTAAGCCCCCTTATTTTCCATTTGGCTGGGGTTTTCATCATATGTTTCTGGTTCATGAGAACCTTCAACATTAGATGTTGCCATGGTTGAGGTCTTACTTATGTTAACACTTTCCTGCCCAGCTACTAAGCCAGAAGCAGTAGTGTTAGCCTCTTCCATCATGTCACCACCCACACCTGTGACAGCCTCATCTGCATCCATCCTAACACTGGCCTGAGGGTGCTCAGTGTTCTTATTTGGTGAATTCCTAGGGTTTTGGGTCTTTTCAGTTTGTGGAGATGATGTTTCAGAGGTGGGTGTGTGATGGGTAGCCATTGTGTTTTCAGCACCTTCACCCTGACCATGAGCCATTAACAACATATTTGGGAACAATGGCGTGACAGTCCCAGAGAAACCTTTGCCATCCTTCTTTAAGTAGGAAAACAATTTTCTTTGAAGCACAGGGCAATCAAACACATTTTTATGTACCTTAGGTTCTGAAAATTGATTATTCAAAATTAATTGCAAAAACCTTGGGTAAATGTAATATTTTCCAGAAACATTCTTTTTCAAACCATCCATTATCATAGCCGAAAAATTAAAAGGTTGTCCTTTGGCCAAACAAATCATAGCAGATGCTTGAGTTGTACTGAATTCATTCCAACCTGTAGTTTTAGGACTCAGACAATGGAGAATGGTATGAAGTAAAAATTTTCATTGAGGACAGAGAAGACCTTTGTAAAACTTTAAACCTTCATTTTTCTTCTCATATCCCATGGTTTCAAGTTCTTGAAAAATGATAGAATTTTCAAGGCAAGTTATTTCCTCATCATCTAAAAAGTGAAGAGCTTCTCTTACAGATGATTCAGGGATAATTTTCCTTTGGCCATCTACCTCAGCCTTTAAATATTCTTCCCCATTTCTAGTTTTGATCTTAGCAGTAGACCAGAACTGTTTCATGTGGGAAATATATATAGGAGGGTTTGTTGTTAATGCATACCTTATATGAGTAGCATTAAGAAAGTCGATTACCTCAGCAAAACCTTTAGCTTCTTGCGGCTTTTGAAGAAAAGCAACCTGATTGTGGTTATCGGAGAATGTTCTTTTCGCCATTGTTAATTAGGGTTTTGATTTTGGGGGTTTTTTAAATCAGATGTTAAAAAGTGTGTTAGGGTTTGAATTGGAATCAATTTTGGGCGCACAAAGTCAATTTTGAGATCCAATTAGGTTTTTAAGCCGTTCGGATCGAATTAGGTTTTATTCGCGCCAAATTTACAAAACCGACCCTACACTTTCAAACCAAGCAGTAGAATTCCAGAAGTGACAAAGCGAGCAGCAGAACCCAAGCAATAGAAAGTTTTGCCTAGCAGTAGAAACTTTGTAGCTAGCAGTAGAATGTCTGCTGATCTTTCCAAACACCTTTTTCTCATCAGACATGCATTCCCCTTTGACTGATCCTGCAAAAGATTAGTCCAAAACCACAAAAACACAAGAAAGAATATTCCACAATAAGCACAATCCATAGTTATACTTAGCAGTTGAATAAACAACTATCAGTAGGACTAAATATAACTAATAGCAGAACCAAATACAAATCATAGCAAGTAGTAGAAACAACTTATTGTCTAATAACAGTACAAATCCTTACAAAATATTACAAAAACACAAAGAGATAAGAAATTTTCAAAGATTAATCATTCCAATACTAGCAATTAAAAATTGAAATCTACCCACATCAAAACCTTTTGTGAGCAAATCTGCAACATTATTGTCAGTATGAATTTTAACAATTTGAATTAATTTCTTGTCAAAAGAATCTCTTATAAAGTGATGTCTCATCTCAATATGTTTTGTTTTTGAATGAAAAACAGGATTTTTAATAATACACATTGTACTGTTATTATCAATGTAAATTTTGGTGTTCATAAAGTTGTACCCATAATCCAGCAATTGATTCTGAATCCAGAGCACTTGTCCACAGCAACTAGAAGCAGCCACATACTCAGCTTCAGTTGTTGAATTAGCCACCACAGTCTGTTTCTTGCATTGCCATGAGATCAACCTATGTCCAAGAAATTGACAACCTCCAGTAGTTGATTTCCTATCCAAACATGCTCCAGCTTAATCACTATCTGAGTATGCCACCAGATCAAAAGATGAATCATTAGGATACCAAAGGCCCAACCTAGGTTGACTCCTTAAGTACCTAAAAATCCTCTTCACAGCATTCAAGTGAGAAACTTTAGGGGTCACTTGAAATCTGGCACAAGCACACACAGCAAACATAATGTCTGGCCTTGAAGCAGTTAGATACATCAATGAACCAATCATTGATCTGTATAAGTGCACATCAACTTCTTCCCCATCTTCATCCTTGATCAGAGGTTTGTTGGACTCCATGGTTGTCTTTGCTGGTTTCACATCAGAAAAGCCAAATTTCTTCAAAATATCAGTTACATACTTGTCTTGACTGATGAATATCCCATCTTCCTTCTGCTTAACTTGAAGCCCCAGAAAGAAAGTGAGTTCCCCCATAGAACTCATCTGAAATCTGCTATGCATGAGCTTCTCAAATTCCTCACATAACACCTTGTTTGTAGACCCAAAAATGATATCATCAACATATACTTGTACTAATAAGATATCCTTTTTGTCTTTCTTGATCAACAAAGTCTTGTCAATGGTTCCCCTGCTGAAACCATTTGTTAGCAAGTACTTTGATAAGGTGTCATACCAAGCTCTAGGAGCTTGATGTAAGCCATAAAATGCTTTCTCCACCTTGTAAACCCTATCAGGATAATTAGGATCTTCAAAACCAGGTGGTTGGGAGACATATACTTCCTCATCAATTGTCCCATATAAGAAAGCACTCTTCACATCCATTTGATACACAGTGAAGTTCTTGAATGAAGCAAATGCCAAGAATAGTCTGATAGCCTCTACCTTTGCTACAGGTGCAAATACTTCATCATAATTAATTCCATCTTCCTAAGTGTATCCTTGAGCCACCAATCTTGCTTTGTTTCTGATCACTTTTCCTCTTTCATCTCTTTTGCATCTGAACACCCATTTAGTACCAATTGCCTTTTTCCCAGAAGGCAAATCAACCAATGTCCAGACTTCTTGAAGCTTGAACTGCAACAACTCCTCTTGCATAGCTTCAACCCAACTTTCATCTTGTAAAGCTTTGTAGGCATTCTTGGGTTCCACTTGTGACAAAAAACAAGCAAACATACAATTCTGTAGATCCTTGTGGCTATTTCTCTGATGAAGAGATTAAGAAAATAACCCTTGATCAAACAAATCTCTGAAACCTTTTGTTTTACTTCTTGTTAGAACAGCATAATGAACATCACCAATAATTTGCTCCTTTGGATGATTCTTGTGTATTCTGGTGGTTGGAATAGGACTGACAGGTATTGCTTTATCCATATTGGTTAAGTCAACCTCTGCACCAAACCCATCCAAAGCTTCATCATCAGTGTCTTCATAGATGTTGACCAAACCAGGTATATTGGGATCATCTGGATAGTCATCATCAACAAAAGATCTTCCATCTGTGTCAGCAGTAGAAAATCTTGGTGCAGCAGTAGGATCAAAAGGCTTAGCAGTAGTCTCTTTTGGCTTAGCAGCAAAATCAAAGTTACTACTGCTAGTCTTGTTCTGCACTTCATCAACAACTTGTGGTCCTTCATTAACCACATTATTAGCCTTAGAAGGTTTATCCCCACCTTCTACATCTTTATGAACAACATCATCTTGTGAACTCTTGCCCTCTTTCTCTTTGGGTGTGAAAGTTTGATTAAGCTTCCATTTCTCAATTAAGACAAACTCCTTTGCAGATTCATCCACCTTAGCCTATGTACCTGCATTGGAATTAGCTTGTGTACTTGCAGACCTGTTAGTTGTACCTACAATCACTGGCTCATAAATCATGCTTTTGGTTAATGAATCAATGTCAAACAGCCATTTAGGTCCACTCCCTGCAACATTCGATGTTGTTTCACTAAACCTAACATGCATGTTTTCTTCTATATGCCTAGTTCTTTTATTGAATACCCTAAAAGCTTTACTATTGGTAGAGTATCCAACAAAGGAACCTTCATCTGCTTTCTCATCAAACTTGCCTAGGTTATCAATTGTATTTAAGATAGTAACAGGACACCCAAATGGTTTTAAGAAATCTATCACAGGTTTCCTACCATGCAACAACTCATAAGGGGTCTTGTTATGAGGCTTAACTACCTTACTCCTATTTTGCACAAAACAAGCAGTGTTAACTGCTTCAGCCCAAAAAGTAGTGGGTAACTTTGACTCAGACAACATAGTCCTAGCAGCCTCAATTAATGTCCTATTCCTCCTCTCAGCAACACCATTTTGTTGAGGAGTTCTAGCCACACTAAACTGTCTTAAAATACCTTTTTTTCCACACAGAACTGATTCATCACATTATTCTTAAACTCTATTCCATTGTCACATCTGATTACCTTAACTTTGTGATTAACTAGGTTTTCTACTCTTGTTATGAAAGCCTTAAGAATGCCAGAAGTCTCATCCTTAGTTGCTAGAAAGAAAACCCAAGTAAATCTACTATAGTCATCTGTGACAATTAGGCAATACATTTTCTTATTCAAACTTTTCACATAAGTTGGCCTAAACAGATCCATATGCAACATATATAAGGGCTCAGAAATAGAGTTCACTACTTTGGACTTAAAAGAAGCTCTGTGTTGCTTTCCCATCTGACAAGCAACACAGGTTTCAGGGTTTTCAAACACTTTTGAAGGTAAACCTCTGACAAGGTTTCCCTTAACCAATTTATTTATAGTTTTGAAATTTAAATGGCCAAGTATTCTATGCCAAAGTTTGGATTCATCATTGGTGGCCTTTGCAAATAGGAAAGTTAAATCTCTTTTGGGAATTATGTTTTTTATGTCCACACTGTATATATTGTCTGTTCTAGGGACTCTAAGTAGCACAGATTGATCATCAGGCAACTTAAAATCAGAAGATAAGACAAGACATTCAGTGTCTGTAAAAAGAACAAAATTCTTTTTGTCACACATTTGTGAGACACTAAAAAGATTGAACTTAAGCCCTTTTACAAAGTCTACCTTTTCAAAATCCAATTTCCCTGTTCTAATAGTACCTTTACCAACTATCCTTCCACCTTTAGGATCATTACCAAAAGCAACATAGCCACCATCAAAAGCTTCAAAATCTTCAAGGTTGCTTTGGTCTCCAGTCATATGTCCAGAGCATCCACTATCAAAAATGCATTTATCCTTTAGCTCATCTTGTAGATTGCCATGCACATAAAGTAAGAGAGTTAGTTTCTCTTGGGGACCCAAGCCATCACTGACTTGGATCTGCCTTGTGCATCAACATAATCAAATTTCTTCAAGTCCATTGATGCACTGCTGTGTCTGAGAACATGATCTAAAACCTTGATTTTAGGTTTCCAGACCCAGCAAGTTGAGGCCTTAATAGCATAAAAGTGATTGCCCACAACAGTGTCTGTAATTACTTTTGGCTCAGCAGTAGAAACTGCTTTTGCCTTAGCAGTAGAAACATCTATGTTCTTTTCTGTAAGATGTTCACTAACTAATAACACACGTATGTGGGTAGAGATGGATCGAATAGAAGGAGAGTTTTAGAGAGAGAAGTGGAGAGATTGGAACCTTAGAGAGAGAAAGTGAAGTAGAATGTATTAGCTTGAATGAAAGGTCCAACCCTCTCCCTAGGTGGAGAGGGGTATATATACTATTACATATTATGCCCCGAGTGGGCTGTGGAGTGAGCTGACAGAGGGAAAGACCCGACCCACTCCACAAGTTCTATATTAACTAATCTACTATTAATATTACTAATAATCCTACGAGCTATTAAGTGCTACTAAGTACTCGTGACCGAGTCTTCAGATGAATATTTATATTCCTAACAATCTCCCCCTAAGGGAGGTCACCCCGGAAATAATGTTCTGAATTCTAGCATTCTTTCCTTGGATCTTGACTTCATAGCTCGTAGACTTTGATTCTTCAATATCATCAATCTTTGTGCCTTCAGCAGTGTACCTTAGATGACTGTTCTTCTGTCTTGGATGATCTTTGAGTATTCTTCGACGTTATCACCCAACATGTGTCTTCAATTCATCTTGCAGCTTCGACTTCATGTGAAGTTGTGATCTTTGAGCTTTTTTTGAGATCATCAGTCATCGTAAATCTCTGAGCTTATCCACTGCTGTGATATTGCCTTCATGTGATTTGTTGTGACCATTGGACTCGCATGCTCACACTTTTCTGGATCATGATAGATTTCATCAGAGTTGTGGAAGCTATGTTGTAGGTCTTTCAACTATCATGATGTCTTTGATAATGAATTGGAAGTGTGAGCATGGAGAGTGGATTGACACGTTTCTGCTGGAATCAGGAACCACCATCGCCATCTTTACATGAATCTGAAAGAAAACAATTAGCAATAAAGTTGAAGAACGAATCTGGCTTTGTCATTCGTTCGAGGTGGTGGTTGGATTTAACCTTCGGTTCTGTGAAGACCGATCTGTGATCAGGTAGAATCCCCTTTAAAGAAGATTCTCCTTGACAGGAATTTTCAGCTTGTAGTAATGAGTCTTCCAACAAATTAATGTCAGAATCATCATACTAAGCATGTTCTCATACCGGAACGTCTCAAAGCAGACAGCACGGTAGAGTGAATCAGTGAATTAAATACCCACTGATTGACGAGAAATTGATTAGAAAAATCACTTATGTGTCACTGGATAAACATTTTGTGCAACACGACATGGGTTTTATAAATTGAATCACATTTCTGTCAAAAATACTTTTGTTTGAAAATTTTCACAATCAATGTGCTCGAAACTTTGTTGGTGAACACATTGAAAGGTTTTCCAAAAGCATCCGTCAATCCATTTCCTGGAACAAGTTTGATTCAAATTTGAATTGCCCCATCGTTTCTTTCCAGTTGTCACAAGCTTGATCCATGAAGGATCTTACATGTCACCCACCAAGAGCTTGTTAGATGTTGGCTCTAGAAGGATTTCCATCTTCATTGTGAATACTTTACGTATCACTCGGATGTTCTGGCAATACCACGAGGATAATGCGTAGGACTCTTCATATATATTTTCTTGCTTTTCACGGTGTATGAAACAGCAAGCATATTGGAAGTGTGTCCTAATGAGATTTATTGATGATCTCTTGGCTCTAGACTCAATAGTGCGTTTTGATTTAGTGATCGGAGGCTGGAGAGGACTGCCACCTTTTCAATATCATCTAACTCGGAGTGAGAGAGATGATAGACATGTATTGATCTCCGTGACAAATGAAACAAGAGTCCTTTGAGGGACCTTGAGTGGCTAGGGAGGGTTGTGCAGCGTATCACTGGGTCCATGATACTTTGTCTTCAATGTCAGCAATCAACTTAGTGATTCTGACAGCATATGTATTGACCCGGTTTCTGCCTAAAGTGTAAGGAGGGCTTCTTTCTTTTCACCCTTTATCTTTACATTTCTTTTTCATTCTTCAACCCCTTCAGCGCTTACCGAGACTACATCACTAGTACCTTGTTGGGTTTGTTCCAGTACTAGCTCCATCTCATTCGGCACTCTTCCCTTATTCACTTGTCTCCTTTTTTCATTATACCTAAGGACTTCTACACTAACTAGTGGATTGTCCCTGGGTAGATCCCTCCGGTTCTGGCGGGATCGTGGGAACATATACCTAACCTTGCCATCCTTATAACTCCAGTACGTTAAATAAAATGGTCGGTCTTTGGTGTTCTTCCACAATTGCCATCATACATCATCCGCTCCCCCTCAATATGTGCATCGATATACGAAAAGGTTTAGCACATATGGGAGAGCCTACACTTTGAGTTCCAAAAAGATCACATTTTATCAGAATTTCATATTTAAATCACATTCTCTCCCCCGATCAAAAATTTCAAACCATTTGAGATTTGTGATCCCAATTGATTTAAATAGTTTAAAAATTATGGGAGAAAATGTGGTCAGGTTTAATATATTCTGATTACGAAGCATACTATGCTCCCCCTTAATCCACGAGAGAGTGTCACTGCTGATGTTGCACAATGCTTAAAAAGGTGTCAGAAATTTGAACAAATACTCTCCCACTCAATTAATGACCCGTTTTCTATTTAAAAAGGTGTCAGAACTCTCTTGAAAAATCATAGAACTAAAAGAGTTCATGGTGTAAGGAAGACTTCTCTTCACATACAAGAAATGATGCACTGAATCGTACATCATTTCGAAGAAACATGGATATAAGGTAATCCATGCCCAGGTGAACATCACCCAGTTGGAGGAACAACCGTCTTTTTGGCGACGTGTTTTCCCCATTTAGAAACGCGGGTTGCTATCTAAAGTAATAGCAAGCCATTAAGACATGTTTTAACTAGTTAGTATAACTTCTGCTCGAGCTTCATTTAAAGACCCGTGTCATTATTGAATGACATTTCTAGGTCCGTAAATGTTATCGATAAATAGAAGACATGCCTAGAAGAACTATTTTTGGGATTTTTTGATTTTTATTTTTATTTTTTATGGCTTTTATAGGTTTTATATTTTTCTATTTTCTTTTTGAATTAAGATATATACAAATATATACAAGGATATGTGAAGTCAATCCTTTACTCCTCCTGTTCTTCTTGAAGACATTTGAGTGATTCAGGTGACAAGCTCTTCATTCCAAGACGAGAGAGAATAAACTGAAACCGTTCTCTTGGTAGGGCCTTGGTGGAGACATCAGCCAGCTGAAACTCCCTCCTTACGAAGTATAGTTCCACAATCCTTTTTTCAACTTGTTCCCTTATGAAGTGATGTCTGATGTCGATGTGCTTCGACCGGGAGTGTTGGACATTGTTACAACAAAGAGCGATAGCACTTTTGTTGTCACAATATAGAGGCCTCTGTAGAAGATATAGAAGTGCTCATTTGCCTCTTAGAAGACCAACTAACCAATTTTCCCCCAAAAAACTGAGCTCCCCCCGAAGTACTTCGACGAGTATCTTGACACCCCGCATGATCAGCATCAGCATAAGCTGTTAGCATTTAGATTTTATAGAAATGATGGTCATTTGGATTAGTTTTAGTTAAGTAGGTCGTGTAGTATAAATAACATTGTAAGGGCTAGTGTTGGACTTTGTTAAGTAAATGTTAAGATAAATGATCAAAAGCCCAAGTCCAACACAAGCCCATCCCAAGGCCTTTTAGGGCAACAAAGGCCATGTCTCTACTATAAATACACACACTCTCCACCTATTTGTGTGTGCCTCAAAGTCTTGTAAAGGTGAGAGTGTGTGTGTATGTGAGTGTTTTGTTATCTTGTTCTCTTATGGTAATAAAAGCATTCGACTAAGGTTTTACATCACACGATCCATACCATTCTTCTTATCATCTTTACTTATTGTTGAGTGTCACGGATATAGTATAACTTAGTTTTGTACGTAAGGTTTGATTAGTTTAGTGGTTTACAAGTGGTATCATTCGCCAAACATTGGTCTAGGTTCTAGTTGTGTTTGTTTGATAGTTAACGAGAGTTTTTCATAAAAAGGTTCTATCTTTTTGCATAAATTGTGAGTTTTAGACATAAAGTTGCTACCTTTTTGAGTTTTACGAGAGTTTTTAAGGATTTAGTTGGTAAGTTTTTGTGTTTAACGAGAGGTTTGTGGTTTTTTTTGATTGTACACTTAACGCCACAAAGATCCAAGGTTCGAATCTCCTTGCTATGGATTGTTTTTATCATTTCTTGTATAAGAAGTTGATAAAAAGGTGCTTCTTCACGGAAAAATCGAATCCCTTGTAAAGATTTTCGATTGAAAAAGGGTTTTTTGAAATTTGAATTGCGAGTATAAAGGGTTTCTCGCATTTCAAAATCTCTCGGAATTGCCTATTTTTCGGAATTCGAATTGCGAGTAAAAAGGGTTTATCGCAATTGGTGTGCTCTCGCAATTCATCAGCATCTTCGGAATTGGACTCGGTGTTTCCTTACTTGTATAAGTTTGTGAAATTACCTTGACTTGGAATTATTCTCATCTCTTGTATAAGATTTGAGAACGTGATCGAAATTGTAACTTTGAAAATTCTTTCGAAATTGCTTTATCTTTCGCAATTCATAGTAGTCTCTCGCAATTGCTGCTACTTTCTCGCAATTGGTGACTTTCTCGCAATTGGTGATTCTCTCGCATTTGCTTCAAGTCCCGCAATTGACAAAGTTTCTCGCAATTGGTGATCTTTTGCAATACAGTAACCGTTTCGCAATTCCAACAAGTTTCGCAATTGAGGCAACTTTGGACTCGTTTACATAAATTCAAATCAAGAATTCACAACAACATCTACAATCACAACACCTATTTCTTTGCAAACGATCCTGAATCAATCAACCTTATAATACAACATCATCAACAATGACTACTCAACAAGACATCCATGCAGCTGGTGCTGAAAACCGTCCTCCCATGCTAGAGAAAGGTAGTTATCTTCCATGGACAAGCCGTATGCTTCGTTACTTGAAAACAAAACCTAATGGACAAGGCAAACTTCTGATAAACTCCATCAAGAATGGTCCTTTCAAACCTCGTCAGATTCAAGAAGCTGGTGATCCGAATCAAAATCCTCCTGTTCCACCATCTTGTCGTACTCAGAAAGAAGAAGAATACACAGAAGAGGATCGGAAACAGATTGAAGCAGATGACTTAGCCATGCACCTAATTCAACTTGGTTTACCACAAGAGATCTTTTGTGCTGTTGACAGCTGTGAAACTGCTTATGATATGTGGGAACGAGTTAGGAGGCTATGTCATGGAACTGAAATTGGTCAACAAGACATTGAAAACAAGCTTCTAACTGAATGGGGAAAATTTTCATCCACTCCAGCTGAACCAATTGAAATCTACTACACAAGGTTTTGCACTATCATGAATGAGCTCATAAGGAACAACTTAACACCAAAACAGATTGTCCAAAACATCAAGTTTCTTAACAACCTTCCAGAGGAATGGGGACGATATGTTACAATTGTTAATCAGACAAAGAACCTTCATGAAGTGAATTATGATCAGCTCTATGATTTCTTGAAACAAAACCAGAAAGAGGCAGATGAGGTTAGGAAAGAAATGCTTGCCAAAAAACATGATCCTTTAGCATTGATTGCTCAGTCACCATCATCTTCTACAGTGAACACATCATCATCATCAACTCCCACTCAGAACTACATGCCACATGAATACTCTCCACAAACTGCTATCTTCCCACAACAACAATTCTATCCTCATGAACAACAAGTCATTCCACAACAACAATACCCAGAATCACCATACAATCCTAATGATGACATGTCTGCACTGTCTCAAGCATTCACCCTTCTATCAAGAGTTGTCGAAGGACGCTATTCCACACCTACCAACAACAATCAAAGGATTACATCGAACACTCGCTACAGGCAGTTTGCTCAACCGGGTTTCAACATGGGTCAACAAGGACAAATGGTTGGAGGTTATGGGAATCAACAAGGATATGCTCCTCAGATGGGTAATCAAAATACAGGGCAGTATATGGGAAATCAAAATACAGGTCAGTTTATGGGTAATCAGAATCAGATAGGTCAAGTTGTTGGAAATAGAAGAGGTCAGAATATGGGAAATCAGGTTGGGAATGTTGCTGCTCCCGTAGCTGGGAATGTTGGGAATATGAATCAAGGAAATGTGTTGAAATGTTTTAACTGTCAGGGTACTGGTCATATGGCAAGAAACTGTCCCTCCAAGCCAAAAAAGAAAGATCCTGAGTATCTTCAGAAAGCTTTGCTCTTAGCTCAGAAGGACAAGGCAGGGTTTCAGTTAAGTGCTGAGGAAAATGATTTCATGGCACTAATGGATGACTCAGAGGATTTGGAGGATATCGATGCCAACTGCATCTTCATGGCAAATCTTCAGGAGGTTAAATATGACACGGATTCTGAAGCACCTCCTGCTTATGATGCTAATGTGATATCTGAGGTACCTACATATACTACATGTCACAATAATGAAATATTTGATATGTCACCTCAACAAGAACAGCATCCTGAGACTCCTACTCTCATTTATGATACATATATGGACTCCCCAAGTTGTAGTAATACTAATTTGGCTACTCCAGATATGAATCCTAACGGTGACTTCGAGTCACAGCATACTGAGACTGAAGAGGAAACACGTGCTTTATTTGAATCATTATTGCAAAATTGTGGTATTGAAATTGAAAAGGTCAAAAAGATCAATAGCGATGTTAAGGCCGCTAATGAAAAATTGACCACTGAGCTTGAGAGATACAAGGTGAACAAAAAAGCTTTTGAATTTCACCACAAACGTCTGTCAGAACTTGAAACTGGTTACAGTGATTCTGTTTCAAGGGAGAAACATTTGCAAATCAAATACGACACTCTTGATGTTAAATTGAACATGCAAATTAAATCCTTAAAAGCAAAAATTTCTGATCTAACCAACCAACTTTCTAAACAAACATCAACTTGTTCTGATCTTGAAAAAGAAAAGAAAGAGTTGCATTCAAAGTTTTCATAACGAGAAGATGAACTTCTTGACGAAGTACTTGACAAACAAGAAACTATTAAAAAGTTGGAAGAAATGCTTGTAAAAACGGGACATTCAACTCAAACGATTAATATGATAATTAACGAAAAAAACCCGATTTTATATACAAGAAAGAAATGGCTCTCGGTTGTGAAAACCCTTGTTATCTCAAGAAAGCTCATAAAGAACAGAATGTGCTATATAATGGTAATCTAATAAATGATGTGCATGATCCACTTACTTGTTATGATTCATATGAAACGATTGAGCTTACGAAAGAGAGTCGAAACAAAATGAGACAATTAAATAGAGAAATCAAACCGATTGATTATAATGAAGCAAACAAACTTGCTGGTGTTCATCTTGTTAAAAAGGAGTCACCTTTGTTTTTCAAAAAACCAGTGGCTGCCACAAAGTTCAAAATTGTGTCAAAACACCTTTCTAACATCGAACAAATGTACTCTACCGACACTTCCGCAAGTGAAGCTAGAATACTTTTAGCCGATCTTAAAAGGAGAGTTGAAATGCTTCAAGATGTTGTGGCAACCAAAACTGATACTAAAATCAACGATTGGTTTTCAAGTTTTCAAACTGAACAGAAAAAGATGTTCGAAACAGAGATTACTCCCATTGTATCTGGCATACATGCAAGAGCAATTCATGTTGAGAACGCAATTATCAAAGAAGTAACTGAATTTGTCAAGGACCACACATCCTTAGTACTTGAAGCCAATGAAAACATTGAAAAAATCAAAGTTTTGGAAAAACAAAATGACGCACTCTCTGAAGAAGCTCTTTCAACTGATATTATGTCCATTATTTATCAAATGTTTTCTGTCGAAGACGATGAAAGAATTCGAGCCGAGACTTCCGAAATTGTTTCAAAATATGAAAATGCTTTTACTAAGATTGAAAAGGAAAACATCACATATTTTAAACAACTTGATCGAAAACAAGAAGAATGCAAATATGACAAATTGTCGTATGAACGTTCTTACAAAGAAATGCAAAAACAAATTGATCTTTTGAAGTCTCAGCTTGAATGTCAAAAAAGGAAGGGTAAAGAAATTATTGCAAAACCAAAAATGTCAATTTCACAATGTGCTTCTTCACCCTTGCCCAAAGTAAAAGCAAAAGAGAAAGTAGTTGTCGAAACACCAAATGTGATAGCACCTGGACTTTATAGGATTAGTACCACTATTGCTTCTACCTCTACATCTAAAACATATAGGGCGATAGAAAAAAGTGTTAAGGAAAATCCAAAAGAGACTAGGAAAGCTAACACTGATTCAAAGGACAACAAGATAAATCCTAATGAGTGTGCCTTACCTTTTACAGGAGTAGAAAGTACCTCTAAGAGCAGCAGTCCAAAGCCTAAGAGCAATACAAGGAATAGAGTCTCGACTACATCTAAGAGTGAAAACAAGAATAAAACGGAAGAAGTAGAAGAACACCCTAGGATTTTATCGCTTTCCAAGAAGAAACTTATGTCATCTGAATGTAATGTTAAAGACAATATTTCTAGTGCTTGTAATGAACCTATTTGTTTAATGAACAAAAAATCTTTGTCTGAAAATGTGTGTGATGATATTATTTCTAATGTTGTGCATGTGAATGATAAGCTTGCTAAGAAAGATGTTCCTTCAGAAAATACTGCTAAGACTAGATACATTCAAAGACTTATTGCAAAGTCTAGGAAAACAACTAGTAGTCTGCTGCCTAGGAACTATCTTAAGATGTGCGTATGGATTCCAACGGGTAGAGAATTCAGTCTAGAAAATGGTAGAATAAAAATGGCTAAGGAAGAACCAGTAAAAACCGTCTATGATTGTATTTCTCCTCTTATCCCTAACCCCATGGAACCAAATGATAAACGGTTTCCAAATGCACAATCATCTGTTATTGGCAGGTTATCGAAATATGTCTTTGGATCGTCGACTCGGGTTGCTCCAAGCACATGACCGGGAATCTGAAGCTGCTGATCAACTTTGTATGGAAGTTCATGGGAACAGTTTGGTTTGGAAATGATCATGTAGCAGCTATTCTGGGTTATGAAGATCTACAGTTTGGGAATTTTTTAATCACTCGAGTTTACTATGTCGAAGGATTGGGACACAACCTGTTTTCTGTCAGACAATTTTGTGATGCGGACTTAGAGGTTGCATTCAGAAGAAATACATGTTTCGTTAGGAACTTGGTTGGTGATGATCTCTTAATCGGAAATCGTGGAACCAATCTCTATGCTATCGACATAAACCAAATGGCCTCGTCATCACCAATTTGTCTTATGACAAGGGCTGACGATACTAAGTCCTGGTTGTGGCATAGACGCCTTTCCCATCTCAACTTTGACACGATAACAAAGCTTGCCAAAGACACCATCGTCACCGGTCTCCCTAAATTCAAATACACCAAAGAACACTTATGTCCATCATGTGAACAAGGAAAAAGCAAACGAGCAACTTATAAACCTAAAACCGTTCCAAATTCGGTTGATAAGTTACATCTATTGCATATGGACTTATGTGGCCCAATGAGAGTTGAGAGTATCAATGGGAAGAAGTATATTCTTGTGATTGTCGATGATTACTCAAGATATACATGGGTAAGGTTTTTGAGATCAAAAGACGAAGCACCTGGAATCATCATCACCTTTCTGAAGCGAATTCAAGTTCTACTTCAAGCTCCAGTTAGGATTGTAAGAACTGACAATGGCACGGAATTTACTAATCAGGAGTTACGAACATATTTTGAAGAAACTGGAATTACTCACCAGACATCAGCGGTTAGAACTCCACAGCAGAATGGAGTAGTTGAACGAAGAAATAGAACGCTTGTGGAAGCTGCTCGCACTATGCTGATTTATTCCAGTGCACCATTGTTTTTATGGGCTGATGCTGTTTCCACTGCCTGTTTTACTCAAAACCGATCCCTAATCCATCCAAGATTCAATAAAACCCCATACGAACTAGTGAACAACAGAAAACCCGATATCTCTTATCTTCATGTATTTGGCGCTTTGTGCTATCCTACAAATGACAGAGAGGATCTGGGGAAGCTGAAGGCTAAGGGTGATATTGGTATCTTCATTGGTTATTCAGATAACTCGAGGGCATTCAGGGTGTACAATAGAAGAACGAAAAGAGTAATGGAGACGATGAATGTGAAATTTGATGAGATTTCACAAATGGCTTCTGAGAGACTCGCTCTAGAACCCGCACTTAACCCAATGGCTTCTAATCGTATCGGATTAGGACCCGCACCACAAAGTCAAACTTCTGGACACATCAGTTCAGAACTCACACCCCAAGGAGCTCAGTCAACTAACATTGATAAACCTACAAATCAAGAACTGGATAATTTCTTCGAGTTTATGTATGATGAGTACTATGGTGGAGCTTCGATGGATACATCACAACAAAGTTCCGCTGCACCCGCTCAACAAAAACCACCACCACCACTCCAAGATGCATCTACTACAAATGAAGCTGAAGCACCAACTCCCTCCACGTCAACATCATCTACATCTACTCCTACCACTCCAGTAATTGAGATTGTTTTACCAACAGTTGATGAGCAAAACCAAACAACACCAAATCAAGAAGAACCATACCAAAATGATGCTGTGTTAGAAGAAGAAGAACCATTTGAAAACCCATTTGCTACAGAATCTGTTGAATCTTCTTCTCGGTTATATGAACCATCAAACACGCATTCGTTAGATTCAAGGTACCCTTCAACGTTAAAGTGGACTAAAGACCATCCAATAGAACATGTCATTGGTGAACCTTCAAGGCCAGTACAGACGAGAAGACAACTTGCAACCGATTGTGATATGTGCATCTTCGCCTGCTCAGTCAGTTTCAAAGAGCCAAAGAACATTCGGGAAGCAATGTCAGACGATGCATGGATTGAAGCAATGCAGGAAGAACTTCTCCAATATCGACTTCATGACACTTGGGATTTAGTGCCAAGACCTCTTGACAAACTTGTCATTGATCTTAAGTGGATATGGAAGAACAAAAAGGATGAAGAGATGACTGTAATTCAAAACAAAGCTCGTCTCGTGGCCAAGGGATTTAGACAGGAAGAGGGAATCGATTTTGATGAGTCATTCACACCAGTAGCTAGACTTGAAGCGGTCAGTATTTTCTTAGCATACGCGGCTCACAAGAACATCACGGTCTATCGGATGGATATCAAGACGGCTTTCTTGAATGGAACTCTGAAGGAAGAGGTGTACGTCAGTCAGCCAGATGGATTCGTTGACAAAGATCATCCCGACTACGTCTACAAGCTCAAAAAGGTTATCTATGGTCTAAAACAAGCCCCAAGGGCATGGTACGATGAACTCTCATCTTTCTTGCTGTTAAATCATTTCACCAAAGGAACAATTGACCCGACCTTGTTTACCAAAAAGTTTAATGATGACATTTTGATTGTTCAAATTTATGTGGACGACATAATCTTTGGGTCCACTAATCCGAAACATTCAAAACTTTTTGCAAATCTCATGAAAAGTAAATTTGAAATGTCTATGATGGGCGAATTAAAATTCTTCCTTGGACTTCAAATCCATCAATCCCATCATGGTATTTTCATTAATCAAGCGAAATATACAATTGAGATTTTAAAGAAACATGGAATGGAAAATTGTGACTCTGTTGGTACTCCAATGGTCACTTCACCTAAAATTGGTGCTGACTTATATGGGAAACCCATTGATCCGAAGAAATATCGGAGCATGATTGGGTCTCTCATGTACTTAACTGCTAGCCGACCCGATATACAATTTGCTGTTTGTTTATTAGGGTTTCAGGCAAGGCCTACCGAACTTCACCTCAAAGAGGTTAAACGGATCTTCCGGTACCTTCGAAGAACCATTAACATGGGACTATGGTATCCGAAGGATTCGGAGTTCAATCTAACAGCCTTTGCAGATGCCGATCATGCTGGTTGTCAAGTCACTGCAAAGAGTACATCCAGAGGAGCACAATTTCTGGGAGAGAAGCTAGTAGGCTGGTCATCAAGGAAACAAGACTGCACAGCACTTTCAACCGCAGAAGCCGAGTATGTGTCTCTATCTGCGTGTTGTGCCCAAGTTCTATGGATGAGGACACAACTCACAGATTATGGCTACTCTTTCGATCACATACCTATGTATTGTGACTCGAAAAGTGCCATAGCCATCTCGTGCAATCCAGTTCAGCACTCCAAGACCAAGCATATTAGAGTCCGCTACCACTTTATCAAGGAACACGTCGAAGAGGGTACTTTTGAATTATTTTTCGTGAAGACTGAATACCAGCTCGCCGATCTATTTACTAAGGCCCTCCCAAAAGAGCGGTTTGAATACTTAGTTCGTCGAATTGGAATGCGAAGCCTAACTCCCGAAGAGTTAGAAAGTTTTCTCGAATCTTCTTGAATCATCTCAATGAAGCTTCGCATGTAAATATTTTTGAAAAAAACAAAATACAAAATTTGAAAAACCAACAAAAACAAAATATAAAAATATAAAATTTCAAAAAGACATAAAAAATATAAAATACAAAAATTCAAAAATATTATTCTCGCGACATGTCTCTTGTATAAATCAATATTCAGTACGTACCTAGAAATGTCATTCAACAATGATACGGGCATGTACAGATGCTTGAGCGAGAGTTCATTTAAACAAATTCTAAAACATGTCGTTCTCAAAACTTTCTTCTTTACGACTTTCGTGCATTTCAGTACGAGACCCGCGCTACAATGATGACTTCTGATTATTTCTGATCAGGACTCGTATTGTTAAATGGCAAAACAAAAACAAACCTTGAGCACATGATCAAGATTTTTCAAAATCTTTCTCCAAATTCTGTGCTCAAGATTCTTCAAAAGTGCAAACTCCCTCTATACTCTTAAATGAATTTTAAACTCAAATGTTTAAAGAATATGCTTTATTTAAGGGGGAGTATAAACTTTAAAATACAAAATGTTCCATCTTCATGCTAAAATCCGTCTCTCTCCAAAACGCTTTCATTTTAATCAAGTTAAAATCAAAAATATCTCTACATGCTATTTTTGAGGGGGAGAAATGTAGGATATTCATGAACTAATAAACACACGATTGGGTGGTTATATGGATCGAACAAGGAAGAAGCTAGAGAGAGAAAGAAGTATGGAACCTTTAGAGAGATAAACCAAAAAAGAAAATGAATTGAAAGCTTGCAAAGGTCCAACCCTCTCCACATGAGGAGAGGGGTATTTATACTTAGCCTACTTACTTTGTCCCTAGTGGACTGTGGAGCGAGCTGACAGTGGGTAAAGACCCGACTCACTCCACAATATTAATTAACTACTTTACTACTAATATTACTTGTAATACTACGAGCTATTTGATATAAGAGAGTGCTCGGGGTGACCGAGTCTTCAACTGAATATTTATATTCCTAACAATCTCCCCCTAAGGGAGGTCACCCCGATAACAATGTTCTTAATTCAAGCACTCTATCCATGAAGCTTGTCTTTGTAGCTCGTAGACATTGATTCTTTAGACTTTAGTAATCATTGTGCCTTCAGCAGTGGACTTTTGATGACTTTTCCTTTGTCTTGAATGATTTAGAGCATTCTTCGAAAATCTCATCCAACATGTATCTTCAAGTCATCTTTTATCAGTATGTCTCCAAGTGATGAAGTATTCTTTGAGCCGACATGCTCACACTATTTGGTGTCATGATCTTTTGCATCAGAGTTTGCAGAAGCCGTGTTAAAGGTCTTTTAGGTTGATCATGACTTTGTTGGGTTACAATGATAATTTAGTATGAGCACGTGGTAGAGGATTGGCATCTTTACTGCAACCAGCTACAACTGCAACCAGCTACAGCATCCAACAGCCACAACCGCCAGAAGTTCCTGCATATGACAGTTAGCAATAAAACGCCCGGTACTTACAGGTTTGAACTTTGAAATCGTCAACAGCATAGTGTGAAGACTTTTTCTAATTCTTACCAAGACCGTTCCTAATCGAAAACCCACAGAGGGCTTTTTAAGATCGTTCCTTAGTACATCAACGATTAGGTGAGTCGCTGGAGTTCACCCCACGACTGTAGATCGTTTGAAACCGCCGTGACCACTAGGCGTAATCCACAAGGAATTACCGAAGTGACCTGCTTTCAAGGCTGTTTGATGTTGACTCTGGCAGGAATTTCCATTCAATCATTGAGAATTACAATTGTAAATTCACTCATAAATGTTCTGGCAGATTGCTAAGATTTGCGTAGGACTCATTAGTTTACAACTGGTGTCCTTAATGTTGAACAACCAGTGTAGAGATAATTTGTGTTCCTATGAGATCTTATGATGAATCTCGTGGCTCTAGACTCTATAGTACGTTTTGATTTAGTGAGCGGAGGCTGGAGAGGACTGCCACCTTTTCAATATCATCTAACTCGGAGTGAGAGAGACGATAAGAATGTATTGAACTCTGTGACAATTGAAACAAGGATCCTTTGAGGGACCTTGAGTGGCTAGGGAGGGTTGTGCAGTGTATCACTGGGTCCATGATACTTTGTCTTCAATGCCAGCAATCAACTATGTGATTCTGACAGCATATGTATTGACCCGGTTTCTGCCTAAGTTGTAAGGAGGGCTATTTCTTTTCACCCTTTCTCACTTCGTTTCTTTTTAATTCTTCAACACCTTCAGTGCTTACCGAGACTTCATTACTAGAACCTTGTTGGGTTTGTTCCAGTACTAGCTCCATCTCAGTCGGCACTCTTCCCTAATTCACTTTTCTCCTTTTTTAATCATACCTAAGGACTTCTACACTATTTAGTGGATTGTCACTGGGTAGATCCCTCCGGCTCTGGCGGGATCGTGGGAACTTGAACCTAACCTTACCATCCTTATAACTCCATGCATTAAATAAAATGGTCGGTCTTTGGTGTTCTACCACAATTGCCAAACCAAATCTTTGAAAAATCTCTCAAAGTGTTCATGATTCTGAGACACATTTTTGCAAACACTTGAGAGTTTTATATTTTTCAAATGCTCCCCCTCAACATGTGCTCAAATGATTGTTTTATAAATTTGCACATGTCAGGTGAAGCTCGCACTTTTGAATTGATTGATTTTCCAAGAACATGATCATCGCGAGACACGCTTACATCACTAGTAAACTAGCTTGAAATTATTACCCGTCCAGATCACATTCAAGGAAGATCGCTCGAAATCGGTACATTCTACTCAGACACGTCCTTTGCGAGACACGCTTACATCACCAGATAAACTGGCTTGAAATTATTACCCGTCCAGGACATATCCTTTCGACTACTAACTTAAGTTATCATCAATTCATTGGTGAAGTCTGAGCCTTGCTCACATAAGATGCCCAAATCCTTTATGTTTTGTTAAAAACTATTTGCTCCCCCTCAATATGTGCATCGATATACTAAAGAGTTTAGCACATATGGAAGAGCTTGCTTTTACGTCCAAAACATTTTGCTCCCCCTCAATATGTGCATTGATATACAAAGCAGTTTAGCACATACGGGAGAGCTTACATTTATTTCCAAATCATCACATTTTATCAGAATTTCATATTTAAATCACATTCTCTCCCCCGATCAAAAATTTCAAACCATTTGAGATTTGTGATCCCAATTGATTTAAATAAGTTTAGAAAATTTGGGAGAAAATGTGGTCAGGTTTGAATGTATTCTGATTTAGGAGCATACTATGCTCCTCCTTAAACCACGAGAGAGTGTCACTGCTGATGTTGCACAAATTTGGCAAGGTGTCAGAAATTTGAACAAGTACTCTCCCCCTTAATTAATGACCCGTTTTCTATTAAAAGAGCTGTAGTCATTCAATTAAGCGACGAGTATTTGTGAAAATTTAATTCAATTTACCACCTTGTGTAATCATCAAGACTCTCTTGAAGAATCAAACAAGATAAAGAGTCTGATGTAAAGAAGACTTCTCTTCTTATACAAGAAATGATGCACTGAAACGTACATCAGATCGAAGAAACATGGATATAAAGTAATCCATGCCCAGGTGAACATCACCCAGTTAGAGGAACAGCTGTCTTTTTGGCGACAAGCTTTCCTCAATTTATAGCGAGGGTTGCTATCTGAAGTAATAGCAAGCCATTAAGACATGTTTTAACTGATTAGTATAACTTCTGCTCGAGCTTCATTTAAAGATCCGTGTCATTGTTGAATGACATTTCTAGATCCGTAAATGTTATCGATAAACAGAAGACATGCCTAGGTAGGACTATTTTTGGTATTTTCTGATTTTTTGATTTTTTATGGTTTTTTTATAGGTTTTATATTTTTTTATTTTCTTTTTGTTTCAAGATATATACAACTATGTTCAAGGATATAAGAAGATAATTCTTTACTCCTCCTTTTCTTCCTGAAGACACTTGAGGGTTTCAGGTGTCATGCTCTTCATACTAAGGCGTGGGAGAATAAACTGAAACCTTTCTCTTGGGAGAGCCTTGGTAAAGATGTCTGCTAGCTGAAACTCTGTCCTCACAAAATACAGCTCCACAATTCCCTTTTCAACCTGTTCCCTGATGAAGTGATGCCTGATGTCGATGTGCTTTGACCTGGAGTGCTGAACATTGTTGCAACAAAGTGCAATGGTGCTTTTGTTGTCACAATATAGGGGAATTTTGTTGTATGAGAATCCATAGTCTGATAGTTGTGATCGCATCCATAGAATTTGTGCACAACAAGCCGACATAGCAATGTATTCCGCTTCAGTAGAAGATATGGATGTGCTCATTTGCTTCTTCGATGACCAACTAACCAACTTTTCCCCTAAAAACTGAGCTCCTCCTAAAGTACTTCGACGATTGTCCTGACACCCCGCATGATCTGCATCAGCATAAGCCGTTAACTCCATGGCTGTGTCCTTAGGATACCAGAGACCCATATGAACTGTTCCTTGAAGATATCTGAAAACCCTTTTTACTGCTTCTAGATGCTTTTTGGTGGGTTTGGATTGATATCGCGCACACATGCATACAGCAAATAGAAGGTCTGGCCTGCTTGCAGTAATGTACATTAAGGACCCAATCATGCTTCTGTACTTCGTTTGATCGACTGGAATTCCTGACGGGTCTTCATCTAGCTTAGATCTATCAATCATGGGAGTATCAACTGGATCACTTGAATCGAATCCAAACTTTTTCAAGATCTCATATGCATATTTGGAATGATTGATGAAAATGCCTCCGGGACTTTAAG
The DNA here is from genome assembly GCA_021014915.2 of Artemisia tridentata subsp. tridentata. Classification (NCBI taxonomy): domain Eukaryota; kingdom Viridiplantae; phylum Streptophyta; class Magnoliopsida; order Asterales; family Asteraceae; genus Artemisia; species Artemisia tridentata. The sequence goes on from CP139508.1 coordinate 199,920,874, forward strand.
AGACTTGTAATCCTAGGAAGAATGACATTTGTCCCATCATCGACATTTGAAACTTGGAGCTCATCTCTTTTGAAAATCTATCACATTCACTAGGGTCAGATGAAGCAAATATGATGTCATCTACATAAATCTGAAAAAGTAGTAGATGTTTGCTTGTCTTCCTGGTGAACAATGTTGGGTCAACTACACCCTTTGAGAATCCATTGGCTAGAAGAAACTTGGACAATGTATCATACCATGCTCTAGGTGCCTGCTTCAACCCGTAAAGAGCCTTCTTCAAGCGATAAACATGCGTGGGATGTTCAGCGTCCACAAATCCTTCAGGTTGGCTCACGTAGACTTCTTCCTTTAAGTCACCATTCAGGAAAGCTGTTTTGACATCCATCTGGTATACTATCATATTCCAACTTGTAGCATTGACCAGGAAGATTCTAATAGCTTCAATTCTAGCAACTGGAGCAAATGATTCTTCAAAATCAATGCCCTCTTCTTGTCTGTATCCTTTAGCAACTAGACGTGCCTTTTTCTTTAAAACATCACCATGCTCATCAAGTTTTACCTTGAAGATCCACTTGAGAGCAATAATCATAGCACACTCTGGAGGAGGCACTAATTCCCAAACTTCAAGTCGATCAAATTCATGGATTTCGTCTTGCATGGCCTTGAACCAACAGTCTTTGGTCATTGCATCTTTTGCATCTTTTGGTTCGACTTTAGACAGTACAGAATTGAAGAAACACCACAATGCATCTGTTGCCAGTTGTTTACGAGTGGATACAGGACGAGAAGGATTGCCGATGATGTTGTCAATTGGATGATCATTGGTCCATTTTCTGAGATGGTCATGAGGTTAAGGGTTTTGGATTGATGTTGTCGTGCTGTGTTCTTCGTGAGAGGACATGTCTGATGAGGGTTCAGGAGCAAATATGTTCTCAAAAGGAACATCATCGATAGGAGCAAAAGGATTAACTTCCAAAGAATGATCATCTGCAGATTCTTGTTGCACCGTAGAGGATTGAGTATTTGACGTTGTGGGTGATTGACTTGCAGCAGGAGCATTGAAACTGATTGAGACTGAAGCTGGATGGTTTTCTGAGCCTTGTGGAACTTGAACATCCGCAGCGTCAGGTGCAGCTACTGCATTTGTGATTGTTTCATTTGTTGGCTCAAAGTATTCGTCAAACATAGGATCAAATAGCTTCTTCAACTCCTCACTCGTTGGTGGAACGAAAGACTCTGCAGGCGTGTGATTCTGTACAAGCCCTGAACTAATTGGTCCAGGTGTCAAAAGTTTAAGATCGGGTCCAGAACTGGTTTGTCCTGAAACAGTTTGCTCACTTAGCTCGTCGAACGTGACATGGATGGTTTCCTTGATTTGTCGGGTTCTCTGGTTGTAGATTCTGTACCCTCTACGGTCTGGTGCGTATCCAACAAAAATACCTACATCTGCTTTAGCTTTTAACTTTCCCAAGTCTTGACTATCATTAGTTGGATAGCAAAGGGCACCAAACACACGAAGAAATGATAAATCTGGCTGCTTGTTGTGAATTAACTCATAGGGAGTCTTCTCATGAATGGGATAAATCAGAGATCGGTTTTGGGTGTAGCATGCAGTTGCAATGGCCTCTACCCAAAGAAACATCGGTGCCTTTGAAAATATAAGCATGGTTCTTGCAGCTTCTACTAGAGTAAGATTTCGCCATTCAACGACTCCGTTCTGCTGAGGAGTGCGAGGTATACTTTTCTGATGTGTGATGCCAATATTTTCATAAAAGTTTCTGAGTTGTTGATTGACAAACTCATTTCCATTATCAGTGTGGATGATTCTGACAGTCTTGTTAAGCCTTACTTGCAGCTGTTTAATCAGCTTAATGATCACCTCTGGAGTCTCATCCTTGGTTCTCAAAAACTTTACCCATGTGAACCGAGAGAAATCATCCACTATCACCAGAATATATTTCTTTCCATTTATGCTTTGTACTCTCATTGGACCGCATAGATCCATGTGGAGGGTATGAAGAACTTCCAAGTTGGTGTTGACGGTTTTGGGTTTGTGGGTTTGTTTCTTGCTTTCGCCCAGTTGACATGCAGAGCAGAGATGATCTTGTTCATATTTTAATCTGGGCATTCCTCTAACAAGATCTTTGCGGGAAAGATCATTGATGGTACCGAAGTTCAGGTGGTTCAAACGACGATGCCACAGCCAAGATTTTGTTTTAGAGGCTTTTGAAAGCAAGCATATGGGAGAGGACTTCAAAATTTCTTCAATTGATATGGTGTATAGATTCGTACCCCGACTACCCTTGAGAAGATCTATACCATCCAATTCTCTGACGAAACATGTGTGTTTTCTGAAAGCCAATTCCAGATCAGCGTCACAAAATTGGCCCACATAAAACAAATTGTGCCCTAATCCTTCCACATAGTAAACCCGTGAGATCACACTGTTACCAAACACATAATCTCCATAACCCATAATCGCCCCAAAGTGGTCATTCCCGAATCTAACTGTCCCGATAAACTTTTTCACAAAGTTCTTGAGCCGTGAGCGATCCCCAGTCATATGTTTTGAGCAGCCTGAGTCCAAATACCAAAGGACGATTTGTACGACCTGCATTTGAAACCAGACAACAATGGATAACTGAAATATGTGGATCCCCACTGGAATTTGGGGTCCGTTTGGTCAACATACACAAGTTCTGGTACATTAGTCGTTTCTAATATTGATGCCTCTACAGTGGGAACTACTCTAGAGTTATCAAGGGACCTATTAGAAGGGCTATGTGTTCCTAATGGAAGGATTCGACCCCTGGTCTCCATTCGTTAATCTTCACAATTTTATGTTTATTCAACTTAGGCAATGGATTCTTGTTTCCTAAACTGAACTTCCTTCCAGTGGGTATCCATTGATACCCAACCTTAGTGAAGATTTTTCCTGTGGCTTTCCAACTTTTCGCATTACTTTCAGTTTTCCTAACATGCATAATATGGGGTGGTGCATGAGATATCAGAGATGACACAACACATTCATCATGATTAACAGAAATTAAGCATTCGTCACATGTTTTACAGACCATTTTAGAATTCGAATTAATTACAATACTTTTGATACTAGAATCAACACGATTCCATCTAGTCGTTACAAACTTATTGTTCCTAGGTTGGACTTCTACTCTTTTCTTGTGATCACTCTTAGCCGGCGCAGTCCTATCATTCCTTGCATTGCCTTTAGGCTTTGACCCGCTAGCTTGGGTGTCACTTCTTACTCCTGTAGAAGTAATGATGGGAACATTAGTTTGCTTCACTAACACATGCTTTCCTGATAATGATGTGCTAGGTTCTGATGTTCTTGGTGGTAAATCAAAGGACACATGCTTGTTCTTAATAGTGGACGATGAGGCACCTAAGCTATCCTTTTGGTAATTGGACCTAGGACTCGAGCTAATAGCATATTCTAGCTGTTCCTGGATCCTTTTTGTGAGGACACATGCATAACCTATTCCTTATCATGTGGTTTTCTTATTCTGTCCTCTTCCACAACCTCTCGAAGAGTGTCAAGTCCATCCCTAAGGTGACTAAGATACATCTGATGGACAGGTCTGTTATTTCTTATGGGAAATGGAATAGGCCCCACATCAACATCATATATTTTATAAGCAAAAACCTTTGATGAAACACAATTATAAGATGTACATGGCATTTTACCTTTCACCTGAGTCTTCAGATTCTCAATTTCATTTAACAAAGAAGTTATCCTTTCATTATGACTATTTCTTGTAACTTTAACTGACTCATATAACTCTTTGTAATGTTGTTTAATCTTAGAATTTTCTTCTCGAAAACACTCATTTTCATGATGTAATTTGTTTATGGTGTCTTGATATTGAAAATTCTGAGAATCTGACGACGACGGTTTATTGGTGCCATAAACATCACACTTGTTGGACTTCAATTGGGCAATTTGAGCCCTCAACAGACGAATCGTGTTAGTGTGAGCTTGAATTTTCTCATCCCGTTTGCTTAATTCAAAATACGTATCAAACTCAGGAGCATCCGAAGATGTCTTGGTATTTGATAGTTTACATCTTTCTTCTAAATGTTGATATTTTAATTGTAAGTTAAGATGTTCAACCTCTAGTTTAGAAAAAATGTTTGACCATGTCATCATGGTCATCATTTTGAATTTTTTCAAGCAGTTTCAAATTCTCCCCCTCAAGCTCCACAACACGATTCTGGGTAACATTTAAAGCCATAGCATACTCATGATATTGACAAGCAGATAATGCAGAATCAGTTGCAGTAAAAAATACATCTTGTGCAATACATCTCGCAATCAAATTATCATTATTGATGAGCATGTTTTTCCTTTCAATTTCGCGGCTCTTAAGTTCTATTTCATATTCATTCACCTCATTTTCCATATCTTTAAACACTACTTTCATTTCTTTTATTTCTGTGTTGAGGGCAGTTTGCAGCCCTTCAAAATGTTCTTTGAGTAGTTTAAAGAATGGCATGACCACAGTTAAGTAACACCTTTTTGCATGTTCAAAACACCTTTCCCCCTCAGTAATGCCGGTTGGTGTGATTCTCTTCTTACATGTTTTATCAAAATCAGCAAACAGTTGCCAAAGCACATATAAGCTAATAAAGGTTTTGGATTCAGTGGGAAGAGACAACGACACCAAATTCCTAGGTGTATTGGGAGGATACACCGTTATGGACGCAACTTTTCTAATGAGAGGGGTGTTTGCCTTAAGTTTTTCTTCCTTAAGTTTTTCAGTATCTTGTTTCCAGATTATCTGTTCAGGTGTTAACTTCTTTTGAGGAGCAAACAAAGCCAAACGATTTTCCTCACTATAGTCATGGGGCTTGATTATTATTCGTCTGGCTATGCACTCAGGATCCCTCATTTTCTCATTCATTCTTTCCCTTGTTCTCTCACTCATCTCCTCCTCCTCTTTAGTGTAGATAAGCTCAGGCGGATCATGATTAGGCATAAACATCACATTAGAATCATTTAATGCAGGTTGGGCTATCTTAGCAATCTCATGAATAGCTAATTTAGATCTACCTACATTGCTTTCACTATGCTTGTCACTTAACTTTCTGTGCTTATACATCATTTGGGTAGTCTGTCTGGTTTGGTCTTGTGTGTACAACTTATCCTCAAGCTTATTTTTTAAGGTTTTGAGCCTAGAGAAATCATTTAAGAGTTCCTTTTCTTTTTCTTTGAATTCTAGCTTAAGTGTAGTTATACACTTTTGTACTTCCTGTTTCTGTTTGACAGACTGTTCTAGCTGACTTTTCAAAGAATTCAACTCTTGTTTTAATGTTTCTTCTCTTACTCTAGACTCTTTAATAAGTGTACTCATTTTACCTTCTAATTTCTGCTCACGTTCATTAAGCTCAAACTTAGCACGCTGTTCATACATAGCTACTTGTTCTTTATAAATATTTAGTCTAGTGATCAAGTTATTATCAGGTGCAAGAACTATACTTTCACGAGTTCATGCATTATCTATTTCACATGTAATTTCTATGGCACACAAGTCATCAACAACAAAAGCATCATTTACAACAGAAGATTCAGCATTTTGTACATCAGGCACATTTTTCTGACTCAAATATTGTTCATATGGAATCATATTGCTATTATCCATGTCAACATTATTTGAGTCAGAGACAATTTCCTGTTGTACTTCGATGGGAAACTTTTGTTTATCAACTATTTCATATGTGTCATATAATCTTAGTACCTCAGATATCACAGAAGCATTTGAAGAACCAGCTTGTTGAGATGGAGAGGCCAAGGACGACAAATTGGCCATGAAGATAGTTTGAGCAGTTGGTTCTTCATCCACATCAGAGTCAAATGCATCACAATCATCAGCTTGGAAGACATTAGGATCATTGAGTGCCATATCTTGGACTGGTTGCTCATCCACATCAGCATCAAAAGTATTACCCCCATCACCAGCCAGAAACAACAATTATTCCTCATCCAATACTGCTCCATTCTCTTGAGCCTGCATCAACAGCATCTTGTCCTTGAAGTAGTCTGAGTTCTGAGGTCGTTTTGGTTGATTGCAGTTTCTTGCAATATGTCCCAGACCTCCACAATTATAGCACTTGATCTGTTTCCCTTGCCCTTGGTTGGCATTCCCAGCCCTGTTCTGCATAATACCTCGACCCATGTTTCTGCCAGCTCTCCCTTGCACATTTTGAACCACAATTTTTCCATCCTCCACCATTGCAAGATTTCGCGGGTTGGATGAATTTCTTAACTGATTGTTGGTCTGAGGGAAAGAAGCTTTGAACTGTTGCACAAGTAAAGATACTTGATTGGTGAGGTTATCAAGCATTTTATTAGTCTGAGTATAGCCTGAGTCAAGTTGAGGACTCATAGCAGATGATGGTTGAAAGTTTGGTACAACAGTTGCCATAAATGCTAGTGGATCATTGGAAGTGGATGGATTCAACTTCTCTCTTAACACCCGATCAAAGACAGCATGCTTCTCATGTTGTTGAAGATAGGCATACAGCTGTTCATAGTTGGTATCCCTCAGACCTTTGTTGAGTTTGACAGCAGTAACAAATCTGTCCCATTCTGGAGTCATATTGTTCACAAACTTGGAGTTAAGTTGGATGTTGGGCATAGTCATTCTAATTATCCTCATGTCATTTACCAACTTATGGAATCTCACATAGTAGTCTGTAATATTCTCTCCTGGGTTCATTTTGAAATGTTCAAACTCATCATACAATTGAGATTCCCTGTCTTCCTTTGTCAGTTCTGACCCAGCCAACAGCATCTTCACATTGTCCCATACTGCCTTGGCTTCTGTATTGAAGTTGATGAGTTTGTAGACATCCTTTGGAAGACCTTGAATGATGATATTTGAGGCTCTAATGTCAGCATCATACCAAGTGTAACTGTGCCATCTTCACCAGTAGTCACAGCATCTCTGGTAGTACCCATCTGAAATGGTCCTTCATCAATGGACTTAAGGATGTTTGCCCCATTTTCTTTTCCCAAGCAATAAAGTCGTATTCTTTGTGCCCATGACTCATAGTCTGTCCTATCAAGCATAGGTGGACGGGTATCGGACCCAGCTGCTTGAATATCATCGGAAGCTGTGCTCGCCATTGAGTTAGAAGTATCTTCAGAACCGCTAACGTGCAATTCAAAAGCAAACCGCTACCCTTCTAGACAAACCGCTAATAACAAGCCGCTAAAACTGAGAACCAAACCTCTAGTACAAGTCAAACCGCTAAAGTAAACCGCTGAAACAGATAACTGAACCGCTAATAGCAAACCTCTGACCCAGAAGAGCTAAACCGCTAATTTAAACCGCTGAAATACAGAAGTATTAAGCCGCTGAAAGCAGAACCGCTAACAGTTAAACAGCTGAGGATTAAACCGCTGAACGCTAACCCGCTGGAATCTAACCCGCTGATATTTAACCCGCTGAAACCTAAGCCGCTGGACGACTAACCCACTGAAACAAAGCCGCTGAACTTTAACCCGCTGATGATTAACCCGCTGAAACTTAAACCGCTGAATGATTAACCCACTGAGACTAAAGCCGCTGAACTTTAACCCGCTGAAACCCGTAAACCTCTACCACAATACGACAAACCGTAAACCTCTAACACAAAACGACAAACCGCTAGTTGATAATTTCTGACAAACCGCTGCCACTAGTTGACAAACTGTCCTTTTCAGTACAGTTTGTCCTTTTCTAGAAACAGATAAATTACAAACCGCTATCAACCAAGCCGCTGGACCTAAACAGCCAAATTAGGGTAAACCGCTAACAAGAAACTTTCACCGAATATTAAACCGCTGCGATGAAAATTAGTACAAAGTACAACCCGCTACCAAGAAACACGTCTGATCTTACACAAACAAGTCACAAACACTGTTGTAACTTATCAAGAACGATCTAAAACACTTTTTTGAACATAAAAGTACTAGTCTTACACTAGTTTAACCACAAAACAAGATCAACCAAGGGTCTTTTCTTACCTATTTGTTCGAACCAAAAAGTACCCAAAAACCAAACACGAATCTGAATATGCACTACACGAATCTAACCAAGGCTCTTGATACCAATTGTAGGATATTCATGAACTAATAAACACACGATTGGGTGGTTATATGGATCGAACAAGGAAGAAGCTAGAGAGAGAAAGAAGTATGGAACCTTTAGAGAGATAAACCAAAAAAGAAAATGAATTGAAAGCTTGCAAAAGTCCAACCCTCTCCACATGAGGAGAGGGGTATTTATACTTAGCCTACTTACTTTGTCCCTAGTGGACTGTGGAGCGAGCTGACAGTGGGTAAAGACCCGACTCACTCCACAATATTAATTAACTACTTTACTACTAATATTACTTGTAATACTACGAGCTATTTGATATAAGAGAGTGCTCGGGGTGACCGAGTCTTCAACTGAATATTTATATTCCTAACAAGAAAAAGTATAAGGGGAGAGGACGTGATTAAAATGTGATTAAAGTTCGTGGAATCTCAAAGTATGCTCACCAGACAGACTCAGTATGAACCCTCGAATTGACGAAACCAAATGTCCGTTCTCGAAAAGACTTGTCCGGGACGGGTAATAATTTCAAGCTGGTTCTCCAGTGATGTAAGCGTGTCTCGCAAAGGACTTGTCTAAGTAGAATGTACCAATTCGAGAGATGATCATTAAATATGACCGGGACGGGTAATAATTTCAAACTAGTCTAACTAGTGATGTAAGCGTGTCTCGCGAAGGTCATGTTCATTGAAAATCGATCAATTCAAAATGTGCGAACTCTACCCAACATGTGCAATTTTAGTTAAAAATGCATGAGCACATGTGAAGGGGGAGCATTTCAAAAATATAAAACTCTCAAAGTGCTAACTAAATGTGTTTATTCATAAACACTTTGAGAGATTTTCAAAAGGTTTTATGGCAAATCTAGGATAGTCATGGAGTTATAAGGTGACTAAGGTTAGGAAAAACCGTCCTATGATCTGCCAGAGCCGGAGGGATCTACCCAAGGACAATTCCAATAGATTAGAATTAGAAGTCCTTAGGTATGATTGAAAAAAAAGGAGTAAATGAGAAAGGGAAAGAAGGGGTTAAAGAATTAAAAAGAAAAGTTTAATGAAAGGGTGAAAAGAAATAGCCCTCCATGAAAACTTAGGGCAGAAACCGGGTCAATACATCTGCTATCAGTATTCACTAAGGTGATACTGATATTGAAGACAAGACGTCATGGACCCAGTGACGCACTACACAAACACCTCCTAGCCACTCAGATATCTCTTAAAAGATATTTGTTTCATTTCTCACGGAGAACACTACATAATCTATCGGCCTCTCACTCCGAGATGTGTTGATATTGAAAAGGTGGCACTCTGCTCCATGCCTCCGACTACTAAAAACTAAAACGCACTTTATAGAGTCTAGAGCCATGAGATTCATCAAAATATCTCGTTAGGAACACTTCCATATGAATACCCTTGTGTTCACCAATAAGGACACATGGTGTACAAGAGTCTTAATGAGATCCAAGGATCTTGCCAAGTTTTATCATGATGGTTACGTGCTTCAAACGGTCTACAGTCGTAGGGTGATCTCTAGCAACTCATTGAATCATGAGTGCACTTCGGTGTGTCCGTGTAAGCCCTCTCGGGGGTATCCGGTTCAGAACGGCCTGGGGGAGATTAGAGAAAGTCTACACACTATGCTGTTGACGATCTCGAAGTCCTAACCCATAAGCGCTGGATGATTATTACTAACAGTTTTATGCAGCTACCCTAAACATCCATTAACCATCATCCCTGTAATACCCAAAATTCTAAAACTTGCAAAATTACCAAATTACCCGTGAACTTGAAAATTTCACTTATTAATTATTTAAAATACCAAATTAATCCCAAACTCTTGGAAATTTGTACCATATGAAGTAAAATAATTTTTACTTGAACATTATATTATTTTACATGTTATAGAAATAATTGTTACATTATTTAATTATATATAAACCGAATATATTTATTTATTTTACATTATATTATATTTTCTAAATTAAAACACTAAAATCAAATTAAGAAAAGATATGCATTTTAATTAAAAGATATGCATGACATTTAAAGGATATCACAATCCCACTAAAATAGATCTCTCCTTATTTAATCCATTCATTATACTCGACTTCTAATAAACTTTATATACCGAATATTTGTTTATTACTTTCAAACCCTAAAACTCCAAAATAAAAGCTACCTGCTCCTTGTCCTGCTGTTCGACCTTCTGCTGCTGCTGTTCGTCTTTGTTCAAGGCAAAAGGAGGGCTCTTGTGGTCTCTTTTTGGTGAGTTAGACGTGCATTGTTCCGGGTTCGATGTGGTGTTCTTGCTCGTGGGTGTTGGAACCCATTCGAAGGGTTTTAGCTAGTGTTTGTACTCGTGTTCGTGGCTATGTTCGGTGTTGGGTTACGTTGAGCATGCTAGAAGTTAGAGCCTCGTGTTATGTTGGGTCGCTGTTCGGGTTCGTATCACAGTTTTGGGTCCACGAAGAAGTTGGTCTAGGGGTTGGTCGCTGGTCATGTCCTCGTGAGTTGTACATGTGACTGCCATAGGTCGGAGTTCCGAGTTCTATTCCACCTCATCGAATCTCGTTGCTCTCATTCACACTTGTTGTGTACGATTAGTGTTAGTGCAATCGTATCTCGTCCAATCTTAGTGGTCGGGGTCGACGATCTGACTCGTGGTTGGAGGTTGATCGTGACATGAAAGGGGTTGGGCTGCCATGTTAGAAAATGTACGAGAATGGCATATTTAACTTGAATTCGGTGTGGTGTTCCTGTGAAATTGAGTTCAAGTACGACTCTTATTTTTTTCTTTCTTCGATCCTACTTGGTTCAGCTCTAAGGTAAACCTTTAACCATTCTTTTGTCATACGTAGCATGTATTAAGCATGTGCATCTTGCAACATATTTATAAAAGGATTTCACAACATGTGACTCCATTTAGTTTTCTTTACGTATATGTATTTACATGCAAACTAGATACATAGAGTAAATTAGATCATCCTCCACTAGGATTAAAACATGTTAAATAAATCGCTAGAATCAGGTCGGTACGCTATATTTGTGTATCGTTAAAACTTTGTCTCATGAAATCGCAAGTCTAGAAAGGTGTACGCCACATTGTTTTGGTTTTGTGTCGTTGTGTGTGTGCACACTTTAATGTCGAATATGGCTTAACTCATGTCAACTTAATAAAACTAAAACAAGTAATGAAGATTTCGATAATGATTTCGGTAATAAGATTATACATATGACACAATTGCATGCAAGGAAGATATAAATATGTACACTTATTAGAACATGTTGAATAATATACTAATTATATATGAAGGAAGATGGAGCATGTAAACTAATATAAGATCATATATGAAAAGAACATATTAAAAGATATAAAATGTGTGCTATCTATTTTGGGTTTGGTGTATGTGGGCTAAGTTTTGGTGTCCCTTTTTATTTGTATACGTGTGATATGTTCAAGTTGGTGTACTTATGTCCGAGAATGGTTTCGAAATTGGCCTTGTTTTATTTTCGATATATCAATCATTCGAGTACATCCAAAATCTATGTTGTACTAATCCTAATCAAACCCTAGTCATGATGATATAATATACACTAAACATGTTAAACTAATATTATGGGTTTAACGAATACTAATAAAGTACTACGAACAATAATCCGTTACGTCATTAAATAATAAATGAACTTATAAATAATAGTCGATTCCGTAATTCAGGTAGATCATTGCAAGAAGGAGTGGTTTGTGTTTTCGGGTTTACGTTGAGTCGCTTTTAAGGTACAGATATTCTGCCCTTTTTAATAAGGTACCTTCGTTCTCTTGATCTCTTGTTTTGATTCGTTTAGGATTCCCCAAACCATTGCTATGTACCCTTGTTTTGTGAACCTTAGATTTGAACCTTTGTTTTGAACCCTTGCCTTGAACCACTATGAACCTTGATATGAACCTTGCCATAAAACCTTGATTTGAACCCTAATATGCTTGATATTGTGATTGGATGAGAAAACCTTTTTATTTGTTTATGAAAATATTTTAAGAAAACCATTTCTAAAACTATCTTATTGAAAACTATTTTAAGGACTATTTTATGAAAACCATTTTAAAATACTATCGTTATGAAAAACCATTTTAAAAGATTATTTAATGAAAAACTATTTTAAAAGGATTGTTTTCAAATGAACTTTTAAATTGAACCTTTACTATGAACATTTGCTACGATCTCTTGTCTTGACCATTTGACTTGGAACCATTGATAAAACTTGAACTTGAATTTGAAACATGAAACTTGAAACTTGATACTTGAACACTTGATACTTGATACTTGACCCTTGACCCACAGTTTGAGATTACGAGCCATACTAGGCATGAGGGTTTCATGTCCTTGTCATTGATGCACCGATGACTTGACTTTTGGGTAGGAAAGTGATTACCTATCCCGTCCCTGCCATGACTTGATACTTGACTTGCGCGTAGATGAAGACATTGTGGCAGCCTACAGGGGCGCATGGATGCATCCTAGATTTGTACTTGACTTGACTTGACTTGATTACTTGTATTATTAGTGACATGATGGGTGTGTGCGATACACGTCATTCACTCTTGGGAGCTCATGACTCCACCCCTTGGAGGTATCCCCTCATATTGTACTTGGTACCGAGGTCACCCCTCTGTACACCTTGCTTGACTTGATTGGATATGTTCTGGGCTCGTAATGGATTTCTGTTTCTGTTACCCTATAACCTATGCTTGATTTGACACTTGACTCGACTTGAATTGAACATTGGGCTGGTGGTGGGTTATGGTTTCCTTTACACCTACCTATTGTAACCATTTCTTGATAACCTGTTCTATTTTCTTTCCTGACTCTTGTTACACCTTGTACCATTTCATTACTTCACTATTCCTTTACTACTGCTTTGTATCGTTATATCTGTTCACTGAGCTTTCGTAGCTCAGCCGCATTTCTTTTCCTGCGGCAGGTTTAGTTGGAAGCTGGGTATGAGTGGAGAGTACTTGGATTTAGAAGACCTTAATAGCTATTGAAGATGATTAGAAGAAGTTATAGTTAGATTTGAAATTATTGTATTATAACCTTGTAGTTTCAGAATATCCTTTGTAACCATTGAATTTCTATTGTATTATTTATGTCTCATGCTTGTGTTTGTTCTGATATGAAACCATCGTTGTGACGTCTTTACCCTTGTCGGGTTGGGGTGTTACAATTTATGGTATCAGAGAACAGGCTGACGACTTGTAATACAATTTACCCTGTCCTGTGCGTTTAGGACCATTAGGCTTTCACTGTAGGAACATAGGAGAACACCTTGAGGACTTGCTTTAGGATTCCCTGATATGAACTTAAGTTTTGACCAGTGAGGAATGGGTAGACTATAAGGTATTTGTTTAGGTATCACTACTTCCGCATTACTCTGATTCGTGCCTTGCTATGACATTGCTTTTGTTGACCTTTAAGGCTGTAGAAGCATTAGGTGGATTAAGATAGATTGTCCTGTTTACGACTCGGGATAAAGTATGATCATCATGAAGGCATATTTATGTGGTGCTGGTATTATGACGCCTGATCAACGTGATAATACTTACACCATATAACGTGCCCTCATTGTGGCCATAGGATATCTTGGGAAGTACCTAAGAAGTTTAGAATTTGATCTCCGTTGGATTATCCGTGATTAGTGAGACTTTAGGTTCATCCTACCTGTTCGTATACTCTGCCCTTGTTCATTAGATGTCTGGACAAGTTTAGACCCTCAAATTGCGTTCTGTTGATTTCAGTTATAAATCTTGAACTCTTGTAGAACTCTCTACTGTTGATACAGTTAAATTGATTTGAAATCTTGTTCGCATTCCGAATGAGTTTTCGTTCTATTGCCTTTCCGTTTCCTTGCAAATTTCGAGGACGAAATTTTTTTTAGAGGGGAAGAAGTTGTAATACCCAAAATTCTAAAACTTGCAAAATTACCAAATTACCCGTGAACTTGAAAATTTCACTTATTAATTATTTAAAATACCAAATTAATCCCAAACTCTTGGAAATTTGTACCATATGAAGTAAAATAATTTTTACTTGAACATTATATTATTTTACATGTTATAGAAATAATTGTTACATTATTTAATTATATATAAACCGAATATATTTATTTATTTTACATTATATTATATTTTCTAAATTAAAACACTAAAATCAAATTAAGAAAAGATATGCATTTTAATTAAAAGATATGCATGACATTTAAAGGATATCACAATCCCACTAAAATAGATCTCTCCTTATTTAATCCATTCATTATACTCGACTTCTAATAAACTTTATATACCGAATATTTGTTTATTACTTTCAAACCCTAAAACTCCAAAATAAAAGCTACCTGCTCCTTGTCCTGCTGTTCGACCTTCTGCTGCTGCTGTTCGTCTTTGTTCAAGGCAAAAGGAGGGCTCTTGTGGTCTCTTTTTGGTGAGTTAGACGTGCATTGTTCCGGGTTCGATGTGGTGTTCTTGCTCGTGGGTGTTGGAACCCATTCGAAGGGTTTTTAGCTAGTGTTTGTACTCGTGTTCGTGGCTATGTTCGGTGTTGGGTTACGTTGAGCATGCTAGAAGTTAGAGCCTCGTGTTATGTTGGGTCGCTGTTCGGGTTCGTATCACAGTTTTGGGTCCACGAAGAAGTTGGTCTAGGGGTTGGTCGCTGGTCATGTCCTCGTGAGTTGTACATGTGACTGCCATAGGTCGGAGTTCCGAGTTCTATTCCACCTCATCGAATCTCGTTGCTCTCATTCACACTTGTTGTGTACGATTAGTGTTAGTGCAATCGTATCTCGTCCAATCTTAGTGGTCGGGGTCGACGATCTGACTCGTGGTTGGAGGTTGATCGTGACATGAAAGGGGTTGGGCTGCCATGTTAGAAAATGTACGAGAATGGCATATTTAACTTGAATTCGGTGTGGTGTTCCTGTGAAATTGAGTTCAAGTACGACTCTTATTTTTTTCTTTCTTCGATCCTACTTGGTTCAGCTCTAAGGTAAACCTTTAACCATTCTTTTGTCATACGTAGCATGTATTAAGCATGTGCATCTTGCAACATATTTATAAAAGGATTTCACAACATGTGACTCCATTTAGTTTTCTTTACGTATATGTATTTACATGCAAACTAGATACATAGAGTAAATTAGATCATCCTCCACTAGGATTAAAACATGTTAAATAAATCGCTAGAATCAGGTCGGTACGCTATATTTGTGTATCGTTAAAACTTTGTCTCATGAAATCGCAAGTCTAGAAAGGTGTACGCCACATTGTTTTGGTTTTGTGTCGTTGTGTGTGTGCACACTTTAATGTCGAATATGGCTTAACTCATGTCAACTTAATAAAACTAAAACAAGTAATGAAGATTTCGATAATGATTTCGGTAATAAGATTATACGTATGACACAATTGCATGCAAGGAAGATATAAATATGTACACTTATTAGAACATGTTGAATAATATACTAATTATATATGAAGGAAGATGGAGCATGTAAACTAATATAAGATCATATATGAAAAGAACATATTAAAAGATATAAAATGTGTGCTATCTATTTTGGGTTTGGTGTATGTGGGCTAAGTTTTGGTGTCCCTTTTTATTTGTATACGTGTGATATGTTCAAGTTGGTGTACTTATGTCCGAGAATGGTTTCGAAATTGGCCTTGTTTTATTTTCGATATATCAATCATTCGAGTACATCCAAAATCTATGTTGTACTAATCCTGATCAAACCCTAGTCATGATGATATAATATACACTAAACATGTTAAACTAATATTATGGGTTTAACGAATACTAATAAAGTACTACGAACAATAATCCGTTACGTCATTAAATAATAAATGAACTTATAAATAATAGTCGATTCCGTAATTCAGGTAGATCATTGCAAGAAGGAGTGGTTTGTGTTTTCGGGTTTACGTTGAGTCGCTTTTAAGGTACAGATATTCTGCCCTTTTTAATAAGGTGCCTTCGTTCTCTTGATCTCTTGTTTTGATTCGTTTAGGATTCCCCAAACCATTGCTATGTACCCTTGTTTTGTGAACCTTAGATTTGAACCTTTGTTTTGAACCCTTGCCTTGAACCACTATGAACCTTGATATGAACCTTGCCATAAAACCTTGATTTGAACCCTAATATGCTTGATATTGTGATTGGATGAGAAAACCTTTTTATTTGTTTATGAAAATGTTTTAAGAAAACCATTTCTAAAACTATCTTATTGAAAACTATTTTAAGGACTATTTTATGAAAACCATTTTAAAATACTATCGTTATGAAAAACCATTTTAAAAGATTATTTAATGAAAAACTATTTTAAAAGGATTGTTTTCAAATGAACTTTTAAATTGAACCTTTACTATGAACATTTGCTACGATCTCTTGTCTTGACCATTTGACTTGGAACCATTGATAAAACTTGAACTTGAATTTGAAACATGAAACTTGAAACTTGATACTTGAACACTTGATACTTGATACTTGACCCTTGACCCACAGTTTGAGATTACGAGCCATACTAGGCATGAGGGTTTCATGTCCTTGTCATTGATGCACCGATGACTTGACTTTTGGGTAGGAAAGTGATTACCTGTCCCGTCCCTGCCATGACTTGATACTTGACTTGCGCGTAGAGGAAGACATTGTGGCAGCCTACAGGGGCGCATGGATGCATCCTAGATTTGTACTTGACTTGACTTGACTTGATTACTTGTATTATTAGTGACATGATGGGTGTGTGCGATACACGTCATTCACTCTTGGGAGCTCATGACTCCACCCCTTGGAGGTATCCCCTCATATTGTACTTGGTACCGAGGTCACCCCTCTGTACACCTTGCTTGACTTGATTGGATATGTTCTGGGCTCGTAATGGATTTCTATTTCTGTTACCCTATAACCTATGCTTGATTTGACACTTGACTCGACTTGAATTGAACATTGGGCTGGTGGTGGGTTATGGTTTCCTTTACACCTACCTGTTGTAACCATTTCTTGATAACCTGTTCTATTTTCTTTCTTGACTCTTGTTACACCTTGTACCATTTCATTACTTCACTATTCCTTACTACTGCTTTGTATCGTTATATCTG
The DNA here is from genome assembly GCA_021014915.2 of Artemisia tridentata subsp. tridentata. Taxonomy (NCBI): domain Eukaryota; kingdom Viridiplantae; phylum Streptophyta; class Magnoliopsida; order Asterales; family Asteraceae; genus Artemisia; species Artemisia tridentata. Next base: position 199,938,114 of record CP139508.1, read on the forward strand.
TTCATTGAGCTTTCGTAGCTCAGCCGCATTTCTTTTCCTGCGGCAGGTTTAGTTGGAAGCTGGGTATGAGTGGAGAGTACTTGGATTTAGAAGACCTTAATAGCTATTGAAGATGATTAGAAGAAGTTATAGTTAGATTTGAAATTATTGTATTATAACCTTGTAGTTTCAGAATATCCTTTGTAACCATTGAATTTCTATTGTATTATTTATGTCTCATGCTTGTGTTTGTTCTGATATGAAACCATCGTTGTGACGTCTTTACCCTTGTCGGGTTGGGGTGTTACAATCCCATTCATCAATCATCTTCACCTCATCATACTCATACTTATGAAGAACATTCCTCATCAAAGTTCAAGTGTTAAAAGTTCAAGACAAGGAGATCAAGTTAACGACCAAGTGTAACAACAAAGTCAAAAGGCTAATCAATATGTCAAGGACAAGTTCATATGTCATATGATGAAAGATTATGAGGAGATTTTTAGCATAAGGAGAAGAGGTATGAGTATGTTGGAGGACATGATGCATCATCACGAGAAGATTTTGATCAAGGCAAGAACATCCACCAAAGGACGATTACTTTGAAGATCACTGTGCATGAAGGAACATTGATTGAAGACAATACTACAACGACACACAATGATAAATACGTTGAAGACAAAAGACCATTCACCTGTACATCATGGAAATGACCATCCCTTAGGGGGAGATTGTTAGCATTTAGATTTTATAGAAGTGATGGTCATTTGGATTAGTTTTGGTTAAGTATGTCGTGTAGTATAAATAACATTGTATGGGCTAGTGTTGGACTTTGTTAAGTAAATGTTAAGATAAATGATCAAAAGCCCAAGTCCAACACAAGCCCATCCCAAGGCCTTTTAGGGCAACAAAGGCCATGTCTCTACTATAAATACACACACTCTCCACCTATTTGTGTGTGCCTCAAAGTCTTGTAAAAGTGAGAGTGTGTGTGTATGTGAGTGTTTTGTCCTCTTGTTCTCTCATGGTAATAAAAGCATTCGACTAAGGTTTTACATCACACGATCCATACCATTCTTCTTATCATCTTTACTTATTATTGAGTGTCACGGATATAGTATAGCTTAGTTTTGTACGTAAGGTTTGATTAGTTTAGTGGTTTACATAAGCCGTGAGTTCCATTGTCGTGTCCTTAGGATACCAGAGACCCATGTGAACCGTGCCTTGAAGATATCTGAAAACCCTTTTTACTGCTTCCAGATGCTTTTTGGTAGGCTTGGACTGATACCGAGCGCACATACATACTGCGAACAGAAGATCAGGCCTGCTAGCAGTAAGATACATCAAGGATCCAATCATGCTTCTATACTTTGTTTGATCAACCGGGATTCCAGAAAGGTCTTCATCCAGCTTTGATCTTTCAACCATGGGAGTGTCAACAGAATCACTTGAATCGAATCCAAATTTCTTCAGAATTTCGTTTGCATATTTGGATTGATTAATGAAGATGCCTCCGGGACTTTGAGAGATTTGCAGGCCTAGGAAGAATGACATTTGTCCCATAATTGACATCTGGAACTTAGAACTCATCTCTTTTGAAAACCGAGCACATTCACTAGGGTCAAAAGAGGCAAAGATAATGTCATCTACGTATATCTGAACATGAAGTAGATGTTTGCCCGCCTTTCTGGTGAATAGTGTGGGATCAACTACACCCTTGGAGAATCCATTTGCAAGAAGGAACTTGGACAATGTGTCATACCATGCCCTAGGTGCCTGCTTTAACCTATAAAGGGCTTTCTTCAAGCGATAGACATGAGTGGGACGATCAGCGTCCACAAATCCTTCAGGTTGGCTCACGTAAACTTCTTCCTTTAAGTCACCATTTAAAAAGGCTATTTTAACATCCATCTAGTAGACTATCATATTTCGGCTGGCAGCATTTGTAAGGAAGATTCTGATGGCTTCAATTCGAGCAACTGGAGCAAATGATTCTTCAAAGTCTATTCCTTCTTCTTGTCGATACCCTTTTACAACTAGCCGTGCCTTGTTCTTCAGAACATTACCATGCTCATCGAGTTTCACTTTGAAGATCCACTTTAGAGCGATAATCATCGCACATTCTGGAGCAGGCACTAATTCCCACACATCAAGTCGATCAAATTCATAAATTTCATCTTGCATAGCGTTAAACCAACAATCTTTGGACATTGCTTCCTTGACATCTTTTGGCTCGACTTTGGATAGTACAGAATTGAAGAAAAACCACAGGGCATCGGTGGCAAGTTGCTTTCGCGTAGATACCGGACGTGAAGGATTACCAATGATGTTGTCAATTGGATGATCGTTGGTCCATTTTTTGAGATGGTCATGGGGTTGAGGATTTTGAACTGATGTTGCCGAGTTGATATCTCCTGAAGTAGATGTGTCTGCTGAAGATTCAGGAGCAAATATGTTTTCAAATGGAACATCATCCACAGGAGCAAAAGGATTAACTTCAAAAGAATGGTTATCTGCAGATCCTTGCTGCACCGAAGAAGATTGAATATTTGATGATGAGGGTGAAGGACTAGCAGAAGGAGCATCGAGACTGATTGAGACAGATACTGATGGGCCTTCTGAGTCATGTGGAATTTGAGCATCAGCAACCGGAAGTACAGCTGGAGTATCAGTGGTAGTATCATTTGTTGTTGGCTCAAAATATTCATCAAACATTGGATCAAATAACTTTTTCAACTCTTCACTTATGGGAGGTACATAAGGAACTGCAGGCGTGGGATTCTGTACAAGACCCGAACTAATTGGTCCGGGTGTCAAAAGGTTAAGAGCGGGTCCAGAACTAGAATGTCCAGAAGCCGGTTGCTCAGACAGCTCATCGAACGTAACGTGAATTGTTTCCATGATTTGTCGGGTTCTTTTGTTATAGATTCTGTATCCCTTACGATCTGGTGCGTACCCAACGAAGAAACCTACGTCTGCTTTAGCTTTCAACTTTCCCATATCTTGACTGTCATTTGTCGGATAACACAGTGCACCGAACACACGAAGAAAGGAGAGATCTGGCTTCTTGTTATGAATCAGCTCATAAGGTGTCTTGTTGTGAGTAGTATGAATCAGGGATCGGTTTTGGGTGTAACATGCTGTTGCAATTGCTTCTGCCCAAAGAAACATCGGAGCTTTGGAAAATATTAGCATGGTTCTTGCAGCCTCCACCAGAGTACGGTTCCTTCTTTCAACCACACCGTTCTGCTGAGGAGTGCGTGGAACACTTTTCTGGTGTGTTATGCCAATACTTTCATAGAAATGACTAAGCTGTTGGTTGACAAACTCAGTTACATTGTCTGTACGGATGATTCGGACAATTTTGTTGAGCCTTACTTGTTGCTGTTTAATTAGTTTGATGATAACCTCTGGAGTTTCATCCTTTGTTCTCAAAAACTTTACCCACGTAAACCGAGAGTAGTCATCGACTACCACAAGAATGTATTACTTCCCGTTTATACTCTGTACTCTCATTCGACTGCACAAATCCATGTGAAGGGTGTGAAGATGTAATACCCAAAAATTTTAAAACATGTTAAAAGACCAAAATGCCCCTACAATCTAAAACTTTGAATAATAAGCTTATAAATACCAAACGAATTCCAAACTTCGGGAGACGATTAAGATATGAAGTAATATTATTTCCACGACCACATTTGACATTTTGTGAAGTACCAAAATTATATTTCTACACATTATATACCGAAAATATATTATATATATTAATAACATTATTTAAACTTTATTAATAAAACTAAATTATTTAAAAGCTAAGGAAATTATGGAAATTATCACAAATTGATTGGGTCATTGATTTAGCCGTGTTTTGCCAGCCCATATCCCCCCCTACTCGGCACTATCCATTTAATAATAACAAACTCAATCACAAACCCTAATACACTACCGATTAGAACAAAAACACACACAAAATTCCTTGCGCCTCCATCATAATTGCTGGAACACGTGGGACAATTTTCTGGTGTTGATCATCATTCAAAGAAGCTAAGAAAAATAAGTTTGAGGTCGTGCTTTGCTTGGTTCGAACGTGGTGTATTTTTTTCCTTTTCGCTAATCACATCCGAGAGGTTTCTAGGTCGCTCGTTGGATCGTGGTAAATTGTTGGTGTCGAAAAGCTTGAACCATGTAACACAAAATCACAACTCTTCGTCCTTTCATTCTAAAATCTTCCTGGTATTTTTCTGGCACTATACACATCATATATAATGTATATAAAATGATAGAACCGAACCATGCATCATATTTTGATCGTTTGATAAATTATGTATTAAGAAACCCTAAAAACGTAAATACGCTATATAAAATTCATGCGATTTTCTGGATCTTTTATATATTTTTTGTGGGTTCTATATGCATCATATAACATCACAAAAATGGCCTTTCGAATTGTTGAAGCTTAAAACATGGTTTTCGAATTGTTTAGAGTAATCGGATCATTTGTAAAATAAAGGAAAATATGAAAAACCTTGAACACGATTTGAATTAGGGTTTATATAATTAGATCTAGACTTTTAATGAACTTTAATGATATTGCAATGATTACATGATGATTTGGATAATTAGGGTTTAGTTTTGTTAATAAAAAGTATTTACCGATTTAAAATAAAAAGGTTAAGGGTGTGTTTTGTAATTATTCAAACTATTGGGATATTTTCGTAAGGTGGTAAAGATCTGGGGAAAAATGTATAAAATATGCTAGAGGGGTATTTTGTGTTAATTTTGTAATTAGAAGGTTTAATTGGTAAATATGTAATTATATTAATTCGATTTGTAATTAATTAAAACAAGGGGACTAAAAATGTAAATTCTGGAAAATCAAGGTTGGTTTGAATAATTAATTACAATAAGGGTTTAATGTATAAATTTGGGGATTAAATGGCCTAATGAGTAATTATTAATAATTAAGGATCGAAATTGTAAATTAAGGGTGTAATTTGTAAACTAAGTAACTAAAGGGATTTGTTGTGTAATTCATGTAAAATTAAGGGTGTGTTCGTACTAAGTATTAAATGAAGGGTATATGGTGTAAAATTGGAAAACTAAGGGTTTGATGTGTAATTATAAATGTCATAAGGCTTAAAGTGTAATTTATGTAATTAAAGGGGTATATATTGTAAATTGTGAAATCTAAAGGGTTAATTGTTTAAATCTGGATAACTTAAGAATTAAAATGAGCTACTTATGATATTTTCATTTTAAACCTTCATCTTTGGTATAATTACATTTAAAACCCTAAAATATGGAAAGTTGTTATAATTAACCCTAGACTTTTATAACTTGCCAAAATGTACCCTATCTCCATAATACTATTAAATAATGACTTAACCTAACCTCTAATGTCTTAATCTTTCTAATTAAGGAAACTTTCTAAAAATGGAAACTTACTAAATTTGGAAACCTGCTAAAAATAGAAAGTTACTTAAAATGGAAAGGAAAACTAAATGAGTAATTTAGAACCATTTATAATTCTCTTCTACTCCTTTAGGTGTGAAGAAGGAGAGGTCCTGATCCATTCTGTGATATCTATTTTCTGGTTCGTGTTTGCATTTGAAATAAGGTACAGATATTCTGCCCTTTTTAATAAGGTGCCTTCGGCCTCTTGATTTCTGATCTGAACCTTTGGCATATGAACCCTTTGATATGAACCCTTTGATATGGACCCTTTGATATTAACCTTGATATTTGAACTATGACTATGACCATATGAACCTTTGCTTTGCTATGAACCTTTGACCTTTGACCCCAGTTTGATACCCGAGCCAAAATATGTTTCCTAGCCATGAAGGTAACATGGCCGTGTCTGTGATGCACCACTGGCATGACTCGTGTGTGGTTCGAGTGATTAGCCACACCGTCCCCATTATGATATGATGTGCGCACTTTATGATTTGTTATGGCCAATATGATTTGTTTGGGGGGCGTATGGATGCATCCTAGATATGTTCTGTTTATGATATGCTATGATATGATATGGTGACTGATGATGGGTGCAATCCACGTCTTTCACAAAATATGGGAGCTGATCACTCCAACTGATACATGAGGACACCCCTCATATTATCTGTTTATTTGAGAGGTATCCCCTCTATATGATTATGGTATGATATGATATGGGCTCGTGGTGGATTACTGTCCTAAACCTTTACTCTTTGTACCTTTACTTATATCTTATTCATTATGCTATATCTGTTCATTTCCGTTTGCTTTCGTTTCCGTTTATTGCATATCTGTTCACTGGGCTTTTTAAGCTCAGCCGCATTTCCTTTTCCTGCGGCAGGTATCTAAGCTAGGAGCGGGGATTTGCTATGGGATGAGAGTAGAGCTTAGATGTAGTTACCTTAGTTAACCCTTAGTTTCATGACATTTGTTTAGACTTGGTTTCGTTTCATTATTGGTTTTCTTTTGAATTATTTATCATCATTTGGAACTTATGTATTCAGCTTAAGCCGTGTTGGCTTGACTTCTTTAATGCATTTGTTTAAGACTTCCGCTGTGTATTATGTATGTATGCTTTGATTTGTCACCATGATGTGATGCTTCTACCCTTGCCGGGTTGGGGTGTTACAATTATGGTATCAGAGCCCAGGTTGCGACCTGTAGTACATAAGCCATGGCCTGTGAATCATATGGACCCTAGGATTTGACCCTTAAGACTTAAGTTTTGACTGGTGAGGAATTGGGTAGACATAGGTTTCTGTTTCGTCTTTCCTTTCGTGCCTATTCTTACCTATTGTTGCTAATCATTTTAATGATCGTTCAGATGGTGAATACGCGTAATAATGAATACCGAAATGGAGACGATGGCCCTGATTTCGAGGCCATGATATCCGCTGCGTTGGCTACTGCTCTTCCTAAGTTGGTGACCCAAATCACCAATGACATCAAAAATGGTGCGAGTTCATCAGGTGGTGGTGATGGCGGTGCTCCACCCACTGCTCCACCTGCTGGTATTCATGTTTGGATCGAAAGGTTCAATAAGCTCAAGCCTCTATCTTTCAGGTCTGCTGCCACTCCCACTGAGGCAGAGGACTGGATCACTCATGTTGAGAAGCTGTTCAGGGTTTTGGGATTTGCTGACGAGTTTAAGACTCGTTTGGCTACGTTTAAACTGGAGGGTGATGCACTGAGTTGGTGGACAGCGTATGTTCAGTCACAGGGGGAGGATTTCGCTGATACTTGTTCTTGGGAGGATTTTATGGGCATATTTTATAAGCAGTATATTCCGGTGTCTGAGCAGCAGAGGTACGAACGTGAGTATGGGACTATTCGTCAGTTGGATCGAGAGTCGTCGGGGGAATTCATGCAGAGGTTCATGAGGCTGGCTAGTTTTGTTGGACCCGATGTTACGGGTAATGCTTTTAGTCAGGCTAAACACTTTAAATGGGCATTAAAGAAGGGGGTGTTGGATCGTATTGTGAACACCGAGTATGAGGATGTTGCTGCAGTTGCGAACGATGCCCGCAACATTGAGATGTTGCATGCTGATGGAGGTTCGAATAAGAGAGACAGGGATGGAAATCGGGTGAACTACAGGGGACAGGGTCATCAGGGCCAGAGTCAGGATCACAGGGGTCGTCAGGACCAGGGATTTGAGCAGAGGGGTCGACAGGACCAGAGGTATGAGCAGAGAGGTCGCCAGGACCGGGACTTTAATCAGAGGCGTCAGGATTCTTGGAGTTATGATCAGCGGGTTTCTGGCAGGAGTGGGTATAACAACCCGCGTTAGTTTAGAGAGCAGTCAGCCCGGGGTTCTCAGCCGAGTCATCATTCGGGTTCTTCCGGTCAGAGGAAGTCTAGTGAGGTGTTACCTCCTCCACCTCTTTGTTCCACTTGTAGAAAGCCTCATCCGGGGGTTTGCCACAAGGCTACTAGAGGATGTTTTGCTTGTGGGTCTACTGCTCACAAGGTGAAGGACTGCCCACAGGGGAGGCAGGTTGTTCCAATGAACTCGGGTAGGCCAGCTCCTACGACGGGCCGAGTTTATTCTCTTACACGTGATCAGGCGGCGAGCACATCAGGTACCATTACCGGTTTTCTTTATATTGGTGATCGTGTTATATTTGCATTATTTGATACCGGTGCCACACATTCTTTAATATCTAATTCGCTTGCCAAGAAAATTAATATAACCCCAACACCATTAAATAATCTTATATCCATCTCTACCCTTATGAAAACCTAAGTCATCATTGATCGTGAGTATGTGAATTGCCCTCTACGTTTTGATGATTGTGTTCGTCCGGCAAATTTGTTTCCCCTTGATATGATCGATTTTGATGTGATTTTGGGCATGGACTGGTTGTCTTCTCATAAGGCTACCATTGATTGCCATGCCAGAAGTGTAAGCTTTGGCAATATTCATCATCCTGACTTTGTTTATCATGGGTCTCAGCCTCTGAAATCTGTTAAAATTATTTCTGCTATGAAAGCGCGAACCTTGATTTCTCATGGTTGCCAAGGTTATTTGGCTTCTATTAAAGATACATCTTCTGAAGGTCCTGATATTGGTAGCGTTCCCATTGTTCGGGAGTTTGCTGATGTCTTTCCTGAGGAACTTCCTGGTCTTCCTCCGACTAGAGAAGTTGAATTTGGCATTGATGTGATTCCCGGCGCCGAGCCTATCTCTAAGGCTCCATACCGGATGGCACCCGTTGAACTAAAAGAATTAAAGGTACAGTTGGAGGAGTTGTTGGAGAACGGTTTTATTCGGCCTAGTGTTTCTCCTTGGGGCGCTCCTGTTCTATTTGTGAAAAAGAAGGATGGTAGTATGCGTTTGTGCATTGACTACCGTGAGCTCAACCGTATCACGATCCGTAATCGTTATCCCCTTCCACGCATTGACGATTTGTTTTATCAGTTGCAAGGGACGAAGCACTTCTCAAAGATTGATTTGAGATCCGGTTACCACCAACTTCGTGTGAGGGAACAGGATGTTCCTAAAACCGCTTTCCGTACCCGTTATGGTCATTATGAATTTCTGGTTATGCCTTTCAGTTTGACCAATGCTCCTGCTGTTTTTATGGACCTTATGAACCGGGTTTTCCACGAGTACCTCGACAAATTTGTTATTGTCTTCATCGATGATATTCTTGTCTATTCGAAATCTGAGGAGGAGCATGAGCAGCACCTTCGGATTGTTTTGGAGATTCTTAGACAGAAGAAGTTGTACGCGAAATTTTCTAAGTGTGAATTCTGGTTGAGTCAAGTTGCTTTTCTTGGTCACATTGTATCTGCTGATGGTATCACCATGGATCCATCTAAGGTTGAGGCTATCACCAAGTGGCCGAGACCCACCACTGTGACTGAAGTGAGGAGTTTTCTGGGACTTGCTGGTTACTATCGACGTTTTGTTGAGGGTTTCTCGCGTTTGGCATTGCCATTAACGCAACTGATGAGGAAAGGAGAGAAGTTTGTATGGACTGAGGAGCGGGAAAATAGTTTTGAGGAGCTGAAGGAGAGATTGGTGTCTGCTCCTATTTTGACTCTTCCATCTGGTTCAGGTGGTTTTCAGATCTATAGTGACGCGTCAAAGAAAGGGTTGGGTTGTGTTCTCATGCAGCACGGGAAAGTCATTGCCTATGCTTCGAGGCAATTGAAGCCTTACGAGGAGAATTATCCGACGCATGATTTAGAGTTAGCTGTAGTGGTCTTCGCATTAAAAATATGGCGGCATTATTTATACGGCGAGTCATGTGATATCTTCACTGACCACAAGAGCCTCAAGTATATCTTCACTCAGAAGGAACTTAATATGAGACAGAGGAGGTGGTTAGAACTTCTAAAGGATTATGACACGAATATTCAGTATCATCCGGGTAAAGCTAATGTGGTTGCCGATGCTCTTAGTCGGAAGTCCGGTATGATTGCTAGTCTGAAATTTGAACCTCGGATTCTAAATGACTTGGAGATTCTTGATGTTGAGCTTTGTATTCGGGGTTGTGACGGATATTGGGCTAGCCTTAAGGTTGAGTCCAATCTCATCCTACGGATTAAGGAAGCTCAGAAGGATGATGGTGAGCTTTGGTCAGTGGTTCAGAATGTTGAAGAGGGTAAACAGACAGAGTTCAGGGTAGATGAGTTCGGCGTGGTATGGTTTGAGGATCGTCTTTGTGTTCCTAATGATCCTGAGTTACGAGAGGCTATTCTATCTGAGGCTCATAGTTCTCCATTTACTATCCATCCTGGTTCCACCAAGATGTACAGGGATCTTAAGCAGCATTTTTGGTGGAGTGGTATGAAGCATGATGTGGCTTCTTATGTAGCCAAGTGTATGACTTGTCAGCAAGTCAAGATCGAGCATCAGAGGGCTAGTGGTTTGTTGCAGCCGTTCGACATTCCGACATGGAAGTGGGAGGAGATTTCTATGGATTTCGTATCGGGATTACCTCTTACCAGAAGGAAGCATGATGCGATTTGGGTGGTTGTTGATCGACTAACCAAGTCTGCTCATTTCCTACCTATTCGTATGGAATACGGTGTCAATAAGTTGGCGGAGATTTTTCGACAGGAGATTGTTAGACTTCATGGTATGCCGACTGCTATTGTTTCAGATAGAGATCTGCGGTTTACTTCTCGTTTTTGGAGAGGGTTACAAAAGGCTTGGGGTGCACGTCTTAAGTTTAGTACGGCTTTTCATCCGCAGACAGATGGTCAGTCAGAAAGGACCATTCAGACCTTGGAGGACATGTTGAGAGCATGTGTGTTAGAATGGACTGGCAGTTGGGACGAGTATCTTTGCTTGGTGGAGTTTGCCTACAACAACAGTTGGCATGCGAGTATTCGAATGGCTCCATTTGAGATGTTGTATGGGCGTAAGTGTAGAGCGCCCGTTTGTTGGAATGAAGTGGGTGAACGTCTCATTGAGGGTCCCGAGTTGGTTCAGATCACTAACGAGAAGGTAGACGTCGCTAGGGAAAAGTTGAAGGAGTCTCGTGCTCGTCAAAAGAGTTATGCTGATAAGCATCGTCGCGACTTGGAGTTTCATGTTGGTGACCGTGTGTTCCTTAAAGTCTCGCCGTTTCGTGGGGTTAAACATTTTGGGATCAAGGGCAAGCTTAGTCCTCGATTCATCGGACCTTTTGAAATTCTCGATCGTATTGGAGAGGTTTCCTACCGTTTGGCTCTTCCGCCTCAGTTATCGCATGTTCATAATGTTTTCCATGTGTCTCTTCTGAGGGGATACAATTATCATCCTTTGCATGTGGTATCTTACCCACTTGATCAGATTCAGCCGGACATGTCTTTGTCCGAAGAGCCGGAGGCTATTTTGGACCGGCAAGAGCGGGTCATGAGAAATAAAGTCATTCCGTTCGTAAAGGTTCTTTGGAAGAATCACCCAGAGCGCGAGGCTACCTGGGAAACTGAGGAATCGATACGAGCTAGTTATCCTCATTTTGTATTCTGATCTGGTATGTCTTTGTTTTGCTTTCCGTTTCATCTCATTTCTACTTCTTTGCAAATTTCGGGGACGAAATTTTTCTTTTAGAGGGGAAGAAGTTGTAATACCCAAAGATTCTAAAACGTGTTAAAAGACCAAAATGCCCCTACAATCTAAAACTTTGAATAATAAGCTTATAAATACCAAACGAATTCCAAACTTCGAGAGACGATTAAGATATGAAGTAATATTATTTCCACGACCACATTTGACATTTTGTGAAGTACCAAAATTATATTTCTACACATTATATACCGAAAGTATATTATATATATTAATAACATTATTTAAACTTTATTAATAAAACTAAATTATTTAAAAGCTAAGGAAATTATGGAAATTATCACAAATTGATTGGGTCATTGATTTAGCCGTGTTTTGCCAGCCCATATCCCCCCCTACTCGGCACTATCCATTTAATAATAACAAACTCAATCACAAACCCTAATACACTACCGATTAGAACAAAAACACACACAAAATTCCTTGCGCCTCCATCATAATTTCTGGAACTCGTGGGACAATTTTCTGGTGTTGATCATCATTCAAAGAAGCTAAGAAAAATAAGTTTGAGGTCGAGCTTTGCTTGGTTAGAACGTGGTGTATTTTTTTCCTTGTCGCTAATCACATCCGAGAGGTTTCTGGGTCGCTCGTTCGATCGTGGTAAATTGTTGGTGTCGAAAAGCTTGAACCGTGTAACACAAAATCACAACTCTTCGTCCTTTCATTCTAAAATCTTCCTGGTATTTTTCTGGTACTATAAACATCATATATAACGTATATAAAATGATATAACCGAACCATGCATCATATTTTGATCGTTTGATAAATTATGTATTAAGAAACCCTAAAAACATAAATACGCTATATAAAATTCATGCGACTTTCTGGATCTTTTATATATTTTTTGTGGGTTCTATATGCATCATATAACATCACAAAAATGGCCTTTCGAATTGTTGAAGCTTAAAACATGGTTTTCGAATTGTTTAGAGTAATCGGATCATTTGTAAAATAAAGGAAAATATGAAAAACCTTGAACACGATTTGAATTAGGGTTTATATAATTAGATCTGGACTTTTAATGAACTTTAATGATATTGCAATGATTACATGATGATTTGGATAATTAGGGTTTAGTTTTGTTAATAAAAAGTATTTACCGATTTAAAATAAAAAGGTTAAGGGTGTGTTTTGTAATTATTCAAACTATTGGATATTTTTGTAAGGTGGTAAAGATCTGGGGAAAAATGTATAAAATATGCTAGAGGGGTATTTTGTGTTAATTTGGTAATTAGAAGGTTTAATTGGTAAATATGTAATTATATTAATTCGATTTGTAATTAATTAAAACAAGGGGACTAAAAATGTAAATTCTGGAAAATCAAGGTTGGTTCGAATAATTAATTACAATAAGGGTGTAATGTGTAAATTTGGGGATTAAATGGCCTAATGTGTAATTATTAATAATTAAGGATCGAAATTGTAAATTAAGGGTGTAATTTGTAAACTAAGTAACTTAAGGCATTTGTTGTGTAATTCATGTAAAATTAAGGGTGTGTTCGTACTAAGTATTAAATGAAGGGTATATGGTGTAAAATTGGAAAACTAAGGGTTTGATGTGTAATTATAAATGTCATAAGGCTTAAAGTGTAATTTATGTAATTAAAGGGGTATATATTGTAAATTGTGAAATCTAAAGGGCTAATTGTGTAAATCTGGATAACTTAAGAATTAAAATGAGCTACTTATGATATTTTCATTTTAAACCATCATCTTTGGTATAATTACATTTAAAACCCTAAAATATGGAAAGTTTTTATAATTAACCCTAGACTTTTATAACTTGCCAAAATGTACCCTATCTCCGTAATACTATTAAATAATGACTTAACCTTACCTCTAATGTCTTAATCTTTCTAATTAAGGAAACTTTCTAAAAATGGAAACTTACTAAATTTGGAAACCTGCTAAAAATAGAAAGTTACTTAAAATGGAAAGGAAAACTAAATGAGTAATTTAGAACCATTTATAATTCTCTTCTACTCCTTTAGGTGTGAAGAAGGAGAGGTCCTGATCCATTCTGTGATATCTATTTTCTGGTTCGTGTTTGCATTTGAAATAAGGTACAGATATTCTGCCCTTTTTAATAAGGTGCCTTCGGCCTCTTGATTTCTGATCTGAACCTTTGGCATATGAACCCTTTGATATGAACCCTTTGATATGGACCCTTTGATATTAACCTTGATATTTGAACTATGACTATGACCATATGAACCTTTGCTTTGCTATGAACCTTTGACCTTTGACCCCAGTTTGATACCCGAGCCAAAATATGTTCCCTAGCCATGAAGGTAACATGGCCGTGTCTGTGATGCACCACTGGCATGACTCGTGTGTCGTTTGAGTGATTAGCCACACCGTCCTTATTATGATATGATATGCGCACTTTATGATTTGTTATGGCCAATATGATTTGTTTGGGGGGCGTATGGATGCATCCTAGATATGTTCTGTTTATGATATGCTATGATATGATATGGTGACTGATGATGGGTGCAATCCACGTCTTTCACAAAATATGAGAGCTGATCACTCCAACTGATACATGAGGACACCCCTCATATTATCTGTTTATTTGAGAGGTATCCCCTCTATATGATTATGGTATGATATGATATGTTATGATATGGGCTCGTGGTGGATTACTGTCCTAAACCTTTACTCTTTGTACCTTTACTTATATCTTATTCATTATGCTATATCTGTTCATTTCCGTTTGCTTTCGTTTTCGTTTATTGCATATCTGTTCACTGGGCTTTTTAAGCTCAGCCGCATTTCCTTTTCCTGCGGCAGGTATCTAAGCTAGGAGCGGGGATTTGCTATGGGATGAGAGTAGAGCTTAGATGGAGTTACCTTAGTTATCACCCTTATGTTTCATGACATTTGTTTAGACTTGGTTTCGTTTCATTATTGGTTTTCTTTTGAATTATTTATCATCATTTGGAACTTATGTATTCAGCTTAAGCCGTGTTGGCTTGACTTCTTTAATGCATTTTTTTAAGACTTCCGCTGTGTATTATGTATGTATGCTTTGATTTGTCACCATGATGTGATGCTTCTACCCTTGCCGAGTTGGGGTGTTACGGAAGAACTTCCAGGATGGTGTTGACAGTTTTGGGTTTGTGGGTTTGTTTCTTGCTTTTGCCCAGTTTACATGCAGTACATAGATGATCTTTCTCAAACTTTAGTCTGGGCATGCCTCGTACAAGGTCCTTGCGAGACAAGTCATTTATGGTACCGAAGTTCAAATGGTTTAAACGACGGTGCCAAAGCCAAGACTTAGTCTTTGAGGCCTTTGAAAGCAAGCAAATAGGAGAGGACCTCATCATTTCTTCAATGGAGATGGTATATAAATTGGTGCCACGACTGCCTTTGAGGAGATCCACACCATCCAACTCTCTGACAGAACAAGTGTGTTTCCTGAAGGCCACTTCAAGATCCAAATCACAGAATTGACCAACCGAAAACAAGTTGTGCCCTAGTCCTTCCACATAGTATACCCGAGAGATTACACTGTCCCCGAACACATAATCTCCATACCCCATAATTGCCCCAAAGTGGTCGTTCCCAAATCTAACTGTCCCGATAAACTTTTTCACGAAGTTCTTGAGCCGTGAGCGATCCCCCGTCATATGTTTTGAGCAGCCTGAGTCTAAATACCAAAGGACGATTTGTACGACCTGCATTTGAAAACAGACAACGATGGATAACTGAAATATGTGGATCCCCACGTGCAGTTGGGGTCCGTTTGGTTAGCACACACAAATTCAGGAGTTACAGGGTTCACAGATGCTGTTGTCATTATAGTGGAGACTACCCTAGATGTAGCAGATGACCTAGTTGGAAGGCATTGTGTTACTAGAGGTAAAATTCGACCAGTTGGTCTCCATTCCTTAGACTTCACAATCTTATGATTATTCTTTCTAGGTAAGGGACACTGGTTTCCTAAAGTGAACTTCCTTCCAGTGGGTCTCCATTTGTATCCAACATTAGCAAACCTTTTTCCTGTTGCTTTCCAAACTTTCTTACTTGTTTCAGTTCTCCTAACATTCATAACATGGGGTTGTTTGGGAGACTTCAAAAATGACATAACACATCTATCATGATTGCCAGAAATTAAACATTCATCACATGTCTTACAAATAGCAACAGAATTCGAATCAATTACAGTACTTTTAAGACAAATACTAGAATCAACACGATTCTTTTTCATAAAAACAAACTTATTGTTCCTAGGATGGGCTTCTACTTTCTTCTCACTATCACTTTTAGTCGGCGCAGTCCTATCATTCTTGGTATTGCTTTTAAGCGTTGACTTGCTAGCTCTAGTGACATGTTTTACTCTTGTAGAAGCAATAATGGGAACATTAGTTTGTTGTAGTGCCATTTGGTTTTCTGGTTTAGATGTGCTAGGAACAGATGCTTTCCATGTTTCATCAAAAGTTACATGCTTCCTCTTAATTGTGGATGATGATGCAACAAATCTATCTCTTTTGTTATCGGTCTTAGGGCCAGTGCCAATGGCATATTCTAACACTTCCTGAATCCTTTTTGTGAGAACACAAGCATACACAACTGCCTTATCAAGTGGCTTTTCTATTATGTCCTCTTCTACAACCTCACGAAGTGTGTCAAGGCCGTCCCTAAGGTGATGGAGATATATTTGATGGGCAGGTCTATTGTTTCTAAGGGGAAATGGAATAGGCCCAACATCAACATCATACATTTTAATAGCAGAAACCTTTGGTGCAACACAATCACATGTGATACTTGGCATTTTTCCTTTCACCTGAGTCTTAAGATTCTCAATTTCATTTAACAAAGAAGTTATCTTTTCATTATGATTGTTTCGTGTAACTTTAATCGAGTCATATAACTCTTTGTAATGCTGTTTAATCTTAGAATTCTCAGCTCAAAAACACTCATTTTCATAGTGTAACTTATTGATGGTGTCTTGATAGTGAAAATTCTGAGAATCTGAAGACGAAGGTTTATTGGTGCCATACACATCACACTTGTTTGATTTTAATTGGGCAATTTGTGCCCTCAATTGCCGAATCGTGTTCATGTGAGCTTGAATTTTCTCATCCTGTTTGCTTAATTCAAAATACGTATCAAACTCAGGAGCATCCAAAGATGTCTTGACATTTGATAGTTTACATTTTTCTTCTAAGTGTTGATATTTTAATTGTAAATTAAGATACTCAACCTCTAGTTTTGAAAAACATTTAACCATGTTATCATGGTCATCATTTTGAATTTGATCAAGCAATTTCAAATTCTCCCCCTCAAGCTCAACAACACGATTCTGGGTAACATTCAAAGCAATAGAATACTCATGAAATTGACAAGCAGATAATGCAAAATCAGTAGCAGTATAAAATACATCATGTGCAATACATCTAGCAATCAAATTCTCATTTGTGATGAGAATGTTCTTTCTCTCAATCTCACGGCTCTTAAGTTCTATCACATTTTGAGTTACCTCATTTTCCATATCTTTAAACATTGCTTTCATTTCATTTACTTATATTTTAAGGGTATTTTGCATCCCTTCAAAATGTTCTTTGAGTAGTTTAAAGAATGACATGACCTCAGTTAAGTAACACCTTTTCGTCTGTTCAAAACACCTTTCTCCCTCAGTAATACCGGTTGGTGTTATTCTCTTCTTCCATGTTTTATCAAAATCAGCAAATAGTTGACAAATTACATATATGCTAATTAAGGTTTTACATTCAGTGGGAAGAGTCAAAGGGACCAAATTCCTAGGTGTATTGGGGGATACACCGTTGCAGGTGCAATTTTCCTAAGGGATGGCGTTTTGGCAACAAGTTCATCGACCTTTCTCTTTTCTATGTCTAATGACTAAAATATTTGTTCAGGTGTTAACTTCTTTTGAGGAACAAACACAGTCAATTGATTTTCCTTGTAATAATCATGGGGTTTGACTATTACTCGTTTGGCTATGCTTATGGGATCCTTCATTTTCTCATTCAGTTTCTTTCTCTTTCTGTCCTCTAACTCATTACTCTCTTGTAAAGATGTAACATTAGGCGGGGCATGACCAGGCCTAAACATTACATTGTCATCATATAAGGCCGGTTGTGCAACTAAGGCCTTCCTAGAAATAGCAAGTATAGATTTATCTAAAGTACTTTCACTATGCTTATCACACAGCTTTTTGTGCTTCTGAAGCATTTGGACAGTGAGTCTGGATTGGTCCTGTGTGTACAACTTATTTTCAAGCTTATTTTTTAAGGTTTTAAGCCTGGAGAAGTCATTCAAGAGCTGTGTTTCCTTTTCTTTGAAATATTGTTTAAGTGTAGCTATGTGCTTTTGGGCATCCTGTTTTTGTTTGACAGACAGATCCAATTGATATTTAAAAGACTTTAACTCTTGTTTCAATGTTTCTTCTCTTACATTGCGCTCAGTTATAAGTGTATGCATTTGACTTTCCATTTTTTGCTTACGTTCAGTTAGTTCAAACTTAGCACGCTGTTCATAAAGGGCCACCTGATCTTTATATATGTTTAATCTAGTGGTCAAGGTATCATCAGTGAAAAACACAGTGTTTTCATGTGACTCACAAGTATTATCTACAGCACAAGCATTATCTAAGGCACACACATTATTTACAACACAAGCAATGTTTTTAATAGAAGATGCACCATCTTGTACATCAGACATGTTGTTGTGATTCACATATTGTTCATATGGAATAATATTACTATTTCCCATGTCAACATTATCTGAATCAACCACATCTGTATGTTGTACTTTGTTGGGAATCTTATGTACATCAACCACGTTATATGTGTCATAAAGTTTTAGTACCTCAGAAATCACAGATGAGTTGGAGGAACCAGCTTGTTGAGGTGATGAGACAACGGAGGACAAGTTAGCCATGAAGATCGTTTGAGCAGTTGGTTCTTCATCCACATCAGAGTCAAATGCATCACAATCATCGGATTTGAAGATGTTCGGATCATTAAGTGCAAGGTCCTGAACTGGCTGTTCGTCCACATCAGCATCAAAATTATTTCCCCCATCGCCAGCAAGAAACAACAATTCTTCTTCATCCAACACTGCACCACTTTCTTGTGCTTGCATCAATAACATCTTGTCCTTGAAATAGTCAGAGTTTTGAGGACGTTTAGGCTGATTGCAATTCCTAGCAATATGTCCCAATCCACCACAATTGTAGCACTTTGCTTGCCTTCCTTGTCCCTGGTTGGCATTTCCAACTCTGTTCTGAGCATTCCCCCTCCCAACATTCCTTGGATTCCCATTTTGTCTTCCCTGCACAGTCTGAACAATAATTCTACCATCTTCCACAGTAGCCTGATTGCATGGGTTAGATGAGTTTCTGAGTTGATTGTTTGTTTGAGCAGCTTTGAATTGTTGCACAAGTAGGGACACTTGATTGGAAAGCTCATCAATCATCTAATCAGTGCGAGAATATCCAGAGTCTAGTTGAGAGTTCATAGTAGGTTGTGGGTGCATGGATGATTGAGCAAACAATGACTAATTCTTTGATGGGATGGGATTTTGATATGATTGATCAAGTTGTGGTTGATTGAATTGCTGAACATTTGCAACACAAGCTAGTGGATCACTTGGTGCAGTAGGATTGAGTTTTTCTCTCAACAGACGATCATAAGCAGCATGTTTCTCATGTTGTTGCAGGTATGCATACAACTGTTCATAGTTTGTGTCTCTTAGACCTTTGTTGAGTTTAACTGCGGTAACAAATCTATCCCATTCTGGTGTCATGATGTTCACAAACTTTGAGTTCAGTTGGATGTTCGGCATAGTCATTCTTATGATTCTCATATCGTTCACCAACTTGTGGAACCTTACATAGTAGTCTGTGATATTCTCTCCTGGGTTCATTTTAAAATGCTCAAACTCATCGTATAGTTGTGACTCACGATCTTCTTTTGTGAGTTCTGATCCAGCCAAAAGCATCTTGACATTGTCCCATACTGCTTTTGCTTCAGTGTTAAAATTAATGAGTTTGTAGACATCTTTAGGCAGACCTTGAATGACAATGTTGGAAGCTCTAACGTCAGCATCATACCTCTTCTTTTCCTCTTCAGTCAGATCATTGTAAGTTCGAGGCCTGTCTATTCCAAATGTCACAGTTCCATCTTCACCAGTGGTAACAACGTCTCTGGTAGTACCCATCTGAAATGGTCCTTCATCAATGGATTTAAGGATGTTAAATCCATTTTCTTTACCCAAGCAGTAGAGACGAATTCTTTGGGCCCATGACTCGTAGTCAGTCCTATCTAGCATAGGAGGACGAGTGTCGGACCCAGCAGCTTGTATATCATCAGATGCAGTGCTTGTCATGATTAAGACGGGATTTTACAACTCTTGTAATTTAAACAGAGAAATAGATTCTTTCACGGGATTTTCTAAAATCAACAAGACAAACCGTAATCCAAGAGTGAATTGCAAAATTGATATTCAAAATTCGAGTTACAAAAATCAAATCTTAATTTGATCAAATCACAACAAGTCAAGTTACAAATTGTCAAATCGCAACAAGTCAAATCGCAATCAACCAAATCACAATAAGTCAAATCGCAATGTCAACTCGCAATGTCAAATCGCAACTGTCAAATCGCAATCAGTCAAATCACAATAATCAAATCGCAACTTGTCAAATCATAAATAATCAAATCGCAATTTGTCAATCGTAAGTCAAATCGCAAAGATCAAATCGCAATGACTCAAATCACAAGTCATAGCCTTTAATCGCAACAGAGTGAGCTTAAATCGCAATAAGCAAATAGCAACCAGAAAACCCAAGTCGCAGCTGTCAAATCGCAACCGGAACCACTCAAATTGCTAGAGTCAAATCGCAACTCACTACCGGACAAATTGTCACTATCTCGTCAAGTCGCAACCCGCAATATGCCAAAACAGTCGCTTTCTAGCAATTTGACTTCTTTTTCCCTTTTGAGTAATAAGTCAAGTCGCAGACTCCAAGATATACCAAATCGCACCTACCAATTTCCCAACTGATCAAATCGCAACGAAGAACTTCTGGCCGCAACTCAAATCGCAGCCAAGAACACTTTTACAAACACCAAACGATTTGACCAAATACTCCACAAATCGACAGAAACAACCAACCCAACAATTAAACAACGCTTATATAACGATCTTGAACAAGAAAGTACAAGATTTTCACAGATTTAACCACAAATAGAATCGTACAAGTGATTTTCCCAAGAAAACTATACGAACCAAGAAATCCCAAGAAAACTATTCGAACCAAAAACCATAAACACAATCTATGAAATCCGTGAACATGAACTCATATGAACCTAACCTGGCTCTGATACCAATTGTAAGATGTTCACTAACTAATAACACACGTATGTGGGTAGAGATGGATCGAATAGAAGGAGAGTTTTAGAGAGAGAAGTGGAGAGATTGGAACCTTAGAGAGAGAAAGTGAAGTAGAATGTATTAGCTTGAATGAAAGGTCCAACCCTCTCCCTAGGTGGAGAGGGGTATATATACTATTACATATTATGCACCGAGTCGGCTGTGGAGTGAGCTGACAGAGGGTAAAGACCCGACCCACTCCACAAGTTCTATATTAACTAATCTACTATTAATATTACTAATAATCCTACGAGCTATTAAGTGCTACTAAGTACTCGGGGTGACCGAGTCTTCAGATGAATATTTATATTCCTAACATTTTCAATAGGCCTTTTTGGTGTAGCAGTAGTAATTATCCTAGTAGCACCATTCCTTAGTAAAACTTCCCTAGGAACCATGTCTCTCTTAGGATGTGGGTGAGTCTTTTTAGCAAAATTCTTATGGTTCACCCTAGTGTGTTGGTTCCATACAGGTTTTTGGTAGTAGTAACATTCTTCTTGAAGATGCTCAAAACTACCACAACTATAACAAGCCTTCTTAAGTAACTGAAAATCACTACCTAATTTTTGTGAAATTAGGCTGTTCCAATTTCTTTGGTTTCCTCTAGGGAAGTTATTAGTTTTCCTAGGATATTCTCTAGGTTTCTCACCAAATTCAGCCATTTTCCTAGAGATACTACTACCTAACACAGGTTTTATAAACTCAACATGTTTAGCTTTTGATTCAACTGTGTTAACCTGAGTGACTTTTGATTCAACAGATTTAAGAATTTCTTCCTTTTTAACTTTGGGTGTTGACTCAGTCTCTTCATCCTCACTATCTGACACCCAATCTTCAATGATTATGGTATCAGACAGCTTCTTATCTACTTTAGGTGATTCTTTATTTGATTCACTGGTTTCACCTACAGGTTTTGCATCAATGTTGGGAATTATGATGCATATCAAGAACAGACTACTTAGGTCTGGTAGTTTACTACTTAGGTCTGGTCGTTTACTGAGTTAGGTCTGTTTGTGATTTAGGTCTGGTTATGTAAAGATAAGTCTGGTAGTACATGTTAAGTCTGGTTGACTTATAAAGTCTGGTCTGGTCATGAAGATAGGAAAGTTTGTTAGAGTTATATTAGGAAAAGATACAATGCGTGTATGTATCTTTATAGAAGATTTGTGTATATCTTCTGTGTCATCTAGGGTTTCCTTGTGTTATAAAAGGATCCCTAAAGTTTGTTAGTAAGCGTGTGTGAGTTGTACGAATTGATAATAGTGAATATCAATATACGAAGTTAGTGATATCCCTGCTTGTGTTCTTAATTGTTCTTGTTAAGATTCCGCATTAACATTAACAATCACTTAGGGTTTCTCACTTAGATTGGTTCGGATTTATCCTAACCATCTACTAGGTATTCAAAACTACTTAGTGATCCATATACAATTTGTGGACCAACAAGTGGTATCAGAGCAAGGAGAGAGACTCTGAATTCGTAGAACACTAAATCCCTAAAACCTAATTCTCACTCAAATCACCCTTCACAATGTCTGAACTCGATAAGCCTGAAACTTTCTCAATCCATAACAGTGAGGATGAGCAATCAAACCATGAAGATGAAGGAAAAACCGAAACCAGTAACTCCCAAACACAACAACAACCCATCCCTTCCACAACCACAATCTCAAACATAAAACTTCCACTACTGAAGAGAGAAGAGTATGATATATGGGCCATGGAGATGGAACATTATCTGGAATACATTGATAGTGATGTATGGAAGGTGATTCAAAAGGGAAATTCTAAGAAGAGAATTTCACAAGGGAATGATGGGCAACTCAGAATAATGCCACCAGTATCTGCTGAGGAGATTAGGGCTGTGGAGAAGGAAAAGAAGGCCAGAACCTTGCTTCTTATGGCTATTCCTAAGGAGCATCTACAAAGGTTTCATGGCATTCTTGATGCTAAGGAGATGTGGGAAGCTATCAAGAAACGATTTGGAGGTAATGCTAACTCCAAAAAGATGCAAAAGGCTGTTCTTAAACAGCAATTTGAAACATTTAGTGTTTCAAAGACTGAAGGTTTGGAGAAGGGCTATGACAGATTTCAACATCTGTTAACACAATTGGAAGTTCATGGTGCAGCAGTCTCGAATGAGGATGCAAATCACAAATTCCTTAGATCTTTACCATCAGAATGGGGCAATGTATCTGTGGCAATGAGGATTAAGGAGGAAGTAGACTCTATGACACCTGATGACCTTTACAATAATCTCAGGATGTTTGAAAGGGACATCAGTAACAACACTCAGGGTTCAACCAGTTCATCAAATGTTGCTTTTGTATCTCAAAACAAAAGCAGTACTTACGAGGTTAGATCTGGTGTTAGGTCTGGTAACTATGAAACTCCTTCAAGTGAAAGGTCTGCTTCAAGTTTCACTGATGAGGTGATACATTCTTTCTTTGCCAATCAAACGGAAGATGAAAGCTTTATTAGTGAAGACCTTGAACAAATTAATGATGCTGAAGTTGAGGAGATGGATATAAAATGGCACATTGCCATGGTTGCTTTAAGGGTCAAACGATTTCAGAAGCAATATGGTAGGACTATCAACTTCAACAACAAATCACCAGTGGGATACACAAAGAGGACTGTTGAATGCTACAACTGTCACAAGCATGGGCATTTTTCAAGAGATTGTCCAGAGAAGAAGTCTGCTGATGAGAAAAGAGTTGAAGATGGGAAGATGGAAAAGAATCAGATGAGTCTGCTGACAATGGAAGCTGGAGGAGTCAATTGGGGTGAGCATCCAAGAGTAAATGAGGAGTCTGATCATGCTCTCATGGCCATTGGTAATGAGGTATCATTATGCTCTAAATTATGTACTGACTCATATAATCATGTTAAGGCTTTATGTGATGAGCAGCAAGAACAAATAGGTGATCTAGAAGTAAATTTATTAGCACATAAAAATGCTGTAAAAACTTTAGAGGCACAAAAGGTCACCCTTCAAAATCAACATGCTGCTTTAAATGAAAAACTATACTTTCAAGCTAATAAAATATATGAACAAGATGAGAAGCTTAAAAGGTATAGACAATTAGGGCTTAAAATTCAGAAGGAGAGGGATGAGCTGAGAAAAAGGGTAGATCAATGGAACAATTCAAATAAAAACCTGTTTAAGTGTTGGGATTCTCAAATTAAGTCAAATAAAAAATGTGGCTTAGGATATGAGGAAAATGAGAATAGGGATATATTTAAAAATAGAGAAGAGGACTATGCTGATAAACCTTTGTACAATAGGTTTGTTAAGACTGGTGACTTTAAGGGAGTACCACCACCTTTGAGTGATGACTATACTCCTCTTGAAAAAGAGGAGTTAGATGATTCACTCTTTGTGTATGGTAAGAAAGGTCCTCAAGTGCCTGAACCAACTACCTCAGAGGACAAATCTAGTAGATATTCTTCTTGTCAATCCAATGACTCTGAAGGATCTATTGATAGTTCCTCTGATCACTCTAAGTCTGAGTCAAACAATGAGGAAAAAGAGAATCCTGAACCTAAGGTTGTTAAGAAGTGTGAACCTGTTGTTACTAAACCTTTAGTGACTGAACAAAAGGCTGAGACAGTTAAACCTAGTTGTGTTAACCACATAAAAACTCCTAGGGAATCTGTTAAATTGAATGAGTCACCTAGAAGCAATAGTGTTCACAGAGAGAGTAGGAGTAGTTACAATTATGCTCCTAAAAGATGTTTTGTGTGTGGAAGTTTGAGTCATTTAATAAGAGATTGTGACTTTCATGAAAAGAGAATGAAAAGAGAGGCTGAGCAAAAGAGAATGAATGTTAATAAGGTTAATGGTTCAAATAAACCAGTTTGGAACAATGCTAATAGAGTTAACCATGCCAACCAGTTTGTTCCCAGACCTGTTCAACTAAATAACACTACCAGACCTAACTCCTTTGTTAGTTCTGGTAGACCAAATTTTGGGTCTGGCTACAGAAACTTTAATGTGAATAGGCAAAATGTTAATTTTATGAGGCCTAAAGTGAATACTGGTTATGTCAGCTCTGTGAGACCCAATGTTAACACTGGTTTTGTAAGACCCAAGCAACCTTTTCAAAAATCTTAGGTGAAAGAAAATTTTAAAAGAACTAATTTTTACAAAGCTCATTCACCTGTGAGAAGACAAGTTGGAAAGCAAACAGCAAAACCTTTAAAGGGAAATGGGGGTTCTGCTGTTAAGACCTCAGCATGTATGTCTTGGGATTCAAACAAAAATAACTCCATGTATATATCCCAAAACAACAGTGGATCAGGTTCAATTAAGAAATTTAAGCATATTGATCCACAAGGCGGACCCAAGCCTACTCAGGCCTGGGTTCCTAAGAGAAACTAATTTCTCTTCTTTTTGTGCAGGATCATCCACTTTGCTATATGGAAGATAGAGGAATACTTGACAGTGGATGCTCTGGGCACATGACTGGTAACAAGAACTATCTTAATGATTTCCATGAATTCGAGGGAGGTTCTGTTACTTTTGGAGGAAGCAAGGGACAGATAACTGGTAAAGGAAGAATCATTGTGGGCAACATAGAATTTGACAATGTATCTTTTGTGAAAGAACTTGGGCAGTTCAACCTTTTCTCAATATCACAGATTTGTGATACTCAGCATAAGGTGCTTTTTACTGAAACTGATTGTCTTGTGTTGACTCCGGACTTTAAAATGCCTGAAGAACATCAAATTCTTCTTAAAGTTCCCAGACAACACAAAATGTACAGTTTTGATATGAAAGCATCTAATCCTGCAAAAGGTGCTACCTGTTTAATTGCAAAAGCTACATTGGATGAATCTAAGTTGTGGCACAGAAGGTTAGGCCATGTGAATTTCAAAAATATGAATAAACTTGTGAAGAATAACCTTGTGAGAGGTTTGCCTTCAAAATTGTTTAAAAATGATCATACCTGTGTGGCTTGCAACAAGGGAAAACAACATAGGGCATCCTGTAAAGTTAAATTAGAAAGATTAATCACTGAACCTTTGCATACCTTACATATGGATCTTTTTGGCCCTACATCTGTCCATAGTATAAATCATGCATGCTATTGTCTTGTCATTACAGATGATTGTACTAGATATTGTTGGGTGTTCTTTATGTCTAGGAAGGATGAAGCTACCCCTTTGATTCAAAATTTCATTAGACAGATTGAAAACCTTATTGATAGACGAGTCAAAATCATTAGGAGTGATAATGGCACTGAATTTAAAAACAAGAGCATGCTAGATTTTTGTGGTAATAAAGGAATTAAGCAACAATTCAGTAATGCAAGAACTCCTCAGCAAAATGGAGTTGCTGAGAGAATGAACAGGACACTTATTGAGGCAGCTAGGACTATGCTTGCAGATTCACTTTTACCTACTACATTTTGGGCTGAAGCAGTCAGCAATGCCTGCTACATCTTTAATAGGGTTAGAGTGACTAAGCCTCAAAATAGAACTCCTTATGAGCTTATGTTTGGCCACAAACCAGTTGTTAGCCATATAAGACCTTTTGGGTGTCATGTTACCATTCTTGATACTCTGAGTGTTCTTGGAAAATTTGAAGGAAAGTCTGATGAAGGGTTCTTACTTGGGTATGCATTAAACAGTAAAGCCTTTAGGGTTTACAATTTAGTATCCAAGAAAGTAGAAGAAAATCTGCATGTAAACTTTCTTGAGGAAAAACCCAATGTCAAGGGAATTGGTCATAGGTGGATGTTTGATATTGATTATTTGACTGATTCTATGAATTATGTTCCTGTCTCCAAGGAGAATCAAATTAACCCTATTGCAGGTACCCAAGAAGATACTAACATTGCAGGTACCAAAGATTCTTCAAATTCAGGGAACATTGATGATATGGCTGAGCTTGTTGTGATTCCCTCTACAGAGAACAAGTCTGATGCAGGTGAAGCAGTAATCAAGGATTCTTCACCTCAGAAAACAGACTCTGAAGTTAAGTCTGGCAAAGTCAAATCCCCTAGCATTACCAGTACTTCACTTTTTAAGTCTGGTAGTGATGTTCTACCAGACCTTACTTCAAATGCTGAATGTGCTGATTCTAAGATGCCAGAACTTGAAGTATTTCCTAATCCTAATGAAGGTGTTTTTGATGGGGCTTCCTATGATGAAGGAGGTATTATTACTGATTTCAACAACTTACCCACTGAAGTGGAAGTAAGTCCAACCCCCACTCTCAGGATCCACACCATTCATCCCAAAAACCAAATAATTGGTAACCCCAAGTCTGCTGTTCAAACAAGAAGTAGAGTGCACCATCAGTCTGCTTCTCTTGCACTCATTAGCCTGATCAAGCAACAACAAAGGGTCAACCACAAGGATCAGCAACATTGCTTATTTGCTTGCTTTCTTTCTCAAAGTGAACCCACTACAGTTTCTGAAGCTTTAGGGGAGGAAAGTTGGGTAGAAGCCATGCAAGAAGAGTTGTTGCAGTTCAAGCTACAGAAAGTATGGGTTCTTGTAGACCTACCTTATGGAGCTAAAGTTATTGGTACTAAATGGGTCTTCAGGAATAAAAGGGATGAAAGAGGGGTAGTTGTAAGGAACAAAGCAAGGTTGGTAGCCCAAGGATACAAACAGGAGGAGGGCATAGATTATGATGAGGTTTTTGCTCCTGTGGCAAGGATTGAAGCTATCAGGTTATTTTTGGCCTATGCATCATACATGGGATTCAAGGTATATCAGATGGATGTCAAAAGTGCTTTTCTTTATGGCACTATTGAAGAAGATGTGTATGTACATCAACCTCCTGGCTTTGAGGATCCTGCTAATCCCAATCAAGTGTATAAGGTTATTAAAGCTCTGTATGGTCTTCATCAGGCTCCTAGAGCTTGGTATGAAACTCTTTCAGAGTTTCTTGAAGAACATGGATACATCAGGGGTGTAATTGACAAGACATTATTTATCAAGAGAGATCAGAAGGATATTATTCTTGTCCAAATTTATGTGGATGATATCATTTTTGGATCCACAAGAAAGTCTTGGTGTGATGAATTTGAAGGTTTAATGAAAAGCAGGTTTGAAATGAGCTCAATGGGAGAACTTACATTTTTCTTGGGACTGCAAGTTAAGCAAAAGGATGATGGACTTTTTATTTCTCAAGACAAGTATGTTGCAGAAATTTTGAAAAAGTTTGAATTCTCAAATGTAAAGGCAGCAGTCACTCCCATGGAGAACAAAGTGCCTTTAACAAAGGATGAAGATGCTGCTGATGTAAATGTGCATCTTTACAGATCCATGATAGGTTCCCTCATGTATCTTACTGCTTCTAGACCTGATATTATGTATGCAGTTTGTATTTGTTCACGTTTTCAGGTTCAACCAAAGACTTCACATCTTAATGCTGTGAAGAGAATCTTTAGGTACTTAAAGGGCAAACCAAATTTGGGTCTTTGGTATCCTAAGGAGTCAGCTTTTGATCTGACAGCTTATTCAGACAGTGACTATGCTGGTGCAAGTCTGGATAGGAAATCAACAACAGGAGGTTGTCAGTTCCTTGGAAGGAGGTTAATATCTTGGCAATGCAAGAAGCAGACGATTGTGGCTAATTCAACTACTGAGGCTGAGTATGTAGCAGCTGCTCATTGCTGTGGACAAGTTTTGTGGATTCAGAATCAGATGCTGGACTATGGTTTGAATTTTATGAATACTGTTATCCACATAGATAATAAGAGTACTATCTGTATTGTTAAGAATCCAGTATATCACTCTAAAACTAAGCATATAGAAATAAGGCATCACTTCATTAGGGATTGCTTTGAAAAGAAGTTGATTAGAGTGGAGAAAATACATACAGATTTTAATGTTGCTGACCTGTTAACTAAGGCATTTGATGGTCCTAGGTTCAATTACCTGGTAGTTAACATTGGTATGATGAACCCCTAGTTTGAATTAAGGGGAGGTTTGGCCTAAGGGGAGGTCAAACTGTGAAGTATGTAAAATATGAATACTTACCAGCATTTAGGTTATTTTTAAGTTTTGTAGTTTTGATTTTAGTTTTGTTAATGATGTGATAAAAAAAAAAAAAAAAAAAAAAAAAAAAAAAAATTAGTTTGTTTTATCTATATCTTTTATTTCTTTTATAGGCAATGCTGGTTTAAGTATATTTTCACAAGTTATTGAGTGAGATTATTGGAACTTCTCACTTGGTGAAGGTGCTTTGCACTAACACATCAAAAGGTTATCAGTCCACCTTGTCTCATCAACACAAGGACTGGCTAATCCTGAGCAAACGGCTAACAGGTAAAGATTGCTCAAATCCGTTTATGGCTGACAATTTGCCAAAAATTGTATGGTACTCAACTCACCATATCTAAGATAAGTGAAGAGTTGGCTAGCCCACAAGGTTATGGCTTGTGGTAAAGGTTGTGGAAAACCATAAATGGTAATCAATTCACCATGATGAGGTGCTTTTCCATCAAAGAATTGACTAGTCCAGAAGCAAACGGCTTTTGGTAAAGACTTAACAAATCCGTTGATAAGCTGATGATTTGCTTAAAATCATATGGTTATCAGTGTACCATGGTCTTACACACCAAAACATTTGGCTACTCCAGTAGTAATGGCTATTGGTAAAGAGACATCAAATCCATTAAATTTCAATGATTCACCTCTCACAGGTGTTAACACACCTGGAAGTGATGAGAATAGCTATGAAACTTAATATGAATTGATGTACATATAGTCATTGTTGCTGCCAAGTCCATATCAAAAGAGCTTATCAAGATTCAAGCTGCTAGAAAGGAACAAGACCTAAATACATTTCAAAGTGTTCAAGATTCAATCCTCAGAAGGCTAAATCAGAAGAACTTGAAGTTCATGAAGCATGAAGATCAAGTTAGGGGAGGATTGTTGGGAATTATGATGCATATCAAGAACAGACTACTTAGGTCTGGTAGTTTACTACTTAGGTCTGGTCGTTTACTGAGTTAGGTCTGTTTGTGATTTAGGTCTGGTTATGTAAAGATAAGTCTGGTAGTACATGTTAAGTCTGGTTGACTTATAAAGTCTGGTCTGGTCGTGAAGATAGGAAAGTTTGTTAGAGTTATATTAGGAAAAGATACAATGCGTGTATGTATCTTTATAGAAGATTTGTGTATATCTTCTGTGTCATCTAGGGTTTCCTTGTGTTATAAAAGGATCCCTAAAGTTTGTTAGTAAGCGTGTGTGAGTTGTACGAATTGATAATAGTGAATATCAATATACGAAGTTAGTGATATCCCTGCTTGTGTTCTTAATTGTTCTTGTTAAGATTCCGCATTAACATTAACAATCACTTAGGGTTTCTCACTTAGATTGGTTCGGATTTATCCTAACCATCTACTAGGTATTCAAAACTACTTAGTGATCCATATACAATTTGTGGACCAACAATCAATCTCAGTAATGAAAGACAATTCTTTTCTAGGAGGTGCAAAGGCACTCTTAACTGGAGGAGCAACCTCATTGTATCTTAAGCCACTCCCTTTTCTCATTAATTGACTTTCAATGGACTTATTGACTAGGTCAGATGCAAATTGTTGTTTTTCTACCCTAACAACATGTTTTTCTTTCTCAGATAAAGCTGCATCTTTAGTTTTTTCAGCCTCTTCTACTCTCTTATTAAGAACATTAATCTCACAGTTTTTCTTAATAAGCTCACATTCTAGTATATTAATCCTATCAACATACTCTAGTTCATTTTGTTTGAGGAAGTCAAGTTTTTCTTCTACAGATTTTAGGCCATATTTATAACCTAAGTTGTCTAGTTTTAACTTTTCAACTTCAACTCTCAAACTCTCATTCCTAGACTTAAGTTCCTCCAAAGTATCTAAACATGATTTAAAAGAACAACTGGACTCATTAGATACCTCAGAGTCTGAACCAGATGATGAAGAAGCATAAGCCATCAAAGCAAAGTTGTGTCCCTTTTCTCCTTCTTCAGCCATGAAAGCAGAGTTGGGTCCATCTTCAGCTTGGTCACTCCAATCATATTTTCCCAAGCCATCACATGACACCAGAGCTTTTGTAGGCTTGACCTCTTCAATAGGAACCTTCCTTACATTCTCTCTATTCTTCTTGGGTGCTCTGCACTCCCTTGCAAAGTGTCCCTTTCTCTGACAATTGTAGCACTCAACCTTTGACTTATCAAACCCCACATTGGTTTGTCCTCTGTACTTGAGTTCCCGACCTGTCTTCTTCAGAAATCTCCTAGCCCTCATGGTTAGCATAGCCATCTGCCACTTCAAATCAATCTCCTCAAGATCATCAGGATTAATCTGTTCCAAATCCTGATCTGTAACAGAAGTACTTGTGGTAAGATCAGCCAAGAAGGAACAGATAGCTGCATCACTGATGTTACCACTATTATTTGAACCAGCAGCAGAAACATTTGTACCAACAGCAGAAACCACATGACCAGCAGTAGAATAGTTTTCTTGAGAACTACTAGAACCCTTGTTGTTTGAAGACACAAAAGCTAGGTTGTTTACACTAGAAGATGAACTGGAAGATACTTTGACTTCATACTCATACACCTTCAGATTATTGTACAAGTCATCCAAACTCATAGACTCAAAATCCTCCTTGTTCCTCCAGACCACAGTATGCATGCTCCATTCAGATGACAAGCTTCTGAGAAACTTGTGATTGATGTCTTCTTGAGGAACTGGTACCTTCATGAGAGCCAATTGACTTACCAGCTTCTGCAATCTATCATAAGTAGCATCAATGTTTTCAGAACTTGAGGCCACAAAGGTCTCAAATTGATGCTTCAGTAAGTTCTTCCTTGACTTCTTTCTAGCTGCATTCCCACCAAATCTTAATTCAATAGCTTCCATCAAGGACTTAGTAGTCTGTATGTTACTAAAACTCAATTGGTACTCATTGGGTATCCCCATCATGAGGATACTGTGAGTTTTGATTTCCAATCTCCTGTGAGCCTTCTCCTCAGCAGTTTTAATGGGTAAGATGGTCCCATCAGCAGCTTTGGCAGGTAAAGTATCACCATTCTGAATGACTTCCCACATGGAGTAGTCAAGCATCTTGATATACTGCTGAATCCTCATCTTCCACAGTTCATACTCATTAGGCTTAAGCATAGGAACTTTAGAAGCAGTCACCATATGAGTAGATTCAGATTCCATTGCTTCAGTAGATGTTGAACAGATCTGAGTTAAATGAAATTCTTCTTGATATTAGTTTCTAGATCACAAGCTCTGATACCACTTGTTGATCCCAGTTGAGCTATTGATCTTGTTAATTATCTTAGATATAAATCTAAAATAATAAGTATAGAAACTGTTCTTGAATGATTATTAAACACTATGCAGAATCTAATGTTTAATCTTAAGAAGAATTATTAATGAACAATCGAATTCTCAATAAACACTTCAATATATTAATACGGTTACTTAAAAATAACAGGGTTACAAAAACCTTGAAGTGAATCGACTTAGCAATAATACGTATGGTAAACTCTAACCCTAGATCCTCCTTTTATAGACTAAGGAGTCCTAGTCAGTTTACAATAGCTTTCTATACAAGAATAATCTTTTTCGTATCTATTCTATAATTATCCAAACATACTATACATAGTTATCTAATAAGCAGTAGAATACTAACTCTAGCAGTAGTATCTTCGATGCCTAGCAGTAGTATCCACTTAGCTTATTTTCTTGATCTATTCAGTAACTCCAGCAGTAGAATAAATATACCAGCAGTAGTATGATTAAGCCCAGCAGTAGAATCATACTTAGTGTATTTTCCATTAAGATCCATGAGCAGTATTATCCAATCTAAAGCAGCAGCATCCTAAAACCCAACATGTAAGCACATTTGTGTTTCTTTCAACTACTTTTACATTTTCAACAATCTTTTCAATTTTTTTTTTTGCTTGGGCAAGGGTTGTGGAGTAACCGGTTTTGTCAAATCCTTTTTCTCATCGACTTTTGGAGCAAACCGTGAAATTAAGATTTTTGGTTTTTCAACCGTTTTTGATGTATGTGGTTTCTCCATAGTCAATGGTTTTGAAAACTTAGTATCCACACCCTTCCCTTTTAGACTGTCCAGCTGAGCTCTCAAAAGATCATTTTGCTATTTCATGTCCTTATAGGCACACTCATACGATAGTTTGTCATACTTGCACTCCTCAGTTTTTCAATCAAGTTGTTTAAAATAGGACAGGTTTTCTTTTTCAAGCTTTATGAGAGCATTTTCATATTTTGAAACAATTGCGGAGGTCTCAGCTCGCAGTCTTTCATCGTCTTCATCAGAATATGTTTGTAAAATGATGGACATAATATCGGTAGACATAAAGACTTTGAAGAGAGAATCATTTATATTTTCCAAAATTTTGATGTTTTCAAGATTTCCATTAGCTTCCTTTACCAGGGATTTGTGGTCCTTGACAAATTTGGCTGTCTCTTTTAAAAATGCTTGATCAAAATGAATTACTCTAGCATTAATGGCGTTGATTTGAGGAGAAAATTCACTTTCAAAAATCTTTTTCAGCTGTAAATGGACCGTCGAATTCCAATAGTTCTCATTCAGTCTCATTTTAGTTTCTAAAGTCGTTTTAAGTAGCCCAAGTCTGGTTTTAATATCATCAAGAAATCCTCTGGCAGCACTTATGTTAAAACTGTTGTTTGAGGACATTTGTTGCATGTTTGAAAGAGATTTGGAAGCAACTAATGGTTTAGAAACTTGTTTTGAGATGCCTCGGTTTTTGAAAAACTCAGATGTTTGTTTTTGTGGAACAAAAGTAATTCCAGAAAGTTTGTTCAGTTTGTTGTAATCAATTGATTTATGGTCTGGATTCTTTTGCTTCATTTTGATTTGAATCTCTTCAGCAAGTTCTATCATTTCCACATAATCACGAACAATAGGAGGACCGTGTTTGGCATATATAACATTTCCATTGTACAAAACATTATGTTCTTTCTGAGCTTTCCTGAGATTGCAAAGAGTTTTGTTACCTAGAGCCATTTTTTGTTTTGTATGGTAAATCGGATCAGTTTGACTAGTAATCACATGAATTGTTTGACTTGAATGACCCGTTTTAACCAGTAAGTTTTCTAGTTTTTCGATCATATGTTCTGACTCTATGATTTCATCCAAAAGTTTATCTTCTTTCTTTGCAAAGTCCTTTTTTAGCTGATCCCGTTCTTTTTCAAGATTGGTATATGTGACAAATGGTAATTTTCCACTTTAATAATTATGATTAATTATCAGAAATTGCGCATTATTTATTTTCTGACAATCTGTTAACAAGAAGTTATATTATTTAACTGTCTATTTCGTTATAATAATTTAAAACACGTTAAAACGGGATCCATCAAATTTTATAACGAGCTCACACGCGAACCACGAAAACTAAATAAACTCAAAAACTATACCAAACGGGCCACTAATTCTCAGCCCAACTTTATTTCTCGGTTACTGTTCATCAGTAGCCCAACTTAGCCCAATTCTAACTTATATTTCATTTCTAGTTCGACCAAAGCACTCCAACTTGGACCCATTTTCTCCCAATTTTGAAACACAACATAGTCGAGTCTTTGCACCACCTAATTCTCCTTCTGCCAAAGAATTGGGTTGTCGAATATTAGCTCTTGGTATTAACATTTGGTACGTTTAAAATGAGCAAAGTGAAACGCCATCAAACAACCCATTCGAAAATATTAAAATTGACCAACTCATCCAAATTTGACCCAACTTGATTCTACCTAGTTCTAATATTTTTTCTAGTTCCTATATGAGTTAACAAGCGTATTTCTCAATTCCTAGAACAATATCACACGTTAGAATGGATTTTGGACCCTTAAAACCATATGTCGACATATATTTTTGAGACCAAATCACAATATACACTCACAACTCTCTAAATATCATCACAAGATCTCTTAAAGTCCAAACTCTTACATACTTCCTGCCATTGTACTGTTTTGAACTAGTGGATGTGTAAAAATATACACATAGGTCTTCATACGTATACATATTCACAAATAATTCACCCTTCACTAACTTCCTTTCATACTTGGAAAATTTTTCACATTCTCTAGTCCCTTGCACTCCTTATTCGAGCCACAAAGACCAGGGGAAGCTTTCTCTTGCCATTCGAGTTTCATTCGAAATATATAGAAGTCATATAGAAACAATGTTATTTGTTCTAGCGAGCTTGTTGGAGTTTTATTTGTTTCTAGTTCACTCCACACGTAAGACTCTCACTATCTTTAAATTGTAAGTCCTCGCAACTCATTCTAATTCATTTCCTTGCGTTTCAATGTACCATGCACCTCATTATTATCATTTCGAACGTATATGTTTTACTATGTATTTTTACGTATTGCGTTTAAATCTAGACATGAAAACATGGTTTGCCTCTCTTGTGGAAGGCCTAGGAACCACAAAACACACCCACATTACATTTATTTGTTGTTTACATGCATATTCGAACTCCATTTTAAACTTGAAACACACTTATAAAATCATGCAACCTAAAAATTCGACTAAGTCTTTTAACTTTAAAAACTGTCCTAAGTCGCCTAGAAAATGACCTTGTAAAATCGAATTCGACTTAATAACATACCAATATTTCTGCTCGACTTGTTTCTTCATACAACAAGCTATTAATTTGATGTTTGGAGTTTCCTAAATTAAGCTCATATAATCCCTTAAAATTTGCCAAAGCTAAGGCCAGTTGAACAGCCTAAAACTTATATATTTATTTCGAGTGGGCTTAATAGCCCATTAAGCTAATAACAAGCAAATCGTATAAGCTGGACTTACAAGAACTTTGGACATGATTTTAGAACATTAAAAATGAGCCCAAGGATAAGCCCAACTTGCCTTAAAGCCCACAGATCGTTAAATGTTAATGGGCCTTTAATATTAGCTCGTTAAGCCCATTAATAGGAAAATAAGCCATTTTGGCCAATAAGCAGTTGAACTAAGATTGGATAAGCTTTAATAAGCCATAGAAACTTTCGAATAATTTTTCCCTATTTTTTTGTACTTTTGGACTAAATTTGCAAATTAGTTTCACTTACAAGGACTAAAACTGCCAACTGTTAAAAACAAGGACTGAAACTACCAAAATAGTAACTTTAGGGTAGAAACTGTTATTATATTAAACTCCAAGCTCAGAATGACATTTTGGACAAGTATGGACTAAAAATGCAAGTTATATATAACTAAGGACTAACGATGCAACGCAAACGCCGTTAGGGTATAAAATGTAAAAACAGTGAAAGATCATGGACCAACAGAATCTATTTGACATTTTTATTTCTATTTTACATTTTACTATTTTCCGTCACGACACGTGCATTTTTAAGTTTCAGTTACACATTTAATAACGTTACGTTGTATTTATATATAACGAGTTTTAACGATTTAACTTAACGTTTTGTTTCACCACTTTCGAGGAAACGATATTATTGGATCTAAATAACATAAAAATAAGATAATATTATATATAATATTATTTTTGAACTTTAAGCATTTTAAGCATATCACACTCACATCACCGATCATTCGTTATTCGTTACTCACTTTCGCAATCACTATTCATATTAAGTCAAATTCGCAATCACTATTCATATTAAGTCAAATTCCCAGACTTTACCATATTCCAGGTCGTGTGTTGGAGCTGTTCCCATAAACTTACTTGAATTTACATTTCACCTTACCAGCTACACTCAAGGTGAGTCATAGCCCCACCTTTTCTCATTTAATTGTTTTATAAACTCTTTGGGGGAGATACATGCTCAACTATATTTATTTACTTTTACAAGTACTCTAAGCTTTTACATTACCGTGAGATTTCACAATCTCTACTTTTATATGCTTTGAACTACTGTTGGATGATAAACCTGTTTACTTTTATGAATCATTGAAACAATACTCTTGTTTGTAAAACTATTACCTGCTGGTCTAAGAACTGTATTTATGCCCACGAATATGTACCATTAATTCCCTGCTGGGAAGCACGAGTGATATAAATAGATCTATTAAGGGTGACACCTCCATCTGTGTTGAGATTCAACAGTCCAGATTGGACAAGCGGATGTATACCATGTCGAATTACAAGTGACTAGAATTAGCACACTTGCCGGGTATTGATAACATGAGCACATTTCATGCAAATTATAACATGAGCACTCTTCATGCCAACTGGTCGTAGCTTCGGTGACATTGAAACTTAGCGTAGCGTAATAGCCTTTCGTATAACATTATGCACATTATAATGTTAACTCGTAAACTTATTTTGTATAACATTATGCCCATTATAATGTTAACTCGTAAACTTATTGATCCAACTTACTGCTTTATATAAATCTATGAACTCACCAACCATTGTGTTGATACTTTAGCATGTTTTTCTCAGGTGTTTAGTTGTATGATATATGATGAAGCAAGGCAGCGCTTGGCAGGGGCATAGGCGCACTTTTGGAGTGTACACATAACACTCATGACCAAAGTTTTTGTACTATGGGACAACTAATATTAAATAATGGGCCTTGTTTTCTGCATTCCTATTTTGTAAAACTTATGTTTAATTAATAAAACTTTTAAAACGGATTTGATAAATTCGTTCTCTATTACTTGTGTTATGATCCAACTAAGTAGCACCCCAGATGTTGTTACTGCTGCGATCTGATTTTGGGGGTGTTACAGTATAAGCTGTTTTTTTATTTGAAAGTTGGTTTGTTAATTCAGAAATTTCTTGTTTTAAAGAGTTGATTGTTTTTGTTGAACTAATTTGAAGATCATCAAATTTGGTTTGCAATTGCCTATCGTTAACAAGTAACTTCTTATAACCAATTTTAAATTCTGACTCGCGTTTTATATCAATTTGAAAACTTTTTTCATTTTCCTTGTATCTCTCAAGCTCATCGGTCAATTTTGCATTCGCGGCCTTAGTTTCGTGATTGACCTTTTTCACTTTCTCAATCTCAATGCTACAATTACTAAGTAATGATTCAAAGAAAGCACGGGTTTCTTCATCATTAGCAACATTCTGTGCAACTTGAACTCCATTAGGATCCATATCTGGAGTTTCATAGTTAACATTGCTATTAACTTGCTCCCCCACATATGTGTCATAATTAGGTTCGGGAGGTACAGAATGTGGCTTCTTATGAGCAAACGGATTAGCATCATTAGTATAATTTGGTACCTCATGGAGTGGTTTTGTGTCATAAGTAGGAGAAATTTCAAAATCACTAATTGATGTTGTTTCCTACTGATTTGCCATAAAGTTGCAGTTTCCATTGAGATCTGATGCATTCTCTTCTGCACCTACCGTAACCATAAAGTCGTATTCCTCAGTGGTCAACAGTATTCCCGACTCTTCTTTATTGTAAAACCCTAAGATCTAAAACAATTGAAATTCCAAATTTACCCCTATAATCTTGAATCTATAAGAGCATTATAAAATCAAAATGCCTAAGTTATTAAATCCCTAAAACACTAATAAGATTATTAAAACTTTAAGCTATGACATAATTAAGATAATACATAACTCCAACATACACCAACTTCTACTAAAGCCATTTTACACGTTTTCTATTTGTGTTCCTTGGGCTGAATTCTTTGTCATACTTGTACTAAATCATTGGGTCTTAATCCTTGAAGACACCAAACAACCATGGCCCATTCCCCTACCCTCTATGTCCGGTTCTCCCTACAAAATTTTATACCAAACTTTTTTTTCAAAACCCTAAAACAACCACAACAACCATTCGGCTGCTGTTTACTTTTTTTTTCCATTCGATCCAAAGAAAGGCAGCAAAGGAGGTTCTCTTATGCGCTCCTTCTTGATGGTTATGTCGTGGTGCAGCAGCAGGAGAGAAAGGATTCGATCGTGGGTTTTCTTGGCAGTCATTCGAAGGATTTTGGTTAGGGATTCGGCTCAAATTTTTTTGAAATGATCGGTCCTCTTGGTGTTCTTGATTCTTCGTGTTGATCTTCACGGGTAACGCGTATCATTCTATTTTGTTTTCTCCGTTTTGATCTTGTGTTTAACGTGTAAAATTGTCACCATGAATCTCATAATGATCGGCTAAAATAATGCACCTAAATCGGCCTAATAAAAGTGTTACATAAAATCATAAAAAGTTCACATGAAATAATGAATTTGGAATTTGGGTTTGGATGGAATTTTTCGTGGGTAATCTTGTGGGATCTTGTGATCATGTTATTGAATGTCTAAAATACAGACCGTATGAATTATAGGGGTCGTGGATGTGTTTGGGTGCGTTAACAAACGTTAAATGGTCTAATATGAAACCCTAAAATCTGGACAGCCCATATGTTGATTTTGTGAACGAGTTTTGGTCATGTTTTGGAATGGTTTAATTCAGTTTCTTTACAT
This sequence comes from Artemisia tridentata subsp. tridentata, assembly GCA_021014915.2. Lineage (NCBI taxonomy): Eukaryota > Viridiplantae > Streptophyta > Magnoliopsida > Asterales > Asteraceae > Artemisia > Artemisia tridentata. The sequence continues at coordinate 199,977,458 of CP139508.1, forward strand.
GAAAACTTAGTTTTATGTCTTGGTTAAGTGCTCCAATTGAGTTTGAGTGTTTTCGAATTGTTTAGGTCATGTTTTCGATTTTTGTATGATTAAGTGTCAGAACTGATTTCGGGATTCTGAAAATCAGTCCAATTTGCCCATTTTTCATTTTCAAACCATGAAAAGTTGGGTCATGAAATTCTCCAGTATGTAACTTCTATATGCCTAGTAATGTCATGAATTTTTAGGGATTTTTCCTGGAGGTATTGGTGGGTAAACCAAGTGGATACTTTCTGGGTACCACAGCAGTTATGTTTTCTGGGTAGTCTGAGTTGGAGCATTTTTTTTGTGAGGTTAAACTAATTAATAAATTCTGGGAAAATTTGTGTGAGTTCTTAAGACATGAAAGTACCTGTGTCAATTTTTGTGGAATTTATCTTTGAGATCTGATGTGGTAGAAAAATACGACAAGTAGTGGTCTGTTCATAGTTAAAGCTGAGAAAAGTTAAAAAGGTTAAATAAGGGTTTATTTGTGTAATATTAAACTTAAGGGTTTAACTTATCATTTTCAAAACTAAAGGGTTGAACTTGTAATATTTACATTTCATACCCTAATCTTACATAATGACACTATAATCCCTAAACTTGTTGTATTTGCATAATGAACCCTAACACTTATGAAAGCTACGTTATGAACCTTAAACTATTAATATAGTCACATTGCTACCTCAAATTGATTAAGGGATAAACTTGAATAATTATGACTAATGTTTCTAGATATAGAAACCTACTCATTATGGAAACTTACTAATTCGGGAAACCTAACTAAAATAAGTAATCTGATTTAAAATAAGTTATTAATCAGGCGATCATAAATTCGTGTAGATTTGCTGAAGATGGAGTTTACTTTCGATCTTTTCGTTTCTAGTGGTGTTTTCACTTGCGGTCTAAGGTACAGATATTCTACCCTTTTTCAGTAAGGGTGCGTTCGTTCTCATGATTTTCTTGATCTTGATTCATTAGGATTCCCTTAAGCCATTGCTATAATCCCCTATTCTTTGATTCATTCGTTTGATATGCTTTGTTGATATTATGATTCATTTGACATAAGTATTCGAATCACTTGATGCTTAGAAGGTTCATTTGATTTTTTAATTGGATGTGAAAACCTTTCTTAATTTTATCATGGAAAGGTTTTGGAGAAAAACTAATTTTAAAATGATGTTTATGAACGATGCGATACCACTTTTATATGAAATTTTACTAAACTTTTATGAAAACTACTTTTAAAGACTACCTTTATGAAAACCATTCTTAAAGATCATTTTTACGAAAACCATTATTAAAAGATTTCTTTAAATGAACATTTGATAGAAACCTTTGAATTGAACCTTGCTATGAACCATTTGATTTCGAACTTTTGAGATCCTATGCATGATATAATTCCCCCATTGACTCATGACATTCATTTTATGATTGTCATTCTTATTTATTCATTCTGACATTTATTTAAATGTCTCTGCTATGCTATGCTTATGTTTGCCATGCTTATTTGAGTTACTATCTTGTTTCTCTTGCCATGCTAGATTATATTTGTTGTATGCTATGATAGATCTGTGCCTGAGCTTACCTAGTTGTGGAGGTACCATGACCATGTCTTTGATGCCACCTTAGGCATGACACTCCCGTAGAGGTGTGATAGATCTACGGCGTTCCCCCTTATGTTTATGTATTATATTGTGATCACTATTGGCCATTAATGCGTGTGTGTGCTTAGTCTAGTACTGACATACATACTTGTGTTAGGGAGCGTATGGATGCATCCTAGGTTTTATGTTTTATGTGATTATGGTGACCAAGTGGTGTGTGCCTTGCACTCCTTCTCACACTTTTATTTAGTTAGAGGTCTCCCCTCTTCGTATACTTGTTATGCTTTAGTATGATTTGACGATTTATGTATGGAGTTCTTATGGCACATCCTTATATGAACCTTTTCACTATTTCATTCTTTCTCTCGATTCAATTATTATTCAGTTCTCATGCATTCCTGATTTTTAGTTCTCTTTAAATTCGTATGACTTTCATAATTATACTTTCGTTTTGTATTCTTATTCCTTCGTTGCTTATGCTTATTTACCGTCCTGTTATGTTATATATATCTGTTCACTGGGCTTTTTAAGCTCAGCCACATTTCTTTCATGCGGCAGGTTTTAGATGGAGGCTGGGTTATGAGTTAAGAGCACTTGGGACTTAGAGGACATTTACTTTCATAGCTATCCTGGATTAGAGATGACTAGAAGTAATTACGATTGTAGACTTAGAATTTATTATTGTTCCCTTTGTAACCTTGTATTTCAGATTTTCCTTTGTAGCCTTTGAAATTCATTTTGTATTATTTAGTCATATGCTTGTGTTTGCTTTGATATGTCACCATAACATAATACTTCTACCCTTATCGGGTTGGGGTGTTACAATTATGGTATCAGAGAGACAGGCTGCGACTTGTAATACATTTACCCTTGACCTGTGAAGTTTGGACCATTAAGTTTCCACTGTAGGCGCTCATAAGACAACCTTTGAAAATTTGCTTGAGGATTTCCCCATAGGAACTTAAGTTACTACCGGTGAGGAATGGGTAGACTAGGACATCTATGTAAGTAGCATTGCTTCCGCATCACTCTGATTTGTGCCTCTGCCTTTAGCTATGCCTTATAAGAACATTTGTTTCAGAAGCTAGAAAGTTTTGCAACCTAAGTTTAGAAACCAAGTAAGATTGAGATACCTCGGGAACTTTATGTATACCTTGCACCACTTAAGTTTCACTTCCTGATTTTGATCTCCACTTCCGATCTGTTTGATAAACAGTTGATACTTTTCCGACCATCCCGAAGGTCATTCGACCGTAATGTGTTTGACACATTCTATAAATTCATTACCTATGCTGGATATAAATATATCATCTGATACTACTCAGTCCTGCAAAATCCATTACTACCCTATGAGAACTCTGGTAATTATTAACCATGGATATAGGAAGTTTTGTTCCCTCCCTTTTAATGATGAACCTTGTCTACCAACCAGTTCCCGGGAAGGATATGACGAAAATATTATCTCAATATGGATTTGTTAACTGAGCATGATGATGCTGACAACTGTTATTCCATACATCTCGCTTTTGACAGTTATACGATGTTCGTATTACCGATGATGCACACCCTACCTGCCACTTATGCTAAAAAGCTAAACAAAATTCCAATACCTTGAACTGTTTGTTTATTTATCTCAACACAATGATGAACCGTGTACTTGACCTTGATATATGAACTACCCGTCTGTTTTAACGACCGTATTCGTTCTACGGATCTGTTACTTTTGATATAGTCGACTTTGAGGTCTTTTAGTTATGGATTGGATGGCTCTTCGTAAAGCTACCATAGACTACCGTATCTGAAATGTAACCTTTAAAAATCTGCTTCACCCTACTTTTGTCATAATGACTCTCAACCGCTTAAATTGCTAAGATTAATGTTGCTATGAAAGCACATATTCCGATCTCATTTGATTGTCAAATTTCTCCTGACATCTATTAGTATCCACCCTTAGAAAGCTCTGACATTGGAAGTAGTTTGTTGTACGAAAATTTTCCGATGTTCTCGGATGAACCTCTTGGGATTCCCTCCTGCTTGGGAAGTAGAGTTGGCATTGAACTGATCTCGGTTGGCGAACCATGATGTCATAGAAGTTAAGAGATTAAAGGAACTGATGAAATATGATTTTCTTCACCCTAGTGTTTATCCTGGGATTTTCCTGTTGGTTCATGAAGAAGAAAGAGAGAAGTATGCGGCGGCGCATCGACTATCGTGAACTTAACCGTATCACTATCTGAAATCATTATCCATTTCCGCGTATCAATGATTGATTTGGCCTACCTTTGAAAACTCCGTATCAGACGGCCTCATTTAAGTTTGAAGGACTGAAGAAGCAACCACAAGAACTTCTAGGAAGGGAGTTGACTAACTGAGAGTAACCCCGCTAAGCATTTCAGTTTTAGTCGTGAAGAGGAAGATTGGTGATGTGAAGTAGATATGAAGTTTCCCTAAGACGATTCCTGAAGCTGCTTTCGTACTCGTTGTGATCATTATGAGTTTTAAATGATGCCAATCGTATTGGCTAATAGAATCATGTTTTTGCAAGTATTTGGACAATTGTCATAGTATGACAGTGTGTTTGTGCTCAGAGACGAACGAGGAACATGTAGATCATCTTCGTATTAAGTAGAATGACCCTTTGTTCTGGAAGAGTAGATGTGATTGGCATTCAGAATTTTAGCAGACAGTACAAGAGAGAAACTGAGAAAGGTCTAGATTATATTTCATGCAGCACGTGGAGATTTCAGTTCGGGCATCAAGACAACCAGACCGTAGGAGACGAACTATTCAGCACATAACCTGGAGTTGACAGCAGCTGGAGCTGGCGAATTTCGAACTGTGCTAGAAGACCTATCGAAGACACGCAGTCTTGTTTCTCTATTCATTTTAGTGGTACTAAGATGAATTGAGAGCAGAAGCAGACTCGCGAATGGAAGAATGCACAGCGATCATGCCAGAGATTCACGTTACCACCCCACGGTGTCCAAAAAAGGTGTCGAAGGCTTGAGGGACCAGACTCAAGTTTGTAATTCCTTTCCACCCTATGATCATATGAACAAACGTAGACAGATTACTTGAAATTTTAAAGAGATTTGAGATCATGTATTTGAATTGATGAAATTTGAAGCAAACGTTTGGGTTTGGAAGAGTTGATTCTGTGAAGGATGAAGCTATTGATGGCGTAATTCACTCCCTCTCAACCTACTTAAGTTTCCGTTACCTGATAATAAGGTACTTTGAATGATTTAGGTTCTCTGTTAGTAATTCCGTTCTGTGTTCACTCTGCGTTTGTTGAATAACAAGTGTGGTATGAGAATTTTGACGAATTATGGAAGGAACTTTGAGATTTATGTGCATGAATGGGCGAATGTTGAAGCAACCACTTATATTGGCTAAGTTGATTTTGGTGAGTGATGAAGGATTGACGCTATTAACGACGTACCTTAATTCTGATAGACATTCTAGGATATCCGTTTCTCTTTCGAGTAGTTTCGTTCTCCTCTTAGTTATGTTGTTTGATTTTGATGACCTCTGAGACTGTAGTTGGACTAGGTGGATTAAGATAAGTTGTTTTGTTCACGACTTGAGATAAAGTATGACCATCATGAGGGCATATTTATATGATGCTAGTATTATGACGCCTGATCAACGTGATAATACTTACATCATATAACGTGCACTTATTGTGATCATAGGATGTTTCGAGAAGTGCCTTAGAAGCCTTAGAATTTCTGATAGCTGTTTAAGATTATCTGCGTTAGTGAGACATTAGGTTCATTCTTCCTATGCGTTTAATCTGCTCTCATCGTTATACGATTCGATACGTTGGATTCTCGACACGCGGTTGCTGACCTCTATACTTCCGATAAGAATCTTAGGTTCTGTTGTAGAGCTTTCTGCCGTTTGATGATATCAAACAATCTGTTTTCTGTACGTTCTCATCTGATTTGTCTAATCAAATTCTATGGACGATATATCCGTCAAATCCTACGTATTCCCCGTATCTCTTCTGAGAGAATACGATTATCATCTGTTACATGTGGTATTTTATTCTTTTGACCTGGATTCAGTATGGCATGTCTTTTCTGAGGAACCGAAGCTATTTTTGGATCGACAAGATCGAGTCATGAGAAACTAGTCATTTGCATTTCCATTCATGGTCCGTTATGTTTTCCGTTTCGTTTCACTTCAATTTTCGAGGACGAAAATTTTCTTTTAGAGGGGAAGAGTTGTAAAACCCTAAGATCTAAAACAATTGAAATTCCAAATTTGCCCCTATAATCTTGAATCTATAAGAGCATTATAAAATCAAAATGCCTAAGTTATTAAATCCCTAAAACACTAATAAGATTATTAAAACTTTAAGCTATGACATAATTAAGATAATACATAACTCCAACATACACCAACTTCTACTAAAGCCATTTTACACGTTTTCTTTTTGTGTTCCTTGGGCTGAATTCTTTGTCATACTTGTACTAAATCATTGGGCCTTAATCCTTGAAGACACCAAACAAACCATGGCCCATTCCCCTACCCTCTATGTCCGGTTCTCCCTACAAAATTTTATACCGAACTTTTTTTTCAAAACCCTAAAACAACCACAACAACCATTCGGCTGCTGTTTACTTTTTTTTTCCATTCGATCCAAAGCAAGGCAGCAAAGGAGGTTCTCTTATGCGCTCCTTCTTGATGGTTATGTCGTGGTGCAGCAGCAGGAGAGAAAGGATTCGATCGTGGGTTTTCTTGGCAGTCATTCGAAGGATTTTGGTTAGGGATTCGGCTGAAATTTTTTTGTAATGATCGGTCCTCTTGGTGTTCTCGATTCTTCGTGTTGATCTTCACGGGTAACGCGTATCATTCTATTTTGTTTTCTCCGTTTTGATCTTGTGTTTAACATGTAAAATTTTCACCATGAATCTCATAATGATCGGCTAAAATAATGCACCTAAATCGGCCTAATAAAAGTGTTACATAAAATCATAAAAAGTTCACATGAAACAATGAATTTGGAATTTGGGTTTGGATGGAATTTTTCGTGGGTAATCTTGTGGGATCTTGTGATCATGTTATTGAATGTCTAAAATACAGATCGTATGAATTATAGGGGTCGTGGATGTGTTTGGGTGCGTTAACAAACGTTAAATGGTCTAATATGAAACCCTAAAATCTGGACAGCCCATATGTTGATTTTGTGAACGAGTTTTGGTCATGTTTTGGAATGGTTTAATTCGGTTTCTTTACATGAAAACTTAGTTTTATGTCTTGGTTAAGTGCTCCAATTGAGTTTGAGTGTTTTCGAATTGCTTAGGTCATGTTTTCGATTTTTGTATGATTAAGTGTCAGAACTGATTTCGGGATTCTGAAAATCAGTCCACTTTGCCGATTTTTCATTTTCAAACCATGAGGAGTTGGGTCATGAAATTCTCCAGTATGTAACTTCTATATGCCTAGTAATGTCATGAATTTTTAGGGATTTTTTCTGGAGGTATTGGTGGGTAAACCAAGTGGATACTTTCTGGGTACCACAGCAGTTATGTTTTCTGGGTAGTCTGAGTTGGAGTATTTTTCTTGTGAGGTTAAACTAATTAATAAATTATGGGAAAATTTGTGTGAGTTCTTAAGACATGAAAGTACCTGTGTGAATTTTTGTGGAATTTATCTCTGAGATCTGATGTGGTAGAAAAATACGACAAGTAGTGGTCTGTTCATAGTTAAAGCTGAGAAAAGTTAAAAAGGTTAAATAAGGGTTTATTTGTGTAATATTAAACTTAAGGGTTGAACTTATCATTTTCTAAACTAAAGGGTTAAACTTGTGAAACCATGTGAACTTGTAATATTTACATTTCATACCCTAATCTTACATAATGACACTATAATCCCTAAACTTGTTGTATTTGCATAATGAACCCTAACACTTATGAAAGCTACGTTATGAACCTTAAACTATTAATATAGTCACATTGCTACCTCAAATTGATTAAGGGATAAACTTGAATAATTATGACTAATGTTTCTAGATATAGAAACCTACTCATTATGGAAACTTACTAATTCGGGAAACCTAACTAAAATAAGTAATCTGATTTAAAATAAGTTATTAATCAGACGATCATAAATTCGTGTAGATTCGCTGAAGATGGAGTTTACTTCCGATCTTTTCGTTTCTAGTGGTGTTTTCACTTGCGGTCTAAGGTACAGATATTCTACCCTTTTTCAGTAAGGGTGCGTTCGTTCTCATGATTTTCTTGATCTTGATTCATTAGGATTCCCTTAAGCCATTGCTATAATCCCCTATTCTTTGATTCATTCGTTTGATATGCTTCGTTGATATTATGATTCATTTGACATAAGTATTCGAATCACTTGATGCTTAGAAGGTTTATTTGATTTTGTAATTGGATGTGAAAACCTTTCTTAATTTTATCATGGAAATGTTTTGGAGAAAAACTAATTTTAAAATGATGTTTATGAACGATGCAATACCACTTTTATATGAAATTTTACTAAACTTTTATGAAAACTACTTTTAAAGACTACCTTTATGAAAACCATTCTTAAAGATCATTTTTACGAAAACCATTATTAACAGATTTCTTTAAATGAACATTTGATAGAAACCTTTGAATTGAACCTTGCTATGAACCATTTGATTTCGAACCTTTGAGATCCTATGCCTGATATAATTCCCCCATTGACTCATGACATTTATTTTATGATTGTCATTCTTATTTATTCATTCTGACATTTATTTAAATGTCTCTGCTATGCTATGCTTATGTTTGCCATGCTTATTTGAGTTACTATCTTGTTTCTCTTGCCATGCTAGATTATATTTGTTGTATGCTATGATAGATCTGTGCCTAAGCTTACCTAGTTGTGGAGGTACCATGACCATGTCTTTGATGGCACCTTAGGCATGACACTCCCGTAGAGGTGTGATAGATCTACGGCGTTCCCCCTTATGTTTATGTATTATATTGTGATCACCATTGGCCATTAATGCGTGTGTGTACTTAGTCTAGTACTGACATACATACTTATGTTTGGGAGCGTATGGATGCATCATAGGTTTTATGTTTTATGTGATTATGGTGACCAGGTGGTGTGTGTCTTGCACTCCTTCTCACACTTTTATTTACTTAGTGGTCTCCCCTCTTCGTATACTTGTTATGCTTTAGTATGATTTGACGATTTATGTATGGAGTTCTTATGGCACATCCTTATATGAACCTTTTCATTATTTCATTCTTTCTCTCGATTCAATTATTATTCAGTTCTCATGCATTCCTGATTTTTAGTTCTCTTTAAATTCGTATGACTTCATAATTATACTTTCTTTTTGTATTCTTATTCCTTCGTTGCTTATGCTTATTTACCGTCATGTTATGTTATATATATCTGTTCACTGGGCTTTTTAAGCTCAGCCGCATTTCTTTCCATGCGGCAGGTTTTAGATGGAGGCTAGGTTATGAGTGGAGAGCACTTGGGACTTAGAGGACATTTACTTTCATAGCTATCCTGGATTAGAGATGACTAGAAGTAATTACGATTGTAGACTTAGAATTTATTATTGTTCCCTTTGTAACCTTGTATTTCAGATTTTCCTTTGTAACCTTTGAAATTCATTTTGTATTATTTAGTCACATGCTTGTGTTTGTTTGGATATGTCACCATAACGTAATACTTCTACCCTTATCGGGTTGGGGTATTACATTTATTGGCTAGCATCAACATGTACTGGAGCTTTTGTACCTTTGTCATTGCATTGATATTGTATTCTCTACGAATATCTCTACTGTGAATTTCAGATGTAGGTTTCTGAATCGTAGTCATAAAACAATCATTCCCATTTTGATTAACCACATTCTGATTCATAATTTGATCCATTTGATTTCCAGCATATTCCATCTGCATACCCGTAGCATTTCCTTGCTGATTTTAATAACTTCAACCATTTGTCCTTCTTGACCCATATATATACTTGGTTGAGCAAACTGCATATTGTCAGTATACAATGAAATCTATTGGTTGTTGTTATGTGGTTTGATGTTTAATGCCCTGGAGTATGAAGCAAAAGCATTTGTCAAAGCAGTTGTGATACTGTCTTGTTGAGTTGCCATTGATGAAGTTATGTATGATAAAGTTGATCTTGAATCGTTTCAATGATATAGGAGTTGTGTTTGGTGAAAGTTAAGTTCCGTTGTTGTAGTGAAATTTTGGTCTTAAAACTTAAAAATGTCGATAACTTCCTTCCGGAGCTATTTCAGGTTTCAAAATTTTCAGGTAACCTCACAATATTCAGGTTATTCTGGTCGTTTTGACAGGTATTTCGCTGAAAACAAAGTTACGGTTCAAAAGGTATGGCCGTTTGAAGTTTTGTCGTAAAAAGTCAAACAAAAGTCAACTTTGAAGGTTCAATTGCGATAACATTGCTCACTTTGGTCCAATTTCGATAACTTTGACTGGGCCAATTTTGATAACTTTGACTAGTCCAATTTCGATAACTTTGACTGGTCCAATTTCGATAAGTACAATTGCGATAACAGCAATTTCGATAGACACTTGGCAATTTCGATAAACCCTTGGAATTTCAATAAACCCTTGGCTATTTCGATAAACCCTTAGAATTGCGATAAACCCTTGGCAATTTCGATAAACCCTTGGAATTTTGATAAACCCTTGGGCAATTGCGATAATCTCTATCTAATTTGTACAAATTAGAAGATTTTTCCTTAGTCGAAGTATTCCACAAACTTATACAAGCAAGGGAATACTGAGTAATCGTTTGATCGTGAAGTAAACTTGTCCTTGATGAATTTAGATAACCAAATTAGATAAACCCTTGCAGCAATTTAGATAAACCCTAGCTGCAATTTAGATAAACCCTTTTCTGGCAATTTAGATAAAAGCTCTTCTTGCAATTTAGATAAAACGTCAAAATTTTTAATCAACCTTTTAACAACCAAAAACACGATTCCAAACAGTTTCTTTTGATCAAACACCTTCAAAAACACTTAAAGTTCAATAAAGTTGAGACCTTTAACGTTTATAACCAAATTTGAAAAAATTCGATAAGTAGCCAAAACGTTTTAAATCAATAAGAAACAAGTTTTTGACGTTTTTGATGCGATTTTTTTGCCAAAACTCACTAATATGTAGTAGAGCTATAAGAAAGACAACAACTTTAACCTAGAAAACGTAAACAATCGAAACTTTAAACGAAAAATTCACGTTTTTATAGGAAAAACGCAACCTTTTCAAAGCTTCAACTCAAAAAACGAAACACAAGCACTCCTAAATGATTGTTAGGTGATTGATACCACTTGTAGGACCTTATATTAACTCTATCACATATGTATTAAGCTCGTATGGTATTGTGACAACAAGATATGTATGTTAAAAAAAAAAAAAAAAAAAAAAAAAAAACTAATTTAAATGCATAAACTTATGACGTTAAAAAAAATGCATAAACTTAATTAAGTCTAGTTTATTCTGTCACTTGGCACATGTCAATTTTTTTTTCTCAATAAATCTCCACTTTTTAGTTTACTACATGTTTACATTTTAGGGAGAATTGCATCCTACCAAAAGTTTAAAATTACGTATATATTTAACTTAAACTTATAATTGTAATGACATATGGTACAACACTCCATATCCGTATATGTATGTTTGTGTTATGCACATCATTTATTGTATTGTGCACATCACCTCCCTTATTAATTTATGTTTCGTTCTGACATTGCTAAGAATATCAGGGTGTTGCCATTTGTTGTTGATGAGTTTTCTTGTAATGTAGTAACTAGCTAGTAAGTAAGTACTTCAGTACATACGGATATTCAAGTCCATTTACTCTAATTCAATTCATGTATTTCAATAATAATCAATCAAGGTAAAACCCGACACTTATGTAGTTCAGTCCTTCAGTACAATAATTTACTCGGACTGAACTTATAAACACACGTAAACTGAAATGTTTATAGAATTCTTTTCATCTTAAGAATCAAAATCATCAATGATCGTGATTAAAAAACATCATGATTCACTTCAAATAGCTAAGTACGGCAAATTATTTATTTCAAGTTTGATTGTCAATTGAAGAAATTACTTGTTTTAGATGCCCATCAACAAAGGTTATGTGATTTCAAGAAAAATGACCGGTTTGCCTATAACTTGTACTAAAGATGATTAGTCGATTTTTTACCGTCAAAATAGCTGATACGAGATCAAAGGCTTTTATTTTTTGCATAGATAAATCGTGGACTTATGTCACTGAAGCAAGGTTGTGCCAGATAGTATAAATGCTAATTACTTCATTGCTGTTTAATAAGCTGAAAGATTTAATTAGAAAACACAAGTAAATAATCATGAAATGATGAACTTCAGCTTCTGTAGTTAATAGAGATGTTAAAAAAATCTAGTATAGTATCATAAGTTAAACCTTCAAAACAACCCAACAGCTAAGTTAACTATATATAAACCTACGGACTGATAAAAGTCTTGTGAGGCCTATAGCAAAAAGCTTTAGCAAAACCCTGCACACATTCAGTTCTCCTACTCCTCGTCTTCTGTGGCAGTGTCCTGCTTAAAAGAACCCATATAAATCGATACCTAAAACTAAAGATGAAAATTTCTACGCATATAATAATGAATGAGTCGATTATGGTTATAACGAAGTTAGATGAAATTTTTAGCTAGTCGAGGACAAGTCAAATCGTTGAAAGTCAGTTTTTTGTGCATACAGCCACCTCAATCGTTTTACTCAAAGAGCTGGACTACTGCTATTTTGCAATCATAAATAGAAGTGTTGGTTGTTTACCTCTTCATCAACTTCGTCACCCCAACCAAAACCCTCTTCATCAGCATCCTAATAACAAAAAGGTAATTTGCAACAATTAGTAATATCGTATAAGACAATAGAAACTAAAATAACCACGAAATCAACAGATATAAACATAGATCAGAGTTTAAACAAAAACATATACTTAGAAATTCACTAAATCAACACATGCAATCTTAGATCAAACATAAACAAAAAGAACACATATGAGCATAGATCAGGCTTTAAGTATGATTCGCAAGCAAAAAAGAAGCCGGAATACCATAAATTTTCGACGTGATTCGTTAGCACGCAGATCTAAGAGATAAATACTCGACAACCCTGGACGAAAACACGCTTGTGTAGCTATTTCGTATTCGAATCTAAGAGGATAAGATTTCTTACGGCTGATATGTTTGTGTCTATGTACCTTTTTGGTGTATGTGTGAATTTGGGGGGGTGGGGGTGGTTTGGTAATCTAGAAAGTTGCAAAAGAGGGAGCGAAATGACGTTGGTTGCAACTAAGACCGAGCGGAGTGGAGCGAACCAGAGGCGATTAGCCATTGGATCGCCGGTGGATCGCCGCCGGATCGCCGGCTACACCGCCCCCCCCCCCCCACGGCGACTTGGGCCTCAGGCGATCGATATGGATCGCCGGTTCATTTTGTATCTTCGATAAATATAGCCGTTTTTCAACGGCTCACATCTTCTTCTTTTTTTTTTTTTTATATATACCTTCGATCTTCATTTAAAAAAAACACACAACATATATTTAAAAAAAAAAACACACACACACACAACACTCTTATTTTTTTTAAAAAAAACCCACCATAACATAAAAAAATATTTTATGGAAGATTTTGAAGATTCGTCATCCTCATCATCAAGTTCCGATTCTTCGGAACTATATGAGGCGATCGAAGGTGCCATTTATAACACCGTTAATACATTTATTGAAGACGTGAAAGAGCGGGTAGCAGATGATGACCCCGTTTTAAGAAGAAGGGCGTATGTGAATCGTCGTCGAGAGGAGGCAAACGAGAGGTTGATGCGTTTTTACTTTGTTGATCATTATTAGTTAGAATTATTAGTTGTATCATTATTAGTTAGAATTGCTACATATTTTTAGTATAGTTAGTTAGTGTTTTTTTAATTGTTACTTTTTAACTATTAATAGGTATTATTGAGATGTATGGGCCGACGTATCTACGTAGACCGACTTGGACGGATCTACAACGTATTTACGAGGTGCATGAGCAGGTTCATGGTTTTCCGGGCATGATTGGTAGTATTGATTGCATGCACTGGCCCTGGGAGATTTGTCCGACCGCATGGCGGGGCACACACACACGAGGGGATATTGGGAAACCGTCGTTGATACTTCAGGCGGTTGCGTCTACCGATTTATGGATTTGGAACGCTTATTTTGGTCAGCAAGGATCAAACAACGACATCAACGTATTTGAGTCTTCACCTATACTTGAAGAAATTATATCTGGGTTGGCGCCAACAGGTTATTATATTTTTTAATAAATGAATTAAGTATTTTATAACTTTTTATGTTTTACTAAGACGTTTTCATTTTCAATTTGTAGCTGCTTTTTATGCAAACGGTAATTATTACAGAGCCGGGTATTATTTGGGTGATGGCATATACCCGGAATACACTACCTTTGTGAAGACTTTCACCGACCCAGTTGATGACAAAAGAAAATACTTTAAGAAGAAACAAGAGTCGGCACGGAAGGATATTGAGAGAGCGTTCGGGGTTTTGAAAAAGAGGTGGAAAGTTGTTAGTTTTCCATCAAGATATTGGGAGAAGGAGAAAATGCATGCCGTCATGTATACTTGTATTATTCTCCATAACATGATTTTGGAGGATGAGGACAAGGCATTTTGTCAAGATTTCAACGAGCACGATCAGACATTAAACCCCGAGTATTGGACTCAAGAAACTCCAATGCAGCAACGCATTGAGAATTCAAATGTCGTTAGAAGCCGCGAAACACACAATATGCTTAAGGCGGATTTGGTGGATCATGTATGGGATAATCGTGGCCCGATTGAAGACGAAAACGCGCCTCCAGAAGTCGACGGATTTGTTAGTGATGAAGAATAATTTTTAGTATTATTAGGTATAACAATTATGTAATATTTATGTTTTATTAGTATTTAATATGTAATTTTAGTTTAAGAATAATTTTTAATATGTATTTTTAGTTATTATTTATATAAAATGTATTTTTAGTTTAAGAATAATTTTTAATTTTTAATATTATTAATAAGTTAATATTGAATAATTTTTAATTTTAATATTATTTATATAATATGAAAAAAAAAATGAAAAAAAAAAAAAATTAAAAATTAATCAAAAAATCAATCATTAGAAGTGCCACGTGTCAGGAGTCGCCCCACCCTCCTGAGTAGCCCCACTCCCCCTTTTTTTGGAGGCTACCCAACTTGCTGACTCAGCGCCACGTGTCGCGAGTCGCCCCTTAGTTGGGTAGCCCCACTCCCTTTAGTCTAAGGCTAACCATAGAGTTCAAACGGCGTCGTTTAGTAGGCGGCAAAGAAGAAAAAAAAAAAAGAAAGGGCAAATGCTAAAATAATACATTGAAGGGCAAAAGTTCTTTATAGATCCAACTTTTACCATAGAACCCATCAAGCAATCTTAGCCACTCATTTTTCTTATCAAAATAAAAAAAATTAATTTCCACCCTTTTTTTAAAACTTAAATATCTCGCAAACCGTAAATCGTCAAGCTACAAAAAAAATACCATCGCGACGAGAATTAAATTATCTTTCTATAGACATGCATTGTTATATATTTTCGACGAACTTTTTTTTCGATGAACTTTTTTTTTTCCAAAATTTCCGTCCAGAAAAATCATATATGATTCGTAAGAATCATATATGATTCGATTTTAACAAATCATATATGATTCCGTACGAATCATATATGATTTTTACGAATCATATATGATTCTTACGAATCATATATGATTCGTAAAAATCGAATCATATATGATTCGTACGGAATCATATATGATTTTTACGAATCATATATGATTCTTTCTTGGCGGAAATTAAAAAAAAAAAAAAAAAAAAAGTTCGTCGAGAAAAAAAAAAGTCGTCGAAAGTATATAACAATGCATATCTATAAAAAGATCATTTAATTCTCGTCGCGATGGTATTTTTTTTGTAGCTTGAAGATTTACCGTTTGCAAGATATGTTGTTCTAAAAAAAAGATGGAAAATAAAAATGGGTGGCTATGATTAGTCAATTGGTTCTATGGCAAATATGAGATCTATATTGATCTCATCTCTACATTGAAGTTGCCATTTTTTGCCATTGTATGGTCCCACCTTTTTTTTTCGTAAATGTATGACTAAAGTTATGAAATCGGGTCATTGTGGGTATAAACGTCACACCATTAGTCATTTATACTAACGGCCGTTAGTAAATAACTTACAATTCCGTTTTCTTACGTTTTTGTCCGTTTTTTAACGTTTTCGTCCGATTTTATCAATTTTTTTTTGACACGTTTTCGTTCATTTTTTTTTACGTTTTCGTCTGTTTTGACACGTTTTCGTCATTTTTTTACGTTTTCATCTGTTTTGACACGTTTTCGTCCGTTTTTATCCGTTTTCTTACGTTTTCGTCTGTTTTGACATGTTTTCGTCTGTTTTTTTACGTTTTCGTCTGTTATTTACGTTTTCATCTGTTTTGACACGTTTTCGTCTGTTTTGACCCGTTTTCCTTTGTTTTTTTACGTTTTCGTTCGTTTACTTACGTTTTCGTCTGTTTTGACACGTTTTCGTCGTTCTTTTACATTATCGTCTGTTTTGGCACGTTTTCGTCGTTTTTTTTACATTTTCGTCTGTTTTGGCTGGTTTTCGTCGTTTTCTTACGTTTTCGTCTGTTTTGACACGTTTTCGTCTTTTTTTTACGTTTTCATCTATTTTTTTACGTTTTCATCGTTTTCTAACGTTTTTGTCTGTTTTGACACATTTTCGTCCATTTTTTTACGTTTTCGTCTGTTTTTTTACGTTTTCGTCTGTTTTGGCACGTTTTCGTCGTTTTCTTACATTTTCGTCTGTTTTGACACGTTTTCGTCCATTTTTTTTACGTTTTTGTCTGTTTTTTACGTTTTCGTCTGTTTTTTACGTTTTCGTCTGTTTTGGCGCGTTTTCGTCGTTTTCTTACGTTTTCATCTGTTTTGACACGTTTTCGTCTGTTTTGACACGTTTTTGTAAAAAACAGACGAAAAAGTAAAAAACGAGACGTTAAAAACAGACGAAAACGTGTCAAAACAGATGAAAACGTAAGAAAATGACGAAAACGTGCCAAAACAGATGAAAACGTAAAAAAACAGACGAAAAAGTAAAAAAATGGACGAAAACGTGTCAAAACAGACGAAAACGTAAGAAAACGACGAAAACGTGCCAAAGCAGACGAAAACGTAAAAAAACAGACAAAAACGTAAAAAAATGGACGAAAACGTGTCAAAACAGACAAGAACGTTAGAAAACGTGCCAAAACAAACGAAAACGTAAAAAAACAGACGAAAACGTAAAAAAATGGACGAAAACGTGTCAAAACAGACGAAAACGACGAAAACGTGCCAAAACAGACGGAAATGTAAAAAAACGATGAAAACGTGCCAAAACAGACGAAAATGTAAAAGAACGACGAAAACGTGTCAAAACAGACGAAAACGTAAGTAAACGAACGAAAACGTAAAAAAACGAAGGAAAACGTGTCAAAACAGATGAAAACGTAAAAAAATGACGAAAACGTGTCAAAACAGATGAAAACTTAAAAAACAGACGAAAACGTAAAAAAACAGACGAAAACATGTCAAAACAGACGAAAACGTAAGAAAACGGATAAAAACGTAAGAAAACGGACGAAAACGTGTCAAAACAGATGAAAACGTAAAAAAAAGGACGAAAACGTGTCAAAACAGATGAAAACGTAAAAAACAGACGAAAACGTAAAAAAACAGACGAAAACATGTCAAAACAGACAAAAACGTAAGAAAACGGATAAAAACGTAAGAAAATGGACGAAAACGTGTCAAAACAGATGAAATCGTAAAAAAAGGACGAAAACGTGCCAAAACAGACAAAAACGTAAAAAAACGGACGTAAACGTAAGAAAACGGAATTGTAAGTTATTTACTAACGGCCGTTAGTATAAAGGACTAATGGTGTGACGTTTATACCCACAATGACCCGATTTCATAACTTTAGTCATACATTTACGAATAAAAAAGGTGGGACCATACAATGGCAAAAAATGGCAACTTCAATGTATTATTTTAGCATTTGCCCAATGTTGAAGCAATTTCTTGCAACCACTTCAGACAAATAAAGGGGGCCTGCCGGTTGAACTCAGCTAGGGTTCTTTCGAGAGGCTTGGGTGCTGATCCCTTCGGCTATCGGAGGTCCTCCGGGTATCTGCACACAACAGCACACGTTAGGCTCGCCCCGGGTGTTATCCCAGGACCCACCTCCGGTGTGAAAGTAAGTATTTGGTATTCCGAAAGGGCTGTCAACTGTAGTGAGAAGTAAATACGGGTAAAACACGTTAGTTAAGAGTAGTAAATGAGCTGAGTATTTATAGTACTCAGCCTTGATACCTGTACTGGCGGCGCCGGATTTTCAGGAGACATGTCCCCGACAATATCCCGTAAATCCTGGGGCGGCGGCGGCGGTGTCTGCAGCTGCCATCTGTACAAGAGGAGATGCCACTTGTCCCATGCTTTAAACCTGTATATGCCGGACGGCCTTGGGTCCGTCCGGATTCCTCCGGAGGTCCTTGTTCCGTCCGGCCAACCGATAGATCCAGTCCGTTCGGACATATGCGTCAACATGTCCCCCCAGTATCATAATATCGGTTTTGCCGATGTTGTGATACTTTGAGAATCCTTGAAGTCTAATTTCACTAGTTCCGAAAGGACTGGGTCGTTCGGTATTCAGAGAGTTGACCCATGCACAAACTGCCAAAAAACATTATTACCTCTTTTTAAGGATCGCCTCCGTTTTTACCGTGGCTCTGAGATGTCGACACGTGTGTATGTGTATATCGTGCGAGTGAGGAGGTGCCACCTCACCCACTGACAGTGCACGTCGTTTCACTCTCTCTCTTTTCGCCTATAAATAGCGTCATTTCTGCGATTTTTTTACCACTTGTAACTTTCTTATTCTGATAAACTTTCCGAGAGATTCGCTTTTAATTAAATCCGAGCGATCTTATTTACCATCCGGTTAACCATGTCGAATTCCCCTTCTTCGGTTTATGAAGGGGACACTCAAGAGGTCGAAGGGTATCTTCCCAAGTTCGACATTCGAAAATATACCTCCCAAATGAGTGAGGAAGATTTGTTTATGGTGAGGACAGATGCAGGCATACCGGAGGAACTGCATCCCAGACTACCCCCACCGGACATGACGATGGACCGGCTGCCGAGAGATGTCATCGGCTTGTGCCTGGAGTACTTTTACGAGGGAGGTCTTAGCGTGCCCTTCTCTACTTTTTTGTTGGGCGTCATCAGGCATTTTAAGGTGCACATCTCTCAAATGGTTCCGTTGGGCGTACATCGTGCTACACTCTTCGAGGTGTATTGTCGGAGTTTGGACGTTGTTCCCACCACTCCGCTCTTCCGGGCTTTCTATAAGTTGAGCAAGCAGGGTCATTGGTTTTCCTTCGAGAAGCGAAGCGGGAAGGAGAAGTGGGTTTGTTTCCGAGAGATTCTAACCGGGTTGAAGGGCTGGAAAAATGATTTTTTTCTGATAGACAGGCGGGCGATCCCTTTCGCTATGCCTTGGAGGCATCATGACTCTGACATTTCGGATCCCTATCCGGACGGTGAGTTTAACATTGCGGATGCCGAGAAGCTAGCCGCCAACATAATCGATCTCATTCCGATTCCGAAAGGCTTTCTTTATGCCGTGGGGTTAACTTCTCATTGGGAGCATTCAGGCTTCCGAGCCGTTCTTGAGGACGCCGAGGGCAGAGGTACGCCTTTCTACCCTTTCCCTTTAGCCGATTCGTGCCATGTATACTTGTATTTAATCGTTTCGCTTTCTCTTTTTGTAGTCGTGCCAATGTCCGAGTACTTGATCAACCCTGCTACTCGCCAGGACACTTCCATGGTGAGAGGTGATGAGTATGGTGAGGAGGAGCGTCATGAGCTGTTCGTGACTCTCCCAGCTGCGTCAAATGCCGATATACCCGAACTGACGGTAGAGGAAAAGGAGGTTGAGAGGGCCAACAGTCGGGTTGTTGCGGCTAAGCTTAGAAAGCAAAGGCAAGCCGCCACCCGGCGAGCTTTGAAGGCCGAAAGGCGTGCTGAACATGGTGAGGGGAGCGGCGGAGCGACCCGAGCGGTCAAGAGAAAGAGGACGGTGAGGACTCCCGTGGTGGATCTAGAGTCTGATTCGCCAGATGTTGAGGTCATCCCCAACCCTTCCCCCATCCGTTCTCTTCGACCGGAAGATATTGGGCTCCGTCCGGAGGGGGCAGGTTTTACCGAAGGGAGTTCCCACGCTGGTAAGCTGTCCAATTATTTCTCTTGTGTTATTTATTTCTTTTCGTTTCTTTGATAATGACGCCTTGTTCCTTTCAGGGGGTGCTCCCGTGGCCGCTTCCGGTCGGGGTAAAATTAAAGCCATGGCTGATGGTGATCCGGCAGCGGTGTTCATTCCGGAGTGGTTAGTCAAGAGGGGCGACCGGTTGAACAACTCGGCCGTCTGTAAGGATCTGATGTCGAACCTACCCACCCCTCGCGAAGAAATTCATTTTCAAAGTTTGGGTGATTCGGAGGCCATCCGAAGGGGCTGGGTGTTACTAGGTCGAGGGGCGACGACTCAAGCGGAAATTCTGGGCCGGCATGAGGTCCTCCTTGAAGAATATCAACAACTACGCAGTGCCCATGCGGAGTGTGAAAGCGTAGCTCAAGAGGCGGAGGAGCTTCGGCAGCTAAAACACGAGCACGCGGGCTGTATGGTAAGGGAGTCGGACTTAAAAGATCGGCTCTCCCAGTTGGAAAAGGTAAAGGATGAAGGGAGGAAAACTTCCTCAGAACGGGTCAGAGCCTTGGAGGACGAGTTGGTGGACGTTCAAGGTAAACTTGTTGCCGAGAGAGAGACCAGCACCGAACTGTACAAGGAAATGATGGACATAGCTGTCAAGCTAGGCCAGACGGAAGTCGAGCGTCACAAACTTGTAAAAGAATTCCTTCCGGAAGTGGTTCGTCGGCTTCTGAATAGCCACGAATATAAACAACGCTTGGCCGAGCCTTTCAGCTTGTCCTCTCAGTCTGGGTTCTTGGAAGCTATCTCCGTGGATCGCAAACCGGAGGATGTGGCCGAGATTGCGGCCGGGGTGGATGATTTGGATCTAGAGGCTGAGGCTAAACTTGACCCTTTGTATGATGGTCTCTTTTTTGCGGAATATCCGTATGTACTGAAAGTTAGTGATGCTGCGGATAAGCCTCTTCCGGAGATAATGGATCTGCTCCCTGACCCTGCCCCCAATGATTCCTCTGGCGGCCCTTCGTCTTGACCCGAAAACTTTTGACTGCAAGGCCTCTAGGCCGTTAGATTAATTTATGAACTGTTAACATTTTTTTTTGAGCAAATGTAATGATCAACTGGTTGCGCAACTGTTAGCGCTTTTTGTATGTTTGTAAATGATGTAATGCCGCTTGATTCGTTGTAAACTGTTGACATTTTACATGTATTTCGTTCATATTATTTCATGTGTCCTTTGCTGACTTGCCTTTTCTTTTGGTCGCATGACCCCTTCCTTCCCGAACACTGACCACAAAATCTCCGGAGGGCACGAACCTCTCGGAGGGGTCACTTTTCACTTGTGTCTGGGAGGCAACGAACGATTGTATAACTTTCCCCTTCTTTTTGCGTTATGCCCATCTGAACACTGACCATACGCTCCCCGGAGGGCGTGAACCTCTCGGGGGGGGGGGGCATTTTCTAATTATGTTCAAGAAACAAAGAACATTGATCACTGATCTCCGGAGGGCACGAACCTCTCGGAGGGACCACTTTCTGCTTATGTTCGAAATATTACAGATGGTTCAGCCTTTCCGCCAGGATTATGGCAACCCCTTTCCTGGGTATCAACCATCTTTGAACATTGATCACACACTCCCCGGAGGGCGTGAACCTCTCGGGGGGGGGGGGGGGGCATTTTCTAATTATGTTCAGAAACAAGGAACATTGATCACTGATCTCCGGAGGGCACGAACCTCTCGGAGGGACCACTCTCTACTTATGTTCGAAATATTACAGGTGGTTCAGCCTTTCCGCCAGGATTATGGCAACCCCTTTCCTGGGTATCAACCATCTTTGAACATTGACCACACACTCCCCGGAGGGCGTGAACCTCTCGGGGGGGGGGGGGGCATTTTCTAATTATGTTCAGAAACAAGGAACATTGATCACTGATCTCCGGAGGGCACGAACCTCTCGGAGGGACCACTCTCTACTTATGTTCGAAATATTACAGATGGTTCAGCCTTTCCGCCAGGATTATGGCAACCCCTTTCCTGGGTATCAACCATCTTTGAACATTGACCACACACTCCCCGGAGGGCGTGAACCTCTCGGGGGGGGGGGGGGCATTTTCTAATTATGTTCAGAAACAATGAATAATGTAAAAGTCCAAAACGTAACACAAAAGCTTACTCACAACTGAAATAACTGCGATTGTCATTAAAATCAGTCAGATAGCCCCTTTCGGAAGCTTACATTAGACATATTTAGTCGTTTACAAAAAACATTTTCTAAGGTTAACAGCGTGCCAAGTTCGGGGCACTTCCTTTTCTTCCATCGTTTCTAATTTATAGGATCCAGTCTGGTATGCCTCTACGACTCGGTAAGGTCCTTCCCAATTTGGCCCCAACTTTCCTTGATTCTCCACTCTGCTAGCCTCATTCCTTCGGTATACAAAATCACCTACCTTTCACAGTTAATGATTTTTCGTTTCACACGTTAGTTAGAGTAAAACAAGTTATAGTTGAAATGAAATAATTAGGCGTTACATGGCAAATTTTTATTTCACGCGTGTGTATATTTTCGTACTTACCTTGAACGACTCGGGATGGACCCTTCGGTTATAATATTGTTCAATCTTCTTTTTGTACTTCGCCTCTCGTATGGCAGCCATTTCCCTTCGTTCCTGTAGGAGGTCGAGATTCAGGAAGATCCCCTCGTCATTTTCTTTTTCACTGACCTTCATGGTCCGAAAAGTTGGCATCCCTATCTCTGCCGATATGACTGCTTCGCTACCATAGGTAAGACTGAATGGTGTTTCCCCGTTGCTTGTCTTTAGTGATGTGCGGTGCGCCCATAGGACGTTCGTGTAACGCCCCGTGCCCGGTTTGACCAAAAATTTTGAACTTTGAACGCGGAAACGATTGACTACCTTGAACTCATGAATATTCTTCATGAAATGAGCATGACATATATGACTTTTAACATTTTAAACACACTTGTAAGAACACCTACACAAAGACCCTTCAAAGCCTTTCACACAACCTTTATAAAACAAACAGACAAACCTTCTGAGACCAAAATGCGCCGCATCCATTTTTAGGGATACGCCGCATCATTTTCTGAGAGACAATGCGCCGTAACAATAAAAAGTGATACGCCGTATTGTCTAAACTAAGATACGCCGCATCTATGGAATTAGATACGCCGCATTGATAACGCATAAATCTAACATGTTTTTGATAGCGTTATTGGTAGTTTTATATATGTTTTGTGGTTATATTTATATGCTTTTGTTACTAAATCGTACCAAAGTGTGTTTGCAAAGCATTTGTAGCCAAAGACAGGAAAATGGATGGAAAAGATGCAAAAATGAAAAGAAAGGAAGTATTTGAGATTTCATGTGAATCTTGTGTCAAGTTCCGCTTCGTAAGGTACTTCAAGGAGTTAAAGTCCAAGTAGTCAAGTTCATAAGCTTTAGGATAAAGAGAAAGACCGAAGAATCAAGAGCTACGTCCGAGAAACAAGTCATACGCAAAAGTTCAAGAAAAAGGTTCAGCAGCCATCACCATCCGATCGGTCGCCGCCCGCAACCGATTCGGATGGAGTGGAAGTGGATTTACCGAGAAGACCAACCGATCGGTAGACCATTCCATCCGATCGGTTGGAAGTCGCTGTTTTGCCCAAGACTTCTTTATCAAGGATTGTGACTTTATAACTCCGGTTCTAGGCCCTTCTTGTCATTATTCTAACCATTCAATACTACTTGGAGGGCAAGAGAAGCATTTATGCACTTAGACCCTTGGTTGGAGCAATTTATGGAACCTTTAGTTGAGTATTTATATACCAATCAATTTAGAGAGATAAGGAGATGAAAAACAAGTGCTAGGAGAGAACCATTCACAGAAGAAACTCAAGAAATTCGTCCATAAGTCCAGGAGAAGGGAGAAAGTCGAATTTACCATTTTCATTGCTTGTGGAATCATTGTCTTTCACTTGTAATCTTATTCCCAAATCATTGTAAGACTTTCAATCATGGTTTCTAATGTTCAAATTATTGAGTTTACATTTATGTTTGCTATGAGTGGCTAGTGCCTTTGTGCACTTGCTTAGATGATGTGTATTATTCATTGATTTGCATATGATTGTGATAACATGTTTTAATTCAATTTCAAGTCAATTCTAAGAACCAATTGTGATAAAGTTTCATAGTGACATTTGGGAAATCAAGTTTGACTAGTGCTAGTAATCTTGAGGGTTGAAAGAACTATTGTTATTCCACTAGTTATAATCATTTGTCTATGAATGATTGTTGTCTACCACTATTCTTGATTAACCAAAGGAACTTAATTGTGATTGTAATGAAAAAGCTTTTGTCTATCAAAACGGATTGATTGTAAACCACTTTAAAGGTCGAAAGATTAATAGTTTGCTTTCAATTGTGACCTTTTGTCTATAATTGGTTACCTTTTGTATTGACCATTTCCTAAGCTTGTTTGATTAGACAAAAGATTGTTTTTGTGTTTGAGGAACACCAACTCATGAACCTTGAATTGATCTTGAATTGATTGGTTAATCGTAATGCTTGTTTTTATAAACCAAAATCTTGACGAAGGTTTAATTTGTAGGAACAATAGATTAGTGTCAAAACTAATTATCACAACCAACATGTTTTCTAAAGTTATCACAATCATATTAGTCAATTGGAGTACACTAGTTTAAGCAAGTGTAGTTTTTAATCATTTGAATTTTCATTATATCATTACTGCTTATTTGAGATTGTTGCTTTTAACTTGCAATTCGATTCACTACACAAATCCCTGCGAACGATCCCGACTTACCATCAAAATCTTGCTACAACGGACGAGTATACTTGCTCGTATGTGTTGTTATTAGATTCGGTAATTCACCCTTTATAAATTTAAAACTTGCACCGAACCGGGCACATCAAGTTTTTGGCGCCGCTGCCGGGGATTTTGATCGTGTTTCTGTAAGTTTTAGTCCAATTCTCATATAGTTAGTTTTCGTAAAAAAAAAAAAGTTTTACCGAGCTGCCCATCCGATCGGTTATTCATCCATCCGATCGGCTTTCCAAAATTTTAATTTACCGAGAGAACCATCCGATCGGCGCACACTTCCATCCGATCGGATCCTTCAAATCCAATTTACCGAGAGATCTATCCGATCGGTAGACTGTTCTATCCGGATCGGATAGACGATTCTGAACTTTTCAAATTGTTTTCATTCTTTGCTCGTTTGTTTAGACATTGCCTCGATTCGTTGGGGAATTGTATGAACACTCGATCAACTGGAGTAGAACCAATTCCACCATTTTCAGATCCCGAACGTTTAGTCCGAAGACAAAGAAGAAGAAGAACACCCTTTGTTCCACTAGCCAATCGTGTACCAAGAGTACCAAACCCAACGTTTGATAACCTTTTTGAAGCCAAAGTCGTTTACAACCCATTCACTGACCAACCTTTTCCCATGGCTGACGATAGACCCATGTGGGAAGCAAACCGAGCCGTAGCACCAACTCCTGGAGCTGCTATTGTTGCTGTCAACTTAGGTGACAATTTCACCGTGAAAGGTCACCATCTTTCTATGATCAAAGACCGTCAATTCGATGGCCGTTCGAGGGCCGATCCTCACAAACACGTTGCCGAATTCATTGAAATTTGTGGCATGTTCCGATATGGTGATACAAATGTAGACGCCATTAAACTCAAACTTTTTCCGTCATCACTTGCTGGAGATGCAAAAGTGTGGTATAACGAATTAACACCAGGAATCATCACTACTTGGGAGGAGATGAGGCAAGCTTTTGTAAGCCGATTCTTTCCACCTGCAATGTTTGATCGACTCATGGGAGAAATTCGTGCTTTCACACAAAATCCTAACGAATCACTCGTCGAAGCCTGGCTTCGTATGAAGGATTTACTTCGAAGTTGTCATGGACATGGTTTAGGACGAGGAACCATTATTCAAATCTTTTACCATGGACTTGATGAAACATCTCAAGGAATTCTTGATGCTGGAGGAATTTTTCTTTATAAGACTCCTAACCAGGCATATCAATTGCTTGAAGACCGAGTTCTTCTCAAACTCGACTGGTCAAAAGATGCCAAGACAAAACCTTTAAGAAAAACCGTTGCTTTCGCCGAAAGTTCTGATTCATCTAAACTCATGGAGAAAATGGAAACCTTGGTTTCCAAAATCGATGCGCAATACAAAGATCTTAGAGGAGAGATGAAAGAAATGCGAGATGGTTGTAACAACTGTGGAGGAAACCACCCATCATCAGAATGCGATGATCAACCTATGGATCAACCAAAAGAAGGAGAAGCTAATTATATCCAAGGAGGATACCGAGGAGGAGGATATCGAGGAAATTATTACGGAAGAAACTCTGCTAATTGGCAAGATCGCCGACAAAGGGATAACAACCATGAGTCCCAACCAAAAGTAGAGAACCAAACCTCACAAAGTTCCGATAAGAAATCTGAAGAAACAGATTTTGAAAAAATGATGAGAGAATTTGTCACTGCCCAAAAATCAACTAACGAGTTCGTCAAGAATCAATTTTTCAATCTCATAACCAAAGTTGAGCAAGGTCAGAAAAATCATCAAGCATCTATCCAAGATCTTGAAAACAAATTTGGGAGACTCTCTGATCAAATTTCTTCACGACCATCAGGTTCGTTGCCTAGTAACACCCAAACCAACCCAAAACCATCATCATCATCGAATGATAAGACTTATCGTCCACCACCAACCAGAAATGAGCATATCAATGCTGTATTCACAAGAAGTGGCCTGTCTTATGATCCACCACCCAACCCAAACAACACCACAACTATCGATTTCGATAGTGAGGATGAAGATGAAGAATCCAAGAAGGAAAATACACCAAAAACACCGCCCAAACCCAAACCCAAACCACTAGTTAAGGCTTATACTCCAAAAATTCCATATCCACAGAGCCTTAAGAAAGAAAGAATGGAGGAGCGTTATAAGAAGTTTGTTGAAATAATCAAAGAAGTTAGACTCAATGTACCTCTCATTGATGTTTTAGCTGGAATGCCCAATTACGGGAAATTTTTGAAAGAACTTCTTAACAACAAAAACAAGTTGGAGCAAATATCCGCTACCTTTCTCAATGAAGAATGTTCAGCTATTGTTCAAAACAAAATTCCACAAAAACTCGGAGATCCCGGAAGTTTTCTGATTCCATGCATATTAGGAAACAACATCACATGCAATGCTTTAGCCGACTTAGGTGCGAGTATCAATTTGATGCCTTATTCGCTGTATACGAAACTTTCAATCAATACCTTGAAACCCACAAGGATGAGTATCCGATTAGCTAATCATACTTACCAATATCCTGTTGGTATTGCTGAGAATATGCTTGTCCAAGTAGGTAAATTCATTTTTCCCGTAGATTTTGTAATTTTAGAAATGGAGGAAGATAGTAGAGTACCACTTATTTTAGGAAGACCTTTTCTAAACACCGCTGATGCGATCATCAAAGTAAAAGGAAGAGAACTCAATCTTGGAGTTGGAGAGGATAGAATCACGTTCTTAATCGATAAAGCAATGAAATATCCACATTCCAGTGATGACACTTGTTTTAACATTGATGTAATCGATGAAGTCACTGAAGAAGAATTGGATGCATTACTAGAAGATTCTGATCCATTCATGACTAATTCAGAGAAGATTAGTGAAACAACTTTTGATAAAGAATTCGCTGATTTTATGGAAGTTAAGATGGAAGAAGAAGAAGAAGAAGAAGAAGAAGAAGAAGAAGGAGAGATAATAGAAGAAGATTTTGAGGAAATCAGTCTTAATGATCAGATGAGGATCAAAACATCACTTCAAGAACCACCGACTGATCTTGAGTTGAAACCGCTGCCAGAAAATCTTGAGTATGCTTACTTGGAAGACAATTCGCTACTTCCAGTAGTCATATCTTCGTTGCTAAATGATTTTGAGAAAGAATGTCTGATTTCAGTTCTTAAGAAGCATAAAGAAGCTTTTGCGTGGAAAACTTCTGACATCCCAGGAATCAGTCCTGATTTTTGCAAACACAAAATCAATTTCGAAGAAGATGCCAAACCAGTTGTAGAAAGACAACGTCGACTCAACCCCAACATGAAAGAAGTTGTTAAAAAAGAAATCATCAAACTGCTTGATGCAGGTATCATTTACCCCATCGAGGATAGTCCTTGGGTAAGTCCTGTTCACTGTGTTCCAAAAAAAGGAGGAATGACTGTTGTGACCAACGAACGGAATGAACTAGTTCCTACTAGAACTGTCACCGGATGGCGAGTATGTATTGATTACAGAAAATTAAATAAAGCCACCAGAAAAGATCATTTTCCTTTGCCTTTCATGGATCAAATGCTTGAGAGATTAGCAGGAAATAAATACTTTTGTTTTCTTGATGGTTTTTCAGGATATTTCCAAATTCCTATTGATCCAGCTGATCAAGAAAAGACTACATTCACATGTCCCTTTGGAACTTACGCTTATCGGCGTATGCCTTTTGGATTATGTAATGCCCCCGCGACTTTTCAAAGATGTATGATTGCCATATTCCAAGATATGCTTGAAACGTCTATGGAAGTTTTCATGGATGACTTTTCAGTTTTCGGAAGCTCATTCGAAGCGTGCCTTTCTAACCTCGATAAAATGCTTGAAAGATGTAAAGCTGCACATCTTGTTCTCAATTGGGAGAAGTGTCATTTCATGGTAACTGAAGGAATTGTGTTAGGACACAAAATTTCTAGTGCAGGAATGGAGGTTGACAAAGCCAAGATCGATGTCATTACCAAATTGCCACCCCCAACTAACGTCAAAGCCGTTAGAAGTTTCCTAGGACATGCAGGATTTTACCGTCGTTTCATTAAGGATTTTTCCAAAACATCTCGTCCAATGACGAAACTTCTTGAAAAAGATGCTGTTTTCGATTTTAATGCAGATTGTATGAAAGCATTCGAAGCATTGAAAACACAACTGACTAGTGCACCCATTATGGTTTCACCTGATTGGTCACTACCATTCGAGCTTATGTGCGATGCAAGCGATTTTGCTGTTGGAGCCGTATTAGGACAACGAGAAGAGAAACATTTTCGTCCTATATATTTTGCCAGCAAAACACTCAACAATGCTCAGCAGAATTACACAGTTACAGAGAAAGAATTGTTAGCCGTTGTTTTCGCCTTTGATAAATTCAGATCGTACCTTGTCCTTTCGAAAACAATCGTGTTCACCGATCATTCAGCATTAAAATATCTGTTTAAAAAGCAAGATGCTAAACCGCGTCTCATCCGATGGATTTTACTACTCCAGGAATTCGATATCGAAATCAAGGATAAGAAAGGAGCAGAAAATCTAGCCGCTGATCATCTATCTCGTTTAGAAAATCCAAATCTGGAAGAATTAAAGGAAGATGAGATTGACGATTATTTCCCAGATGAAACACTCATGACTGTTGATACAGATGATGAGAACGAAATTCCATGGTTTGCCAATTATGCAAATTATCTCGTTGGAGGAATTCTAAAGAAAGGATTAACTCATGCCCAACGAAGTAAATTCTTTTCAGATCTTAAACATTATTATTGGGAAGAGCCTTATCTTTTCAAAATGTGTCCCGATGGGATGATTAGAAGATGTGTTTATGGTTCTGAAACAAGAAGAATTCTCGATGAATGTCATCATGGCCCAACTGGGGGACATTATGGTCCTTCCACTACCGCTAAAAAAGTCTTCGATGCTGGATTCTATTGGCCGACTATTTTTAAAGAAGCCCATACCCTTGTTAAAAATTGTGATGCTTGCCAAAAATCCGGTAGTCTTTCTCGAAGAGATGAAATGCCTCAGAAGAGCATTCAGGTCTGCGAATTATTCGATATTTGGGGAATTGATTTCATGGGACCGTTTCCTAAATCACACAAATACGAATACATTCTCGTTGCTATTGATTACGTTTCCAAATGGGCTGAAGCAGAAGCTCTACCCACAAATGATGCACGAGTAGTTGTTAATTTTCTCAAAAAGCTTTTCGCTCGTTATGGAATTCCTAAAGCTTTGATAAGTGATCGTGGAACCCATTTCTGTAATAAACAA
The DNA here is from genome assembly GCA_021014915.2 of Artemisia tridentata subsp. tridentata. Classification (NCBI taxonomy): domain Eukaryota; kingdom Viridiplantae; phylum Streptophyta; class Magnoliopsida; order Asterales; family Asteraceae; genus Artemisia; species Artemisia tridentata. Next base: position 200,007,566 of record CP139508.1, read on the forward strand.
ATGGAGAAAATTATGAAGCGATATGGAGTTCATCATCGTTTCGCTACAGCTTATCACCCACAGACCAGTGGTCAAGTCGAAAATACCAACAGAGCCTTAAAAAGGATACTTGAAAAAACGGTTAAAGACAATCCCGCCGTTTGGTCGAGAAAACTGGATGATGCTCTGTGGGCATTTCGCTAGGCTTATAAAACACCAATTGGTACAACACCATACAGATTGTTGTATGGAAAAACTTGCCATTTGCCGTTCGAAATCGAACACCGCGCTTACTGGGCATTGAGAAATTGTAACCCAGACCTCAAAGTTGCTGGAGAAAAGAGATTTTTGCAATTGCATGAACTCGATGAGCTTAGACTACAAGCTTATGAGAACTCCAAACTTTACAAAGCAAGAACAAAAGCTTATCATGACAGAAAGCTAAGAATCAGAAAAGAATTCAAAGCTGGAGACAAAGTTCTGCTTTTTAACATGAAGTATAAGTTCAAAGCTCCAAAGCTGAGACCGAAATGGTTCGGACCGTATACAGTGAAGCATGGATTTCCATCCGGATATGTTGAATTGTATGACAAACATGGTGGAAGTTTCATTGTTAATGGTCACCGAATTAAGTTATACTATGACAAGGAGCAAATGAATGAAGTTTCTATTCAAGAGATTCCGCCTGAATCAGAATATGAAGCCATAACCTTTATGTCACCATTCCCGGCCAATTTCAAGAAAAACACTCCGTGGGCCGAAGATTCTGGTTATATCTATGATGTTCTACCAAGACCGTGGGAGAAAGTCAAGTTGGAAAACATAGATGAAACTGGAGAGGGAATAGTGATTGGAAATGTGCTGTACGTTCCAAAATTTCTAATGAAGAAGTCAACACCAACATGAAGAAAGAGAAGTTCGAGTCCGGCTGATGACTCGTTAATAAAACAAGCGCTTCTCGGGAGGCAACCCGTGTGTTTGCTATGTTTATTTTTCATTTTCATTTTTATTTTCTAGTGATTAAACCCCAAAGTTTTTTCTAAATTGCTTAGTTGAACTTAAGTGTGGGGGTGTATCACTGCCTTTTGAATAAGCGAAAAAAATATTTCGTATGTGTGTTTCTTTTGTTTTTAGATTACTGCAGATAATGATTTCGAAGCTTGGACGCTAGGATTAAGACTCCTCATGAGAAGAAAATACGGTTTATTCTCTTATTTCCCTATTTCATTCTTTGTCATTTATCACATTGAGGACAATGCTTAACTTAAGTGTGGGGGGGTGAATAGGAAAATAAGGATAGATTGTAGTTTTGAGCTGAATTTTAAAAAATTTTTGTTTGCCCTTGTAATCTAGTCTTTTGTCATTTTAAAGATCATATTCTAGAATAACTGGATTTATCCACTGGTAAAATCTGTAATTTTGAAAATTCGAGATGTGTCCCGATTAATATTGCAATCCATTCTGGGATCGATAACATTAGCTAGCACAGATTATAGCCCTTTCCACTAAAATGTGAGAATTTGAGCCTGTTCTATATACAGCATACATCTTTTATGCTTAGATTTTTTTTGCTATAAGTGTGCCGGTGATTTTATTTATTCTAGAACTTGTGCTTGTAAATCATTACGAGACCGTTGTGAGATCACATTTCGTTTGTGATATAAGTGTATATGCGTGATAAGAGGCAATCTTAGGTTTTATCCCAAATGGCCTTCCATTTTCATATAACGCTATATTAGCTAGTTACATTGGCTAGTTAACCACTCATATGGACCCATTTGTTAGCATTTATCTTTAATGCTAGATACCCCTAGTTACACCCGCCGAGCCTATCTTTTCTTTTGATACAATCCAGAAAAATTCAAAAAGATTTTACACCTTTTTAAGCCTAGCCTTATTTTTAGTCAAATCTTGGTTGGTTGCTAGCTATTTGGAAAGATGGATGTTATGTGGAAATCATGAAAGTTCTAAGGAAGCGTAAAATCCGAAGGTTGTTATACGAGAAAAGTCATTGCAACTATAAGATGATGACAAAAAAAAAAAAAAAAAAAAAAAAAAAAAAAAAAAAAAAAAAAAAAAAAAAAGAGGAAAAGTCATTGCAACTATAAGGTGACAAGAATAAGCCAATGGGCTAAGTGAATCAATTATGAATAAAGGAAGTATGGAGTTTTTCACAAAATGGCATGATATTGGTTTGTAATAGCTAGTAACATTTGGTTCGTAGACTTTGACTATTCTATTTTATTTTTATTTTCAACCAATTTCATAAATATATCCCATGCCTTATCCTACCCTTTTTGACTTTGTGTAATTATTAAGTGTATGGACATGTAGTAACCATCCGATTTCTTGAGGAATTAACTAACGTTGTTAGCGATCTAGGGAGTATTTTGGCGACCATCCGTTATGCAAGTAACGTCGTTAGCGAACCAAGGTGCAATCTAGTGACCATCCGTTATTTGGTGATGCAAGAATTCGTTGTTAGGAAGCTATTATGTTTTGCATGAGATAGTGGCGCATTAGTCTTTTATATCCCTTTAAGCCTTAAACCCGAATAAAAGCCCTCTTTGATATGTATACTTGGAGCTCACACCATTTCGGTGTAGTTTTGTTTCTTGTACGAGCTTATGGTAATATTTAGATCATGACTGAGCAAATGAGTGTCATTCCGCTTATATACTCTACCAATCATACAAATGAGTGTTTGAGTGAATTATATTTCATTTCCCTTTCGTGAGGTGTTTAGTAATGTGTATCATGCAAGAAAATCATATGGGTATTGTCAAACATCTCGATGATTCAACCATAAAAACTTAAAATGATGAATCTAGCTTGTACTAGTGCTTGATAGATTTGCATCACATTTTCCTAATCATTGGTGCATACCGTGTGGATAATTGTTTTTAATTCTAGATTTGCTTGAGGGCAAGCAAAGTTCAAGTGTGGGGGATTTGATAACGCATAAATCTAACATGTTTTTGATAGCGTTATTGGTAGTTTTATATATGTTTTGTGGTTATATTTATATGCTTTTGTTACTAAATCGTACCAAAGTGTGTTTGCAAAGCATTTGTAGCCAAAGACAGGAAAATGGATGGAAAAGATGCAAAAATGAAAAGAAAGGAAGTATTTGAGATTTCATGTGAATCTTGTGTCAAGTTCCGCTTCGTAAGGTACTTCAAGGAGTTAAAGTCCAAGTAGTCAAGTTCATAAGCTTTAGGATAAAGAGAAAGACCGAAGAATCAAGAGCTACGTCCGAGAAACAAGTCATACGCAAAAGTTCAAGAAAAAGGTTCAGCAGCCATCACCATCCGATCGGTCGCCGCCCGCAACCGATTCGGATGGAGTGGAAGTGGATTTACCGAGAAGACCAACCGATCGGTAGACCATTCCATCCGATCGGTTGGAAGTCGCTGTTTTGCCCAAGACTTCTTTATCAAGGATTGTGACTTTATAACTCCGGTTCTAGGCCCTTCTTGTCATTATTCTAACCATTCAATACTACTTGGAGGGCAAGAGAAGCATTTATGCACTTAGACCCTTGGTTGGAGCAATTTATGGAACCTTTAGTTGAGTATTTATATACCAATCAATTTAGAGAGATAAGGAGATGAAAAACAAGTGCTAGGAGAGAACCATTCACAGAAGAAACTCAAGAAATTCGTCCATAAGTCCAGGAGAAGGGAGAAAGTCGAATTTACCATTTTCATTGCTTGTGGAATCATTGTCTTTCACTTGTAATCTTATTCCCAAATCATTGTAAGACTTTCAATCATGGTTTCTAATGTTCAAATTATTGAGTTTACATTTATGTTTGCTATGAGTGGCTAGTGCCTTTGTGCACTTGCTTAGATGATGTGTATTATTCATTGATTTGCATATGATTGTGATAACATGTTTTAATTCAATTTCAAGTCAATTCTAAGAACCAATTGTGATAAAGTTTCATAGTGACATTTGGGAAATCAAGTTTGACTAGTGCTAGTAATCTTGAGGGTTGAAAGAACTATTGTTATTCCACTAGTTATAATCATTTGTCTATGAATGATTGTTGTCTACCACTATTCTTGATTAACCAAAGGAACTTAATTGTGATTGTAATGAAAAAGCTTTTGTCTATCAAAACGGATTGATTGTAAACCACTTTAAAGGTCGAAAGATTAATAGTTTGCTTTCAATTGTGACCTTTTGTCTATAATTGGTTACCTTTTGTATTGACCATTTCCTAAGCTTGTTTGATTAGACAAAAGATTGTTTTTGTGTTTGAGGAACACCAACTCATGAACCTTGAATTGATCTTGAATTGATTGGTTAATCGTAATGCTTGTTTTTATAAACCAAAATCTTGACGAAGGTTTAATTTGTAGGAACAATAGATTAGTGTCAAAACTAATTATCACAACCAACATGTTTTCTAAAGTTATCACAATCATATTAGTCAATTGGAGTACACTAGTCTAAGCAAGTGTAGTTTTTAATCATTTGAATTTTCATTATATCATTACTGCTTATTTGAGATTGTTGCTTTTAACTTGCAATTCGATTCACTACACAAATCCCTGCGAACGATCCCGACTTACCATCAAAATCTTGCTACAACGGACGAGTATACTTGCTCGTATGTGTTGTTATTAGATTCGGTAATTCACCCTTTATAAATTTAAAACTTGCACCGAACCGGGCACATCAATGGAATTAGATACGCCGCATCGACCCACTGAGACCGAAATTTACAAGATAATGGCTACGTTGCGCCGCATCCCTACAGGAGATACGCCGCAACACTTGATACGCCGTATCTAATAGGAGATGCGCCGTATCTGCCCTGCACCACAGAATTCTGGACAGACCCTACTGTCTCAAAAATGCAATGTCAACAGCCCCGGCTGGAAACCCGACCTCCCGGACTCGAAACTTAACGAAACTTTCCAGAAACCTTTAGTATGTCCGTAAGTTTAATTTCATACAAAAACATCACCCGTTTGACTAACCGAAATAGTATCTCAAAATCGGACGGGTTATGCATAATACCCGAAAATACCCATTACACTACAAACCCTTATTACCACTACCAATTAACAAATAACTTGACCATAACCATTATATTAGCATATCCAAGGCGTTCCATGCATACATGACCCGTTAACTTTCCAAAATGGGTAGAATCATGTTCGTACCAAACGCCCCTTAATGAGTACTTAAACTAGCAATATGCACAATAGAAACTTCATGACTTACACACTTACTTGACCCATAATTTAGACATCATGACAAGACCGGAAAACTAACAAAATGACCATATAAAAGAAGTGTACCCACGACACCAAAAGAACACTTGGGGCTTCCAACTTCAATACGCTTGGTCCAAAAGAGGTCCGATCTTCTAACTAGCTTCTATATACCTTCCTACTTACTCCCAATCTACCACTACGCCAACTCCTTACTTTTACTTCCACTGCTAGAACCTACAAAGATGACATTAACTTCAACGTAAGCGAAAACGCTTAGTAAGTATATAAGATACAACTATCATTACATTATCATGAAGCATAGCATAACATTCTACTCACCTTGATTAAGCAAGTAAAAACACAACATTATCATTACTAGCATTGGATCCAAGCTATACTTATTCACAAGCTCCATGACAAGAACACATTACACAACATTACATTAGCATAATAACATTAAACAAGTTAATCCTATATACTTACCTTGACTTCCTAATAGCTCACTACTTGGACTTGATGAGGCTCTACAAATGCTTCCTATCACAAGGTTAACTACAATTAGCAACTAACTTACTAAAAAGATCATTAATTTACCATCTCTAATCATAATACTCAAATCCACTCATGAACCCTAATTTCTATAATTTGGAGAAAGGTACTTACAAGATGAAGAGTAAGAATTTAAGGGTTCTATCTTGATTCTTGATCACTTCTTGATACACAATGAGCTAGATGATATACTTGAAGTTTTTTCCCTCTTCTTTCTTCCTTATGAACCGACCCTCACTAGAACACCCTCCACATTTCCAGATTTTTCTAAGGATAAGGGATTTTAATCATGTGCTAGTTATTAGTTTGGTCATTTGGCAAGAATAGTCCTCCTAGTTTTATTCTTCCTATATTAGTTACTCCTTCAGTTACCATTTTATCCATAGCACATAACTTATAATTACATAACATAATATTTACATAAATGATACCTCATCGGGGTACGGGTGTAACAATTCTCCCTTCCTTAAAACGAGAGTTCGTCCCCGAACTCTACTCTTGAAATAAATGGGGATACTTGTTCCTCATTTTTGCTTCCGTCTCCCACCTAATGCTTGTACCCTTACGATGTCTCCATTGCACTTTTACCAACGAGATCTCCTTATTCCTCAGTTGCCTCACTTTTCTTCCTAGTATAGCTTCCGGTTCATCCTCTTGCGAAAGCAGCTCCGGATCAATTTCAATGTCGTCGAAAGTGACTACACTCGCTTCGTCCGCCAAACATTTTCTCAAGTATGACACGTGAAAGGTATTGTGAATACCCTTCATTTCTTCGGGTAATTCCAACACATAAGCTACTTCGCCCACTCGCTTCAAGATTTTGAAAGGTCCTATAAACCGAGGACTAAGTTTCCCTTTGTTTCTGAACCTAAAAACGCCTTTCCACGGGGAAACCTTTAACATAACCAAATCACCCACTTCGAATTCGATTGGTCTTCTTCGGTTATCGGCATAACTTTTTCATCTATCTTGTGCCGCCTTAAGTCTTGCACGAATCGTCTCTATCTTTTCCGTTGTAGCCAATACTACATCCGTGCTCGCCAATTCCCTCCTTCCGACTTCTTCCCAACACACGGGTGTCCTACACCTCCTACCATAAAGCATTTCATAGGGCGGCATATCAATGCTTGCATGGTAACTATTATTATAGGCGAATTCGACTAACGGTAAATGATCGTCCCAATTTCCTCCAAAATCGATTACGCAAGCTCGTAACATATCCTCTAAAGTTTGAATCGTCCTCTCACTTTGCCCATCGGTTTGAGGATGAAAGGCCGTACTCATATGAAGTTTCGTACCCAATTCTTCTTGAAAATCTTGCCAAAAATTTGAGGTGAAACGCCCGTCTCTATCGGAGACTATAGAAATAGGTACTCCATGACGTGCGATTATCTCGTTAACATAAATCTTTGCTAGCTTATGAACGGGCATATTTTCTCGAATTGGAATAAAATGAGCACTCTTGGTTAGGCGATCTACTATGACCCAAATCGCATCATTCTTCTTTTTCGTCCTTGGCAATTTCGTAATGAAATCCATCGTGATCTTTTCCCACTTCCAAACCGGAATATCCAAAGGTTGAACTTTTCCATACGGTTTTTGATGCTCGGCTTTAACCTTTAAACAAGTCAAACACTTCTCTACGTATTTTACACAATCTCTCTTCATACCCGGCCACCAATAGTTCTTCTTCAAATCGCGGTACATTTTTGTAGCTCCCGGATGAATAGAGTATTTCGACTTGTGTGCTTCCTCTAGAATCAATTCTTTGATGTTGCTACGAAAAGGGATATAAACCCTTCCATACCAAGTCTTGATTCCTCGACTATCTTCTTCGAGATGCGGAATGTAGGAAGTGATACGCTCACCTTCCCTATTTTCTTCTTTCAATGCCTCCTCTTGAGCTAACTTGATCTTATCAAAAAGGTCGGTGGTGACAACCATTCTCAAGGAATGAATTTTAGTAACCTCGTTTTGATCCTTTCGGCTCAACGCATCCGCTACCACATTCGCTTTACCCGGGTGGTAGCGAATTTCGCAATCATAATCCTTCAACAAATCTAACCACCTTCGTTGTCTCATGTTGGGATCTTTCTTATCAAGGAAATATTGAAGGCTTCGATGGTCAGTATAAATTACAAACTTGACACCATACAAATAATGCCTCCAAAGTTTTAAAGCAAAAACCACAGCCGCAAACTCAAGATCGTGGGTCGCATAATTTTCTTCATGCTTCTTTAGTTGTCTTGAGGCGTAAGCGATCACTTTCCCCCTTTGCATAAGGACACATCCTAGACCGGAATAAGACGCATCGCTATAAACCACCATATCTTCGGTCCCCTCCGGCAATACTAGAACCGGCGCTTCACACAATTTCCTCCGTAGAGTACAAAAGGCTTTGTCTTGTTCTTCTCCCCACTCGAAGGTAGCATTCTTCTTAGTAAGTTTTGTTAAAGACGATGAAATTTTGGAGAAATCTTGAATAAACCTCCTATAATATCCCGCAAGACCAAGAAAACTTCGGATTTCACCAACATTCCTTGGTGCATGCCATTTCATTACGGCTTCTACTTTTGAAGGATCGACTTTGATACCATCGGCATTAATAACATGACCAAGGAACTGAACTTCTTGCAACCAAAATTCACATTTCGAGAATTTAGCATACAATCTTTCTCTTCTTAAAGTTCCAAGAATTTCTCGAAGATGAAGTTCATGCTCTTCTTTGCTCTTAGAGTAGATAAGTATATCATCAATGAACACTATAACGAATTTATCCAACATCGGTCTACATATACGGTTCATGAGATCCATGAAAATCGCAGGTGCGTTTGTAAGACCAAATGGCATAACCGTAAACTCATAGTGTCCATATCGGGTTCTAAAGGCCGTCTTAGGAATGTCTTCTTCTCGAACTTTCAATTGATGATAACCCGAACGGAGATCGATCTTGGAAAACCATCGCGCACCTTGAAGTTGATCAAAGAGGTCATCGATTCTTGGTAACGGATACACATTTTTCACCGTGACTTTATTTAACTCCCGGTAGTCAATGCACATCCGCATACTACCATCCTTCTTTTTAACGAACAAGATTGGTGCTCCCCATGGCGAACTACTAGGACGAATGAAACCCTTGTCAAGCAATTCTTGAAGTTGACTCATCAATTCTTTCATTTCAGACGGAGCTAGACGATAGGGAGTTTTAGCAATAGGAGTAGCACCTGGAACCAGATCAATACGAAATTCGACTTGCCTTTCGGGTGGAATACCCGGCAAGTCTTCCGGAAAAAACATCACAAAATTCATTCACAACCGGAACATCATCGATACTTTTCTTCTCAAAGCTTGTATCTACCACGTGAGCCATAAAGGCATAACACCCACGTGATAAACATCTCCTAGCCTTCATCACGGTACACAACTTTAGTTCACCTTTTCTTTTATCCCCATAAATAATCATTTCACGACCGCTAGGATTCACAACTCTAATAATCTTTTGACTACAAAGAATAGCCGCGTTATATTTATCAAGCCAATCCATACCGATAATGATGTCAAATTCCCCGAGCATAATGGGAATTAAGTCGATCTTAAAGACACTTTCATCGATCTCTATCTCCACGTCTCGATATACATTAGACACAACAACGATTCTACTATCGGCTATTTCAACTTCTAGGGGTATAGAAAGTGTGGCTAATGGGGAAGTTATTTGCTTGCTAAAATCATACGACACAAAAGAAACACTAGCACCCGAATCATACAAAACCCGAGCGGGTATGGAATTTACAAGATGAATACCTGTGATGACATCGGTCCCCGATTTGGCTTCTTCGACACCCATTTGATAGACTCGAGCGGTCGGCTTTGGAATCTCCACTTTCTCTTGCTTGACGGTTCTCAAAGGCTTTGCTTCAATCGCCTTTGCTTTCGGGCCATCCCTCAACCTGTGCCCTATCCCATTACATCCATAACATACTATCATCGGCTTAGTACAATCTTTGCTTTGATGATCTAAGGCTCCACATTTGTAACAACCCGGCGTATTACGCCTACACTCCCCAAGATGAAACTTGCCACACTTAGAACATGCTACTTTAGTTTTGTTTCCCGTATTCTTTTTGCCATGGTCAAATTTAGCTTTCTTTCCATCCTTATCCGCAAACTCTAGCTTCCTTTTTGGTTCTTTCGCCTCCTTCTCTTTTCTCCTAAGTAAATCCGCTTCCCTCACCCTAGCCCTACTCAAAAGGTCCTCCAACGTGGTACATTTGAATGGTGAAATCACTTCACGAATGTCATCCTTGAGCATCCTTTGAAACTTATCAACCTTAAGCTTGTCATTCCCAAGATATTCGGGACAATAAGGGATCATATCATTAAACATCTTCCACATCTCATTTACCGTTTCGTTAGTTTGAGTGAGAGATTGAAATTTCTCTCGAATTTTGTCCACTTCTTCAGCTGGAGCATACTCGGCACTAAACAACTCCTTGAATTCTTTCCATGTACAAGTTTCTAACCAAGGTTCACCTTTTTCGCACACCTTTCCCTCCCACCAAGTCTTCGCACTATCACGAAGAAAGTTAGTAGCATAGATAACCTTCTTCCTTTCTTCACAACCGCTAGTACGGAAAGCACCTTCCACCGCCGTTATCCACCTATTACTAACAATAGGATCAAGAACACCGGTAAACTGTGGCACATCACAAGCCGTGAAATCCCGATAAGTAGCTTTATCATTCTTAGGTTCTTTTGTCGGACCACATTCTTTCTTAAATGCCTTAAACTCTTCCTTCATTAGCTCCTTAAGATTTTGCGTCGTTTGTTGAACATAGTAGGGCATTGATTGCTTAATAGCCTTACCCACTATTTTTGCTAACATTATGTCTAGGGCTTTCATTTCATCTCCCGTGAAGCCTCTAAAGTCAGGGCCTCCGGAGTTTGAGGAAGAGCTTTCATTATCCTTACTAGCATCACCCGGATCACTTGCCGAAGTTTCGGCATGCTTGGAAGCCGTGGCTTTCTCGACTTCCTTCGGGTGAGGGGTTTCCATTTCTTCTTACTGAAAATTAGCAATTCACAACATTAAACACAATTATAAATACTTAACCCATGCATGAATGACATCTCTATCTTATTCTAGCATCCTAGCTTGTCACTCATGTATGACCTAAATGATTTCAATTTCACATATGTCCCGTATTTTCATCACCACGGTGGCCAGGCGTAGTCATGAAAATATTGAACATATGGGTCCTCAAAATCATCCACACCATACACAAACAACAAATACTAACTCTAACCGCATCTAAACGAGGCCTAAGTCTAGGAAATCCTAAAATGAAATCCTAAATCTCTTAGACCGAAGCTCTGATACCAAGTTGTAACGCCCCGTGCCCGGTTTGACCAAAAATTTTGAACTTTGAACGCGGAAACGATTGACTACCTTGAACTCATGAATATTCTTCATGAAATGAGCATGACATATATGACTTTTAACATTTTAAACACACTTGTAAGAACACCTACACAAAGACCCTTCAAAGCCTTTCACACAACCTTTATAAAACAAACAGACAAACCTTCTGAGACCAAAATGCGCCGCATCCATTTTTAGGGATACGCCGCATCATTGTCTGAGAGACAATGCGCCGTAACAATAAAAAGTGATACGCCGTATTGTCTAAACTAAGATACGCCGCATCTATGGAATTAGATACGCCGCATCGACCCACTGAAACCGAAATTTACAAGATAATGGCTACGTTGCGCCGCATCCCTACAGGAGATACGCCGCAACACTTGATACGCCGTATCTAATAGGAAATGCGCCGTATCTGCCCTGCACCACAGAATTCTGGACAGACCCTACTGTCTCAAAAATGCAATGTCAACAGCCCCGGCTGGAAACCCGACCTCCCGGACTCGAAACTTAACGAAACTTTCCAGAAACCTTTAGTATGTCCGTAAGTTTAATTTCATACAAAAACATCACCCGTTTGACTAACCGAAATAGTATCTCAAAATCGGACGGGTTATGCATAATACCCGAAAATACCCATTACACTACAAACCCTTATTACCACTACCAATTAACAAATAACTTGACCATAACCATTATATTAGCATATCCAAGGCGTTCCATGCATACATGACCCGTTAACTTTCCAAAATGGGTAGAATCATGTTCGTACCAAACGCCCCTTAATGAGTACTTAAACTAGCAATATGCACAATAGAAACTTCATGACTTACACACTTACTTGACCCATAATTTAGACATCATGACAAGACCGGAAAACTAACAAAATGACCATATAAAAGAAGTGTACCCACGACACCAAAAGAACACTTGGGGCTTCCAACTTCAATACGCTTGGTCCAAAAGAGGTCCGATCTTCTAACTAGCTTCTATATACCTTCCTACTTACTCCCAATCTACCACTACGCCAACTCCTTACTTTTACTTCCACTGCTAGAACCTACAAAGATGACATTAACTTCAACGTAAGCGAAAACGCTTAGTAAGTATATAAGATACAACTATCATTACATTATCATGAAGCATAGCATAACATTCTACTCACCTTGATTAAGCAAGTAAAAACACAACATTATCATTACTAGCATTGGATCCAAGCTATACTTATTCACAAGCTCCATGACAAGAACACATTACACAACATTACATTAGCATAATAACATTAAACAAGTTAATCCTATATACTTACCTTGACTTCCTAATAGCTCACTACTTGGACTTGATGAGGCTCTACAAATGCTTCCTATCACAAGGTTAACTACAATTAGCAACTAACTTACTAAAAAGATCATTAATTTACCATCTCTAATCATAATACTCAAATCCACTCATGAACCCTAATTTCTATAATTTGGGGAAAGGTACTTACAAGATGAAGAGTAAGAATTTAAGGGTTCTATCTTGATTCTTGATCACTTCTTGATACACAATGAGCTAGATGATATACTTGAAGTTTTTTCCCTCTTCTTTCTTCCTTATGAACCGACCCTCACTAGAACACCCTCCACATTTCCAGATTTTTCTAAGGATAAGGGATTTTAATCATGTGCTAGTTATTAGTTTGGTCATTTGGCAAGAATAGTCCTCCTAGTTTTATTCTTCCTATATTAGTTACTCCTTCAGTTACCATTTTATCCATAGCACATAACTTATAATTACATAACATAATATTTACATAAATGATACCTCATCGGGGTATGGGTGTAACAGTTCGGCAGCTCATCCACCCATCCAGCTCTTTCCCTGCCGAGCCTCAACTTGAACCCTTTCATCAGACTTTTGTTTGCTCCTTCCACCAATCCGTTGGCCTGAGCGTGTGCCACAGCCGTGTTTACCTGAGTTATGTTCAGTCGTTCGCACCAACTTTTGAAAGGGTCATGGATGAAATTGCTTCCATTGTCCGTCACGATCACCTTGGGCAGACCGAATCTGCATACTATGTTTTCCCAAACGAACTTCTTTACTTCCTTCCCGGTCGTGCGGGCCAGCGGCTTGGCCTCTATCCACTTGGTGAAGTAGTCAATGGCCACAATGACGAATTTGATTTTTCCCGGGGCCTCCGGCAGGGGACCCAAAACGTCCATCCCCCATTGGTAGAAGGGCCAAGGAGCCATTATTGAAGTTAGAACAGTTTTGGGGAGCCTTGGAACGGGCGCGTGTATTTGACAAGAATCACATTTTCGAATCACTTCCCTGGTATCTCTGTGCATGGTGGGCCAGTAGTACCCTTGCCGCATTAGCTTTGCCACCACGGATCGCGGCCCGGAGTGCATTCCGCATGCTCCTTCATGTACCTCCCGGACAACATAATTGGCTTGAAGCGGTCCCACGCATCTTAGCATTGGGCCTAAATAGGACTTTTTGAAAAGTACATCGTCTACCATGGTATACTGGTTTATTTTCATTCGAAGAGATCGAGCTTCGTTTTGGTCTTCCGGCCAGATGCCCTCTTGCTTGCACCGAATGAGCGGGGTCATCCAGTTTTCCCCCTCTTCTTCCACAATTGCGTTGACTATCTCCTCCTCCGTTGATGGCCTCTCTAAAACTTCCACCATGGTTTTCTTTGTCAGATGGTCGAAAGCCATGGACGCCAATTTGCTGAGTATATCAGCTTTTTGGTTCTGCGCCCTTGGGATGTTTCGGATTTTAAACTGATCGAAGTATGCAACGTATTCCTTGGCTTTGGCTAAGTACTTTATCATGTTATCCTTGGTCGCTACGAATTCCTCATTGATCTGACTTGCTACCAAATTGGAATCCACTCTAACTTCCAACATTCGAATTTTCATTTTCCGAGCGACTCTTAACCCTGCTAGCGAAGCTTCGTATTCTGCTTCGTTGTTGGTGCTTTTGAAGTTCAGTCGGATGGCGTAAGTGTATTCCGTTTGATCCGGACTAATCAGTACCAGGCCTGCTCCGGCACCTGATTTGCTGGAGGCTCCATCGGTATACAGTATCCATGGTTCTTGGTTGGAGATGTTGCATATCTCCTCACCCACCTCTTTTATGCTTTGGCTCAATGCTTCCACGGATATTTTCGTTATGAAATCCGCGAGGACTTGTCCCTTAATGGCGCTCCGAGGTACGTAAGTGATATTGTAGGCTCCTAACTCCACGATGTACTTGGCCATCCTCCCGGATGCTTCTGCCTTGTTTAATATTTGCTTGATAGGTTGGTCGGTGATGAATTTTATTGGATGGGCTTCGAAGTATCTTCGTAGCCTTCTGGCCATGTATAGTAGGGCTAGAGCTAACTTCTCAATGGGGGCATAGTTCTGTTCGGCCTCGTGTAATGTTCGGCTAACATAATGTATTGGGATCTGCTTCCCTTCTCTTTCTACCAACAACACCCCGCTCATTGCCCCTTTCGACGCTGAGAGATATACATATAGGTCTTCCTTCGGCCTCGGCGTTGCCAGATAAGGCAATTCAAGAATCATCTTCTTCATCTCTTGGAAGGCTGCCTCTGCTTGACTTGTCCACCAGTACTCGTCCTGGTTTTCTTTCGTGATGTTCCTCAACGTCTCAAAGAAAGGAAGCGCTTTTTCTGCCGACCTGGATAGGAAACGGTTCAGAGCTGCTAGCTTACCACTTAAGCTTTGCATCTCCTTGAGCGACTTTGGGGACTGCATGTCCACGATAGCCCTTTTCTTCTTCGGATTTGCCCTTATTCCTTCGGACGTTACCATATATCCAAGAAACGTTCCTTCCTCTACCCCGAAAGAGCATTTCTTGGGGTTTAGCTTCATGTTAATCCTTCGGAGATTGTCGAATGTCTCCGCTACATCGGCAAGTAACTCCTTTTCGGTTTTGCTCTTTATGACCATATCGTCCACATATGCCTCGAGATTTCTCCCTATCTGTGACCGAAAGGCCGAATCCACCAAACACTGGTACGTGGCCCCAGCGTTCTTTAAACCGAATGGCATTTTGGTATAACAGTATGTCCCGTGCTCGGTATAGAAAGCTATTTTTTCCTCGTCCTCCTTGGCCATTTGTACTTGGTGGTATCCCTTGTAAGCATCCAAAAAGCACTTGTACCTGAATCCCATAACCGATTCTATTTTCCAATCAATATCAGGTAGCGGGTAATAATCCTTTCGGCAAGATGAGTTGAGGTTTTTGAAGTCAATGCACATTCGCCAACTACCGTCGGATTTCTTTACCAACACCGGGTTTGAGATCCACGTGGGGTACTGTACCGGCCGAACTATTCCGGCCTTCACCCATTCTTCCACCTCCTTGGCTATGGCTTGATTCTTTTCAGCGGAGTAGGTTCTTTTCTTTTGTGCCACCGGGCGGTCCTGAATATTCACATTTAGCTTGTGTTCGATGATCCGACGGGGAACTCCCGTCATATCGGATGGTTCCCAAGCAAACACATCCCGGTTGTTTTTTAGTAGCGTGATTAACTGTCTTCGGCATTCCGAGGAGAAGTTTCCTCCTATCGTGACTAGTTGATCCGGATAAGCCGGATGTACCATAACTTCTTCCGTTTTTCCAACCACCGCCTCCGTCGGTCCGGCCTCACGGGGTTCTTCTTTGACTTCCTTTTTTGCCATCTGCTTCTCTTCTAGCTTGCGACATTCTGAGACAATTACGGACCGGGTAGTAAGGGTCGCTATGCCCTTTGGTGTGGGGAATTTCACCATCGAGTGGATAGTTGATGGGATGGCCCGTAATTTCTTTAAACCTGAGCGCCGTAGAATGATATTGTATGGAGAAGGGGACCTTATCACGGCGAACTTCATCATTGTTCGGCGAGACAAGCCTTGGCTCCCGAAACAGACTTCCAATTCAATCTTCCCCAACGGCTTTATGGATTCTCCCGCGAATCCTATTAACGGTGTGCCGGTTTCTTTCAGCTTGGCCTTAATGGAAGGGCATAAATGCTCGAAACAGTGTTCATACATCACCTCGACCGAAGCGCCTTGGTCTACATAGACCCTTCTGATTGTGTAGCCTTCCACTTCGGCCTCAACTATTAACGGTCCGTCCGACACATCTCCCGGAAGGATGGGTGGAAAACCGATCGGAACATTCATCCATTCCTCCTCGGCTTCCATGGTTTTCCTTTTTTGGGATGTAGGACCAGCCATATCGAACTATAGGTAGATCGAGCAGTCAGTCCCACGGATGGCGCCAATTTGTTGAAGCAATTTCTTGCAACCACTTCAGACAAATAAAGGGGGCCTGCCGGTTGAACTCAGCTAGGGTTCTTCCGAGAGGCTTGGGTGCTGATCCCTTCGGCTATCGGAGGTCCTCCGGGTATCTGCACACAACAACACACGTTAGGCTCGCCCCGGGTGTTATCCCAGGACCCACCTCCGGTGTGAAAGTAAGTATTTGGTATTCCGAAAGGGCTGTCAACTGTAGTGAGAAGTAAATACGGGTAAAACACGTTAGTTAAGAGTAGTAAATGAGCTGAGTATTTATAGTACTCAGCCTTGATACCTGTACTGGCGGCGCCGGATTTTCAGGAGACATGTCCCCGACAATATCCCGTAAATCCTGAGGCGGCGGCGGCGGTGTCTGCAGCTGCCATCTGTACAAGAGGAGATGCCACTTGTCCCATGCTTTAAACCTGTATATGCCGGACGGCCTTGGGTCCGTCTGGCCAACCGAGAGATCCAGTCCGTTGGACATATGCGTCAACACCCAAAAAAAAAAAACGACTTTGTTTTTGGCCGCCAAAGACGTTGTCGTTTTAACCGATAAATGTATATGAGTATAATAGAATGTATAAGTTATAAAATCTAACATATGAAGTGGATATCCCTCATGTCAAGAATCGTTGACACTACTTACAATATCATACATATTTCCATTTTAAATAAAACACTTTCCCCTTCGTGGGTTATTGAAATATCTGTCCACTTTATTTCACAAGAAGTTTAATTAAGTGTCAAGAAAACAAGTAGTCAAAGGCCCCGTCTAAAATATCTGGTGACTGTTTAAAAATGGCGGAATTTACATCTCCGGCTCCTTTAATCCACAAGAACAAAGTAAGGAAATAAAATTAAAAAAAAAAAAAAAAAAGGTAGCAAACCTTAAGCAGCATAGTAGTTTGTAAAGACTAAATGTTGAATACCAAATAGATATGCTAAACAGATTAATGAGTCTACTAAACAGATACACTTCAAAAAGCGGTCATTAGTAAAACGCAAAACTTCAACAAGACAAAGGTTATTAGGTTAAGACATTCCTTATAAACAGCCTTATTCATCAACAATTCAACATAGATTTGAAAAATCTAAACGTCTATCAGAATGTTCACCAAAGAGACCAAAAGACGGATCACCTAAGAATAGAATTTGAGCATATTGTTCAAATGATCGGCTTCCATGGCCGCGTACATTAAAATGGTGGATAAAAAAACATATCTTGAATAGTTGAGACAGAAAGTAGGACAAGTTAAGCACTTCAAGTTGCGCAAGCGGGTCATTGATTATAGCTATGACTTGCGAGTATCATTCAAAGAATACACTAATCCTGTGAAATCATAGCCAAAGAACACAATACGGTACCAGCAGATAGTATCTTGATTATAGCTTAGACTCGCGAGTATAAAAGAAATCATGAACTTACAATTTGCTGAGAAGACGGTTCCGAAATTGTAGAAAGCTCGTCAAAGTAGACACGCAAATGGCTTCCCTTTTTGTCACATAGGATCTTTACATGATCCAATATCTTGTTCACTACATTGTAGGCCTCTGAGCTCAAACTAGAAAAAGACTTGCATTTCAGCCCTCTTTGACAGAGACAGCTTTGTTAGTGTGTATTTTGTTATGAATAAAATAAACGTAATACAAATTGTTTTGTATATAATCGTAAGATTACAACAACAGATTGAGGCCTGCGATTAGCAGTGTCCTTAAACAGAAATCGTCCTATCTAGTACGAACTGTTTAGAGTTCTGTTTAGAGGATACAACAATCAAATCAAGTATGAAACTTGAATCTAGCGAATCGGCTATGTTACGATGATGGAAATGAATGATGTTTGTATGTTTTTGATGATTCCAAAGTGGAAAATTCGTCCTTTATATATAGGCATATGGTGACCCTTCAAAACAGTCACAATACCCCTTCAAATGGCCTTAGAGACACCTCTTTTCGTAACAGTCACGATGGTTCACAAAAACTGCCCTTAGCGACGCTTTAGCGACGACCTAGCAACAGAATAACCGTCGCTAACTACCACCGGGTCAAACAGTCGCGATGGTTCGCTCAATGATGCCTTTTTAATAGATCTAACCGTCACCATTGCGATTAGGCGCGTCTTTACCATAATGATGGTTAATTAGAGACGGTTTAGTGACAGAAAAACTGTCACTAATCTCTAATTCGTGGCAATCACTAAAAACAACAAAACCATAATTAGTAATGCTCCAACAATACCCCACATTTTCTATTCAAACACCAATAATACCCCACATTTGAATAGAAAATAAGACAATTACTTATTATTCTATTTTCATCAAATGTAATATGACATGCATTTAGATTAGGTGTCTTTTGGACTTGAACCTATACTAGTGAGTACATATCGGATCTACTTTGTGGATAGTGAACATAAGTCTTGAACTAGCGACGTTTTGTAGTAAATCGAGACAATAAGTATCACACATATCATATTTATGCAATAACAGATTCTTACCGTTGTGTTCATTTCGGTCGTGAACATATCTTTATTCATGAGAATTTTAGAGAACTTAGCCATCTGGTTCCCAAAGATGCGACCCCACATCAATCTCGTATAGGTAATGCCAATCAAGAATATTCCGTAGTATTCCACTGTGAAAAGCCATTAGCATTATTAAGAATTAAAATTCAGCCCTCAATCATCAACGGAAAAACACACACAAAAATCATCTTAGGAATGGGCAAACCTGTGTGTTAGTACTTTTGAGTTTTCCTCAACCAGTTTTCCTATTGAACCTAGACCATGGGATCTCCAATTTTGCTAGGTTAGGTTTCCGCCGAGTAGTCACTCATTGTGTTGGCTTTAATCCCATACCCCTCGATGTAAATATGACTTGTTCTCTACAAAGGCCTTTTGTCAAAGGATCTGCTATATTTTCCTTTGACTTAACGTAGTCGATGGAAATGATTCCATTTCTTAACAAGTCCTTTATCGTGTTGTGGCGACGTCTTATATGTCTTGACTTGCCGTTATAGATTTGATTCTTTGCTCTGGTAAGAGCAGCCATACTATCACAATGTATACACACAACAGTCACAGGTTTTGGCCACAAGAGAATACCCTCTAGAAAGCTTCTAAGCCATTCTGCTTTTTCAGCAGCTTTGTCTAAGGCTACAAATTCTGCTTCCATAGTTGATCTGGTATTCACAGTTTGCTTAGATGATTTCCAAGATACAGCAGCCCCTCCAAGTGTAAATACATAGCCACTTGTGGACTTTCCTTCATTATGGTTGGAAATCCAATTGGCATCACAAAATCCTTCTAACACGGGAGGATATTTAGTGTAATGTAACCCATAAGCCATTGTATGCTTAAGATATTGAAGTACTCTTACTAGTGCATCCCAATGATCTCTCCCAGGGTTATGTGAGTATCGACTAAGTCGACTTACACTATATGCCAAATCTGGTCGTGTACAGTTCATTATATACATCAAGCTTCCTAGTACTTGTGTATATTGTAACTGAGATACACTTTGTCCTTTGTTCTTCTTGAGTTGAACCTTAGGATCAAAGGGAGTTACAACCGGTCTATCATCATAGTGCCCAAATTTCTTAAGGGTCTTCTCAATGTAATGAGATTGGGTAAGGATGTATCCATTAGAATTCTTTTGAATTCTTATACCAAGAATGACATCTGCTTCTCCCATGTCTTTCATATCAAATGAAGAATGAACATTTTCTTGGTTTGGTTTATAACATCCATATTTGTACCCATGATTAGCATATCATCTACATATGAACAAATGATGACAAATGCATTTTTGTATTGTTTAACATAGACACATTTATCACATTCATTTATTTGATAGCCGTTCGATAATAGAGTGTTATCAAACTTCTCATGCCATTGCTTTGGAGCTTGTTTAAGGCCGTAAAGAGATTTAATCAATTTACATACCTTATGCTCTTGACCTTTGACAACAAACCCCTCGGGTTGTTGCATATAGATTTCTTCATCTAATTCACCATTTAAGAACGCAGTCTTTACATCCATTTGATGTATAATCAGGTTGTGAATTGCTGCTATAGCCATTAACGTTCTTATAGAGGTTATCCTTGTAACTGGTGAATAAGTGTCAAAGAAATCTTGACCTTCTTTTTTACGGTATCCTTTGGCTACTAAACGAGCCTTATACTTTTCTATGGTACCATCTGGTCTTAGTTTCTTTTTGAAGATCCACTTATGGCCTATTGGTTTGTGTCCCGAAGGTAGATCAACCAATTTCCATGTATTGTTATGCACAATTGAGTCTATTTCACTTTGAATAGCTTCTTTCCAATAAGGTGCTTCTGATGATTCCATAGCAGCCTTATATGTTTGTGGTTCTTCATTAACAATATAGGTCATATAATCTGGTCCAAAGTCTTTAGAGACTTTTGCACGCTTACTTCTTCTAGGCTCATCATTCTCTTGTTGAACCTCATAATTGTTGTCTCTTTGACCTTGAGACAATTGATCATCAAATACTATTTTCCTTGGATTTGAGATTTGTTTTTCTTTATCCTTATAAGGAAAGATATTTTCAAAGAAATCTGCTTCAGCAGATTCTATAATTGTGTTGTTGCTTATGTCCTCTACATTGGATTTGTAAACCAGGAACCTATAAGCATCACTATTCTTTGCTGGACCGAGATAAACACAATCAACTGTTTTTGGTCCAAGTTTGGTTCTCTTTGGTAAAGGTATTTGAACCTTTGCCAAACAACCCCACACTTTCATCCTTTTATAAGAAGGTTGCTTTCCTTTCCATAATTGATATGGAGATTTGTCACTCTTCTTATGAGGAATTTTATTCAACACTATATTTGCAGCAAGACATGCTTCACCCCATAGACTATGAGGAGCCCCTGAAGTAATTAACATTGAATTAATCATGTTCTTCAATGTTCTATTCTTACGTTCAGCCACGCCATTTTGTTGTGGGGTGTATGGGGCTGTAGTTTGGTGTACAATACCATAAGTAGAACAAAATTCAGCAAAGTTATTGGATTCATATTCTCCTCCTCTATCAGACCTTAGAATTTTGATCTTTTTGTCTAGTTGATTTTCAACTTCTGCCTTATATGTCTTAAACATATTCAAGGCTTCATCTTTGGTATTTATTAAGTACACATAACAAAATTTGCTGCAGTCATCAATGAAAGTAATATAATAATTTTTTCCTCCTCTTGATGGTGTTGCTTTGAAATCACATAAATCTGTATGGATTAAACCAAGTATTTCATTTGATTTTTCTATAGATTTATGTGAATGACTTGTGTATTTAGATTCAACACATATCTCACACTTGGATATTTTATCCATTGTGCATTTAGGCAACATACCTAAGTTTATCATTCTTTGCAAGGAACGGAAATTAACATGGCCTAATCTAGAATGCCATAAGAAAGAAGGATCAATCATGTACACAGAAGTGGTGCTAGTGCCCGCGTTATTATTATTAATAACATTGTTATCAGTTACAACACTTAGTTTAAAGAGTCCCTGATCAAGGTAACCCTTTCCTACATACACACCACCCTTGGTGATTACAAATTTATCTGATTCAAATACAAGTTTAAATCCCTTATTACTAAGAATAGGGCAAGAAATCAGATTCTTGGTGATGTTAGGCACATGCAACACGTTTGAGAGCACAAGATCTTTTCCAGAAGTCAACTTCAATATGACTTTGCCTTTTCCTTCAATCTTTGAAGAAGTTCCATTCCCCATGAACATTGGTTCAGTTTCATTCACCTTTTGGTAAGATACAAACATCCTCCTTGAATTACATATGTGCTTTGTTGCACCAGTATCAAACCACCAATCAGCATCATTCGTGGTTAAGAAGGCTTCAATTACTCTAGCAAATTCTGTTGGAGATTCCACATGGTTTGCTTGGTTGGAATTTCCTCCAGAATTTCCCCCTCCGTGTTCTTTCTTGTGGCGACAATCCTTGGCTTTATGACCAGGCTTCCCACAGACCCAACAATGATAAACTTTCTTGAAGTTCTTCTTTTGTTGGGTGTAATCCTTCTTTTTATCTTTGGACGAATTATGTCCAGAACCACCACCCTTTTTGTTGTTTTTGTGGTAGTTCTTTGGTTTGGAAGAGCTTTCTCCAACCATGTTTGCATTTGGTTCTATCGAATTTACATCAGCCTTTTCTTGCATCCTGTTCTCTTCCTCAACACGAATTTTAAGAACAAGTTGCTCAAAACTCATATCGTCAGTCAAATGTTTAAGATATAACTTAAAATTTTTCCAGGATTGAGGCAATTTTTCAATAATAGAACCAACAAGAAAGTTAGAGTTTATACCCATGCCTTCTACTTCCAATTCATGGACTATGATTTGGAGTTCTTCCACTTGCTTCACAACAGGCTTTGCATCATTCATCTTGAAGTTCAAGAATTTGCCAACAACAAACTTTTTGGAACATGCAACTTCAGTCCTGTATTTCTTTTCCAACGATATCCATATATCCCTTGCATTTGCAAATGTAGAATAAATATCATACAAGGAATCATCTAAAGCATTCAGAAGATAATTTCTGCAATTATATTCATTATGATTCCATTGTGAGGCGGCCCTTTCATATTCTGCCACTTGTGCCTCAGTAGGAACATTCTGTCCTTCCACATACGGATCTGTTGGTTCAGGATCCGTGAGAACATTTGACACATGCAACGTTGTTAAATAAAACAACATCTTTTGTTGCCAACGACGAAAATCAGTTCCTTTGAACTTTTCAGGTTTTTCAACATGCGGTTTCTGCATCGCTTGATCCATCTTTGAAATTTGTGTTTAAGATTGTTATGAATAAAATAAACGTAATACAAATTGTTTTGTATATAATCGTAAGATTACAACAACAGATTGAGGCCTGCGATTAGCAGTGTCCTTAAACAGAAATTCGTCCTATCTAGTACGACCTGTTTAGAGGATACAACAATCAAATCAAGTATGAAACTTGAATCTAGCGAATCGGCTATGTTACGATGATGGAAATGAATGATGTTTGTATGTTTTTGATTATTCCAAAGTGGAAAATTCGTCCTCTATATATAGCACATGGTGACCCTTCAAAACAGTCACAATACCCCTTCAAATGGCCTTAGAGACACCTCTTTTCGTAACAGTCACGATGGTTCACAAAAAATGCTCTTAGCGACGCTTTAGCGACGACCTAGCAACAGAATAACCGTCGCTAACTGCCACCGGGTCAAACAGTTGCGATGGTTCGCTCAATGATGCCTTTTTAATAGATCTAACCGTCACCATTGCGATTAGACGCGTCTTTACCATTATTCATGGTTAATTAGAGACGGTTTAGTGACAGGAAAACTGTCACTAATCTCTAATTCGTGGCAATCACTAAAAACAACAAAACCATAATTAGTAATGCTCCAACATATTTAACGTTCTGCAACTTTGAAATGATTTCATCAGTCTTTTATATAAATTTGCTGGTCCAAACCTTCCCAACTTTTATTGACATACGTTATACTTCCACCAATCTGCAGTAGCTTCTCAACTTCTGTGATTCTGTTCTCCGTCTTAGTTTTCTCACGCCCTAGCTTGATTGAAACCACTTCTACTAGATTGTTGCGACGAGACAGAACACTGGTAACAAAATTGGAGCGCCTGGCTGACGTCAAGAAACTCTCAACTGAGAAGTCGAAGTAAGGCATCGAAGTCTAGATATATCTCCATCTAGATGATAAATCACTCAGTCCAATAGCACGTTTAATGCCAACAAAAAAGAGGATTTTATGAATAAGCTCATCCAGCAAGTTGCTTAGTCTATCAATTTCAGCATCCATTCTCTTTTCAACCTTATCACGCCTTTCGTGTGACTCCAAAAGCTGCAATTTGACAGTATGCAACAATCTGAACATATTAGAATAAACAACTGATACAAGTGTTTTCATAGCTATAGATATGCATATGAAGGTCTTTCATGCTATGTCTAATATCAAGGTTACTAAATTATTAACAGGATAGCAGGCTATATACATACATCTTACTCGTTACATGGTGAATTTTCAAGAATCGATTATGATGTACCTGTAGTAGTGTCACTAAGGGGGTGTTTTTGTAAGATTCTTTTGAGCACGATGCATGAGATGGTGCTTGGGTAAGCTTAAAATGTATTAATAGTGAAATGACCAAAAAAAACAAACACCTCCTAGTGAATGATAAGAAGAAAGACGAGAAATGAGGGTAAAATTCTATATTAGCATAGCACATGCAAAAATAAACCAAAACGCTGGGGAAGATGAGCTTACCAAAAACCCCTTAAATAAACTAACAATATCATGTTGTTTCGCTCCATACAAACACTCAGAGTAACTTATTGGGTTTTGCAAAATACTATAAGCCAATAAGCTATTAGCTTACACACATATCGCCTTAAATAGGCTTGAAATTACTTAAGCTTATTAGAAAGCAGTTTGAAGTGTTTGGATCATCCAAACTAAAAAGCTTCTCCTTATCTGCTTATTATGGGGCAACAAAAGTAGTTTTTAGTAAGCAGGTTGGGCATGCATCTTTTAAAGTGCTTATTTGAGATGAAACTAAAACTACTTTTACACTAGTGAAACAAATTATAATAAAAAGAGTTAATGTCAAAAATGGTCCCTCAACGCGACCGGGTTTAACACTTTTAGTCCCTAGGTTAAATTTTTACCGGATCCAGTCCCTTATGAAGCCAACTATCTCGGGTTTAGTCCCTTGACCAGATTTTTCCCTAGTTTGACCATAACCTGAGTTAGGTTAGCAAATATTGAGGGGTAATTTGGTCCTTTTATGTTTGGTACATTGTGTCTCCTACCTACATAACTTTGTTTCAGTGATTGTTATCACATGAAACACACACACACACACGCATCAAACATCAAACATGAATATTCGGTGCAATAGGTGTGGAGCAAAATCTACAATTATAACCTCTTAGACTGCTATTAACCTTGGAAGAAGATTCTATTGTTGTGGGAAAAAAGTAAGTCCTAGATTAATTTGGTTAAAAAACCCCTAATTTGATGTTTAACCTATTTTTTTTTTTTTTGTTTTTGTAATAGCCAATCAATTGTGGGATAATCGATTGGTATGATCCCCCAATGTGTGAACGAGCTGTCCAAATTATTCCAGGTTTGTTGCGTTCAAAGAATGAGTTAGAAAGGGTAGCAGAAGAAAAGAAAGATGAAGCTAAGAAGATGAAGAAGATGGTTATTCTCAGTTGGATCTTTTTTCTTGTTGTTTTTGCTTTGAAGTAGTTAATGTATTGTACATTTTGTTTGAAGGTAGTTTCAGGAAGTTAGCTTATGTTTAGAATGGAAAAAAAGCAGTTTGAAGTTGTATTTTTGGATTTTGATCAATGGAAAAAAATCAGTTTCAACTTCAAGAAATTGACTTTAAGAAGTCAAATTACCATGTACCAAATATGGTAATAACTGAAGCTTAAATAGCAACAAGAATATGACTTTTACAAGTCAAATGACAATGTACCAAATATGCTAATAACTGAAGCTTAAATACCAACAAGAATATGACTTTTACAAGTCAAATGACAATGTACCATAATGAAGTAAACAAGTAGATTTCAAATTTATTACATTACAAAGTTGTATTAACTTGTGCAGGTTAAATAGCAACAAGAAATTGACTTTTAGAAGTCAAATTACCATGAACCAAATATGCTAATAAGTGCAGGTTAAATAGCAACAAGAAATTAACTTTTAGAAGTCAAATTACCATGAACAAAAATGCTAACAACTGAAGCTTAAATACCAACAAGAATTTGACTTTAACAAGTCAAATTACAATGTACCATAATAAAATTCCAAATTACCAGAAAGACACTTAAGTTGTTCTTAAAAACATACATGAAACATATAAAAGTCTGCAAACATGAAACAAATCATTCAGGTGTCATCATTCTTTTTGCTGTTCTCTTTGTCAACTTGGTTGGAGAGGCATGAAGCATTACATGAACTGGTGGACTCTGTGTGACTTGAGTGGCTGGTGGACCTTGTGAAGAAAGGGAATCTCTTAAGCTTGTGCAGAACTTGCCTGTCCAGATGGTGGAGTGTGTGTAGCTTGTGCAGAACTTGCAGAAGTCAAACTTGGGCAAACCTTCTTGTTATGACCATATACCTTACAGATGCTACAAGTAATGCTCCTACCAGCTTTACACAACTTGTTTCCCTTTACAAGTCCTTCAAACAATTCAGCTGCACTCTTCTTTCTCTTTTTTTGTGGCCTACCAATTTGTGGTTTAGGATCTGGTGGGATTATTGTGTTCAGGTTATTGGATTTTTGCCAAAAATCATGACAATTTATGGGATTTATCTTAAACCTGTACATCTCTTTCCAGGTATCAAGCCAATATGTTTCATGACAATAAGACTCAGGTATACCTGTTTCTTCCCCATTGTTTGCCATGTTCCAAATGGTAGCCACTGCATGCTTGCAGGGTATACCTGTTAACTCCCACCTCCTACAACTACATTGCCTAATCCTCATATTCACCACACACTGAAGGCCATTAGGATCATTGGCTTGGTATAAGTCTCCACCATTCCATTCAATCTATATATTAGAAATAACCTAGTTAGAAACTCCAAACAAGTCTACAGAAATGTTAAAAAAAGGCAAAAAAGATTTTGGCAATGTACCTTTATCTGAGCTGCATCTTTGACAATTTTTTGGAAAATTCTACTAGCAGCAGGTGTAAGTGGACCATCAGATTTGGCAATAACTTTTTTGACATTCATAATTCTTTTCATCAGATAAACTCTAATGAATTCCAAGCATGTGATGATAGGTTTGTCCCTACCATCTACAAGCTGTCTGTTTAGAACCTCACACATGTTACTCAACAACACATCACAGTGTGCCCTTCCTGCAAGTTTATTAAAAGTACTTGTTAAATTTTGTCAAAAGAAGTTAAATATTTGTGAATACAGTTTTAAAGTAAGTATACCTAAAAAGTGAGACCTACTCCAGTGCTAGGGTGGGATCTTTTTCACCCATTCATAAGCTTCTTTTTTAAAAGCTTTCAGTTTCTCCATTTGCTTATCAAAATACTTCACAGTAGTAGCAGTTGCACATCTCCATAACATCTGTTTGTACAATTGACCTCTCCAACTCAGCTTCATATTCTCATATATGTGTTTAAGACAAAACTTAAGATTGCTGGTATGACACCCTAAGATTGATGACATATAAAACAAGTTCATACAATTGACAATGGTTAAACCTATGAAATATAAAACAAGATTAATACAAAACATACCTTTCTGACTCAGCACTCATGTTTTCATCACTATGTGAATGTCCTACATCCTCATTTTCATCACTTCCACATCATCTATCATGTTATCTACTTCAACAAAGTAATCACTGTCATCGCTATCTTCACCAGAACTATCTTCACCAACAGAACCATCTTCACTACCATTACCATCTTCCCTTTCTGACTCAGCACTCATGTTTTCATCACTATGTGAATGTCCTTCATCCTCATTTTCATCTACACCCTGTTTCTTCCTACCCACCAAGTCTAAGCACCTAGTCAACCATTCATCATCA
Source organism: Artemisia tridentata subsp. tridentata (assembly GCA_021014915.2). Classification (NCBI taxonomy): domain Eukaryota; kingdom Viridiplantae; phylum Streptophyta; class Magnoliopsida; order Asterales; family Asteraceae; genus Artemisia; species Artemisia tridentata. The sequence goes on from CP139508.1 coordinate 200,035,652, forward strand.
CTAACTTCTACATTGCCATCTAAATTTTCAACCAAAGAGTCATCTATAATCAGTGGCTCTACATCTAGAGGCTCCTCATTAACACAGTGATCAACATACAAGTCAATTACTTTATACTTAGAAACTAACTTCATCATTTCCAACACATCCTGATTAGTAACTAACTGTTTTAGGCCATTGTCTAAATCAGTGTTAGGTTGCTTATAATAATACATAAATGATGAGTTTTCATAACCTAACTCTTTCAGCATTGTATTAATTTCAAGAATAGAAAAGACATCACAGTCAATTGAGTCTATCCAATTTACCTTTCCACCTTCGTATCTTATCTTGGGAGGACTGGTAAATGCACCCCCATGGTTTATCTTCAAGCAAAAAACCCTTGGAAGATATATAACCTGCATACGAGAACAAATTAAGCTGTTATCTAAACAAGATACTTGACCATAAAAACTTCCATCAACAAGACAAAATACTCACGATATTCTTGATAAGGGTCTGCTTTTGATCCCTGCATACGCACCCTCCATTCAGAAACCATTGGCTAGCCTGTGTCTGATCGGAATTATGAGAGGGATTTGGTGATGAACAAGTTTGGGGATGAAAAGGGTTATGATTCAACCTAATTAGTCAAAATGTATATAATCCTTGGTCAATTATCCCGCCAAACATAAAAGGACCAAATTACCCCTCAATATTTGCTAACCTAACCCAGGTTACGGTCAAACTAGGGAAAAATCTAGTCAAGGGACTAAACCCGAGATAGTTGGCTTCATAAGGGACTGGATCCGGTAAAAATTTAACCTAGGGACTAAAAGTGTTAAACCCGGTCGCATTGAGGGACCATTTTTGACATTAACTCTAATAAAAAAAACGGTTATTATTAAGAGAGCTGCTAAATATTACACTAGTTTATGACTTGCTACTACTTTATCGCTACGACGGTGGACGGCGGTGCCGGTGGTGATTGGCGGTGGGAGATGATTTGAATATTAACCCTAAAACGTAAAAAGTGACAGCCGTTTATATTTGGGTTAATATATATAACAAAAGTTTGAGAAAAAGTTAAACTCCTTAACAGTCGAGCTCTTTCTTTCCTCTCAAGGAGCATGAGCGGAACGGAACGATATAACTACTTATTTTGGTTTTGGTGGCTTCAACTATAACCCCAGCTCTCTTTATTGGTATGAGGAAGACTTATTATAAATTCATTGAATGAACAATTCCACTACAACATTCGACCCTTTCGGAGGGGGACTTTTTTTCCTTTCGGGGGGGGGGGGGACATGTCCCCGCCGAAAGGTCACCGCCAAAGGCTCATCGCTGATACTTTCGGCGGGGACGTAGATCAACTTTGGGCGGGGACTGTGGGTCCCACCGCCATTTAGCTGGTCAAAGATTGTCCAGCGTGGCAACACTTTTTGGCGGGGACTTGTCCCCGCCAAAAACTATAATACTTAATCAGAAAGTCACTTAATCAAGCGATTATATTAATTAATTAAGTCTTTTAGCGGGGACGTGTCCCCGCTGAAAGTAGCTTTTACTGTTGTCTTAATTTCTTTCGGCGGGAACATGTCCCCGTCAATAATATTAAACACGCAAATCTGCTTTAACCTTTTGGCGGCCCCGCCAAAAGCCTCTGACCCATTTTGCAGCATTTCAGGTTTTTTCGGGAAAAAACCTACCAAATGCAGCCTATTGCAGAATCTGTTTTTACAATAACAACAACAAATTTGCCAACTTCGCCAACAACAACAAACCCAAATTCGCTAAAAATAATATGAATCCAAATTCGCCAACTTCGCTAAACATAGAACCCTGTTTTTACAATAACTATCCAAATTCGCTAAACATAAACATATGAATCCAAATTCGCCAAAAATGGTTCAAAAACCATGATCACATGATATCCTACAAAACTATACATAAGCTAGCTAGCTATCCGCAAAATGGGGTGGCTCATGACCTCCATCCCCACCATGGCTCGTAGCTATAACATCTGCCATCTGTAAATGTACTAGTACAAGAACATATAAATTAGTGAAGAAACACATATACACATATATATACACACATTCAAATAAATAACAATATATACCAAAAAAGATAATAATAAATAATTAAATAAATAAACACATTTAACAACTCGATAACAATTTCATTCAAATAAGTGTCGTTTAACAAATTACAATTTGAGATCAATCTCCCACATCACTAAGATAAAAATCATCATTATTAGTGTCAGCTTCATCTTCACGATCGACGTGGTCTTCATCATCAGATGCTAAATCATGAGGAACATGGTCATCATAATCAATATCATCGTCGTCGTCGACATCAGTGATAATTGGTGGTGGTGGTGCCTCAACTTTCGCTGGCTGGACATCATTATTTATGGTGTTATAATTCAAGTTATCCAACTCAGCAGAGAGTGTGACATGTGATGAGTCGTTGTCATGTACAACATCTTGATTGTCTTCTACCACGATGATATCCGGGTTCCAAATCTTTCGATGATAAGAATCTTGGATGGCCTTCCAATTACCACGTTTACCCGGGAAATCAAGGTAAAAGACTTGTGTTGCAAGAATGTATGGTTCATTTTGAAATGATACACGGTCTGTCATAATTTGTGTAATGTTATTTCTATAGGTACAACGTTTTATGCGACCCTCGTTATTAGTGTCGAACCATTTGACTTTGAACAACACAACATTGAACGGAATATACAAAAGCTCGAGAATTTCTTCAAGCTGGCCATAATACATTCCTCCGCTAGGATTAGGAGTTGAAATTCCGCTATTTTGAGTTGAACGACGTAAATCACGGTCGTGTATGATAAACTTCACACCGTTGACTACGCAAGAGTCGACTGAGACTGCAGTCCATGCTGGTCCACAAGCCAAAGCGAATAACTCGGAAGTACAACTTGGGTCATTCATTACTTTTAATTCACGAATCTATGAAAAAGTTAAGAATAGATATAGATGAGTAATAGTCGTTATTTTTACAGGGTAATACATACAATAAGTCTACCTTGTTCCCAAACCAGCGAGGAAATCCTTCTTGTATGTCATTGCCAGGAAATGCCCTGTAAATGTTCATGATATTAGAATAAGTCTTCGAATAATAAATTACGTAAAACACATTTTGAAATAAAACGCATACCTCTCGTACTCGTTCACGTACGGGTCGATTTCATGACTGTTGTGTAGTACATACCATACTACTTTCTGCATTGTGTTTGGTTGAACCCGAATTAATGATTGTCTACCATTCATTTTACAGATTGATCGAAACACCTGAAATTGACTAGTTGGGCTTGGACCGTCCTCATTCCGGTCAGGACGATTAAATCTCGTCTCAACACCCCGAAAATAATGCGAACAGAAAGTTAATGCTTCATCAGCAATATAACCCTCCACTATTGAACCTTCGGGCTTAGCTTTATTTCTGACATAATTCTTGAGCTTTTTCATGTATCTTTCAAATGGATACATCCACCTCATGTAAACAGGCCTGCCTTCAATAGCCTCTTCGGGTAGATGAATAACCAAGTGAATCATAATGTCAAAAAAAGCAGGAGGATATATTTTCTCGAAACTGCACAAAATATTGATGAGTTGTTCTTTAGCTTTCAACATGTCATCCACCATCAACGTTCGAGCGCATATTTGTTTGAAGAATGAACAAAGCTCGATTATTTGTGTTGCGGTGGTTTGGTCCTTCAAGTAATTTTGAAGTCCAGCAGGAAGCAACCGCTGCATCATTATATGACAGTCATAAGCCTTTAAGCCTGTTATGTTGCTATCATTGTCGGTCACTTTATGCTTGAAGTAAGATCCGAACCCATCAGGTAGTTTAACACCTTTGATGAATTGACAAAAAAATCATGATATTAGAGTAAGTCGTCGAAATGAATACGCGAATTGAATTGGAACAAATAAAATTTGAAATAAAACGCGTACCTTTGATGAATTGACAAAATTGTTTTCTTTCTTCAGTTGTGAAAGAGTACGTGGGATGAGGCTTAGAGCACTTCCCATTTCCTTTGTTGACGAGCCACAACTCTTCACGAATTTGCAAATTTTCTAAGTCTTATCTTGCCTTGTTGGTGTCTTTGATTTGTCATTCATTAACAAAGTACCCAACACACTCTCACACACATTTTTTTCGATATGCATGACATCTAAATTGTGTTTTAGTATAAGAAAAGACCAATACTTTAGCTCGTAGAAAATGGATACTTTGGTCCAATTCAATTCGCGATGAGGATCACGTTTTTTCTTCGCACCCCCAAAACTTGGATGTTTCCCCGGGATACGTTTAGGCAATCTCCTAAGTTGAGTCAAGATGACATCACTGGTAAATTTTCTAGGAGGTTGTCTATCATCGACCGCAGTATAGAATGCCCTTCTATTTTTCCGCCATTTATTGGTCGTGTTTAAGAATCTTCTGTGACCAACATAAGCGGTTTTGCTTAACACGCGAACAGATGGAGTGTCTATATTGTTAGAGTTTTGGAAAAATATTAAATCATGTATGACTAGAATCGAACCCGGGATCGAGGGATTGCACACTTTACGTATGAATGATCAAGTAAATAATTAATATATATAATCGTTATGTATTTTAATTATTTGGACACGAAATGAGGACTAACAAACGTTAAGTGATTAACCGAATTGACTAACGACCGTTAAGTAAATAGTGGAAGGACTATTAGTGAAATTTGGGACTCAAGAAAGATCTAGAACCCATGATTGGGCTAGGGCCGATCGGATTTAGGGTAATCCAACCCTAAATCGATTTCTTGTTCACCAAGATTTCCATTCACTATATATACAAACCTTTGGGTCTTTAGTTTTTCACCTAGTGCATTACTATAACCTTGAAAGTTTGTGTTCTCTCCTCTCTTGCTCTAAAACCTGTCGATCACCTATTCTAAATAGTGGGTCGATTTGCTTTTATTAAACAAAAGTAGTTTTGGTTTAAAACGTGTTCATTCACTAGCATCAATACTTGATTGGTTATAGTACGTGTGTACAAGAGTTCGGTAATTACTTACTTTAGTAATTAATCTTGGATTGTGAAACAAAAAGGTAAGGGGTTCCACGTTAATCCTATTTGTTTGATCAAGAGAAGAGATTCAAGTTCGATCCTTGTTTAGTTAGGATCAAAAGGTATGTAACTATTTATTATTCGGTAATACTTTATATGTGTTAAATTAAATATGATCCTTTCTTCCGCTACATGCTCTTTGATGTGTTTATTTATTTAATTGATTGTCAAGTTATTTAAATTCCAACAGTGGCATCACGAGCCAATTTAACATGTAATTGTTATTACCTAAACGCATAATAAAAATCGAATCTTGATTTGGATTTACATGTTAATCGATTTGTGTTAAGTTTAGAACATAAAAATATAAATCATACATAATTTAGGGGGGGGGGGGGTTTCGACCCTTCTTTTATTAAAAAGTTAGTTTTGTAACCCTAAATTAGGACATGTTATGTTTATGTGTTTATTTGAATAAAGGGTTACGTTCCTGATTAATCCATGATTCTTCATGCAAGGAATTCATGGATTAGGGTTTGTATTATATGCTACATGTTTTAGATAAATCTAAAATTAGGGAAGACCTAATATATTAATTAATGAATCAGTTATGTGCAATGTGGTATATTATTATTAAAACTTACGCGGTCAATTGGTGGCGTCTGTGGTCCATTGGGTACAATGCGCTCGAAAACCAATGGGAGTTTTATTAATTATATACATAATAATTCACATAGAGATTATTAATAGGATTTATCAAAAGGTTTGCATGTGGCTATATGATTTAATAGTTAAGATTATATGCGATATTAAGTATTTATTTATTTTTGTTAAAAATTACTTGCTCTTTTTTGTTTAAATTGTGATTGAATTGTAAGCAAAAAGAGGGTAATTTTTGGTATAAAAAATAAATGGACCTAATAACTATGAAACCTTGATGTGGTAAATTATTTATTGTCAAGTCTTATGTGCCGACAGTGGTTCGCTTCGCACGGTAATTTGCTCCCAGGCGAGACTAGCAATTTAATAATTTACAACATAATTTTATAAGACTTAGAATCATAAACTTTTAATTGATTGATGCAACTGTACAAATGGTCGAAGCGGCGGACCTAATGTTGACAAACTATAAAGTGGGTACAAGGTTTGTTTCGCATTAAATTGTGGCCTTAAAGAGACTCCATTCTGTCTCTCCGCCCGGCTGTGCGTCAAATTAGACTTACCAAGTACAACCATTATATGTACGAAGCATCTTAAGGCAAAGTTGTAAGTTACTTAACGCCTCAATTAAATCTTTGTTGATTTAACTCTTAGCAAATTGGTAATTAAAATAGTTTTGAAAACTTATGATACGAAGATGAGTGCATGCTTCTTCGTACATATTTTGATTGTAACATCAAAATAAATACCCTAAAATTTAAGTCCATGCTATCTAATTATAAGAGACACTTGGAGTTAATATCTAGCGTAAGTGAGATCTTGACATAGATATTAATGACAAGGTAAATTACATATTTTCATTACTAGCAGATCAACTGAATGTAATGGATCTATGTGAATTTACAAGTTTCTAAATTAGACGACTTAATTAAGTTATAAGTGAGACCTTGAGACTTAAAGCATGAGATGGGAAGAAACATGCTTACATTGCAAATTGTTTGGCAAATGTAATTCCCATAAAGATCTAGGAGTCGGAAATTGTTTTGCCGATTATTGTATGACAAGTTACCATCTTTTGTACTTCCACTGCTAGCAAATCAACTGATGTGGTGAAACTATGGAAAGTTGGATCCTAGTTTTCAAGAAAATTAAATGGATATATGGTATTTCATGGGTAATTTTCTTTTCTTGAAAAATTATATTATCGAAAATACTAAAATTGAATTTTGTAAATTCTTTTAATGTATAAATGCAACGTTAAAACCGTAAACGTGGGGCATTCTTTTAGTAGTAAAATTGATCTACACCCGTAAGGGTTTTGGCTAGAGTCAACCTTACTAAAAGAATAATCCTAGTCTACTTTCTTTGAGAAGAGTGAGACTTAAATCCTATTCCTTTTCATGAATGAGAAAGGTATAATGGGAAAATTAGAATTGTCTAAATTCTAAAGAATAACTCATAACAAAATTTTAATAGTTAAGAAAATTGCACATTTTATGAGTTATTAAATTAGAAGCTAGACTAGTTACCGCAAAATTGGTAAAAGGCAAACTAGCACACTTTGTCTAGTTGTTGTGCTTTGACCACTTAAATATGCTACATACCAGTGTGGGGATGATAGTCAAATTGAGGAAGAAATTGCATGCCCAATTATTTCCATGTTAATTGCGTTGATGGATAGTCCATCATTTACAAAGTAGAATACATTCTTTAGTACCTAAGTAATTGTTACGTATGGGATTACTCAAAGGTGTAGGAAAGTAAATAGCACACTATTTGCTTTTACTGGTTATGAAACACTTATAATGTTGTCAAATCCAGTGGGAGCATTGTGTTGTAATTACTGAATTATATATATTGATGTAATGATCTGTAATTCAGTGGGAGCTACAAGCTTGTTATCTTGGTAGTAACCCGGATTATCTCTAGAATCTCTTGAGATAATTACTTTCCAATCATAGACACTTGTGGCTTTAGGATAGTCATGTACGTTTCCTTACTTGACAAGGTGATTCTATATCTACTAATATCTATGACACAATCATATTAATCACATAAACAAACGATTGACGTGTTGTTTATCTGATACATGATGTTGTTCCGTGCACAAGTGGGAGAAATCTTAATTGTGTGTAAGCAACAACACAAAGAAATATGATTTAAAGGATTCTCTTGACTGCATGGTAAGAGATTAATGTTCTAATGTGATTTTTATTCACATCTAATAAATAGAACACTTGGAATTAATATCTAGCGTAAGTGAGACCTTGACATAGATATTAATGACAAGGTAAATTACATACTTTCATTACTAGCAGATCAACTGATGTAATGAAACTATGTTAATTTGCAAGTTCTAAATTAGATTCTTATTAGAACTAGTGTCAATATGATAAATGAGACTACTTCAAACTAAATATTTATGTATTATTGAAATGACATAAATAAATGAAGTAATCTTATACTACTTCAAATTTGAATGTTTATGTATTCTTGGAATGTCATAAATATATGAAGTAATAAATTAACTTGAAATACTATTGAAACCAAATAGTGGTGTTCATAATTACTTTGGTTATGCATATTTATATTTTATTGTAAAGATATAAATATGAAGTCTTTTAATTGTTACAAGACTTATAATAAAGTAAGACGTTAACTTGTTATGTTTTTATTAAAACATATACAAGAAGTCATTGAGTTGATCAATGATTTATAACGTATATTGGGAATATAACAGTTATGTCTTCTTGTTAAGACATGGACATGAAGTGACTTGGTCAAAAAGTACTTATGTTATATAGCATGCAATTGGCTTGGAAATTCTATTATACCATTAAGCTGACTTAGTTGGTGATCAATGTTTATGGTACGTTCAGTTAGGAAAATCAAACTCTTGTTATATTGTTTGATTAAAGATAACTATATCTTCCTTTCTTCCAAAAGTTATCAAGGTTAGGAAATTGAGTATGCATTGTATATACTCAATTAGACTCCAACCTAGAAGATTAATAAGACACCATTTATTATGGAATGTGATGAATCACATTAAGTCTTAAAAAAAATTGAAGTTCAGAATTTGTTAAACTGCTTTTGAGTAGGTTATTAACAAACTAATGTGAGGAACTGTCAATGTGTATTTGTAATGTCCCAAAAGAGAACAATTTTGTGTTGCTCTACTTGCTAAGTATTTATAGATAGTCTATAAATTGCAAAAGGCAAGTGGGAGTTTTATCTTGAAAAGATAAAATTACAAGATCCATGATCTTCTAAAATACACTAGTAAAGTCATGATGAGGATCTAACATGTTAATGTTAAATCTCAAGATGATGGAATTCTCAATCATATGTCCGCAAGGATATCTCAAATATTCGTATAATATGTTGAGGATTATGAGTTACAGGGTTATGGTAAACCTATTAATGAATTGCAAATATTGAATTTGGCAAGTTACTCATACTATGAATGAATAGATGCAATCCATAAAGATAATTAGTTTTGGAAACTTAATTAATCTTGAACTCTATAGTTAAACTATAGAATAACGATGAGTTTCTACAAAAGAAATGAAAATCCTAGAGATTTAAATTTTTGAGTAGAAATCATATGGACAAATTTGTATACATATTTAATGTGTGAAAAGATTATCAAACACACTTAAGCAATTAACTGTGATTGAAATTCTTTCTAGGCACATTAAATGTATAAAGATTATGATTGTCATTCTTAGTTTCATTTATATGAAATTAACAATGGAATATCAAAACTCTTTCTTGAGTAATTACTTGTGCGAGGACGATAAGTAATTGAAAGGAGTATTTGAATTCAAATAATCTTTGGAAGTATACAAAGGGCAATCATTTATGAATGGATTAATGCATGCATCTAGGAGATACACTTAGTGTTGATTATTAATCCAAGTGTTGATTTATAATTAAAATAAGATATTTCCTTAATATTCCTGAAAGCTAGTGGGAGTGCAAAATTTATTTTCTTATTTCATATATGTTGCATAACATATAGGAATGTTAAGTCTTAGTTTGGAATGAAACTTCATTATGGAAATTTAGGAAATAAACATACAACCTTGAGATATATGTTTATTGTGATAAACATAAGCGGTAAAATTATTGATTATAATAAACATGATTATACTATTAGAAAGTCTAGATAGATACATATCTTTGAAAAGATATGACATGAATAAATCTAAGTTTGACGCAAGGATTTTTCATGTACATCATGTTGTTTGTTGTATCACGCTTGATGAAAGATGATTTGACAACATTAATATCTAATTAAAGGTTATTAGATAACTAAGCGTAATGGATATGGTTGGATTTAGAATTAACATCCTCATCCTGGAATAGCTCCTAAATTCTAAGTATGAACCATATGGCAATTGTTGCGTAATTGATATAGCCGACAAATCTTGAAAGATTGGAAGGTATCAAGCATAACATTACACATTGGATATTAAAGTTTACGGAATTTTAAAGAGCATATTGTTGTTTGCATACAATGATGCTAATAAGATTGAGATGACACTCAATACCAGTCATGGCCGGTGGGAGTTCATCCTAGTTAATGGCCATGTGTACTAGTTATGCTTAACTGTAAGCATAGTTGCATTGTACATTAAAGAATTAGAATACTTTAACTATAAAAGGTTTGATAGTTTAATTGTCATAAATTCGTGGTTGAGGATGTCACGTATTTTATGAAATATTATGTGGCAATATCAAGATAATTGAGTGCACACATACAAGAACTTCATTAATTGAATTCTTGAAATAAGTATTCTAAAAATTCCTATAGATCAAGATTAGTTGATTTATTCCTTGTCAACAAGTATGTTTGACATGACTTGTGGCATAATTCATTAATAAGAATTATCATGCATTGATCTATTTTAGTGTTTGGATAATGGGATGTTATTGAACAGTTATTATTTTAATGAAATAAAATAATTGTTATGTTTATTTATCATTTTCTTAATAATATATCCTATATTTGCATGTTTATATCCTTGAATATATTTATATATTCTAAACTATCCGTTGTCGGTTAATGATATGGGAATATCATCAAACTAAGGCAAATCTGAGTATTGGTAGAATATACTTGAAAGTATATTGATGCGTTGTCATACCAATTTCACATGATATTCAAAATGTTTGAGTATAGGACTTATCCCGCCGTCATGAGTTTACTTTATGGATCTTGTCATTAAGTAAATCATGTGTATATAGTTATCCTCAAACTTGAGATGCCAGATAACTGTCATGCATGTAGTGCATTTCTGTGATTCAATTTAACGCTATACGTAACTAGTAGGTATACGGATTGTTTTCGAAAGCGTTGCGAAGTGCATGTGTTATGCTCTTAGTCAAGATAGAATTTGTTCCTTTAAATAGTTTGAAGTTTAATACTGCTGGGCCCCTCGTAGGGTTTACAAGATGTTTGCGTGGCCACGCCCAAGATCTCCCTTGAATATGTTCAGAAGATTTGGTAATCTTGCTCAATCATAAAAGCCGATATTATACTTAAATACCTTCGCGGGGATAGGTCAAACTTAAGAAACGAAGCTACAACGCAAAAGTTATGGCTTAATAAAGATTTGCGGCAACATATAGTTTTGACAGCTTCTATTTTGCTAATAGAAAGCTGTTAGGATTTGTAGAAATGAATTTTTGGACCTTTTAGTGTACGTTTTGGCTAAAATGAGGTAAATGGAAATGGTAGAACATTACATATATAAATTAGGCGCGTTAGAGATTTTTTGAGATAGCCATTAACATGACGACTAAAATTTGGTCGCAAGATAAACAAGTTACATTTTCTAAAGTGGTAATTTTCTAAATAAAGGATCAAGTTGACACAACAATATTTTGATGACAAATAATATAACAACATGTACAAGTGATAACGTAGAGTATGAACTTGCGTGCATGGCCCTGTTTTCGAACCTAAGACATATGTATTATTTAGGTCGCGATTAGAGTTATCGGACTAAATTTGCCGTTTACAATTTATCAAGCGGGATTTGCTTTTGTTGAGGTGAGTTCTCGTAGCCCCATTTTTAACGTGTTTTACCTTGGGGGAAAATGGTACTCAATGCTTTACAAATGTTTTCATGCTGTGAATTACTGTTTTACATGATTTTGGATATATAAGTGTGATGATGCAATTATATGCTGTGACATGTTTGTTTTGTGATTACATGACTGCGCCACTGTTAACTCTCTGCTGAGAGCCCACAGGTTATAGGTTCAGTAGGTGAAACTGTTAACTCTCAGTTGAGAGCCCACTTGTTGATAGATCTATCAGGGTAGCTCCCCACGTGATTTGGTTATGTGATTGAGGAACACTATAGGTTCAGTTGGCGTGACACTATTACTACTTGATAATGTGCTTGTAATTGGTATTCATTTCACTATGTCCTACTTATTGTTCACAGCCACGTGGTCTAAGCCCTAAACCTACGAGCTCACCAACTTTATGTTGACGTTTTCGAGTATCCATTTTTAGGTGTTAAGAACGAAGGTACCATAGAAGGTTGAGCATTGGCCCGACTTAGCAAGACTTAGTCAAGACCCTCCCGGGTTATATCCCGTGGAGTTGCATTCTGACATTGAATAATGATGTTGTGTAACTTTGAGACTCACGTTGTTTTGTATTTTGTATTTATCCCTGTTGTGGGAGTTTGTGACTGTTATCGGTTCAAGGTATTACATTTAGTATTTCTCTATTGTGACACTGTGTATTCTTTACTAAGAAGTCATACCCCATGAATGCCTTTTCGCTGCGCCATTTTTGGGGTGTGACAGATTGGTATCAGAGCCAAGGTTATAGAGAATTAGGTGGTTTAACTTAGACTATAACCTAAGAACCCCCATATAGCTTGCATTATAGGAATTTTGTTTGCGATTATGTATAGTATGACACGAAGTGATGATGATAAGTAAATGCAACATGATGCTATCTTAAAAACGCCTGGCCAACGTTTTTACGATAACATGATGCGGCATGGACTTATCAAAGTCATGGATTGTCAAATAGGAAGTTAAGTATAGTAGTACGACACGTATACCGACCTATCTTACCTATCTCCTATCTAAGGTTTACCAATGTCCTACTTGTAGAATCATACCTCCAATAAGGTCGACTCGAGTTAACTGAGGTGTTATACCACCAAGGGGTGGAAGGACTGGTGGACGAGGAGGTAGGGCAGGAGGTCGTGGCACGAGAAGCGAAGATGCCAACAATGAGACTCCTGATGTTGCTACCATTGTCGCCCAACAACTACGGGAACTGCTACCCACCATTGTCACCCAAGTTGGCGACCATATCAGCAACCAAAGGAACAACGTGAGTGGGAATGATCAAGCAGACAACAACGGTGGAAGTGATCACGTCAATGACAGGAACCACAACAACGATAACAAAGGATGTACTTACAAGGAATTTACTGCGTGCAAACCGATGAACTTGGATGGTAGTGGAGGTGCGATAACTTATACTCGATGGGTCGAAAAGATGGAGTCAGTGATTGACATAAGTGAGTGTGCGAGTCATCAGAAGGTGAAGTATGCTACTTGTTCTTTGATTGGAAAAGCATTAACTTGGTGGAATATGCAAATTCAGGCTAAAGGCAGAGGAGCCGCCCTAGGGATGAGTTGGGATGAATTTAAGGCATTGTTAAGAGAAGAGTATTGTCCAGAAAATGAGATGCAGAAACTGGAACATGAGTGTTGGTCCACAAATTGTATATGGATCACTAAGTAGTTTTGAATACCTAGTAGATGGTTAGGATAAATCCAAACCAATCTAAGTGAGAAACCCTAAGTGATTGTTAATGTTAATGCGGAATCTTAACAAGAACAATTAAGAACACAAGCAGGGATATCACTAACTTCGTATATTGATATTCACTATTATCAATTCGTACAACTCACACACGCTCACTAACAAACTTTAGGGATCCTTTTATAACACAAGGAAACCCTAGATGACACAGAAGATATACACAAATCTTCTATAAAGATACATACACGCATTGTATCTTTTCCTAATATAACTCTAACAAACTTTCCTATCTTCACGACCAGACCAGACTTTATAAGTCAACCAGACTTAACATGTACTACCAGACTTATCTTTACATAACCAGACCTAAATCACAAACAGACCTAACTCAGTAAACGACCAGACCTAAGTAGTAAACTACCAGACCTAAGTAGTCTGTTCTTGATATGCATCATAATTCCCAACAATCCTCCCCTAACTTGATCTTCATGCTTCATGAACTTCAAGTTCTTCTGATTTAGCCTTCTGAGGATTGAATCTTGAACACTTTGAAATGTATTTAGGTCTTGTTCCTTTCTAGCAGCTTGAATCTTGATAAGCTCTTCTGATATGGACTTGGCAGCAACAATGACTATATGTACATCAATTCATATTAAGTTTCATAGCTATTCTCATCACTTCCAGGTGTGTTAACACCTGTGAGAGGTGAATCATTGAAATTTAATGGATTTGATGTCTCTTTACCAATAGCCATTACTACTGGAGTAGCCAAATGTTTTGGTGTGTAAGACCATGGTACACTGATAACCATATGATTTTAAGCAAATCATCAGCTTATCAACGGATTTGTTAAGTCTTTACCAAAAGCCGTTTGCTTCTGGACTAGTCAATTCTTTGATGGAAAAGCACCTCATCATGGTGAATTGATTACCATTTATGGTTTTCCACAGCCTTTACCACAAGCCATAACCTTGTGGGCTAGCCAACTCTTCACTTATCTTAGATATGGTGAGTTGAGTACCATACAATTTTTGGCAAATTGTCAGCCATAAACGGATTTGAGCAATCTTTACCTGTTAGCCGTTTGCTCAGGATTAGCCAGTCCTTGTGTTGATGAGACAAGGTGGACTGATAACCTTTTGATGTGTTAGTGCAAAGCACCTTCACCAAGTGAGAAGTTCCAATAATCTCACTCAACAACTTTGTGAAAATTCTTTCAAACACCCTTAGGCTACATCCTTCAAAGACTGCTTCTTAATCAAATCCAATAACATCTCATATCCTTCATCCTTTTTACTAGCATATAACTTTTTGTTCATCATTTCCTTGCAGACACTTGATGATAAAGGATATTCCACCTCTGCAAGCATATAAATATCAGCATTCTTTAATGACACACAATGTACCTTGCAGGTATGAAAGTATCTCCAGCTGACAATGTTCTGTTCTTCAGGAAGTTTCCACACTATATCAGACTCAGTTGGAGGCTCAAACATCACCTTCAAATTTCCCCAGAAGACTCTTTCAAACTCATCTTCAGGAGGATGATCTCCATATTTAATATTCACCAACTGATAAAGTTCTTGAAGATCCTCCCTATTCACATCAATCAAAATGCCAGCAAAATTCATATAAACAATGTCAGAATTATCTTCCCTTATTATTTGATATGCAGCCCTTCCACCAGTCATGATAAGTTGATACTTGACAACCTTAGCAGGTTCCTTAGTGCTTTCAATAGTCCCCATTGTGGCTCCTTCAGATGAAGGTTCTTCATCTAATTCCTTTTCAACAACTACTTTCTTGGATTTACTCTTCCTTTCCAAACCTTTTCTTCTTTGAAACACAATAGGCTTAATCACTTCATCTTGCACTTCTTCTGTTGACTTACCAGCTTCAGGTTGTGGATCAATCACTTTATCAGGTTCAATGACTAGTTCAGTCTCTTTAGCCTTTCTACCTTGAAAGCAAAATTTCTGCACATCATCATAATCAGTAGCTTTGTAACCTTGATCTCTCTCAAATGCCTTGAGATATGCTACTTGAATTTCTTCATATGACTTCTTTTTCATCTGATCCAAAGAAAGATGCATTTGATTCTTAAGATACATCTTCATATCATACTTCTTTTCTGCCATAGACATCTTCTTAGGAATCTTAGATTTCTGATGAAGCTTGAACTTTTCCAAGAATCCACCCAATGTATCATCATTACTCCTTGCATTAATGAAGTCAGCTAACTGTTTGGCTCGTTCATCAGCAGTTAAACCTTCAATAGTTAGCAGCTCTTCATACTTTGCTCTCACTTCATCATCAACATTGAGTAGTTTTGTAAAATCATCAGATTCTTCAGCCAACTGTCTTGCATAGACTGCATCTAACATCTTTTGTCTTTCTTCATCAGCAATATCTTGAGCCTTAATCCTCTCAATTTCAGCCTCAGATGCAAGTTCTTCTCTTGTTTTTCTCTTAGACTTCTTTGGCAATGAAGTTTCTTCCATGACCTGCTTTCCCTTTCTTAGTGCAGATTGTTGTTCTTCATTACCAGAACTGAGTTCATTACCAGACTTTCCACCAGACTTCTTTTCACCAGACTTTTCACCAGACTTTTCATCAGATATAGTCCCAAACTTTTCAACTTCTTCCTCAACAGACAAAATTAACCTTCTTCTTTTCCTATCCTGTTTGATTTTGCCCATTGATTGAGCCAAAGTCTCTGCAACTTCCAATGTCTCTGGACTAATTGTGGTGAAATTATCTTGAACAAGTGGTTCTTGAACTGGTGTTTGAAGAATATTTTCTTGTTCTTCCTCCAAATTCCTCCCCTGTTTGGAAGAATTTTCAGCTTCATCTTCCTCAAAAGAGACACCCTTTTTCTTTATTGCTACTCCCATTTTCTTTACTTTCTTCACCAAAGTCACATAAGCTTTTCTGAGTGCCTCATTAGTCTTTTCCAATATGTCAATCTTCTTTTGTAGTTGAGGAACAATGACAAGGAGATCTTCCACAGTTATGGGATTATGTGCCTCCTCCATTTCAGGACTTGGAACATGTGGTTGTGGAGATGAAGATTGTTGGACGGGTGTAGATGATCTTTCAACTGATGGTGAGGGACCTGGTTGAGGTGATGGAATTGGAGAAGACCTAGGTGTAGCAGACCTAGATGAGGCTTGGTCTTGAGCTTCATCAGGGTTCACTTGTGCAGCTCCAGAAGTACCTGCATTGTTAGTACCAAGCATAACAGCAAGCAAAGGTTTGTCTGTCCCTTGAAAACTCCTTTTTAGATTTGCAAAGAGTTTAGAAGTAAAGGCCACACTGATGTAAGGCACTTTATCCCTAGTTTCAAAATTCAAGATCATTTGCAAAAATCTTGGATACATTAAAAATTTTGGGTTCTTAGCATTTTTCACCATTCCTTCAAAAATTAATTTTGAAAAGTTAAATTTCCTTCCAGATGATAAACAGACCAATGCAGAAGCAATTCTGCTCCCAAATTGATCCCATCCACCACTTTTGGGACTTAAGCTCTGAAGTAAATGATGTACTAAGAACCTCCACTGAGGTGAAAAATGACTTTTCCAAAAGGTAAAGCTTCCATCTGTGGGGTACCCAATGCTATTCAAACCCTCAAAAATATCCTCATTAGACAAATCAAATTCTCCTAAAGCATCATCCAATTTGAGACTGTCCCTAATGGATGCTTCAGAAATGGTAAAACCATTTTTGTCTATGACAACTCTTAAGCATGGTGTCCCATCATCAAGAGTCTCAGAGGTAACCGACCTCCAGAACTGCTTGACAAGGGACTGATAAATAGTAGGATTATGAGTTAAAGAATAACAAATATAAGAACCTTTTAGAAAATCCACAATCTGCTCAAAACCTGCACTTTGATCAGGCTTCTTCAAGAACCCGACTTGATTATGTTTGTCCACAAACTTGAGATTAGCCATGGATGAGTTAATGAGTTAGGTCTGGTTGACAAGAGAGGTAGGGTTTTGAAAAATATTTGCGTAGAAACAGAGTCGTGAGTAATAAAGATTATTTAAATTTGGAAGCAAATAAAGAATAAAAGAAGATAAATAATATCAAATTTTAAGCTTATATACTTCATAAATATCTTGTTTTACCGAAAATAGTGCAACGGTAATATATTAGTAAAATCTTTAGTTACTCTGACCAGATCTAACGGTCATAAAATTAACACTACCCGACCTAAAAAGTCAACCAGGCCGAATCATACACTTACCAGACCTAACCAAGAGAGTGAATTTACATACTTACTATAGCGAATGCAAAGCTTTGTAACACCTCATTCCACTCTTCTCTGCAAGAATTAGTTGAAAGAACAAGAAACAGGAGACAAAAACCAATTTTTGCAAGACACATGAGCTACCAGATTTAACACTTAAGGGTACCTGATTTAAAACATTCAAAAAAACTTGTACATTTGCCTCCCCTTAAATGTACATTACCTCCCCTTAAGTATAAATCCTTTTTTTTTTTTTTTTTTTTTTTTTATCACTAATAAATACTTAACCAAAATAAAAACGAAGGTCAACTTTCCAAAAACACAATTAATAACTCTTTCCCTGCAAGTATTAACTCATACACCAACCAAGCATTAAAAGACATTAAACCTTGATTTTCCCTATAAAACCACCCATAGTTTTATCACAAATACCATCACAAACCAGAAGAAAACCTTACAAGCATAATGGATCCATCCAACTTAAACACCATAGAGATTTCATCCGATTCCTGGGATCCAAATGACTCATCCTCTGATACATCCTCAGGAGGATGGGGTGGATACTTCCCACCAGGGTATTCATCCATCACAAGAAGCAAGACATTGAGAGAAGCAACTCTGAAACAATGGCTAGCTGCTTATGATCTGTCTGAAAAGGAACCAGACAATGAAACACCAAAAACTTCAAGACCAACTCCTCCTTCTGATGTAGATGATAAAAGTGCCAAAGAAGAAGACCCCTCCAAGAATGATGAAGAGACCTTTCCTTCGAAGACTGTGCCTTCCCTGAGTAGTGCTTCTGTGCCACGTCCTCCACCAAGCAGTGTGATTCTTGCACTTCCATGCCCAAAAGCATGGAATCAATTTGGTGGCAGAGGAGCCAAGAAGACCATTCCTGACTTCATGGGTAAAGGGAAGCAGAAGGTGTAGGTTGTGATGTTTAGCTGGTTTGTGTAAAATCTTTTGTCTTAAGAAGCTTTGTAATTTGCATCCTAGAATGCAATTTCTTGTTATTAAATAAAAAAAAACTCTTTGGTTCTGATGTTTTAATTTTCCACATATGAATAACTTGCAAATAGAAAGGAGCTAACAACTGCAAAACAAAGTTAAGCACAAAATACCAAATACACATACTATAGAAGACAAAATAAGTGCTGAAAATAAGAATAACCAAGAAGAATAGCAGGATAAGAAACAAACAAATATACAAACTATACAAAGTTAAGAAGGAAGATCAGTTTTTCTTAACAACCCAAGCCTGAGTGGGCTTGTGTCCATCCTGTGGAGCAACATACTTATAGGTTTTGTATGAACTTGCTCCAGTGAAACCATGTTTGGACTTATAGGTAAATTCATTTTTAAATGGATTCCAAGTCCAGCAATCAGAGAAATTATCAGTAGAACCCCCATTTGTTTGTCTTCTTACAGGTGAATGAGCTTTATAAAAATTATTTCTTTGAAACTTTTCATTCACCTGAGGTTTTTGAAAAGGTTGCTTGGGTCTTACAAAACCAGTGTTAACATTGGGTCTCACAGAGCTGACATAACCAGTATTCACTTTAGGCCTCATAAAATTAACATTTTGCCTATTCACATTAAAGTTTCTGTAGCCAGACCCAAAATTTGGTCTACCAGAACTAACAAAGGAGTTAGGTCTGGTAGTGTTATTTAGTTGAACAGGTCTGGGAACAAACTGGTTGGCATGGTTAACTCTATTAGCATTGTTCCAAACTGGTTTATTTGAACCATTAACCTTATTAACATTCATTCTCTTTTGCTCAGCCTCTCTTTTCATTCTCTTTTCATGGAAGTCACAATCTCTTATTAAATGACTCAAACTTCCACACACAAAACATCTTTTAGGAGCATAATTGTAACTACTCCTACTCTCTCTGTGAACACTATTGCTTCTAGGTGACTCATTCAATTTAACAGATTCCCTAGGAGTTTTTTATGTGGTTAACACAACTAGGTTTAACTGTCTCAGCCTTTTGTTCAGTCACTAAAGGTTTAGTAACAACAGGTTCACACTTCTTAACAACCTTAGGTTCAGGATTCTCTTTTTCCTCATTGTTTGACTCAGACTTAGAGTGATCAGAGGAACTATCAATAGATCCTTCAGAGTCATTGGATTGACAAGAAGAATATCTACTAGATTTGTCCTCTGAGGTAGTTGGTTCAGGCACTTGAGGACCTTTCTTACCATACACAAAGAGTGAATCATCTAACTCCTCTTTTTCAAGAGGAGTATAGTCATCACTCAAAGGTGGTGGTACTCCCTTAAAGTCACCAGTCTTAACAAACCTATTGTACAAAGGTTTATCAGCATAGTCCTCTTCTCTATTTTTAAATATATCCCTATTCTCATTTTCCTCATATCCTAAGCCACATTTTTTATTTGACTTAATTTGAGAATCCCAACACTTAAACAGGTTTTTATTTGAATTGTTCCATTGATCTACCCTTTTTCTCAGCTCATCCCTCTCCTTCTGAATTTTAAGCCCTAATTGTCTATACCTTTTAAGCTTCTCATCTTGTTCATATATTTTATTAGCTTGAAAGTATAGTTTTTCATTTAAAGCAGCATGTTGATTTTGAAGGGTGACCTTTTGTGCCTCTAAAGTTTTTACAGCATTTTTATGTGCTAATAAATTTACTTCTAGATCACCTATTTGTTCTTGCTGCTCATCACATAAAGCCTTAACATGATTATATGAGTCAGTACATAATTTAGAGCATAATGATACCTCATTACCAATGGCCATGAGAGCATGATCAGACTCCTCATTTACTCTTGGATGCTCACCCCAATTGACTCCTCCAGCTTCCATTGTCAGCAGACTCATCTGATTCTTTTCCATCTTCCCATCTTCAACTCTTTTCTCATCAGCAGACTTCTTCTCTGGACAATCTCTTGAAAAATGCCCATGCTTGTGACAGTTGTAGCATTCAACAGTCCTCTTTGTGTATCCCACTGGTGATTTGTTGTTGAAGTTGATAGTCCTACCATATTGCTTCTGAAATCGTTTGACCCTTAAAGCAACCATGGCAATGTGCCATTTTATATCCATCTCCTCAACTTCAGCATCATTAATTTGTTCAAGGTCTTCACTAATAAAGCTTTCATCTTCCGTTTGATTGGCAAAGAAAGAATGTATCACCTCATCAGTGAAACTTGAAGCAGACCTTTCACTTGAAGGAGTTTCATAGTTACCAGACCTAACACCAGATCTAACCTTGTAAGTACTGCTTTTGTTTTGAGATACAAAAGCAACATTTGATGAACTGGTTGAACCCTGAGTGTTGTTACTGATGTCCCTTTCAAACATCCTGAGATTATTGTAAAGGTCATCAGGTGTCATAGAGTCTACTTCCTCCTTAATCCTCATTGCCACAGATACATTGCCCCATTCTGATGGTAAAGATCTAAGGAATTTGTGATTTGCATCCTCATTCGAGACTGCTGCACCATGAACTTCCAATTGTGTTAACAGATGTTGAAATCTGTCATAGCCCTTCTCCAAACCTTCAGTCTTTGAAACACTAAATGTTTCAAATTGCTGTTTAAGAACAGCCTTTTGCATCTTTTTGGAGTTAGCATTACCTCCAAATCGTTTCTTGATAGCTTCCCACATCTCCTTAGCATCAAGAATGCCATGAAACCTTTGTAGATGCTCCTTAGGAATAGCCATAAGAAGCAAGGTTCTGGCCTTCTTTTCCTTCTCCACAGCCCTAATCTCCTCAGCAGATACTGGTGGCATTATTCTGAGTTGCCCATCATTCCCTTGTGAAATTCTCTTCTTAGAATTTCCCTTTTGAATCACCTTCCATACAT
Source organism: Artemisia tridentata subsp. tridentata (assembly GCA_021014915.2). Taxonomy (NCBI): domain Eukaryota; kingdom Viridiplantae; phylum Streptophyta; class Magnoliopsida; order Asterales; family Asteraceae; genus Artemisia; species Artemisia tridentata. Next base: position 200,057,270 of record CP139508.1, read on the forward strand.
CACTATCAATGTATTCCAGATAATGTTCCATCTCCATGGCCCATATATCATACTCTTCTCTCTTCAGTAGTGGAAGTTTTATGTTTGAGATTGTGGTTGTGGAAGGGATGGGTTGTTGTTGTGTTTGGGAGTTACTGGTTTCGGTTTTTCCTTCATCTTCATGGTTTGATTGCTCATCCTCACTGTTATGGATTGAGAAAGTTTCAGGCTTATCGAGTTCAGACATTGTGAAGGGTGATTTGAGTGAGAATTAGGTTTTAGGGATTTAGTGTTCTACGAATTCAGAGTCTCTCTCCTTGCTCTGATACCACTTGTTGGTCCACAAATTGTATATGGATCACTAAGTAGTTTTGAATACCTAGTAGATGGTTAGGATAAATCCGAACCAATCTAAGTGAGAAACCCTAAGTGATTGTTAATGTTAATGCGGAATCTTAACAAGAACAATTAAGAACACAAGCAGGGATATCACTAACTTCGTATATTGATATTCACTATTATCAATTCGTACAACTCACACACGCTCACTAACAAACTTTAGGGATCCTTTTATAACACAAGGAAACCCTAGATGACACAGAAGATATACACAAATCTTCTATAAAGATACATACACGCATTGTATCTTTTCCTAATATAACTCTAACAAACTTTCCTATCTTCACGACCAGACCAGACTTTATAAGTCAACCAGACTTAACATGTACTACCAGACTTATCTTTACATAACCAGACCTAAATCACAAACAGACCTAACTCAGTAAACGACCAGACCTAAGTAGTAAACTACCAGACCTAAGTAGTCTGTTCTTGATATGCATCATAATTCCCAACAATCCTCCCCTAACTTGATCTTCATGCTTCATGAACTTCAAGTTCTTCTGATTTAGCCTTCTGAGGATTGAATCTTGAACACTTTGAAATGTATTTAGGTCTTGTTCCTTTCTAGCAGCTTGAATCTTGATAAGCTCTTCTGATATGGACTTGGCAGCAACAATGACTATATGTACATCAATTCATATTAAGTTTCATAGCTATTCTCATCACTTCCAGGTGTGTTAACACCTGTGAGAGGTGAATCATTGAAATTTAATGGATTTGATGTCTCTTTACCAATAGCCATTACTACTGGAGTAGCCAAATGTTTTGGTGTGTAAGACCATGGTACACTGATAACCATATGATTTTAAGCAAATCATCAGCTTATCAACGGATTTGTTAAGTCTTTACCAAAAGCCGTTTGCTTCTGGACTAGTCAATTCTTTGATGGAAAAGCACCTCATCATGGTGAATTGATTACCATTTATGGTTTTCCACAGCCTTTACCACAAGCCATAACCTTGTGGGCTAGCCAACTCTTCACTTATCTTAGATATGGTGAGTTGAGTACCATACAATTTTTGGCAAATTGTCAGCCATAAACGGATTTGAGCAATCTTTACCTGTTAGCCGTTTGCTCAGGATTAGCCAGTCCTTGTGTTGATGAGACAAGGTGGACTGATAACCTTTTGATGTGTTAGTGCAAAGCACCTTCACCAAGTGAGAAGTTCCAATAATCTCACTCAACAACTTTGTGAAAATTCTTTCAAACACCCTTAGGCTACATCCTTCAAAGACTGCTTCTTAATCAAATCCAATAACATCTCATATCCTTCATCCTTTTTACTAGCATATAACTTTTTGTTCATCATTTCCTTGCAGACACTTGATGATAAAGGATATTCCACCTCTGCAAGCATATAAATATCAGCATTCTTTAATGACACACAATGTACCTTGCAGGTATGAAAGTATCTCCAGCTGACAATGTTCTGTTCTTCAGGAAGTTTCCACACTATATCAGACTCAGTTGGAGGCTCAAACATCACCTTCAAATTTCCCCAGAAGACTCTTTCAAACTCATCTTCAGGAGGATGATCTCCATATTTAATATTCACCAACTGATAAAGTTCTTGAAGATCCTCCCTATTCACATCAATCAAAATGCCAGCAAAATTCATATAAACAATGTCAGAATTATCTTCCCTTATTATTTGATATGCAGCCCTTCCACCAGTCATGATAAGTTGATACTTGACAACCTTAGCAGGTTCCTTAGTGCTTTCAATAGTCCCCATTGTGGCTCCTTCAGATGAAGGTTCTTCATCTAATTCCTTTTCAACAACTACTTTCTTGGATTTACTCTTCCTTTCCAAACCTTTTCTTCTTTGAAACACAATAGGCTTAATCCATTCATCTTGCACTTCTTCTGTTGACTTACCAGCTTCAGGTTGTGGATCAATCACTTTATCAGGTTCAATGACTAGTTCAGTCTCTTTAGCCTTTCTACCTTGAAAGCAAAATTTCTGCACATCATCATAATCAGTAGCTTTGTAACCTTGATCTCTCTCAAATGCCTTGAGATATGCTACTTGAATTTCTTCATATGACTTCTTTTTCATCTGATCCAAAGAAAGATGCATTTGATTCTTAAGATACATCTTCATATCATACTTCTTTTCTGCCATAGACATCTTCTTAGGAATCTTAGATTTCTGATGAAGCTTGAACTTTTCCAAGAATCCACCCAATGTATCATCATTACTCCTTGCATTAATGAAGTCAGCTAACTGTTTGGCTCGTTCATCAGCAGTTAAACCTTCAATAGTTAGCAGCTCTTCATACTTTGCTCTCACTTCATCATCAACATTGAGTAGTTTTGTAAAATCATCAGATTCTTCAGCCAACTGTCTTGCATAGACTGCATCTAACATCTTTTGTCTTTCTTCATCAGCAATATCTTGAGCCTTAATCCTCTCAATTTCAGCCTCAGATGCAAGTTCTTCTCTTGTTTTTCTCTTAGACTTCTTTGGCAATGAAGTTTCTTCCATGACCTGCTTTCCCTTTCTTAGTGCAGATTGTTGTTCTTCATTACCAGAACTGAGTTCATTACCAGACTTTCCACCAGACTTCTTTTCACCAGACTTTTCACCAGACTTTTCATCAGATATAGTCCCAAACTTTTCAACTTCTTCCTCAACAGACAAAATTAACCTTCTTCTTTTCCTATCCTGTTTGATTTTGCCCATTGATTGAGCCAAAGTCTCTGCAACTTCCAATGTCTCTGGACTAATTGTGGTGAAATTATCTTGAACAAGTGGTTCTTGAACTGGTGTTTGAAGAATATTTTCTTGTTCTTCCTCCAAATTCCTCCCCTGTTTGGAAGAATTTTCAGCTTCATCTTCCTCAAAAGAGACACCCTTTTTCTTTATTGCTACTCCCATTTTCTTTACTTTCTTCACCAAAGTCACATAAGCTTTTCTGAGTGCCTCATTAGTCTTTTCCAATATGTCAATCTTCTTTTGTAGTTGAGGAACAATGACAAGGAGATCTTCCACAGTTATGGGATTATGTGCCTCCTCCATTTCAGGACTTGGAACATGTGGTTGTGGAGATGAAGATTGTTGGACGGGTGTAGATGATCTTTCAACTGATGGTGAGGGACCTGGTTGAGGTGATGGAATTGGAGAAGACCTAGGTGTAGCAGACCTAGATGAGGCTTGGTCTTGAGCTTCATCAGGGTTCACTTGTGCAGCTCCAGAAGTACCTGCATTGTTAGTACCAAGCATAACAGCAAGCAAAGGTTTGTCTGTCCCTTGAAAACTCCTTTTTAGATTTGCAAAGAGTTTAGAAGTAAAGGCCACACTGATGTAAGGCACTTTATCCCTAGTTTCAAAATTCAAGATCATTTGCAAAAATCTTGGATACATTAAAAATTTTGGGTTCTTAGCATTTTTCACCATTCCTTCAAAAATTAATTTTGAAAAGTTAAATTTCCTTCCAGATGATAAACAGACCAATGCAGAAGCAATTCTGCTCCCAAATTGATCCCATCCACCACTTTTGGGACTTAAGCTCTGAAGTAAATGATGTACTAAGAACCTCCACTGAGGTGAAAAATGACTTTTCCAAAAGGTAAAGCTTCCATCTGTGGGGTACCCAATGCTATTCAAACCCTCAAAAATATCCTCATTAGACAAATCAAATTCTCCTAAAGCATCATCCAATTTGAGACTGTCCCTAATGGATGCTTCAGAAATGGTAAAACCATTTTTGTCTATGACAACTCTTAAGCATGGTGTCCCATCATCAAGAGTCTCAGAGGTAACCGACCTCCAGAACTGCTTGACAAGGGACTGATAAATAGTAGGATTATGAGTTAAAGAATAACAAATATAAGAACCTTTTAGAAAATCCACAATCTGCTCAAAACCTGCACTTTGATCAGGCTTCTTCAAGAACCCGACTTGATTATGTTTGTCCACAAACTTGAGATTAGCCATGGATGAGTTAATGAGTTAGGTCTGGTTGACAAGAGAGGTAGGGTTTTGAAAAATATTTGCGTAGAAACAGAGTCGTGAGTAATAAAGATTATTTAAATTTGGAAGCAAATAAAGAATAAAAGAAGATAAATAATATCAAATTTTAAGCTTATATACTTCATAAATATCTTGTTTTACCGAAAATAGTGCAACGGTAATATATTAGTAAAATCTTTAGTTACTCTGACCAGATCTAACGGTCATAAAATTAACACTACCCGACCTAAAAAGTCAACCAGGCCGAATCATACACTTACCAGACCTAACCAAGAGAGTGAATTTACATACTTACTATAGCGAATGCAAAGCTTTGTAACACCTCATTCCACTCTTCTCTGCAAGAATTAGTTGAAAGAACAAGAAACAGGAGACAAAAACCAATTTTTGCAAGACACATGAGCTACCAGATTTAACACTTAAGGGTACCTGATTTAAAACATTCAAAAAAACTTGTACATTTGCCTCCCCTTAAATGTACATTACCTCCCCTTAAGTATAAATCCTTTTTTTTTTTTTTTTTTTTTTTTTATCACTAATAAATACTTAACCAAAATAAAAACGAAGGTCAACTTTCCAAAAACACAATTAATAACTCTTTCCCTGCAAGTATTAACTCATACACCAACCAAGCATTAAAAGACATTAAACCTTGATTTTCCCTATAAAACCACCCATAGTTTTATCACAAATACCATCACAAACCAGAAGAAAACCTTACAAGCATAATGGATCCATCCAACTTAAACACCATAGAGATTTCATCCGATTCCTGGGATCCAAATGACTCATCCTCTGATACATCCTCAGGAGGATGGGGTGGATACTTCCCACCAGGGTATTCATCCATCACAAGAAGCAAGACATTGAGAGAAGCAACTCTGAAACAATGGCTAGCTGCTTATGATCTGTCTGAAAAGGAACCAGACAATGAAACACCAAAAACTTCAAGACCAACTCCTCCTTCTGATGTAGATGATAAAAGTGCCAAAGAAGAAGACCCCTCCAAGAATGATGAAGAGACCTTTCCTTCGAAGACTGTGCCTTCCCTGAGTAGTGCTTCTGTGCCACGTCCTCCACCAAGCAGTGTGATTCTTGCACTTCCATGCCCAAAAGCATGGAATCAATTTGGTGGCAGAGGAGCCAAGAAGACCATTCCTGACTTCATGGGTAAAGGGAAGCAGAAGGTGTAGGTTGTGATGTTTAGCTGGTTTGTGTAAAATCTTTTGTCTTAAGAAGCTTTGTAATTTGCATCCTAGAATGCAATTTCTTGTTATTAAATAAAAAAAAACTCTTTGGTTCTGATGTTTTAATTTTCCACATATGAATAACTTGCAAATAGAAAGGAGCTAACAACTGCAAAACAAAGTTAAGCACAAAATACCAAATACACATACTATAGAAGACAAAATAAGTGCTGAAAATAAGAATAACCAAGAAGAATAGCAGGATAAGAAACAAACAAATATACAAACTATACAAAGTTAAGAAGGAAGATCAGTTTTTCTTAACAACCCAAGCCTGAGTGGGCTTGTGTCCATCCTGTGGAGCAACATACTTATAGGTTTTGTATGAACTTGCTCCAGTGAAACCATGTTTGGACTTATAGGTAAATTCATTTTTAAATGGATTCCAAGTCCAGCAATCAGAGAAATTATCAGTAGAACCCCCATTTGTTTGTCTTCTTACAGGTGAATGAGCTTTATAAAAATTATTTCTTTGAAACTTTTCATTCACCTGAGGTTTTTGAAAAGGTTGCTTGGGTCTTACAAAACCAGTGTTAACATTGGGTCTCACAGAGCTGACATAACCAGTATTCACTTTAGGCCTCATAAAATTAACATTTTGCCTATTCACATTAAAGTTTCTGTAGCCAGACCCAAAATTTGGTCTACCAGAACTAACAAAGGAGTTAGGTCTGGTAGTGTTATTTAGTTGAACAGGTCTGGGAACAAACTGGTTGGCATGGTTAACTCTATTAGCATTGTTCCAAACTGGTTTATTTGAACCATTAACCTTATTAACATTCATTCTCTTTTGCTCAGCCTCTCTTTTCATTCTCTTTTCATGGAAGTCACAATCTCTTATTAAATGACTCAAACTTCCACACACAAAACATCTTTTAGGAGCATAATTGTAACTACTCCTACTCTCTCTGTGAACACTATTGCTTCTAGGTGACTCATTCAATTTAACAGATTCCCTAGGAGTTTTTATGTGGTTAACACAACTAGGTTTAACTGTCTCAGCCTTTTGTTCAGTCACTAAAGGTTTAGTAACAACAGGTTCACACTTCTTAACAACCTTAGGTTCAGGATTCTCTTTTTCCTCATTGTTTGACTCAGACTTAGAGTGATCAGAGGAACTATCAATAGATCCTTCAGAGTCATTGGATTGACAAGAAGAATATCTACTAGATTTGTCCTCTGAGGTAGTTGGTTCAGGCACTTGAGGACCTTTCTTACCATACACAAAGAGTGAATCATCTAACTCCTCTTTTTCAAGAGGAGTATAGTCATCACTCAAAGGTGGTGGTACTCCCTTAAAGTCACCAGTCTTAACAAACCTATTGTACAAAGGTTTATCAGCATAGTCCTCTTCTCTATTTTTAAATATATCCCTATTCTCATTTTCCTCATATCCTAAGCCACATTTTTTATTTGACTTAATTTGAGAATCCCAACACTTAAACAGGTTTTTATTTGAATTGTTCCATTGATCTACCCTTTTTCTCAGCTCATCCCTCTCCTTCTGAATTTTAAGCCCTAATTGTCTATACCTTTTAAGCTTCTCATCTTGTTCATATATTTTATTAGCTTGAAAGTATAGTTTTTCATTTAAAGCAGCATGTTGATTTTGAAGGGTGACCTTTTGTGCCTCTAAAGTTTTTACAGCATTTTTATGTGCTAATAAATTTACTTCTAGATCACCTATTTGTTCTTGCTGCTCATCACATAAAGCCTTAACATGATTATATGAGTCAGTACATAATTTAGAGCATAATGATACCTCATTACCAATGGCCATGAGAGCATGATCAGACTCCTCATTTACTCTTGGATGCTCACCCCAATTGACTCCTCCAGCTTCCATTGTCAGCAGACTCATCTGATTCTTTTCCATCTTCCCATCTTCAACTCTTTTCTCATCAGCAGACTTCTTCTCTGGACAATCTCTTGAAAAATGCCCATGCTTGTGACAGTTGTAGCATTCAACAGTCCTCTTTGTGTATCCCACTGGTGATTTGTTGTTGAAGTTGATAGTCCTACCATATTGCTTCTGAAATCGTTTGACCCTTAAAGCAACCATGGCAATGTGCCATTTTATATCCATCTCCTCAACTTCAGCATCATTAATTTGTTCAAGGTCTTCACTAATAAAGCTTTCATCTTCCGTTTGATTGGCAAAGAAAGAATGTATCACCTCATCAGTGAAACTTGAAGCAGACCTTTCACTTGAAGGAGTTTCATAGTTACCAGACCTAACACCAGATCTAACCTTGTAAGTACTGCTTTTGTTTTGAGATACAAAAGCAACATTTGATGAACTGGTTGAACCCTGAGTGTTGTTACTGATGTCCCTTTCAAACATCCTGAGATTATTGTAAAGGTCATCAGGTGTCATAGAGTCTACTTCCTCCTTAATCCTCATTGCCACAGATACATTGCCCCATTCTGATGGTAAAGATCTAAGGAATTTGTGATTTGCATCCTCATTCGAGACTGCTGCACCATGAACTTCCAATTGTGTTAACAGATGTTGAAATCTGTCATAGCCCTTCTCCAAACCTTCAGTCTTTGAAACACTAAATGTTTCAAATTGCTGTTTAAGAACAGCCTTTTGCATCTTTTTGGAGTTAGCATTACCTCCAAATCGTTTCTTGATAGCTTCCCACATCTCCTTAGCATCAAGAATGCCATGAAACCTTTGTAGATGCTCCTTAGGAATAGCCATAAGAAGCAAGGTTCTGGCCTTCTTTTCCTTCTCCACAGCCCTAATCTCCTCAGCAGATACTGGTGGCATTATTCTGAGTTGCCCATCATTCCCTTGTGAAATTCTCTTCTTAGAATTTCCCTTTTGAATCACCTTCCATACATCACTATCAATGTATTCCAGATAATGTTCCATCTCCATGGCCCATATATCATACTCTTCTCTCTTCAGTAGTGGAAGTTTTATGTTTGAGATTGTGGTTGTGGAAGGGATGGGTTGTTGTTGTGTTTGGGAGTTACTGGTTTCGGTTTTTCCTTCATCTTCATGGTTTGATTGCTCATCCTCACTGTTATGGATTGAGAAAGTTTCAGGCTTATCGAGTTCAGACATTGTGAAGGGTGATTTGAGTGAGAATTAGGTTTTAGGGATTTAGTGTTCTACGAATTCAGAGTCTCTCTCCTTGCTCTGATACCACTTGTTGGTCCACAAATTGTATATGGATCACTAAGTAGTTTTGAATACCTAGTAGATGGTTAGGATAAATCCGAACCAATCTAAGTGAGAAACCCTAAGTGATTGTTAATGTTAATGCGGAATCTTAACAAGAACAATTAAGAACACAAGCAGGGATATCACTAACTTCGTATATTGATATTCACTATTATCAATTCGTACAACTCACACACGCTCACTAACAAACTTTAGGGATCCTTTTATAACACAAGGAAACCCTAGATGACACAGAAGATATACACAAATCTTCTATAAAGATACATACACGCATTGTATCTTTTCCTAATATAACTCTAACAAACTTTCCTATCTTCACGACCAGACCAGACTTTATAAGTCAACCAGACTTAACATGTACTACCAGACTTATCTTTACATAACCAGACCTAAATCACAAACAGACCTAACTCAGTAAACGACCAGACCTAAGTAGTAAACTACCAGACCTAAGTAGTCTGTTCTTGATATGCATCATAATTCCCAACAATGAGTTCTACCATCACACCATGGTGGGAACTGGACATGCGGCTTATACGGATCGATTCCATGAGCTCGCTAGATTAGTACCTCATATGGTCACACCTGAATCTAAGAGAATTGAAAGGTACATCTATGGGTTGGCCCCTGAAATTCGTGGAATGGTGAAAGCAACTGAGCCTGCTACTATCCAGAGCACGATACTAAAATCTGCAGCCCTGATGGATGAGATGATCAGGAATGGGACATTGTCTAAGAGTGGTGAAAAGAGGAAAGCTGTGAGTGAGCCGAGTAAGCAAGATGGAGAAAATGGTAACAATAAGAAAGCTAAGTGGGGAAAGGATTTGTGGCAACTAGTACCGTCAAGAAGGAGTATCAGGGTCCTTACCCTATGTGTGCCAAATGCAACTACCATCATCCAGAGACTAGGACATGCCAAGTGGTATGCTTCAACTGCAAGCAACCTGGACATATGGCGAAAGATTGTAGGGCAACAGCTAACCTAGTGACACCAGTGAATGTCGTTAACCTGAAGACTTGTTATGAGTGTGGAAGCCAGAATCGCCTTCGTAGTATGTGCCCTAGGTTGGGTAGGACACAGGCGCCAGTGCATAGCAACCCGAATCAGGCTGCAACAATTGGTGGAAACAATGCAAACAGTGGAAACAATGTGAACCGTGGAAACAATGTGAATGCTAGAAACAATGGTAACAGAGCTCGAGGCCGGGTATTTGTGATGAACGCTGAAGAAGGACGCCAGGACCCAAACATCGTGACGGGTACGTTCTCTTTAAACGACCACTATGCTACCATACTATTTGATTCTGGTGCCGATTATAGCTTTGTCTCCACTAAATTCACACATCTGTTGAATATGGAACCTAGTAGACTAGGCTTTAGTTACAAAATTGAAATAGCGAGTGGTCAAAAGGTAGAAACAAATGAGATCATTCACGGGTGTACATTAGAATTAGAAGGTCATACCTTTAGCATCGACTTAATACCATTTGGGCACGGAAGTTTCAACGTGATTGTGGGAATGGACTGGTTGTCTAAGAATAAGGCTGAAATAGTGTGTCATGAGAAGATGGTCCGAATACCATTACCTAACGGTGAGTTACTCAAAGTCTATAGAGAGAGACTTGAAGAAAACGTGAAACATCTCATGAGCATGAAGGTAGACGAACAGAAACTAGAAGATATCCCAGTCTTTCGAGACTTCCCAGAAGTGTTTCCTGACGATCTATCCGGATTACCCCCTACATGAGAGATTGAATTTCGGATAGACCTAATGCCTGGAGCAATGCCGGTTGCAAAGTCTCCCTACCGATTGGCACCTACTGAAATGGAGGAGTTGTCTGATCAACTAAAGGAACTCCAAGACAAATGTTTCATCCGACCTAGTTCTTCGCCATGGGGAGCACTAGTATTGTTCGTCAAGAAGAAGGATGGTTCATTCAGGATGTGCATCGACTATCGGGAACTGAACAAACTAACCATTAAGAACCGCTACCCTCTCCCGAGAATTAATGACTTATTCGACCAACTACAAGGTTCACGGTACTTCTCCAAGATAGATCTCCGTTCCGGCTACCATCAGTTACGAGTACACGAAGATGACATTCCAAAAACAGCGTTCAGAACTCGATACGGTCATTTCGAGTTCATGATTATGCCGTTTGGACTAACAAATGTGCCTGCGGTCTTCATGGACCTGATGAATCGAGTTTGCAGGCCATACCTAGATAAATTTGTCATCGTATTTATTGATGACATCTTGATCTATTCCAAGACCAAAGAGGAACATGAAATGCACCTGAAGATAATTCTAGAGCTACTCAAGAAGGAGAAACTATACGCCAAACTCTCGAAGTGCGAATTCTGGTTACAAGAAGTCCAATTCCTCGGACACGTGGTTAACAAAGATGGTATTCATGTGGATCCTAGCAAAATTGAGGCAGTGAAAAATTGAGAAGCTCCTAAGTCCCCGACAGAAGTCCGATCATTTTTAGGCCTGGCAGGTTACTACCGACATTTCATCGCGAACTTCTCCAAGATTGCCAAGCCACTTACCTCGCTGACTCAAAAGAACAAGAAATACGATTGGGGCGAAGCACAGGAGAGTGCCTTCCAGACGTTGAAAGATAACCTATGTAATGCACCAATACTAGCCCTCCCCGATGGACCCGAAGATTTCGTAGTGTACTGTGACGCGTCATGTCAAGGCCTTGGGTGCGTATTAATGCAAAGAGGTAAGGTAATTGCTTATGCCTCTCGACAACTGAAGGTTCATGAGAAGAACTATACCACCCATGATCTGGAGTTAGGTGTTGTAGTATTCGCTCTTAAGATATAGAGGCATTACTTGTATGGGACGAAAAGTATTATCTATACCGATCACAAGAGCCTTCAACACATTTTCGATCAAAAAGAGTTGAACATGCGCCAGAGGAGGTGGATCGAGCTCTTTAACGATTATGACTGCGAGATTCGCTACCACCCAGGTAAGGCGAACGTGGTAGCCGATGCTTTGAGCAGAAAGGAAAGACTCAGGCCTAGGAAAGTAAAAGCCATAAGTATAACCATACAGTCGGGTATCAAGGATAAGATACTAGAAGCTCAGCGAGAAGCATCTATGAATATGGATGCACCCACAGAGAAGATGCGAGGCTTAGATAAGCAACTAGAGAAAAAGGACGACGGTGGACTGTACTTTGTAGACCGAATTTGGGTACCGTTAACTGGTGATGTGAGAACCCTAGTCATGAACGAAGCACATACAACGAGGTACTCAGTTCATCCAGGAGCAGATAAGATGTACTACGACCTTAAAGACTTGTACTGGTGGCCGGGGATGAAGAAGGACATAGATATCTATGTTAGCAAGTGTCTGACTTGCTCTAAAGTGAAGGCAGAACATCAAAGACCATCTGGTTTGTTACAACAACCGGAGATTCCCGAATGGAAGTGGGAAAGGATAACCATGGATTTCATTACAAAGTTGCCTAGAACTAGTAGCGGAAACGATACGATTTGGGTCATCGTAGATAGGTTGACTAAGTCTACACATTTCTTACCTATCCCGGAAGATTATTCGATGGATAAATTAGCTAGACTTTACACTAAGGAGATAGTGGCGAGACATGGTGTGCCTATATCGATTATATCTGATCGCGACAGCCGCTTCACGTCAAACTTTTGGCAATTATTGCAAAGTTCCCTGGGAACACACTTAGATATGAGTACGGCGTATCACCCACAGACCGATGGTCAAAGCAAGCGTACCATACAGACCTTAGAGGACATGCTCAGGGCGTGTGCCATAGACTTCAGTGGCAATTGGGATACCCATCTTTTATTAGCCGAGTTCTCCTATAACAACAGTTATCATACCAGCATAGATATGGCACCATTCAAGGCACTTTATGGAAGAAAGTGTCGTTCACCTATTGGTTGGGCGGAAGCTGGAGAGAGTCAAATGATAGGGCCTGAGATAGTGCTAGAAACCACTGAGAAGATCATTCAAATTAAGGATAGGCTCAAGGCTACTCGAGACCGTTAGAAGAGCTATGCCGACAACCGACAGAGACCCTTAGAATTCAGCGTTGGTGATCATGTTTTACTCAAGGTATCACCTTGGAAAGGTGTTGTACGATTTGGAAAGAAGGGCAAGTTAGCACCTAGATACGTAGGACCTTTTGAGATCGCTGAGAGAATCGGTCCAGTAGCTTACCGACTAAAACTACCACAAGAGCTGAGTGGCGTTCATGATACGTTCCACGTGTCGAACCTTAAGAAATGTCTTGCTGATCAGACCTTACACATGCCCTTGGAGGAGATACGGATAGATCCTAAGTTACACTTCGTAGATAAACCAGTTGAAATTTTAGAACGTGAGATCAAGAAGTTGAAGTGCAGTAATATACCAATAGTTAAAGTCCGTTGGGATTCAAAGCGTGGACCCGAGTTTACATGGGAGCGTGAGGACGAGATGAAGCGAAAGTATCCTCACCTATTTTCAAACGTATCGGGTAACTCGAACTGAAACCCGGGACGGGTTTCTTCTGAGGCTGGGAGACTGTGATAACTGGTAATTTCAGGAACCTTTTAAGTTACCGCATTTCGTTTTAAATAAATAATTTATCACTAGGACTTAGGCTATATTTAGTCCACAACGCTCCAGTACCTTGCTCCTGCTCCAGTTCACAATTTTAAACTCTAAAACAATTTCTTTTCTTAAATTACTACGGTTGTCAATTCGACAAACCATATTCGTTATTTAAAATTTAACACCCGATACACCCAATTCCTTCAACGATTATTTATAATGTATGTTTATACTTCCAAAAAGATTATGAAAGTTCCAAAAATATTTCCTGACGCCTAAAGTAATTACTTTATAACTTACGTTTAATTACGTATAACTTTCGTTAATCACCGAAACAACAACCAATACATATTTTTAACACCCAATACCTACAATATATACACTTTTGTATCAAAACTACACAAATACTTCCATTTTTGTAGCCTTGCCGCCCCCCTTTTTGCCTTGTAAATAATTATCTAGACAACACAAGTACTTGGCATTAATTAGCCACCCTAAATCCCTAAAATATGGAACAACACAAGTACTTGGCATTAATTAGCCACCCTAAATAGACTAAACTAGTTCTCATTTCACATCTATTAGCCAAAAAATAATAATAATAATAATCCTACCCATTATATACCACCATTCGACCCACTTTGGAGCCAAGGAGAGGAGAAAATTTGTTGTGGCTAAGATCAAGTGCACTTAGAGTATTCTAACAAGGATTCATAGCATTGATCTTGAGGTTGATCAAGTGTTTTATAACCCACATTTCATTAATTACTTTTGTAAGTAATCCTACAAAAAATTTCATGATTTCCTTATGTCATCTTGCTAGTTAAGTGTATACTTAATTATCACTTGGTACATGTTGATAAAGTTTTCACATTTACAATGATCCTTCAACAAAGATTATGTTTTTAACAAGTTTTGGTTGCAAGACAACTAGTTAGTAAAACTTATCATGAGAAGGTGGTAATAAACCTTATAAACAAGTATATTAGTAAACTAGTATCTTTAAGCATTCTTGATGATTATTACATGGACCTTAAAATATTGTTAAGTTTATGGTTAGATCATTATCATTATGTTGAGAAGTTGATGGAGAAACTAGAACTAGAAATGAAGTTGTGGTTAAGTGGATATGCTAGCTAGAAGAGTAGAAATATAGTTTTGACACTTTTAATAAACAATCTGTCCCGTTTTGTAAAAACTGGTAAAATCAGTGGGTTGTGAGTAATTTTTGGCTAGAAATATAGAATATAGACTTAATAACGAAAACGTAGCCGCTTGAATGAGTTAAAATGAGCTTGTAACGAAAAAGATACGCTAATTTCAAGATTTACGACGAAAACTACACTTTTAGAAAAAGTATGAGTCTGTCCAGAAATTTGAGTAATAAAAAGTGATGCTAAATGGTATCTAGAATAGCCAAGACCTTGAAAAGCCGATAGTATACTTAAATACCTTCGCGGGGATAGGTCAAACTTAAGAAACGAAGCTACAACGCAAAAGTTATGGCTTAATAAAGATTTGTGGCAACATATAGTTTTGACGGCTTCTATTTTGCTTATAGAAAGCTGTTAGGATTTGTAGAAATGAATTTTTGGACCTTTTAGTGTACCTTTTGGCTAAAATGAGGTAAACGGAAATGGTAGAACATTACGTATATAAATTTGGCGCGTTAGAGATTTTTTGAGATAGCCATTAACATAACGACTAAAATTTGGTCGCAAGATAAACAAGTTACATTTTCTAAAGTGGTAATTTTCTAAATAAAGGATCAAGTTGACACAACAATATTTTGACGACAAATAATACAACAACATGTACAAGTGATAACGTAGAGTATGAACTTGCGTGCATGGCCTTGTTTTCGAACATAAGACATATGTATTATTTAGGTCGCGATTAGAGTTATCAGACTAAATTTGCCGTTTACAATTTATCAAGCGGGATTTGCTTTTGCTGAGGTGAATTCTCGTAGCCCCATTTTTAACGTGTTTTACCTTGGGAGAAAATGGTACTCAATGCTTTACAAATGTTTTCATGCTGTGAATTACTGTTTTACATGATTTTGGACATATAAGTGTGATGATGCAATTATATGCTGTGACATGTTTGCTTTGTGATTACATGACTGCGCCACTGTTAACTCTCTGCTGAGAGCCTACAGGTTATAGGTTCAGTAGGTGAAACTGTTAACTCTCTGTTGAGAGCCCACTTGTTGACAGATCTATCGGGGTAGCTCCTCACATGATTTGGTTATGTGATTGAGGAACACTATAGGTTCAGTTGGCGTAACACTATTACTACTTGATAATGTGCTTGTAATTGGTATTCATTTCACTATGTCCTACTTATTGTTCACAGCCACGTGGTTTAAGCCCTAAACCTATGAGCTTACCAACTTTATGTTGACGTTTCGAGTATCCATTTTCAGGTGTTAAGAACAAAGGTACCATAGAAGGTTGAGCATTGGCCCGACTTAGCAAGACTTAGTCAAGACCCTCCCGGGTTATATCCCGTGGAGTTGCATTTTGACATTGAATAATGATGTTGTGTAACTTTGAGACTCACGTTGTTCTGTATTTTGTATTTATCCCTGTTGTGGGAGTTTGTGACTATTATCGGTTCAAGGTATTACATTTAGTATTTCTCTATTGTGATACTTTGTATTCTTTACTAAGAAGTCATACCCCGTGAATGCCTTTCCGCTGCGCCATTTTTGGGGTGTGACGCACAGCGTCATGAAAAATAAACATTAGTAGAGTAGACCATAAGTATTAAGCAATAGAGTTGGACCATAAGCAAGGTATGTGACCATTACAACGAATATAATGGCACATCAAGGTAAGAGTCTATTACGCTAGCACTAAGTTCATGCAACCGAAGCTCGACAGTTCAGTGCGCTACAATGTAGCACATATATAATAATAATAATAATAAGGGGCCCATAGCGAGTGTTTAACCCAATACACTCGTAGTCCGACTTGGTATACGCCCACATTGACCCGTCTGGCCAACCGAACGGGGGAGTCACCCCCAATAGATCTATTTATATCAATCACGCTTCCCAGCAGGAATTAACGGTTCATGAATGTGGGCATAACAGTGGGTTCAGGGGCTTAGGCTAACTACGCAATAGTTTTAAGAAAGTAAAGTATTGTTTGTGCTCCAGAAAATGTTTTGCATGTTTCTCACCCCAAAATTGGTAAAACAAGTATAAGTAAAGTGGGGCTGTAACTCACATATATGTTTTCAATCACTTGTGTCCATGAGTAAAAATCAAGTATGTAATGAGTACATAATATTGCATTCAAGAAATCAAACAAGTATTAAAGCAAAGCAGAGAATGCTTCCGAGTAATTAAATCATGTATGAGTATAATTTAATTAAGGAGTTCGAGTAAAATGAATGAGTAAAGTGTGCATGTATTCTCCCCCAAAAAGTATTTCAAAACAAGAAAAAGTAGGGGCCATGAACTCACCTTAGCCACAGCAATGCAAATATCATGACTGACACAACTGACATCTAGAAGCAAAACACAACGGTATCCAGGAGATATAGACACAACGGTACGGGATCGGCACAACCTAATAAGTATATGGTTATCTTAGAATACGTCTCATAAAGTAAAAGAATTTTCAAAAAAAAAATAAACGTCTTAGTTTTCGTGGATTACTCGTATCAAAGTTTGTAAAAAATTTAGTATCAACATTTCGTGTGGTGGTAAGAAAACATAGTCTCAAAATGTAACTCACGCCAAAGTATAATATATATCTCAATATATTATAAAGGAAGTAATAAAAGAACAGTCAAGAAATACTGACTAGGACTCAAGTATACACACGTCAAAGAGGAATAGATAACGACATAGTCGAGGAAAGTACCGACAAGGACTTGAGTCGAGGAAAAATGACAAGAAGAAATCAAGAAATGATCGACAAGGAAAACGTCAATAAAAGTAGGTCGATTAGTAAGTTTCGGTATTTACCCAATAATCCCCAATAGTTTGGAAAACGTCAATTAAGTTGGGAAATGTAATTTAAGTTTTATAAGAAAACTCAAATTATTAGATCAGTTAGCAAAACGTTTACAAATTAATAAACTATAAGTTTCGATTATTGTCGGGTTTTATAAGGATGAAAGGTTTTTGAAATAAAAAGTATAAGTTTAGGAAGTTTTATAAATTTCGGCATGACGCGTCCATTTATACAACTTTCCCAAGTCATTTTGACTTAAATAAAACTCAATTTCTCAACATAATGTTCCCAACAAGTTTATAATTAACAACTCGTTATTAGTTTAATAATTATTAAATTTGTATTTTAATGACTGGTCCAAATGATTCGATGCAAGTCCAATGATTTGTCTAAATGATTCGATGCAAGACCAATGATTTGTCCAAATGATTCGAGTTACAATATGTTATATTTAGTCCGTTAAGTATATGTTTAGTCCATATCCAAGTATCAATCCCAAGTTATTTAATCCATTAAGTATCATTTGAGTCAAAACCAAGTATCATGTATCAAGTCCCCAAGTAACCGAAACGCACCAATGATCCAGGTAAAACAAAGCAATTACGTTATTCAAGTATCCAATAACCCGAACATATAATTCGAATTATATAACATATAAATCTAAATGTAAAGTAAAAAAAATTAGAACTAACACAGACCAAATTGTATAAACCAACGCACCCTTTTTGGGCCTTCAGGCCCATGAGCTAAACAAACGTACCCCTTAGTTGGGCTTTAACCCAACGCACCCTATGATTAACCTAGGTGGGCTATTGGCCCAACGACCAAAATACAAACGCACCCTCTGATTAACTGAACCGAAGCAGCAAATTTTTTTAAATAAAACAACAAACACAACTTCAAACCAAATACAACTTAAGCACTCCTTTATGTTATGATGTTAAACTGCAACAAACAAGGCAATAAACACACCCTTCGTGGGTGATGCTGAGCCGATACAAGCAAGACAAACACAACCACTCTCGTGGTTTTGTGTTAACCGAAAGCAAACAAGCACACACACTTATAAAACATATAAGCCGAAAGGAAGTAGTTTAAAACAAACGACACCCTAGTTTATTCATGTTTGTACCGACACTCACCAACACCACTTTTCTTTGTTAGTAACTTTTAACCAAGATACAACACCCTTGCGGTGATTTTTTTGTGAACCGAAGCAAAGCAAACAACCCTTATGGGTCTTGATTGAAATCAAATAACACCCTACGTGGGTGGTTTCTTCTCGACCAAAAGACTAACATAACACATCCACAATGAGCTATACGAGCCTAACACATTTAGAATAAGCGATTCCAAACGGATCTGTGACAGAAAATGAGTCTCGACCCGACTCGGAACATATAACGATTCAAACAAACACCTCTTTCACAGATTATAACCACACGAAACTAATGATAACATTTTTATACAAATTCTATACCACACAAACTAAATCAAAACGTTTTTAACCATATCTTATGTCCACGAAAACCATGTATAAACACGAAGTAACAAAAATAAGCAGGAAACAAACACGAGTCAACTCAACTCATGAGTTAACTCGGACGAGTCGAGTTGACTCAGTGGTGAGTCGAACGGGTTTGGCTTCAAAAGCATAGATCCACACGAGTTGGTTTCAAAAACATTAAGTTTTAATTTAGATTTATTATTAAAACGTTTACATGAACTTAAAACCGATTAAGGTTTGATTAAAATGAAGAAAATAAATAAAAGTATGGCTCGTGTGTCTTACCAACGAGAGAAGAGAGAAAAGGAGGTGGTGGCGAGGGGCGGCGACAGTGGTTTCGCGGCGGTGAAGCTCCAAAAACAACCCAAACGTGCTCCTCACGTTCCCAAATGCTCCAGAAATGGTATAAAGGCTTCGATCTACGTGTTTGACTAAAAAGATTGATGATCAGAGGTTGGCCGGAATCTGGTCGGAGCACCAGTGACGGCGCCGAAAAAATTATAGAGAGAAGTGGGAGGTAATAATGAAATTATAAACCCTAACTTGGTTATAAATTCGTTCAGGGACCATTTTTGCCAACAGGAAAGTATAGGGTAGGCGGGGTATAATTAACTCCAGGGACCATAACTGTAATTTTCGTTATCTTTCTTAAAATGAGTTTCGGGACACATTTAGACCATCAAACGGTAGATTCAAGACACGAGAGTAACGCCATTGCGTTCAAAATGAGTTTTCCAATAAAAACGAGTATTCACACGACTGGTTTCGAATAAATAGTATAAAAATCATCTTGAAATGTTTGTCGAGTTATGGTTGTGCCGGTACGCGTTGTGTGTTGGTTTTCACGTTTCACGAGATACCTTCTCGTTTTCGATTCAAATAAGTTCGAAAAAGTCCGAAAGTGAAACTTAGGAAATAATAAATATAATTTAGTATTAAAAATCAGTCTGGAAAATTATGGGTGGTTACAGTCTACCCTCCTTAAAAGGAATCGCGTCCCGCGATTCAGTTCGTGCTTTCCGATAGTGTGTTGTCTCAGAAGAGGTGATGATACGTATAACAGGTTTGGGCCTCACTAGGTTGTTTAAGGGTGTCTCTCCCTTTGTTGGTGGGCATTTAGGTTGTCTGTCATTGTTAAGTCCTCTATTTGATGTTTTTGGTAAGGTACATTGATTCCAGGAGTAAGTTTAATAGGATAAGGGTTTTAGTCTCAACCTCATGATGTTTCGCAGCCTTGTTAGTGCGGTCCTCTAAATTTTCTTGGTCTTAATCCCATATATGGTTTCATATCCTAGTGACACAAAATTCTGACTTGATAGCTATAAAGTGGTTAAAACGACCTGATTATTGGTCCTCAAGATTTGTCCTGAAATTGTGTGTTTTCCTCCTCCGAGGAATGGATAAAAGTTTGTTTGAAAATTTTATTTGAGTGAGTGTCTATACGAATTTGACCCAAAATAGGTATTTAAATGTCCATTTTTTTTGAAACTAATAGTTATGTAAAGCGGTGTAACTCCTAAAGATTTATAATTTAGTAAAATGGATTTTGAAATATGGTGTAAATGAAACAAGTTCGCGAGGGTTAACGTTTAGTCACTTTGCAAAAGTCCTGATAAAGTTTGACAAGGAAAATTTTAACCCATCAATTTGAGCAATTTAGAAAATTATTATTACTATGAGGTTCATGATTTGATATAAACACATTTTGAAGGGAAGGTCCTTACGATAGGAATATCATAGAAGAAGGTGTAGTCGGGTGTGTACTGATGCGTGGTTTTGCAACCTTACAACAGGTTTTACCTCTCGAGGGATCTCAAGAGGCTTACAACCCCACCAGGTAGTGTACCTGACCGATGTAGTATAGTGTAGTGGTAAGTACGGGGGATTGATCGTTCTCCACAGGGAATAGTGTTCGTTAGGTATGAAAAATTACTCTAATAGGTCTAAGGGTGAGAGAAGATTCTTTTTATGTTTTTATATTTTTTATGAAAGCAAGTAAAATCTCGGGTTTGAAAGAGTGGGCGGAATTAGTTGCTAGTCAACTAACCCAAGTTACTACAAATGCAAATAAAATAAAATAACAGAAAATGAAAATGTTGTTGAAAACTTATGTGGAGGAAAATGTGTTTACTTAGATTTCCTTACTCCATAACTATCTTTTACCGGTTGATTAGTGTGTATTAGTTGCGTGGATGACGGGTGTATTCCTTAATACCAATCGTGGGGTGGCGTATGTACTTCCCCAACTCTACAAGCTCCTACTTCACTCCTATGTCGAGCCGGCTAGGAAGCTCCTAACATGGGATCACTAGAATTCGCTTGTGCATTAAATACAACCATAAAAACCTTTAGTATGCATTGGTTCATGTTTCTTAAGACGTTCAAGCAAGTTACCGAATAGGAAGTTAGCTAGTTTTATTAAGCCTAACATAGATGAACAATCATCCAATACAACTAATAACACACTAATAACCAATAATCAATAGCTAGGTTTCATTAGATCTAAGCAAACACAAGATAAATCTAGCCTAGCATGTTAAACAAAAGACAAGAATAAGATAGAATCAAACAACACATAGACATATTGAATGATTAATTGATAACTTATCTTCAATGTAACATGGAAGATCTCAAGGCAAAAAGCCTTGAAAAAGCTGCCAAATTTGTCCTTGGGTTTTCACACACAAAGTTCCCCAATAAGTTCCACAATAAGTTCCACCCTAATGACAAAGAATTGCAAAACTATATATAGATTTTCAGATCTGACGGCGTCACGTTATGGAGTGTGACGCCATCACCTCGCCGCTTTTAGGGTTCCCGGATGACCTTCTTGACGCCGTCCCTCTTTAGCTCTCTAAAATCCGTTCTGGCTTATCAGGGGTTGACGCCGTCAGAATTAGGGGTGACGCCGTCCCTCTTTAAATTAAGCCGTGACGACCTTGATCAGATTAAAGCGTGACGCCGTCAGAATTCCCATGCAAATTTCCCTGGCTTATCATGAGTAATTTTCACGTCCACCATTTTATTGCCAAGCCGTGACGCCGTCTGGAGAGGATCCTGACGCCGTCAAAGGTAACTTTTAGCCGATTTTGAGACTTTGTCGTTTTCTTCACTTTAATGCTCCAAAAACGTCCAAAATGCTTCCTTTTCCAGATTTCTTCTCTAAAGTGCCTAAAATGACAAAAGGAACGATTTAGGGCAATATTTGATCAAATAAATACGATTTAGGGCTTAAATGACCCCTTAAAAGCGGTACACTTTTCGCTTCATCAAATACCCTTACACTTGAGATTTGTTTGTCCTCAAGCAAATGCGCTTTTATTCTAATCAAAATACAAGTTAGGGGTCATTTAATGCTAACATAAAAGTAATTACAACAAATAATCGTTCCACTTTAATCATAATAAGCACGGAGATTACAAACTAGCACCTCACAAGTTGTGTTTAGATACTCACATCTCTCAAGTGTCATCAAAATAAATCTCATAAATGAAAACGGATAATATCTCTCACTACCTGTCATAGCAAATAGATTACCATAGGCTTGGGAAAGGATCAAAAACCTCCTCCACTAGGCGTAAGCACCTAAGATAAACTATCAAAGAGGGCTTTTAAATGGGTTATAATGTTAGGTGTAGGGAAAAGGAAAACACGGTTTTGTTGGATAAAGGATATTTTACTGGTGGCGAGTTAAAGATCTTGATCAATTACATGTACTATATGATTGCGTGGTTTTGTAACCTTACAACAGGTTTTACCTCTCGAGGGATCTCAAGAGGCTTACAACCCCACCAGGCAGTGTACCTGACCGATGTAGTATAGTGTAGTGGTAAGTACGGGGGATTGATCGTTCTCCACAGGGAATAGTGTTCGTTAGGTATGAAAGGCTACTCTAATTAGGTCTAAAGGTTGAGGAAGATTCTTTTTATGTTTTTATAGTTTTTATGAAAGCAAGTAAAATCTCGGGTTTGAAGGAGTGGGCGGAATTAGTTGCTAGTCAACTAACCCAAATTACTACGAATGCAAATAAAATAAAATAACAAAAATGAAATGTGGTGAGAAACTTATGTGTAGAGAAATGTGTTTACTTAGATTTCCTTACTCCCTAACTATCTTTTACCGGTTAATTAGTGTGTATTAGTTGCGTGGATGACGGGTGTATTCCTTAATACCATTCGTGGGGTGGCGTACTTACTTCCCCAACTCTACAAGCTCCTACTTCACTCCTATGTCGAGCCGGCTAGGAAGCTCCTAACATGGGATCACTAGAATTCGCTTGTGCATTAAATACAACCGTAAAAACCTTTAGTACGCATTTGGTTCATGTTTCTTAAGACGTTCAAGCAAGTTACCGAATAGGAAGTTAGCCAGTTTTCTTAAGCCTAACATAGATAAACAATCATCCAATACAACTAATAACACACTAACAACCAATAATCAATAGCTAGGTTTCATTAGATCTAAGCAAACACAAGATAAACTTAGCCTAACATGTTAAACAAAAGACAAGAATAAGATAGAATCAAACAACACATAGACATATTGAATGATTAATTGATAACTTATCTTTTAATGAAACATGAAAGATCTCAAGGCAAAAAGCCCTGAAAAAGTAGCTGAATTCGTCCTAGGGTTTTCTCCCAAAATTCCACACACTAAGCTCCCCTCAATGACAAAAAATTAGAAAACTATATATAGATTTTTGGATCTGACGGCGTCACCTTATGGATTGTGACGCCGTCACCTCGCCGCTTTTAGGGTTCCCGGATGACCTTCTTGACGCCGTCCCTCTTTAGCTCTTCAAAAATCCATTCTGGCCTATCAAGGCTTGACGCCGTCGAACCTTGAACGTGACGCCGTCCCCTTATGAATTAAGCCGTGACGCCCTTGATCAAGTTAAAGCGTGACGCCGTCAGAATTCACATGCTATCTCACTGGCCCGTCATGAGTAAATTTCACATCCAACTTTTCTTGCCAAGGCATGACGCCGTCCCATGTTAATTGTGACGCCGTCAAGAGTAACTTTTAGCCGATTCTTGAGACTTTGCCGTTTTCTTCACTTTGATGCTCCAAAAACGTCCAAAATGCCTCCTTTTCCAGATTTCTCCTCAAAAGTACCTAAAATGACAAAAGAAACGATTTAGGGCAATATTTGATCAAATAAATACGATTTAAGGCTTAAATGACCCCTTAAAAGCGGTACACTTTTCGCTTCATCAAATACCCTTACACTTGAGATTTGCTTGTCCTCAAGCAAATGCGCTTTTATTCTAATCAAAATACAAGTTAGGGGTCATTTAATGCTAACATAAAAGTAATTACAACAAATAATCGTTCCACTTCAATCATAATAAGCACGGAGATTACATACTAGCACCTCACAAGTAGTGTTTAGATACTCACATCTCTTAAGTGTCATCAAAATAAATCTCATAAATGAAAACGGAAAATATCTCTCACTACCTGTCATAGCAAATAGATTACCATAGGCTTGGGAAAGGATCGAAAACCTCCTCCACTAGGCGTAAGCACCTAAGATAAACTATCAAAGAGGGCTTTTAAATGGGTTATAACTTTAGGTGTAGGGAAAAGGAAAACACGGTTTTGTTGGATAAAGGATATTTTACTGGTGGCGAGTTAAAAATCTTGATCAATTACATGTACTATACAATGTTGCTAAGCCAAGACTAGACTCGATCTTAAGCTAGAAACGAAATAACAAAATAACAAAAACATAAAATAAACATAAAATGAAACGGGATGGTAGTCCGTATGTTTTTTCTATTTTTCTTTTTCTCATTTTTTTGTATTTTTCTTGATTTTTTCGATTTTTTTTTTTTTTTTTTTTTTTTTTTTTTTTTTTTTTTTTTTTTTTTTTGCATACACTTTTGCCCTACCATCCAAAATAATACATCATAGGGGCATTGCATTCCCCTTACACTTGAACTTTTACATAACTTTACAATTACTAATCTAATGACTCGAATTAAGATAATCGAAAAACTTGGAGTACTTTTAAAATATTTAGCACATATGGGGGTAATAAATGATGTTCTTCCCCATTACTCCATTATACTAGTACTTTACCCATGAGTCCCAATTGTCCCAAAACAATATGTACAAGGATATGACTCGACTTAGCAACCATGTAATCAACTAGATAATTAACTTGGGTTTAAACAAATGTTGTAACAATAATGCACTAAAAATGAGTGCATACAAGGTAGGCTAAGGCGATTTGGGTGTACATTTAAGTGGGGTGTAACAAATTCTTCCTTTAAGTAAAATGCTTAAAGGTCGAAACGAAAAGATAGGCTCTGAGGGGTGTACTAGGGGTATCGTGTACTAAAAATGAGTACAACGAAAAGGGTGTGGGAGAATTACTTGACCAATGTAGCCAATGTAATTATAACAAAAACACAGGTGTAAAACAATGGGTTAATCCTAATGCCTCTTATCATGTAGTAAATCTAACTACACGAATGTAGTCTCACTTGTGGCCTTGGAATGGTCCTAACGCAAGTTCTAGAATCTAAGTGCTACCGGTACACACATCATAGCATAAATGCTTTTCCTACCAATTCTAGGGGCGAACCTCACATATTTGGGGGTGGAAAATTTTTTTTAGTGGTACGGTTTTTGTGCTAGTCATATAACTCCTATCCGTGAGACGCTCATTAAGATCAAAGTTTCACTCCTATATGTTGTAAAAAATTTTAAAATTGGCACTAAAATTACCCTAACAAGTATTTCTCTCAGTTTTATTACACATCTACCATCAAACAAACAAAAATCAAGCGCAATTGTATTCTCTAAAATCGTACTTTTACCCTCCCCTTACACTTAAGATGAACATTGTCCCCAATGTTCAAATAATAAGATGTAAAAGCAAAAAGTAAAAGAATGAAATCAAATACTCCCCTGATTCGCTCGGTGGATAATGAAATTACACGGTTAAATCTTCCTCCAAAGAGAATGTTGAAGCTCCATGACTAATGCATCGCCATAAGCTTGATTCCAAAAACATCTCCTTGTCCAAAATAACCTGTTAAACCTGAGAAAACAAACACGAAAACCTGCATAACATCGGCGGGAAAAATCTATATATAAGGATATAATGCTTGTGGAATGATAATTTTGCAGATTCCTGGAGATTATAAGTTGGAGATTTAATAAAAACTTTTTATGAAAACAAAACTTTCAAAAATTTCTGGAAATTAAATCTGACGCCGTCAGGTTATAAACCTTGACGCCGTCAGAAATGACCTGACAAAAATTTTCATTTTAAGTTTCCGGAAAATTTCTGGAAAAACCTTTACCTTACTTCCTGGAAATCCTGCAAAACATCATTATGACTCGATACAAGCATTTGACTCAAACAAATACTAATATGTATGCTAATTTATTATTATTACGATTCATGTTCATTTGTGTTCTAATAAACCGATTTAGATTTCCCTTACACTTAACTTTTGCAAAATACCTTTATATGTAGTTAAGACGAAGTTAAAAACAAAATAAAGCATTTTCACAAATTAGTTTTTAACATGAATCAATAATAATAAAAATTAAACACACATACGGAAACAAATAAAAACAAACAAACAAACAAATAAACACACAAAGCAAATAAATAAAATAAAGCTTGGGTTGCCTCCCAAGAAGCGCTTTTCTTTATTAACGAGTCTTGTAGCTAGACTCAAAGTCACGTACATTACGTGACTCCATCATCGGTCACGGTTCCTAGGCCATTCTCCTTCCCGGTTTTATATTCCGGTCCTAATTTCAAACAATCCTTGTAGAAACCGAATATCCTTTCCATAACATAGTCTACTCCTTTACTTCTATCCTCATCATTCCTATAGTAGACCGCTTGCTTGAGCTCCTTCTCAACACTTGACAAGTGTTGGAATTGTTCTATCTTATATGGCATTTGGTAGCTTACTTCATCGGTCTCATCCTTAAATCTAACTATCCCTAAGGAAGGTTCATAAGTCATTCTAGAGACCTCAACAAATGGTTTTCCAAAAACCACTTGAGTCAAGGATGCATCGACTATTGGGCGAATATCTTCTACAATTACAAAGTCGGTGACATAGGTGAAGTTTCCTACATAAACCGGTAATCCCTTAACTCTTCCCGTGAAGTTACTCATCCAACCCTTGTCAGGGAACATCCTATACCCAAGTTGATTCTTCATTATCAAGTTGTAGTGGGCTCTAGTCATGATGTTTATGGGTGATCTAAGGTCGATGTAGGCTTTCCACACATGTAGATGTCCGATGTTGCATGGTATGTTGAGATTAGAAGGGTCGCCTATTTCTATGATTGGTCTACCTAGGAAGTATGGTGTCTCGGGGTCATCGAATAAGTTTGTATGATATGCGCGCTCTTCCTTAGTGGGTAGCTTATTGAAGTAGTCCTCATCATTATCTACTTCCTCAATCACACTTGTCCTAACTTCCTTATCAACCTCGACTTTCCTATCCTCATCCTTAGGTTCACTTTCTATCCTACCCTCATTCTTGTCACTTTCTTCCATGCTCCTATCGATTGGTCTAATAGTGACAACGTTGACGAAGTGGACATGTTTGGATGAAGAAGGGTCTTTGACTTGGGGTCCGCTATTTGTGTTCCTAGCGTCCTTATGCGGAGGTGATAGCACTTGGTTATTGAGGGCTTTCAACAAGTTGTCAATTTTATTGGTCATCTCAGTTTGTTGTTGATTGAATTCGGTCTCGAATCTAGCTATCCGAGCTTCTTGAGATGCCATAAATTGGGAAATCAATCCTTCAAAGTTATTGGTACTACCATCGCCGGAAGGATTGTTGTTGAAAGTACGGTTCGAGTTGGAACCGCTTGATTGGAAACGATTAGGTGGGTTGGAAGAATTGGTTTGTTGCGAGTTTTGGTTTTGTTTCCACCTAAGGTTCGGGTGATTTTTCCATGAGGGGTTGTATGTATCACCGTAATGGTTTGGCTCGGGTTTGAAAGTGTACCACTTGTCTCCCGCTCCGTCGGTACGCGAGGATGCGTAGTCCACAAAAGCTTGTTCGGGGAGTTCCATGCAATCACGAGTGTCGTGGGGACCACTACATAATTCACATGAAGAAGTGATTTTGTTCACTTGGTTTGAAAGTTTAGGAGCCTCGTAGGATTTCATGAGAAACTTGACTTGGTCTTCAAGTTCTATGATCCTACGGTCGGAAGTGCTTGAATTGTTAGAAGGCAAAGATATTACCTTGACCGTTTTATTCAAATCACGGGGATCACTCCAACTTTCGTTGTCATAAAGAGCAAGATCCTCTAGGAGAGCCCATGATTGTTCCGCACTTAGATCACGTAGCTTGCCACCGGCCGATTGGTCAATGGTTTGCCTCGTGGAGAGATTGATATGGTCATAGAAGATTTGGACTTGGAGCCAAAGTTCTATGCCATGGTGGGGGACTTTTTGGAGTAAGTCCTTGAATCGAGTCCATGCCTCGTAGAGGGTTTCGCCTTGACGTTGTTGGAACATCAAGATATCATTCCTTAGCTTGGTAGTTCTTCCCGGTGGGAAAAACTGAGCAAGGAAACGAGTGGTGAGATCATCCCAAGAGGTAATGGATCCTGCGGGTTGACGTTCTAGCCACTGACTAGCTTGGTCCCGCAAAGAGAATTGGAAGAGACGCAATCGGGTCGTCTCTCGAGTGGCAACATCAAGGTCTATAGAATCAACGATTTTAAGAAAGTCCTTGAGATGTTGATTAGGATCTTCAGAACGAAGTCCATGAAATGCGCATCCGCTTTGCACCAACCGGATGGTGTCGGATCGCAAGGGTGTGATATTGGCTCCTTGAGTGAGCTCAATGGTGTTTCGATAGCCATGGTGGCTAGGACGGGAATACTCTCCTAAAGTACGGGCTCTAGGAGGTGGTTGTGGTTGTTGTGGTGGTGGGTTGTGGGGGTTAAGGATATTACCATCTTCCATGATGTCGGACGGTAATGGTTACGAACAAAGACACGAAGAAAATAGATAGACTA
Source organism: Artemisia tridentata subsp. tridentata (assembly GCA_021014915.2). Lineage (NCBI taxonomy): Eukaryota > Viridiplantae > Streptophyta > Magnoliopsida > Asterales > Asteraceae > Artemisia > Artemisia tridentata. The sequence continues at coordinate 200,086,160 of CP139508.1, forward strand.
AAGAAAACCTAGAAAAATAAAATAAAAATCTCACTAGAAAGGAATCTAGTGAGTAGACCTAATAGAAATAAAAATTCAACCTAAACAATAACTATTCCCCGGCAGCGGCGCCAAAAACTTGATTGCGTGGTTTTGTAACCTTACAACAGGTTTTACCTCTCGAGGGATCTCAAGAGGCTTACAACCCCACCAGGCAGTGTACCTGACCGATGTAGTATAGTGTAGTGGTAAGTACGGGGGATTGATCGTTCTCCACAGGGAATAGTGTTCGTTAGGTATGAAAGGCTACTCTAATTAGGTCTAAAGGTTGAGGAAGATTCTTTTTATGTTTTTATAGTTTTTATGAAAGCAAGTAAAATCTCGGGTTTGAAGGAGTGGGCGGAATTAGTTGCTAGTCAACTAACCCAAATTACTACGAATGCAAATAAAATAAAATAACAAAAATGAAATGTGGTGAGAAACTTATGTGTAGAGAAATGTGTTTACTTAGATTTCCTTACTCCCTAACTATCTTTTACCGGTTAATTAGTGTGTATTAGTTGCGTGGATGACGGGTGTATTCCTTAATACCATTCGTGGGGTGGCGTACTTACTTCCCCAACTCTACAAGCTCCTACTTCACTCCTATGTCGAGCCGGCTAGGAAGCTCCTAACATGGGATCACTAGAATTCGCTTGTGCATTAAATACAACCATAAAAACCTTTAGTACGCATTTGGTTCATGTTTCTTAAGACGTTCAAGCAAGTTACCGAATAGGAAGTTAGCCAGTTTTCTTAAGCCTAACATAGATAAACAATCATCCAATACAACTAATAACACACTAACAACCAATAATCAATAGCTAGGTTTCATTAGATCTAAGCAAACACAAGATAAACTTAGCCTAACATGTTAAACAAAAGACAAGAATAAGATAGAATCAAACAACACATAGACATATTGAATGATTAATTGATAACTTATCTTTCAATGAAACATGGAAGATCTCAAGGCAAAAAGCCCTGAAAAAGTAGCTAAAATCGTCTTAGGGTTTTATCCCAAAATTCCACACACTAAGCTCCCTTAATGACAAAAAATTAGAAAACTATATATAGATTTTGGATCTGACGGCGTCACCTTATGCATTGTGACGCCGTCACCTCGCCGCTTTTAGGGTTCCCGGATGACCTTCTTGACGCCGTCCCTCTTTAGCTCTTCAAAAATCCATTCTGGCCTATCAAGGCTTGACGCCGTCGAACCTTGAACGTGACGCCGTCCCCTTATGAATTAAGCCGTGACGCCCTTGATCAAGTTAAAGCGTGACGCCGTCAGAATTCACATGCTATCTCACTGGCCCGTCATGAGTAAATTTCACATCCAACTTTTCTTGCCAAGGCATGACGCCGTCCCATGTTAATTGTGACGCCGTCAAGAGTAACTTTTAGCCGATTCTTGAGACTTTGCCGTTTTCTTCACTTTGATGCTCCAAAAACGTCCAAAATGCCTCCTTTTCCAGATTTCTCCTCAAAAGTACCTAAAATGACAAAAGAAACGATTTAGGGCAATATTTGATCAAATAAATACGATTTAAGGCTTAAATGACCCCTTAAAAGCGGTACACTTTTCGCTTCATCACTATACAATGTTGCTAAGCCAAGACTCGACTCGATCTTAAGCTAAAAACAAAATAACAAAAACATAAAATAAACATAAAATGAAACGGGATGGTAGTCCGTATGTTTTTTCTACTTTTCTTTTTCTCATTTTTTTTTGTATTTTTCTTGATTTTTTTTTTTTTTTTTTTTTTTTTTTTTTTGTGAGCATACACTCTTGCCCTACCATCCAAAATAATACATCAAAGGGGCGTTGCATTCCCCTTACACTTGAACTTTTACATAACTTTACAAAAAACTAATCTAATGACTCGAATTAAGATAATTGAAAAACTTGGAGTACTTTTAAAATATTTAGCACATATGGGGGTAATAAATGATGTTCTTCCCCATTACTCCATTACACTAGTATTTTACCCATGAGTCCCAATCGTCCCAAAACAATATGTACAAGGATATGACTCGACTTAGCAACCATGTAATCAATTAGATAATTAACTTGGGTTTAAACAAATGTTGTAACAATAATGCACTAAAGATGAGTGCATACAAGGTAGGCTAAGGCGATTTGGGTGTACATTTTAGTGGGGTGTAACAAATTCTTCCTTTAAGTAAAATGCTTAAAGGTCGAAACGAAAAGATAGGCTCTGAGGGGTGTACTAGGGGTATCGTGTACTAAAAATGAGTACAACGCAAAGGGTGTGGGAGAATTACTTGACCAATGTAGCCAACGTAATTATAACAAAAACACAGGTGTAAAACAATGGGTTAATCCTAATGCCTCTTATCATGTAGTAAATCTAACTACACGAATGTAGTCTCACTTGTGGCCTTGGAATGGTCCTAACGCAAGTTCTAGAATCTAAGTGCTACCGGTACACACATCATAGCATAAATGCTTTTCCTACCAATTCTAGGGGCGAACCTCACATATTTGGGGGTGGAAAATTTTTTAGTGGTACGGTTTTTTTGTGCTAGTCATATAACTCCTATCCGTGAGACGCTCATTAAGATCAAAGTTTCACTCCTAAATGTTGTAAAAAATTTTAAATTTGGCACTAAAATTGCCCTAACAGGTATTTATCTAGTTTTATTACACATCTACTATTAAACAAACAAAAATCAAGCGTAAGAGCATTCTCTAATCGTACTTTTACCCCCCCCCCCTTACACTTAAGATGAACATTGTCCCCAATGTTCAAATAACAAGATGCAAAAGCAAAAAGTAAAAGAATGAAATTAAATACTCCCCTGATTCGCTCGGTGGATAATGAAGTAACACGGCTAGATCTTCTTCCAAGAGAATGTAAAAGCTCCATGACTAATGCATCGCCAAAAGCTTGATCTAAAACATTTTCTTGTCGAAAATAACCTGTTAAACCTGAGAAAACAAACACGAAAACCTGCATAACATCGGCGGGATAAAATCTATATATAAGGATATAATGCTTGTGGAATGATAATTTTTGTAGATTCCTGGAGATTATAAGTTAGAGATTTAATAAAAACTTTTTATGAAAACAAAACTTTCAAAAATTTTCAGAAAATTAAATCTGACGCCAGTTCCTACGCCGTCAAATGATCTGACAGAATTCTCATGTTACGTTTCTGGAAAAATTTTTGGAAAAACCTATACCTTACTTCCTGGAATTCCTGCAAAACATCATTATGACTCGATACAAGCATTTGACTCAAACAAATACTAATATGTATGTTCATTTATTATTATTACGATTCATGTTCATTTGTGTTCTAATAAACCGATTTAGATTTCCCTTACACTTAACTTTTGCAAAATACCTTTATATGTAGTTAAGACGAAGTTAAAAACAACATAAAGCATTTTCACAAATTACTTTTGAACATGAATCAATAATAATAAAATTTAAACATACATACGGAAACAAATAAAAACAAACAAACAAATAAATAAACACACAAAGCAAATAAAACTAATAACGCTTGGGTTGCCTCCCAAGAAGCGCTTGTTTTTGTTCGAGTCATGAGCCTGACTCTACCCTTATTTAATGGATAAAGGAGAGGTTTTCCCTACACTTAGGATTAAGTGCGGGTGATAGTAGCGATACACACCAGCTCGGTAGGAGTATGCCACGTGAGGAAAGAGTGGTGGATGAATTATATACTCAAAGGGGTGTGCTCCGTTCATCATAACCCTACCTAGTTTACTTCGGTCAATGGGTGAATTAAAGTTTCCTCCTAAAAGGAGATCATCTTCTATCAACTTCGAGAGACTCCTAGTTGGGAATCCATCTTGACCTAATAAACCCGGTTTAAACCCATAATGTTTCTTGTGATCAATCATGAATGGGTGATGTAAGTATGTAAGGTCATGTTTCACTCCTATATTGGCTTCCTCTCTACAAGGCTTAGAGTCTACTACCTCCAACGTAAAACTACCCGGACTATATGGTTTGATGGGTGGATCGGGACCTTTTTCATTTCCTAAATTCACATCTAAAGATGGAAGATTAGGTAACGGTTTTGGTTTAGGCTCCGGTTCATCAAAACTAGGAACTTCCATAGAACTAAAAGAAAGGTTATGACTACAAGTATTCAAACCTATTTCTTCTAGTTTTGTTTGGTCCAAGGGCTCTACCTCTATTGGGGTTCCTATAGTCTCTTCTACTTCTTCCGGGTAAGTCATGGGTGGTGTGTGTGCCTCAAATGATGGTAGGACTTGTGGGGTACTTGGTGGGCTTATGTTACTTACCTCATCATTCCCTATGTCAAGATCACCAATATCCTCATCATGTGTTTTAGTAGGATCTAACCCTAACATTTTCCCAAGTATCTCAAGTGCTTCTCTAGGCATCTCAACTTCTATGTCCGAATCATAAGGATCATCCTCAATATTCTGACTGCTATATACAAATTGCCTAAAAGATTCATCATGTGTTTCTTGAGATTCAACGTCATCAATCATGAAACCTAGGTCTTTTTGATTAATGTGATCATGTTCGGCTAAATCCTCCATCACATCAAGGTCACCTATGTGTTCATCTTGTATTATGGTAGGGCCTAACCATGACATGCACTTAGGTACCTCAACTCTACCCACCTCATTCCTAAACAAACCTTCCGATTGATTTATCCAAATACCAAATAGGTCTAAGCTTGCATTTTTTGGGTCACATGTTCCACTTCTTTTTTGGGCGAGAATCTCAAAGATTTCCCATGCCTCTTCATCACCATAATCCCACATTTTCCCATCTTCCATATTTTCAATCTCCTGCTGGGTTTGGCGGTCGATACGAGTGTAAAAGATTTGAAGTGGAAACAATAAGTCAAGACCATGATGAAAGACCTTTTTTAATAAGTATTTGAAACGAGTCCATGTATCGGAAAAAGATTCACCATTATGTCGACGGAACATAAAGATGTCATTTTGGAGTGGAAGGGGTAGATTATGTAGTGGATTCACGTTCTCCATAATGGTGAACGGAAGAGTCAATGGAAATTTCTTTTATGAACAAAGGCACAAAGAAAAAGATAGACTAAAGAAAATCCTAGAAAAAGAAAATAAAAATCTCACTAGAAGGGAGTCTAGTGAGTAGACCTATAAAATAAAAATTCAACCTAAACAATAACTATTCCCCGGCAGCGGCGTCAAAAACTTGATGCGTGGTTTTGCAACCTTACAACAGGTTTTACCTCTCGAGGGATCTCAAGAGGCTTACAACCCCACCAGGCAGTGTACCTGACCGATGTAGTATAGTGTAGTGGTAAGTACGAGGGATTGATCGTTCTCCACAGGGAATAGTGTTCGTTAGGTATGAAAAATTACTCTAATAGGTCTAAGGGTGAGAGAAGATTCTTTTTATGTTTTTATATTTTTTATGAAAGCAAGTAAAATCTCGGGTTTGAAAGAGTGGGCGGAATTAGTTGCTAGTCAACTAACCCAAGTTACTACAAATGCAAATAAAATAAAATAACAGAAAATGAAAATGTTGGTGAAAACTTATGTGGAGGAAAATGTGTTTACTTAGATTTCCTTACTCCATAACTATCTTTTACCGGTTGATTAGTGTGTATTAGTTGCGTGGATGACGGGTGTATTCCTTAATACCAATCGTGGGGTGGCGTACGTACTTCCCCAACTCTACAAGCTCCTACTTCACTCCTATGTCGAGCCGGCTAGGAAGCTCCTAACATGGGATCACTAGAATTCGCTTGTGCATTAAATACAACCATAAAAACCTTTAGTACGCATTGGTTCATGTTTCTTAAGACGTTCAAGCAAGTTACCGAATAGGAAGTTAGCCAGTTTTCCTAAGCCTAACGTAGATGAACAATCATCCAATACAACTAATAACACACTAATAACCAATAATCAATAGCTAGGTTTCATTAGATCTAAGCAAACACAAGATAAATCTAGCCTAGCATGTTAAACAAAAGACAAGAACAAGATAGAATCAAACAACACATAGACATATTGAATGATTAATTGATAACTTATCTTCAATGTAACATGGAAGATCTCAAGGCAAAAAGCCTTGAAAAAGCTGCCAAATTCGTCCTAGGGTTTTCACACACAAAGTTCCCCAATAAGTTCCACAATAAGTTCCACCCTAATGACAAAGAATTGCAAAACTATATATAGATTTTCAGATCTGACGGCGTCACGTTATGGAGTGTGACGCCGTCACCTCGCGCTTTTAGGGTTCCCGGATGACCTTCTTGACGCCGTCCCTCTTTAGCTCTCTAAAATCCGTTCTGGCTTATCAGGGGTTGACGCCGTCAGAATTAGGGGTGACGTCGTCCCTCTTTAAATTAAGCCGTGACGACCTTGATCAGATTAAAGCGTGACGCCGTCAGAATTCCCATGCAAATTTCCCTGGCTTATCATGAGTAATTTTCACATCCACCATTTTATTGCCAAGCCGTGACGCCGTCTGGAGAGGATCCTGATGCCGTCAAAGGTAACTTTTAGCCGATTTTGAGACTTTGTCGTTTTCTTCACTTTAATGCTCCAAAAACGTCCAAAATGCTTGCTTTTCCAGATTTCTTCTCAAAAGTGCCTAAAATGACAAAAGGAACGATTTAGGGCAATATTTGATCAAATAAATACGATTTAGGGCTTAAATGACCCCTTAAAAGCGGTACACTTTTTGCTTCATCATGTACGTCTACGTAAATTTTAATTATTTAAGGACATAGTTTATTTGTAGGTCACGTTAATATCTCAAACACACACACGATTATGACTAATATAACACGTACTACTTATCTATATTAAGCTACGATTAAGAGATATAAGATAATAAGATAACTAAAGAAGAGAATAAGAGGAATGGAAGGCTTTCACTTAATCAAATTACAAACGAGCAGTTCTTTCGCACAATGCATGAAAAACCGACAATGATAATGCATCCCATGCCTTCTATTTATAGGCAATGGGAAGGGAATAATGCTAAGAATATTCCCTAGCATGTTTCTAGAAGAAATTAACTAATGTGGCCGGTCCATGGACTACTAATGGACCGGACCATAATTACAAACAATATAGTCCAAACTAAGCAACATCTATCGCATTTGATCAAGACTTGAATATTACAAAATGTGTTCCTAACAATCTCCCCCTAAGTCTTGATCATCAATGTTGCTCGACGTCATCTTTGCTTCTTCGGCTTCTGACGTCTTTATAATCTTTGTTTCTTTGTTCTTGTATGGTGATGATATGATGTTGTCTCGATCTGCCAATCTCCAATATCTTTTTGTCTTCTCCATCATGCTCATATGTCTTTGACTTGTTTTATCTGCAACATGTTCTCACTTTTCAATCTTAAACTTGCGAAAGGTTGAGGTGCTTGAACTTTTGACTTTACTATCTCATATGTTGAACTTTTGTAGTTACTGAGTCGTTGAGAGAACATTTCTTCAAGATATAAGCATGATGGAGTCTTGATGGTCGAACTCCAGCTCCTCAGCAGCAGCAGCAGCAACAGCAGCATCGGCACAAACCAACCGGCACTTATAGGTTCAGACTTGAAATCATCAACAGCATAGTGTGAAGACTTTCTCAAATCCTAACCCAGGCCGTTCTGAACTGGATTCCCCCGAAAGGGATTACACGGACACACCGAAGTGCACCCACGATTCAGTGAGTCGCTGGAGATCACCCCACGACTGTAGACCGTTTGGAGCAAACACTAAGCGTAACCCACAAGAATTACTGAAGTGACCTGCTGACAGAGTTGTTTGATGTTGCTCTGGCAGGATTTCCATTCAATCATTGATAATCACAATTGTGACTTCTCTCATGAATGTTCTCGGCAGATTGCTAAGATCTGCGAAGGACACTTTCTTAATTTTATATCTGCTGCCCATGATTAAGAACAACAGAGTAATACTAAGTGTACGTAAGAGATCTTTTATGAATCTAATGGCTCTAGACTCAATTAGTGCATATTTTTTTGATCATTGGAGGCGTGGAGCAGATTGCCTCCTTTTCAATATCAACACTCTCGTAATGAGAGGTCGATAGATTATGAAGGGTTCTCCGTGTGAATGAAACAAATGTCTTTTGAAAGACACTTGAGTGGCTTAGAAGGTTTATTAGTGTGTGACTGGGTCCATGACGTCTTTAGTCTTCAATACCGGTGATGCTTATCAACCAGTAGATTATGAATTGAACCCGGTGTCTGCCCTAAGGTTGAACAAATGGAGGGCTATTTCTTTTCACCCTTTTCTTTGCTTTTCTTTTTAATTCTTCAACCCCTTCTTTCTCCGTTCATTCATTTTCTCCTTTTTTATATCATACCTAGGACTTTCTAGTTCTAAACTATTGGTATTGTCCTTGGGTAGATCCCTCCGGCTCTGGCGGATCGTAGGACGGTTTTCCCTAACCTTAGTCACCTTATAACTCCATGACTATCCTAATGATGCCATAAACCAAACCATTGAAAATCTCTCAAAGTGTCGATAATTGTAAAGACATTTTGTTGACACCTTGAGAGTTTGATGATTTTCAGAAATACTCCCCCTTAACATGTGCGCATAAGTAATAAATTTTGAAATTTGCACATGCCGAAAAGAGTTGGCACTTTTGAATTGATTGACTTTCAATGAACCTGATCGTTGCGAGACACGCTTACATCACCAGTTAAACTGGCTTGAAATTATTACCCGTCCAGATCAGATTCAAAGATTATCGCTCGAAATTGGTACATTCTACTCAGACACGTCCTTTGCGAGACACGCTTACATCACCAGTTAAACTGGCTTGAAATTATTACCCGTCCGGGACATGTCCTTTCGACTACTGACTTTCCTATTCGTCAATTCGAGAGTCAATTCTGAGTTTGAGCACACGAGATTCCAGCAATGAGACATCATATTTTAATCATCTTTTTACTTCTCCCCCTCAAAAATAGCATACTCATGATGTTTTTGGAAAAACGTTTATGATTAAAATATGCTATTTTTGAGTTTTAGGGAAGAATTTCAAGAACATTTATATTTCTCAGAACAAAGATTATGTTTGCAAATACTCCCCCTTAACAAGGGAATACTTGTCCTTATGAGCAGAATGTTTGAAAAAACTTTAGAAAACATTATGGTTTTAATTCTGCTCATAAGTAAGAAGCTTTCGCTCCTTTTTCAGGATTGAGGCATTGAAGCGTACCTCAGGGTCCTTTCTTTGAGTTCCGGGTTGTACACTGTTATGTGTGCACAAGCCGTAATGCATAGGCCAATTATGGAAAGAATAATGATATTATGAAATATGAGAATTGATTCTTACATCAACCGCCTCTGCCAAAAGTTGTGAATGCTGGGTCAGTCCTCTGGAATAGTCTGATAGCGAAAGGTGGACGACCCCCAACATAACTTTCTAACCTCCTCATCTGATCACGATAATACAACCTTTCTTCAATCTTCCGAATAAATTCCTTAACATGTCGCACTTCCTTAGAATTCCATCTTCTTGATTTTCCCAATGCTGAATCTTGAACCCGATTAGCTAACCCGTCACGTACACTCTTTAAAGTATCGTCACAGAACTTATGAATTTCATTGAATGCCATGAAACTATGGAAATCTGTTGTGCTTCTGTAGACGAACCCAAAGACTGGACTATGTAGCATGGTGTATTGAGGGTCCTTTTTGCTATTGAGTAGGAACTGCGGTTCAACAAGATTTAGCTTCGTCTGATAACTTTCAACACCAAGCTGGAGATCCTCTACACGTTCTCGAATGATTTTTCTTCTGATGAAGTGACATAGAGAGGTACTGAGTGCATATCGAATCTCGTTTGACAAATGTAGCAGTTTGCCTTGGACTTTCATCAGGTACATATCTTCGATATCATTCAGGTTCAAATCAAGAAAATCAGCCTCAGAGAATGTGTAGATATTGTTGTCAATTCTTTTTACCTTGATCTCTTCAAGAAATATATAATCACACCTTCTGGATCCGCTCACATTGATAACGGCCACGATTTTGAGATCACTGTAAACTGGTTCCCGAGATTTCTGGAGAGCAAGTTTGTACTTGTACCAGCTTTGTCGTTTCGAATACCAGTGATGAATCCCCAACTCTGCATCATGATCATATGTCACGAGCTCTTTAACAAACAGATGTCTGTTAATAGCTTCTTCTTCAATTGCTAACTGTGTATAGTGAGCAGCTGGTGTGAAAGTTATAGACGTAGCATACTTTGTTTTCCTTTGAGCTCCCTTCTTGAGAAGTTCCAGATCGTTATTCAAGAAAACTTGGAAGGGAATTTCTGAGTGGTGAGATATTCGTATCACAGTAAGCGTGTAAAACCCAAAATTTCTGAACACGTGAAATACTCAGAATACCCTTTGATCTCAAATTCTAAAAAAAAAAAAAAAAAAAAAAAAAAAAAAAAAAAAAAAAGTTTAAGCATTAAGACATTTCATCCCGAATCTAACCTAAGTATGATTTAATAAATATGTTATATTACACTATAGACTATGGAAGTAAGATACAAAACACTAGTTACTAAAATTTCTATCCTAAGTCATTAACCAAATGACATACTCTATGGTCCTACACGTTTTCATACTTCCCTCCAAGTTGTGAAGAAACCGAACTTTTTGCACTTATTCTCTCTATATTCGTTTATGATATAATGATAAGAATACAAAGTGAATATTTGTATAGATAAGAAGAATTGCTTGCCTAATCTTTTCCATAAAATCAATTTGTATAACCTTCCATAACAAGAAAACACGGTTTCTTGCCTTTATTACGAAACGTCACATTTAAGTGTGACATATCTTCCAATTTATAAAATATATTTCACACGTCACATTTAATCCGATTATGAAACATCACATTGTCACATATCTTCCAATTTAGAGAATATGCTTCACGTCACATTGAATGCATGGAAACAAAGTCAAACACACCTTGCCATATCTTTTTAAAAACCGAACATCATTTTTATTTGGCCATCTTCTTGCATCGCTGCCAAGAAAAGAGAAGAAGCTAAGCAGATGGCGTCTAGTCGTGTGCTAATCGTCGGATTTTGTTGTGCGTGATACGAGCCTAGTCCCTTGTTCCATTCGGTTTCCTTCTCCTAATTCAACACAGGTTTTGATTTGCTCCTTATGCTTTCCATTCGACCTATATACAAGGTTTAAAAGCAAGACTAATAACCATTTAAAATCATATACGTATGCATGTCGTTTACTCCGTTTCTTAGTCACGTAAAATCACACAAAAATATCAAGTATTCGCCTCCTATGATATCATTGGTGTCGTGTGTTATAGTGTGGTGTTTGTGTCGAGTGTACGTGTTAATGTACATGTTGTAAGGGTTGGAAACAAGAGTCTCATGTGGGTTAATAATGTCGAGTCATGTGGGAGTTATAGTATCAAATATTGTTGAAGGTTGGATCGTTTATGGCCACTGTTTTGGGTTCAAAAAGGAGGTGTCTTGGGTCGTTCTCAGTCTCGCAGAAAAGATCAACGAGGAGGGTAAAATGGTTGGGTTTTGGGTTGTTCTCGTTGGATTCGATGTGATACCGAAAGTTACGTTAGTGTTGAACCTGAGTTGTGTTTTAAATGTGTGATATCCGAATATTTATGTTCATTTTGAGTTCGATATCGGGTCTTGCCATCACCATGTGATCGAAGTAGACTTAAATGAGTTGAAACCAAGTAATTGTGAACCATACATGTTTCTGTGTTTCGAGTCGATATCGCGTCTGGTATGAGCTTGTTGAACGAGAAAGACATTGGGAATAAAGGCATAATCTTATAATTTTCATATCATGTAATACGTAGAACATAGAATGGGATTTGCATGTATGCGCTATAAAACAAAAATGTTAATTAAATTGACACCTTTAACCCTCGACTATGATAAGTTTACATTTTAGACCCCGAACTTTGCTATATTAACACTTTTAACCCTAAACTATACTAAAGTGGCATGTTAAAACTTAGACTATAATAAATGTCATATTAACACCTATACTATTTTATTTACCACATTAAACCTTTAAGGTTAGTAAATTGTCGTTTATGATCCTAAAATATTTTAATTTGACAAATCAACCCTAAACCCTTATAATTGTCATTTTGACCCTTAAATATTATTAATTGTCAAATATAATCTTAAAGCATTAAATTGCTACTTCGGAAAACCTGCTAAAAATAGAAAGTAAATAAAAATAGAAAGTCGACTAAAATGAGTAAACTAATTTAAAATGAGTTATTATTAAAACGACCATGTATTCGTGTAGATTCGCTGAAGATAGAGTTGTCTCCGATCCTTATGTTCTAGAATATGTTTGCACTTGCGGTATAAGGTACATATATTCTGCCCTTTTTAGTAAGGTGCCTTCGTTCTCTTTTGATTATTGATCTTGATTCGTATTAGGATTTTCCGATGCCATTGCTATGTTTTCCCTGCTTGTGAACCTTGATCTGTTGTACTTGCTCTTGAACCTTTGTTTAAACCCTTGTCTTGATCTTTGGTTTACACCTTGTTCTGAACCTTGCCATGAACCTTGATATGAACCCTGCCATGAACCTTGATATGAACCCTGCCATAAAACATTGACTTCAACTTTGATACTTTTGATGTTATAACTGGATGAGAAAATCTTTTTAATTAATTATGAAAATATTTCAAGAAACTATTTTGAAGACTATCTTTATAGAAACCTTTTGAAAAGACCTTCTTTATGAAAACCGTTTAAAAATCATTTTATGGAGACCAGTACTTAAGGATTATTTTGACACCTATAAAATGGCCTTTTAATAGTAAACTTTTAAAGTGAACTTTATTATGAACCTTTGAACCTCCTGATATTGACCTCCTGATATTGACCTTCTGATATTGAACCTTCTGATATGAACCCTGATATGAAATCTGATATGAAACTTGATTCTGAACCACCTCATACTTGATACCTGATACCTGATACCTGATACTTGACACCTGATACTTGATATTTGACACCTGATACTTGACACCGGATACTTGATACCTGATACTTGACACCTGACACTTAACACTTGATATTTGACCTTGACCCACAGTTTGATATTACGAGCCACCCACCAGGCATGAGGTGTTCATGTCCTTGTCATTGATGCACCGATGACTTGACTCTAGGGTAGGAGAGAGATGTCCTATCCCGTCCCTGACTTGATTATATGGTGTGTATTGGTAGACTCTGGCCACCTGGGGCGTATGGATGCATCCTAGACTTGTTCTGTTTTCTGTATATGATATATGACTTGTTATCTCTGGTGACTGATGGTGTGTGCGATGCACGTCTTTCACAACCCCTGGGAGCTCATGACTCCAACCCTGAGAGGTAGCCCCTCACCCTGTACTTGGTACCGAGGTCTCCCCTCCGTACACCCTGATTACTGGACTTGATATGATTTCTGATTTCTGGGCTCGTAGTGGATTTCTGTTACCCTTACACTTACCTGTACTAATTTCCTTAACCCTTAACATATTTGCATGACCTTGATATCACTTATCTTTCATTACTGTTACATTATACTTGTACCTTGACTCTGACCGGTTCGTATTTCTCTTCCTGTTCTTTATTCTATATTATTGCTTTGTTTCTGTTATATCTGTTCACTGAGCTCTCGTAGCTCAGCCGCGTTTTTTTTTCCCGCGGCAGGTTTTAGTTTGGAAGCTGGGTATGAGCGGAGAGTACCATGGATATAGAAGGCCTGACTAGCTATGGAAGAGTATTAGAATAACTTATAGTCAAACTTAGTATTTAGCTTTAGTTTCATTTGTAACCTTGTAATTCCAGTATTTCATTTGTAACCTTTGAAATTTCTTGTATTACTATAGATGTATGCTTTGTTTGATCTGATATGAAACCATCGTTGTGACATCTTTACCTTTGTCGGGTTGGGGTGTTACAATTATGGTATCAGAGAGACAGGCTGCGACTCGTAATACATTTACCGTTGATCTGTGAAGTTTGGACCACTAGGTTTCCACTGTAGGCGCTCATAAGATAACCTTTAAGTTTTGCTTTAGGATTTCCCTATAGGAACTTAAGTTCTGACCGGTGAGGAATGGGTAGACGTTAAGGCATTTGTTTAAGTATCATTGCTTCCGCATCACTCTGATTCGTGCCTCGATTTTGGTTAAAGCCTCTTGAGAACCCTCTTGGAAATTGAAAGCTTATGCCTTGCACCACCTAAGTTTTGAAACCTAAATAAATCTTGAAAGCATTAAGAATTGCATAGAAATTGCCTGACACCATTTGATCCTTACCTTCAGATGCCGACTCTGACCTCTGATCCTTTTGTTAATCATCTTGATGCCTCTTCAGGCATTCTAAGAATCACCATGGAGATGACGTACTTGATACATTCTGTTAATTGTCTCTTGCTTTTGATAAACATCTATGAAACTTCCAACGCTATTGGATTTTGTTTTACCAATCTCTGTCCATATGAGAAGTCTTGTGGTGTTTTAACCACGAGTATAAGAATTGTTTCCCTCTTGACTATGACATTTGGTTTTGTTGACCTCTGAGACTGTAGAAGTACTAGGTGGATTAAGATAGGTTGTTTTACTCAACTCGAGATAAAGTATGATCATCATGAAGGCATAGTTATGTGGTGCTAGTATTATGACGCCTGATCAACGTGATAATACTTACACCATATAACGTGCACTCATTGTGGCCATAGGATATCTTGGGGAGTACCTAAGAAGTTTAGAATTTGATCTCCGTTGGATTATCCGCGAATAGTGAGACTTTAGGTTCATCCTATCTATGCGTATACTCTGCTTTCGTTCATTAGATATCTGATTGAGTTTGAACTCTCGAATTGCATTCTGTTGACATCAGTTATAAATCTTGGACTCCTTTCAGAACTTCCTACTGTTGATGCAATTAATTCGATTTGAAATCTTGTTCGTATTCCATATGAGCTTTCTGAAGATTCACCTATCGTCCATTTTATGTTGCATGGACCTCTTGTTCTGAATCAACCTAATTTGTCCTCTCCTGAGAAATTTGAACCCACCTCGTTTTGATCTGAGTCATGAGAAGCTTTTTGTCTGAAGATCTTTTTGGAAGAACCTCCTAGGGCGTGAGAATGGTTGTGATGATCTTTTACGACTTGCTACGACTTCGTTTAGCTTTGCGACTTCAATTTTCGGGGACAAAAATTTTTTTTAGAGGGGAAGAGTTGTAAAACCCAAAATTTCTGAACACGTGAAATACTCAGAATACCCTTTGATCTAAAATTCTAAAAAAAAAAAAAAAAAAAAAAAAAAAAAAAAAAAAAAAAAAAAAAACGTTTAAGCATTAAGACATTTCATCCCGAATCTAACCTAAGTATGATTTAATAAATATGTTATATTACACTATAGACTATGGAAGTAAGATACAAAACACTAGTTACTAAAATTTCTATCCTAAGTCATTAACCAAATGACATACTCTATGGTCCTACACGTTTTCATACTTCCCTCCAAGTTGTGAAGAAACCGAACTTTTTGCACTTATTCTCTCTATATTCGTTTATGATATAATGATAAGAATACAAAGTGAATATTTGTATAGATAAGAAGAATTGCTTGCCTAATCTTTTCCATAAAATCAATTTGTATAACCTTCCATAACAAGAAAACACGGTTTCTTGCCTTTATTACGAAACGTCACATTTAAGTGTGACATATCTTCCAATTTATAAAATATATTTCACACGTCACATTTAATCCGATTATGAAACATCACATTGTCACATATCTTCCAATTTAGAGAATATGCTTCACGTCACATTGAATGCATGGAAACAAAGTCAAACACACCTTGCCATATCTTTTTAAAAACCGAACATCATTTTTATTTGGCCATCTTCTTGCATCGCTGCCAAGAAAAGAGAAGAAGCTAAGCAGATGGCGTCTAGTCGTGTGCTAATCGTCGGATTTTGTTGTACGTGATACAAGCCTAGTCCCTTGTTCCATTCGGTTTCATTCTCCTAATTCAACACAGGTTTTGATTTGCTCCTTATGCTTTCCATTCGACCTATATACAAGGTTTAAAAGCAAGACTAATAACCATTTAAAATCATATACGTATGCATGTCGTTTACTCCGTTTCTTAGTCACGTAAAATCACACAAAAATATCAAGTATTCGCCTCCTATGATATCATTGGTGTCGTGTGTTATAGTGTGGTGTTTGTGTCGAGTGTATGTGTTAATGTACATGTTGTAAGGGTTGGAAACAAGAGTCTCATGTGGGTCAATAATGTCGAGTCATGTAGGAGTTATAGTATCAAATATTGTTGAAGGTTGGATCGTTTATGGCCACTGTTTTGGGTTCAAAAAGGAGGTGTCTTGGGTCGTTCTCAGTCTCGCAGAAAGGATCAACGAGGAGGGTAAAATGGTTGGGTTTTGGGTTGTTCTCGTTGGATTCGATGTGATACCAAAAGTTACGTTAGTGTTGAACCTGAGTTGTGTTTTAAATGTGTGATATCCGAATATTAATGTTCATTTTGAGTTCGATATCGGGTCTTGCCATCACCATGTGATCGAAGTAGACTTAAATGAGTTGAAACCAAGTAATTGTGAACCATACATGTTTCTGTGTTTCGAGTCGATGTCGCGTCTGGTATGAGCTTGTTGAACGAGAAAGACATTGGGAATAAAGGCATAATCTTATAATTTTCATATCATGTAATACGTAGAACATAGAATGGGATTTGCATGTATGCGCTATAAAACAAAAATGTTAATTAAATTGACACCTTTAACCCTCGACTATGATAAGTTTACATTTTAGACCCCGAACTTTGCTATATTAACACTTTTAACCCTAAACTATACTAAAGTGGCATGTTAAAACTTAGACTATAATAAATGTCATATTAACACCTATACTATTTTATTTACCACATTAAACCTTTAAGGTTAGTAAATTGTCGTTTATGATCCTAAAATATTTTAATTTGACAAATCAACCCTAAACCCTTATAATTGTCATTTTGACCCTTAAATATTATTAATTGTCAAATATAATCTTAAAGCATTAAATTGCTACTTCGGAAAACCTGCTAAAAATAGAAAGTAAATAAAAATAGAAAGTCGACTAAAATGAGTAAACTAATTTAAAATGAGTTATTATTAAAACGACCATGTATTCGTGTAGATTCGCTGAAGATAGAGTTGTCTCCGATCCTTATGTTCTAGAATATGTTTGCACTTGCGGTATAAGGTACAGATATTCTGCCCTTTTTAGTAAGGTGCCTTCGTTCTCTTTTGATTATTGATCTTGATTCGTATTAGGATTTTCCGATGCCATTGCTATGTTTTCCCTGCTTGTGAACCTTGATCTGTTGTACTTGCTCTTGAACCTTTGTTTAAACCCTTGTCTTGATCTTTGGTTTACACCTTGTTCTGAACCTTGCCATGAACCTTGATATGAACCCTGCCATGAACCTTGATATGAACCCTGCCATAAAACATTGACTTCAACTTTGATACTTTTGATGTTATAACTGGATGAGAAAATCTTTTTAATTAATTATGAAAATATTTCAAGAAACTATTTTGAAGACTATCTTTATAAAAACCTTTTGAAAAGACCTTCTTTATGAAAACCGTTTAAAAATCATTTTATGGAGACCAGTACTTAAGGATTATTTTGACACCTATAAAATGGCCTTTTAATAGTAAACTTTTAAAGTGAACTTTATTATGAACCTTTGAACCTCCTGATATTGACCTACTGATATTGACCTTCCTGATATTGAACCTTCTGATATGAACCCTGATATGAAATCTGATATGAAACTTGATTCTGAACCACCTCATACTTGATACCTGATACCTGATACCTGATACTTGACACCTGATACTTGATATTTGACACCTGATACTTGACACCGGATACTTGATACCTGATACTTGACACCTGACACTTAACACTTGATATTTGACCTTGACCCACAGTTTGATATTACGAGCCACCCACCAGGCATGAGGTGTTCATGTCCTTGTCATTGATGCACCGATGACTTGACTCTAGGGTAGGAGAGAGATGTCCTATCCCGTCCCTGACTTGATTATATGGTGTGTATTGGTAGACTCTGGCCACCTGGGGCGTATGGATGCATCCTAGACTTGTTCTGTTTTCTGTATATGATATATGACTTGTTATCTCTGGTGACTGATGGTGTGTGCGATGCACGTCTTTCACAACCCCTGGGAGCTCATGACTCCAACCCTGAGAGGTAGCCCCTCACCCTGTACTTGGTACCGAGGTCTCCCCTCCGTACACCCTAATTACTGGACTTGATATGATTTCTGATTTCTGGGCTCGTAGTGGATTTCTGTTACCCTTACACTTACCTGTACTAATTTCCTTAACCCTTAACATATTTGCATGACCTTGATATCACTTATCTTTCATTACTGTTACATTATACTTGTACCTTGACTCTGACCGGTTCGTATTTCTCTTCCTGTTCTTTATTCTATATTATTGCTTTGTTTCTGTTATATCTGTTCACTGAGCTCTCGTAGCTCAGCCGCGTTTCTTTTTCCCGCGGCAGGTTTTAGTTTGGAAGCTGGGTATGAGAGGAGAGTACCATGGATATAGAAGGCCCGACTAGCTATGGAAGAGTATTAGAATAACTTATAGTCAGACTTAGTATTTAGCTTTAGTTTCATTTGTAACCTTGTAATTCCAGTATTTCATTTGTAACCTTTGAAATTTCTTGTATTACTATAGATGTATGCTTTGTTTGATCTGATATGAAACCATCGTTGTGACATCTTTACCTTTGTCGGGTTGGGGTGTTACAATTATGGTATCAGAGATACAGGCTACGACTCGTAATACATTTACCCTTGATCTGTGAAGTTTGGACCACTAGGTTTCCACTGTAGGCGCTCATAAGATAACCTTTAAGTTTTGCTTTAGGATTTCCCTATAGGAACTTAAGTTCTGACCGGTGAGGAATGGGTAGACGTTAAGGCATTTGTTTAAGTATCATTGCTTCCGCATCACTCTGATTCGTGCCTCGATTTTGGTTAAAGCCTCTTGAGAACCCTCTTGGAAATTGAAAGCTTATGCCTTGCACCACCTAAGTTTTGAAACCTAAATAAATCTTGAAAGCATTAAGAATTGCATAGAAATTGCCTGACACCATTTGATCCTTACCTTCAGATGCCGACTCTGACCTCTGATCCTTTTGTTAATCATCTTGATGCCTCTTCGGGCATTCTAAGAATCACCATGGAGATGACGTACTTAATACATTCTGTTAATTGTCTCTTGCTTTTGATAAACATCTATGAAACTTCCAACACTATTGGATTTTGTTTTACCAATCTCTGTCCATATGAGAAGTCTTGTGGTGTTTTAACCACGAGTATAAGAATTGTTTCCCTCTTGACTATGACATTTGGTTTTGTTGACCTCTGAGACTGTAGAAGTACTAGGTGGATTAAGATAGGTTGTTTTACTCAACTCGAGATAAAGTATGATCATCATGAAGGCATAGTTATGTGGTGCTAGTATTATGACGCCTGATCAACGTGATAATACTTACACCATATAACGTGCACTCATTGTGGCCATAGGATATCTTGGGGAGTACCTAAGAAGTTTAGAATTTGATCTCCGTTGGATTATCCGCGAATATCTTCCAATTTATAAAATATATTTCACACGTCACATTTAATCCGATTATGAAACATCACATTGTCACATATCTTCCAATTTAGAGAATATGCTTCACGTCACATTGAATGCATGGAAACAAAGTCAAACACACCTTGCCATATCTTTTTAAAAACCGAACATCATTTTTATTTGGCCATCTTCTTGCATCGCTGCCAAGAAAAGAGAAGAAGCTAAGCAGATGGCGTCTAGTCGTGTGCTAATCGTCGGATTTTGTTGTGCGTGATACGAGCCTAGTCCCTTGTTCCATTCGGTTTCCTTCTCCTAATTCAACACAGGTTTTGATTTGCTCCTTATGCTTTCCATTCGACCTATATACAAGGTTTAAAAGCAAGACTAATAACCATTTAAAATCATATACGTATGCATGTCGTTTACTCCGTTTCTTAGTCACGTAAAATCACACAAAAATATCAAGTATTCGCCTCCTATGATATCATTGGTGTCGTGTGTTATAGTGTGGTGTTTGTGTCGAGTGTACGTGTTAATGTACATGTTGTAAGGGTTGGAAACAAGAGTCTCATGTGGGTCAATAATGTCGAGTCATGTGGGAGTTATAGTATCAAATATTGTTGAAGGTTGGATCGTTTATGGCCACTGTTTTGGGTTCAAAAAGGAGGTGTCTTGGGTCGTTCTCAGTCTCGCAGAAAGGATCAACGAGGAGGGTAAAATGGTTGGGTTTTGGGTTGTTCTCGTTGGATTCGATGTGATACCGAAAGTTACGTTAGTGTTGAACCTGAGTTGTGTTTTAAATGTGTGATATCCGAATATTTATTTTCATTTTGAGTTCGATATCGGGTCTTGCCATCACCATGTGATCGAAGTAGACTTAAATGAGTTGAAACCAAGTAATTGTGAACCATACATGTTTCTGTGTTTCGAGTCGATGTCGCGTCTGGTATGAGCTTGTTGAACGAGAAAGACATTGGGAATAAAGGCATAATCTTATAATTTTCATATCATGTAATACGTAGAACATAGAATGGGATTTGCATGTATGCGCTATAAAACAAAAATGTTAATTAAATTGACACCTTTAACCCTCGACTATGATAAGTTTACATTTTAGACCCCGAACTTTGCTATATTAACACTTTTAACCCTAAACTATACTAAAGTGGCATGTTAAAACTTAGACTATAATAAATGTCATATTAACACCTATACTATTTTATTTACCACATTAAACCTTTAAGGTTAGTAAATTGTCGTTTATGATCCTAAAATATTTTAATTTGACAAATCAACCCTAAACCCTTATAATTGTCATTTTGACCCTTAAATATTATTAATTGTCAAATATAATCTTAAAGCATTAAATTGCTACTTCGGAAAACCTGCTAAAAATAGAAAGTAAATAAAAATAGAAAGTCGACTAAAATGAGTAAACTAATTTAAAATGAGTTATTATTAAAACGACCATGTATTCGTGTAGATTCGCTGAAGATAGAGTTGTCTCTGATCCTTATGTTCTAGAATATGTTTGCACTTGCGGTATAAGGTACAGATATTCTGCCCTTTTTAGTAAGGTGCCTTCGTTCTCTTTTGATTATTGATCTTGATTCGTATTAGGATTTTCCGATGCCATTGCTATGTTTTCCCTGCTTGTGAACCTTGATCTGTTGTACTTGCTCTTGAACCTTTGTTTAAACCCTTGTCTTGATCTTTGGTTTACACCTTGTTCTGAACCTTGCCATGAACCTTGATATGAACCCTGCCATGAACCTTGATATGAACCCTGCCATAAAACATTGACTTGAACTTTGATACTTTTGATGTTATAACTGGATGAGAAAATCTTTTTAATTAATTATGAAAATATTTCAAGAAACTATTTTGAAGACTATCTTTATAGAAACCTTTTGAAAAGACCTTCTTTATGAAAACCGTTTAAAAATCATTTTATGGAGACCAGTACTTAAGGATTATTTTGACACCTATAAAATGGCCTTTTAATAGTAAACTTTTAAAGTGAACTTTATTATGAACCTTTGAACCTCCTGATATTGACCTCCTGATATTGACCTTCCTGATATTGAACCTTCTGATATGAACCCTGATATGAAATCTGATATGAAACTTGATTCTGAACCACCTCATACTTGATACCTGATACCTGATACCTGATACTTGACACCTGATACTTGATATTTGACACCTGATACTTGACACCGGATACTTGATACCTGATACTTGACACCTGACACTTAACACTTGATATTTGACCTTGACCCACAGTTTGATATTACGAGCCACCCACCAGGCATGAGGTGTTCATGTCCTTGTCATTGATGCACCGATGACTTGACTCTAGGGTAGGAGAGAGATGTCCTATCCCGTCCCTGACTTGATTATATGGTGTGTATTGGTAGACTCTGGCCACCTGGGGCGTATGGATGCATCCTAGACTTGTTCTGTTTTCTGTATATGATATATGACTTGTTATCTCTGGTGACTGATGGTGTGTGCGATGCACGTCTTTCACAACCCCTGGGAGCTCATGACTCCAACCCTGAGAGGTAGCCCCTCACCCTGTACTTGGTACCGAGGTCTCCCCTCCGTACACCCTAATTACTGGACTTGATATGATTTCTGATTTCTGGGCTCGTAGTGGATTTCTGTTACCCTTACACTTACCTGTACTAATTTCCTTAACCCTTAACATATTTGCATGACCTTGATATCACTTATCTTTCATTACTGTTACATTATACTTGTACCTTGACTCTGACCGGTTCGTATTTCTCTTCCTGTTCTTTATTCTATATTATTGCTTTGTTTCTGTTATATCTGTTCACTGAGCTCTCGTAGCTCAGCCGCGTTTCTTTTTCCCGCGGCAGGTTTTAGTTTGGAAGCTGGGTATGAGCGGAGAGTACCATGGATATAGAAGGCCCGACTAGCTATGGAAGAGTATTATAATAACTTATAGTCAGACTTAGTATTTAGCTTTAGTTTCATTTGTAACCTTGTAATTCCAGTATTTCATTTGTAACCTTTGAAATTTCTTGTATTACTATAGATGTATGCTTTGTTTGATCTGATATGAAACCATCGTTGTGACATCTTTACCTTTGTCGGGTTGGGGTGTTACAAAGCGGCTTGTTCCAATCAGTGATGTAGGGACGATTCTTGCCAACTCCCCTGACTACGTCTGGATTAGCCCAGTCGACGTTCACTTGAATTGCGCGTGCAAGTTTCAAGATGAATATTCGAGTTACTGCACCGTTGGATTTATCTTTCAGAAGAGTGAAGCATCATTCTTGATCCATCGAAGTTCCCGTTTGGTCATCTTTTAATGTTAGACTTCTTTGATTCTTAGTAACAACAAACGTGCTGTCTTCAATCGGGAAGCTTCTTCAGTTGGAACCCTGAGCACTTGCAGATGATCGAACCATTCATTCCTTGCTCACCTATCATTTCAAGCCACGTGACAATAGCTGGTCATTAGATGACTTCTTCTGGTGATTGACTGGATTTGGAGGCTTGATTTAGGTGGTGACGGTGATGAATGCGGTGATCGTCTTGCGCTGAATTCCACATTTCAGCCGTTGAATGCTCATCGGGATTCGATTTCAGATGGAATTGATGTTTTGGAGTAGAATTGTTTGTTTTCCATTGGATCCTAATATGAAATCTCCAACCCTTTGTGTTCTATGTTCGGGTTTGGTCCTATCTTCCTCATCTCCTCTGAATACGTTTTCCTTTGTCATAGCTTCTTGCACGATTTCCTCTCAATGTGGACTTGAAGACCGTGATTAGGTTGATTTCTTCTTGAGATAGGAGAGGTGATTAAGAAGTTGTCGAGAAGCACAAGCTCGATATATCATGTGAGATCTCTGAAGCGGTTTAGTTTGGGAAGTAAGTATGAGACGCTTCTTGATTTGTTTCAAGTGTGAATAATATGTTCATTTATATTTGTGGATCAGAAGATATGCTTGGACCAAAATGTTTGCATTTATGATCTTTGTGATTAAACCAGGAATTCATCTTCTTTTATACTATCTTCATCTCTTCCACTTCTGAGACAAGTTCTTGACTAAACTTCCATTGCAGCCAATTTTGTTTTGCTTGGTTGTCTCGTTCGCTTGTGCTCTCTTTACTGCCTGTTTAAGTTTCTTTGTGCATGGAGACACAACTTCAATTGTAACAGACGATTCTTCTTTTACTCTTTCCCTTGTAGCTTTAGAATATTCTCAGAAATACTGCTTTTGATTTGGGTGATGAAGATATTGAAGATGATGGAGTGAGTGAAGGAATTGGTATCAGACTTAGTTGTTGAGTCCTTTTGAGTGTGGGTGAGGTGTAGGATTTAGGGTGACAGAGGTGTCTTGGTGATGAAACAGATGAGGCTGAACTGTGGTTGTTCCTGTTGCTGTTGAGGGTTACTAACCCATAGCACAGTTCATTTGGGAATTGTATCATTAGATTTAGTTGTGTCCTTGGAGGGGAAGGAGAGGTGTTGAGGTGAGAAACTATGTAGCTATCGCTTCCAGGTAGCTTAGCATCCTCCTTACGTTTCCTTTCTTCCTCTTGTCTTGCCTGTTCCTCAAGATCCATGGCTGTTTAATTGCTTTAGTCTCCCAGAATGTCACTTTTCTTCTTCCATGTTCAATGTTGTATATGGTTACGTGGTTGTTCCCGTGTTGTCATCAAAATGGAATCAGAGATTTCTTTGTCAGATTAAAATCAATATTGCTATCCAGATCCTTTCCTTCTCCTCCTAGTCTGTGCTCCCAAGTCGGGTGATTACCGACTTGTTTGCTGGAAGAAACCGATTCAGCTATCGAGTTGATTAATCGTTGGGCTGAACTTGGTTGATGCAGCTCGATCTCCGGTGTGATTAACCGGATTAACATGGTCGAAGCAGCTTTATGAATGGTTCCCGATCTCCAACTCATGCTTATTCTATCTCTTGTTTCTCTACTGCCTTCCTCCCCTTCGCTCTTCATCTACTTTAATGATTTGAAAACCCTGCTTTTGTGACATTTTCCTGAGAGATCTATTGTGAAGTTCTTTCTTCAATAGTCATAAGACAGGTTCTTCTTCAGATTCAGATGAAATCAGAATCAGACTCAGTATCTTCATCAACGATTCTACTTGTTCAGGTTTTGGTTGGGGTTTGCTTGAACTCTCCTCTTGATGACATAGTTCGGGATGTCGTTTCTTTGGTTCAAAAGACACTTGATGCATACTCCTTTTCTTACTTCGAGAACGAGTCTTAGAAGATCCTGATTCTTAACCAACTTAGCAAGACCAACGACGTTCACGAAATGCCTTGTCGTATCAAGATATGCCTTGTTTCTTTACCTCATCAGTCATAAAATTCTGGCAATCGTGCACCTGTTTGCGTGCTTTTTTTGGAAAATTAAACTTTATTAAGGTTTTATCATATGTACTCATGAACCTCTTGATCAGTTGGACGCTTATCAAGGTCTTGATATTGATCAAGTAGATAGCTAATGAGAACCTTGGTATATCGTACAAATGGAATTTTCTTGGAGGCTTTTCGCATAAGGTACATTATGTCTTCCCAAATGAGAGCAGCAAAGTCAATTGGTTCCTGGTTTACAAATCCCCATAAGACTTGAAGATGAGAAAGTCTTGGATGCTCAAACCCACTATCTCTTCCAGATATGGAATGGGTTATGATGAAGAAGATAGTCCTCCAGGGTTGAGGAATGTATCTAGCATTGACTTTGGAGATTGTGGTTAATGGTGTATCTGGCTGAACATCATAACCAATGTCAACCAGGAATTGCATGATTTCAGACTCTGAAGGTGTCGGGTAGAATTGTTTAGAAGTTTCAGGTGCATCTGGAAGTTTTAAGGCTTTACGGAGTGTGGCAGGTGTGACTCTGATTTTCTTACGATCCAGTGTACAAGTGAAATACTTGTCATCATTACTTTTTGTGAAGGTATCCCAGAATTGATGAATGTATAGCTCTGGAATGGTGTCTGAGCTATCAAGAAGATCCCTGCATTTATGAGCTTTGAGTATCTCTACTGCAATCTGGCAACTTGAGTCAGAGCACTTGATCTTGTCCAGTTCTACACGTGAATTGTTCTTTCCAATTTCCAGAGTATACCCGTGAGGAAAGACTTCATCTTTGGTGAGAGCAGAAAGAGGTTGTTGTTGTGAAGTTGCCATTGATGTGTTTCTGAATCAACAATCATATACAAATATACAGAATGCATGTTTGTTAGAAATTGTTAGCTTTAGAAACAACACATGGCACCCTATTGCATTTATGATTGGTTGTTTCATGCTTGGTCAAAGAATTTATCAAGAGTTAGTCAAATTCTATAAAATTTGATTAATTTCGATAAGTATAAAAAGATATACCTAAGGAAATTGATCAAAATTCTATATCAGATCACAACTGCGATAATTATGTCAACTGCGATAATTATGACAACTGCGATAATTATCCAATCAAGATAAGTATCCCAACTGCGATATTTATCCAACTGCGATAATCATCCCAACTGCGATAATCATCCCAACTGCGATAATTATCCAACTGCGATAATCATCCCAACTGCGATAATTATGTCAATCAAGATAATTAAACCAATCAAGATAAGAATCTCAACTGCGATAATTATCCCAACTGCGATAATTATACCAACTGCGATAACTATCCCAACTGCGATAATTTTGGCCAACTTCGATAAACTCTTGTACAAGAGTTTACGAAAATATTTGACGATGAACATTCACTCAAATCTATTATAACTTATGATTTGTGTCCACAGATTTTCACAAACAACTTATATGACTATTTTGAGCATTCTGGCTAAGTTATAACATAAACGAACCACAAATACGCAAGAATCAAACTGCTGGTGTTCGTGTTCTTCATAAACCCTTAAACTTAATAGATTCATTTGATGTGTTTCTGGGTACAATTCAAGCATTCCAACATTCAATTAAACATCAAACAACAACTTTTCAATAAACAAACTACACAATAACACATTCACAAAGTTTTCCCCAAATCGTTGCTTAAACCCTAAAATTCAATTAGAATAATTAGTGGTTTCTGGGAGTAATTAAGCATGCAATATAGGTTCATAAACAATGTATCAACATTATCGTACAATTGCTTTCAACACAAACACTCTTAATCCAAAATCCCCAATTTAACGCAAAGCCCTAGAACTAAACATCACAATTTTGATTGTTTTAGCCGTTGGATCATGATTCTATTCAAAACCATCTTTAATAATGACATGATAAACATAAGAACACTCACAGAAATCAAAGATCTTGATCGGATATGCAGATTGAATGTAAGCCGTTGATGATGGTGGGTGGGTGGTTTTGAATACGGTAGGTGAAAGTGGCAGAGTAATAACTGCGGTGAATTAATTTTCTAGAATTTAAATATCTACCAATTAACTTTGCAATTATTACACATATAGTCCCCTAACCTTGATAACTTTGAACATTAAGTCTTAAACCACCATCATGCAAACACTAAGTCTCATTTTTGACATTTAAGGCACACAACTTTTCTATCTTAAAATTTTATCACCAAACTTTGTGAAGCAAAATTTTCTGAAAGTATGCAAGTACAATTTTAAAACATTTGGAAAAATTATGTCTCCCCCTCAACACGTGTTCAAAAATAATTAGTGACATAAAAAAAATGAACAAAGTGTTGGATAAGGGTTTGTACTTGCATGTTTTTTTTTTTAATATATATTTACAAAGTGTTGGATGTTTGACTCATTTATTTGTTTTTGAGAAAGTTTGTCAATTCTTGAGGAGTCAAACATCTCATTCCGATTTGGTGAACCAGTTTCACAAAACGATCATGAGGTAAGGCTTTCGTGAAAAGATCCGCCAATTGGTGTTCCGTTCCCACGAAATACAACTCAACGGTACCCTGCTCCACATGCTCCTTGATGAAGTGATATCTGAGAGCGATGTGTTTGGACTTGGAATGCTGCACTGTGTTGCACGAGATAGCGATAGCACTTTTGGAGTCACAGTACATCGGGATTTTGTTGAATATGTAACCATAATCCATCAGTTGTGATCGCATCCAAATGATTTGAGCACAACAGGCAGACATGGCTACATATTCTGATTCCGTGGATGATAGAGACGTACAATCTTGCTTCTTTGACTGCCAGGACACCAGCTTATCACCTAGGAATTGAACACCACCGGATGTGCTCTTTCTTGTATCAATACATCCCGCATGATCCGCATCTGAAAAAGCAGTTAGTGCAAAACCAGAATCCTTTGGATACCAGATCCCCAAATGAATGGTTCCCTTGATGTATCTAAGGATTCTTTTAACAGCAGATAAATGTTTTTCTGTTGGGTTAGACTGATAGCGTGAACATAGGTATGTGGCAAATACAACATCCGGTCTGCTAGCGGTGAGATACATAAGAGACCCAATTATACTACGATAATTTGTAGGGTCAGTGGGTTTCCCATGTATATCAGCATCTAGCTTCGGGGATGAGGAAGACATAGGGGTGTTATAGGTGTCACTAGATGTCATGCCATGCTTTTTTAATATCTCTTGTGCATATTTAGACTGACTCAAGAATATACCACGAGGTGATTGGTGAACTTGTAATCCTAAGAAAAAATTTAATTCACCGATCATGGACATCTCAAAGTTTTGTTTCATGAGTTTTGCAAAAGCATTTGAGTACTTTTTATGGGTAGACCCAAAAATGATGTCATCCACATAAATTTGTACGATGAGAATGTCCTCCCCGTGTTTTTGTATAAACAGAGTCGGGTCCACAGATCCTTTAGAAAAATGATTGGCAAGTAAGAATGCAGCGAGTTTATCGTACCATGCCCTCGGGGCTTGTTTAAGGCCGTAGAGAGCTTTCTTAAGCCTGTATACGTGTTGTGAATGTTCTGGATCGACGAAGCCCTCTAGTTGTGAAACATACACCTCTTCACGAAGTTATCCGTTCAGGAATGCTGTCTTCACGTCCATTTGGTAAACTGTGATGTTCTTATGAGCCGTGTACGCCAAGAAAATTCTCACTGCCTCAAGCCTAGCCACTGGAGCAAAGGATTCCTCGAAGTCAATTCCTTCTTCTTGGCTATACCCTTTAGCAACCAACCGTGACTTGTTACGAATAACCGTGCCTTCAGCATCCAGTTTGTTTTTCCAGATCCATTTCAAGCCAACAACATAAACTCTATCTGGTCTTTCAACGAGTTCCCAGACTTCCAATCTTTTGAACTGATCCAACTCCTCTTGCATTGATTCAATCCAATTTTTGTAAGTCATGGCCTCTTTAATATTTTTCGGTTCATCTTGACAAACGGTGAGAGCGTATATGCAGGTTTCACCATCTGTGTGAAGTTTCTGTCGTGTCATGACTGGGTTATTTGGATTGCCAATAACATTAACTAACGGATGATCCCTTGTCCATTTATGAGTAGATGGGTAGTGTTGAATGTTGTGATGTAGATTGGACGGTTCCATGTTGCTCGAGGAAGATTCTCCGGTATCTGGAATGGTTGGGGGTGGAGCAAATGGATTGAAAAAAGCATTTCCATCAAAATCTGGTGGTGTTGGAACATTGTTAGAAATGGGGGAAGAATCTTCAACTGCTGGTTGAGGTGTTTTTTCCATTGATGATGATGATTCAGGTTGTGGTGCATCGGCAGCAACTACGGTAGAGGTAGATGCTGATGGATCAGGTGCTTGATTTGAGAGTTGTGGAGCAGCGGAACTTGTGGAAGCCTCTGACGCACTGTTAACCAAATTGTCATCAAACATAGGTGCAAACAAATCTTCCAGATCCTTCCTGTTGAAAGGTAGGGGTGCAGATGAAGATTCAGGAAAGTACATACGGTTGTGTGCGGGTTCCAAGCGGTCTTACTCAGAAGCCATTTCAGTGAGTTCATCAAAATTAGCGTGTATGGTTTCTTGAATGTCCCCGGTCCGAAGATTCCAAATTCTGTATCCCTTGGAGTTCTCACAGTATCCAACAAAAATCCTAATATCTGCTTTAGCCCCTTAAGTTTACCAAGATCATCTTTATCATTCTTCGGATAACACAATGCTCCAAAGACGTGAAAATAGTTGATGTTTGGTTTTCTTCCTTGTATAAGCTCATATGGTGTTTTGCTGTGTCTTTTGTTGATCATGGCACGATTCTGAGTATAACAAGCAGTATTGACAGCTTCAGCCCAAAGATAATCCGGTAATTGAGCATTGATCAACATAGTTCGAGCTGCTTCCACGAGCGTACAGTTTCGTCTTTCAACTACACCATTTTGTTCTGGAGTGCGAGCTATTGAAGTCTGATGGACAATTCCATGTTTCTCAGTGAATTCCCGAATGATTTGATTCTTAAATTCAGTCCCGTTGTCTGTTCTGATGATGCGGACGGTGTTGCGGACTTGAACTTGAATCTTAGTGAGAAATGTGATGAGGATAGAAGGAACTTGATCTTTAGTCCGAAGGAAATAGACCCAAGTCCATCTTGAGTAGTCATCCACTATTACCAGAATATACTTCTTCCCGTTAATACTCTGAACTCGCATCGGACCACACAAATCCATATGAAGCAGTTGTAGGACATGGTCTGTGCTGTGTTCTGTTTTGGGAGGAAAATGAGCACGGTGACTTTTCCCTTGTTCACACGCAGAACACAAGTGATCCTTGGCATATCTGAATTTTGGTAAACCGTCAACTAATTTCTTCTTGGCAAGGTCAGTGATGGTTTTGAAATTGAGATGAGACAATCTTTTGTGCCATAACCAAGCCTTTGTGGGATGAGCCTTGGAGAGTAAACAAATAGGAGTGGAAGTTGTCATGCCTTCAAAGGAGATAGAATAAAGACTGGTTCCGCGTTTCCCTTTCATGAGGTCGTTTCCTTGAAGATCACGAATAAAGCATGTTTTCTCCCTGAATGCTACTTCCAAGTCTCCATCGCAGAATTGTCCCACGGAGAATAAATTATGACCAAGGCCTTCAACATAATACACACGGCTTATTTCGATGTTCCCATTAATGTAATCCCCATAGCCCATAATTGCAGCGAAGTGATCATTCCCGAATCTGACCGTTCCGATAAACTTTGCAATAAAGTTTTGAAGAAGTTTGAGATTGCCGGTCATGTGTCGGGAGCACCCGCTATCAACAATCCAAAGGACGATTTGAATCACCTGCATCACAAACATTGGAAACAGGTGGAGAATTGATAACGGTTGGATCCGCTGGGTTAGTAACACAAGAGGTTAGTACTTTAGGTAACCATTTAAAATCAAAAGTGAGCTGTAACCAACGTTGCCAGGTCCAACTAGTCTCTGCCTTTTTCCTAATGTATGCACTAGGTGAAGTTGTTGTCTTGGATTTGGGCTTGTCCATTATCTTCTCAGAAACATCTAGTGGGGGCATTCCTAAAATGGACTTTGCAATGGTTTTAAGCCTAGAGGAAGCGCCACTAGTTCGTTTCTTTCTCTTAGTTAACAAAGTTTTAGCAACACATTTTGTATGATCACCAGATAGTATGCTATGACGACAAAAAACACAAGTAGCATCAACCAAAACATCTTCATTAATATTTAAAGATTCATGATCTGTTACATCAATCCTAGAACTAGACTCAGATAAGTGCAAGTCTATTCCTGATGTTACATTCGTCTTATTCAAACTACTAACTGGAACTTCTTCAGACTTAGATAACTTCTTCCTAGGTTTCTTGACTCTATTCTTCCTCTGTTTCTTGTGAGTCTTGGAATGGCTGACCTTAGATGTGGTTTCTAGTCCTGTGGAAGTACAAGTAGCTGAATTAGTGGTTATGTCAGACGCTTGGGTATGTTCTTTGTCTACTACATACATCCCTGGGGCAATCTTATGAACGTTTGCTTTGCCTTTGTCTAAAACTCTGATTTTTTTCTTCAGATCAATAATGATGTGTTGGAACTCTTGATTTTGTGAATCTAATTTTCTGTTGAGACGGACTGTGTCATTTCTATTTTGAAGAATTTCATCAAGTTCCTTTTCATTTTGAAACAGTTTAAGTCTTAAGAAAACTTTTGATTCCTTTTTATGTTCAGGAACATGACTGTTTTGAAATGATAAAGATCCCATGAGATTTTGAAATTTTAGTTCAAATTCAGCACTTCGTTTTTGACACCAGTCAAGCCTTTTTTGAAGATTAAAAACTTTGTTTTCCACATCATTGTTGATCTGTCGAAGATTCTCATTCTCATATACCAGATTATCAATCTCCATATGCAACATCTTACTATCCACAGCATGATCATTCAGAAGTAATGCATTACCAGATTCATAGAGCGAATTCATAATTACAGAGACCACGTCATAACACAAGACTTTTTCCAAGAGTCGATCATTTTCTTTAGCTAAAAATTTCTTTTGAAGTTTTTGACGTTGAACCTTGTCATCTTTAGCTTTGAAAATGTTTTTCATAGATGTTACTTCCATGTGTAACTCATCTTCCCATTTTGTTGCGCATTTCTTCAGATTTCTGACATGAGGAAGAATTTTCTTTTGAATAATCTCTTTCTTTTCTTTTTGAACAGGAGAAAGAAAAAACGAGACAGGAATTTGAGAACTAAACTCAATTTCATTCTCCAAACGAGAAATGTCGTCCATAAATTTCTGAAAATATCGAAGAACCCGACATTCTTTAGGCATTTGTGGATCAACAAGATCCTCTGTCAAACAATCTTTGAATTGTACAGCAGTCGTGGGGACAGGAGTTATAGACGAAGGAGCATTTATGTTTGTGTATGTTAACGTTTGTTCTGGATGGTCCTTAGGAGGGACAAAAGATTTGCTCAAATGAGGTCGTGCATTATAATCATAATGTACTCTTGAAAACTTTGGTTGTGAATTTGATCGACCCTCAATCTTGTTTGCAAGAAAATCAGTTTCTTCATCAACAGAATACATAACAACACGTTGAAAGGTATCATCTAACAGAAATGTTGCATTGTACAACTTAGGATTGTCTTTGAGTGCTATGTGTAAATTGCGGGGTGTGTCACTTCCAAGTGCAAAACTTACCCCTTTAGGACTCGGTTTCACAACATTTTTTTGAATTTGTGTTACAGAATTACCCGTTTTATACACAACATTTTGAAAATCTTTGAGTTTGGTTTCCAAATCCAGAATTTCCTCAAGATATGAGTCAACACGTTTCCTAGTGGCTTGCTTTTCTTCAAGAAGATCCTTCTGAGATGTAGAAAGCTCAGATTGAGTTGTTAACAACTCAGAATTTAAAGCATCAATTTGTTTTTTGAATTCAAATTGATCCTTTTCTTTCTGAGAGAAAAGCTCAGCTTTGGCAACGGTTAGCTCACGAACTTGACTTTCTAAGTTTTGAACTTTTACATATTCTTGTTAGGAAAGCCATTTCAAAACCTTTTTCACGTTTATCTTGTTTTAGATATCCCGAAAGTTGTAGTTTGTAGCACTCATTA
The DNA here is from genome assembly GCA_021014915.2 of Artemisia tridentata subsp. tridentata. Taxonomy (NCBI): domain Eukaryota; kingdom Viridiplantae; phylum Streptophyta; class Magnoliopsida; order Asterales; family Asteraceae; genus Artemisia; species Artemisia tridentata. The sequence continues at coordinate 200,119,387 of CP139508.1, forward strand.
TCCTTCGTTAACAATGCAATTTTTTCTTTGAGCTTCTGATTGATGTCATTGCATTTTTCTATTTGTGACTGGGTGGTCAATAACAAGGCCTGTAATTCCGAATCTTGATCATTCAAAGAATCTGTTTGTTCAAGATGATCACAATTGTCATCATCAATGGGATCATCAAACGAAACAACGGTTTTATCATCATCAAATGATACAACCGTGTTGATTTGATCATCAGATGGTGATGAGAATGAATCATGTTGACCAAAAGTTTCATTTGTAGATGAAGATGCAGATGGTGAAGCAATTTCATGGATGAGACATGTAGGATCAGATACCTGAGAAAGACCATCGGTATCATAGACCGGGCCTGACTCGAACATGTTCATTTCTTGCATATTAGCCATAAGCATGACTGCAGCGTTTGCCTCCAGATATTCCATTTCATCATCTGATTCCACATTAGCCATAAAACTTTGATCATTCTGAGTCAACCTTCCAGCAGCTTTTTCATCTTTGAGTGCCATCAGAAGAGCCTCTTTGTGATAAGCACTGCCCATTGTTCGTGGCTTCAGACAAGCATTTGCCATGTGACCGTTCTCCCCACAGTTGTAGCATGTAATAGACGTATATGCAATGCCTCTCTGAACATTCCCAACAGTCGGATTTCCTCTCTGATCATTCCCCATATTGTTTCTGTTTGCCCCTGCAGAATTGAACCTATTTCCTCCTGTCTGAACCCGTTGAGTACCATATCCACGATTTCCCGAACCATATCTGCCTGAAGACCTGTTTTGAATTTCTACTCTGCCATCATTAACAACTGCCTGATTCCTGGTATTTGATGATGAACGAAGACGGTTGTTGGATTTGGTGAATCTGCCAAATGCTTTAGCAATCAATCCAAATGCTTCATTAAGAGAGTTGAAAGCATCCTCTTCTTCATCATAATCTGCATTTGAGTACATCATTGAATCGGTGTTGTTGTATGGAACCATCTGGTTATCAGAGTATTGTTGTGGTGCTTCATAAGAAATGATTTGGTTATGAGGTTGGGGTGGAAGACTTGGTTGAAAAGATGATTGGCCAAATTCCTGGTGTGGTAAAGAGAAGTTAGATTGAGCAACGAGAGCAAGTGAGTTTGATGTTGGTGCGGGTGTGAAACCTCCTCGTGCTGCAATTTCTTTATCCACTTCTGATTGATGTTGTCTGAGGTAATCATACATGAGTCCATATTTGACATCACCAATTTTCTTTGTCTGCCTTACAAAAGTTGCATATTTCTGCCATTCAGGACCAAGACATCCAAGGAATTTGGAGTTGACAGCAATCTTTGGTAACTTTATATCATGACGATCAAGGTCATTGATAATGTTGGTGAAACGGTGGTAGTAAGATTCAATGGTTTCCCCTGGTTCCATGATGAAGTGAGTGTACTCCATATACAACTTAGACTCAAGATCTTCTTGGTTTAACTCTGTTCCTTCCATGAGAAGATGAACATGTTCCCACATATCTTTGGCTGTCTTTTGAGCATCAATACTTTGATAGATAGGATTGGGAATTCCTTGAAGTATGAAAGACATTGCCAATTGGTTTGCTTCTTGTTGTAATGTTTGCTCAGTTGTGTAGTTGGCAACAGGAGTGGGAGTTGTTGTTTCTTCTCTCTCTGAAGTTGCTGGAACAACAGTAGCTGGAATAGGAAAGGGTCCTTCTTCAATGACCTTCTTGAGATATTGACCATGGGGTTTTTTGAGTTCAACGAATCTGAGGAATCTACTAGCCCATTGTACGTAGTTACCCAGAGTTAGCATTGGTGGAGTTTCTTGACTTCTAGCTTCATGACGTGATTGCTGACTACTAATTGCCTCATACATCTTGTTAAACCAATGAGGTTCTCTGGAGTAGGATGGATAATTCTGCAGTTGTTGATTCTGTTGCATAATTTGTTGTGGGGATACTTGTGGTGGAGAGAGAAATTGATGATGTTGCACGAATGCTTGTTGTTGTTGATACTGAGGATGAAATTGCTGTTGTTGTGGATGTTGCTGTAGCTGATAGTAGTAATTGAAGTGAGGTGGTTGAGACATATCTGGATCTTGAAGATAATTAAGATATGTGTTGATGAGTTATGTTAAGTTGGTTTGGAAATCTAAATATTTTGTCCAAATGCGATAAGTACTGTTCACCAAATGCGATAAGACAGTTCACCAAGTGCGATAACCAAGTGCGATAAGGACAGTTCACCAAGTGCGATAAGAACAATTCACCAAGTGTGATAACCTTCAATAGCGATAACGAAAGTCGAAAATGCAATAAAACTATAAAGTGCGATAAACAATGTCAATTAAATATGTTATCTTAAAGTGCGATAAGTTATAGCAAAATGCGATAAAATATCAAACAGCGATAAGATAAGATATCAAACTGCGATGATTTATGGCAATTGCGATAGTTTTATCAAAAATCCAAGTTCGATAATTCTCAACTCTTGTACAAGAGAAGAGAAGCAACCAATTCGAAGTATTATCACTTTCTAATACAAGAAAGTACAATACTGAGTCCCAATGTCGATAACTGAAGATCTGCCAAATGCGATGAAACCCTAACTTATCTTGATTCGAACTGCGATAAAACCCTTAGTTATCTTGATTCCAACTGCGATGAAACCCTAACTTATCTTGATTCGAACTGCGATAAAACCCTTAGTTGTCGAAGTTCACTCAGAAACCAAAAATCTCACTTTTCATCAACTTTTCCTAATCGCTAAAAACACGGATTACACCAAATCGTCCAAATAACCAATAAAACCGATAGTTTTTGACTTTAAACGATTAGTAATCACAAGATTTGATGAAGATTAAACTCGTTAACGTTTAGAAAATGAAATTCGATGAAGATTAGTGAAATTTCAACAATATCAAAGCTATTTTTCAACAAAAACAAGAGTTTAACGTTAAGATTTGAACAAAAACCTTACGATATCTATAAAACCAACGTAATTAACAATACTAATGACTCAAACACACAATCCTAACTATCCCTTGGCGTATGATACCACTTGTAGGTCACGTTAATATCTCAAACATACACACGATTATGACTAATATAACACGTACTACTTATCTATATTAAGCTACGATTAAGAGATATAAGATAATAAGATAACTAAAGAAGAGAATAAGAAGAGAATAAGAAGAATGGAAGGCTTTCACTTAATCAAATTACAAACGAGCAGAGCTTTCGCACAATGCATGAAAAACCGACAATGATAATGCATCCCATGCCTTCTATTTATAGGCAATGGGAAGGGAATAATGCTAAGAATATTCCCTAGCATGTTTCTAGAAGAAATTAACTAATGTGGCCGGTCCATGGACTACTAATGGACCGGACCATAATTACAAACAATATAGTCCAAACTAAGCAACATCTATCGCATTTGATCAAGACTTGAATATTACAAAACGTGTTCCTAACAAGTACCAAGAGGTAGTAACATAAATGCTTTCCAGGTGGGTGGATAGTTCACCTGGTGATTACAAAATAGTTTATAAAACGGGTTGTACGACAGTTTATAGAGTAATAGGAAGACAATGTATTATTTGCAATTAGTAGCAAAATTGTAGTTTAGTTTTGTGATTTAGTAGCAAGGCAGTTCATAGGGGAGTAAAATAGTTCGTAAGGTGTAGTAAGACTTGTAGGGTAATTGTAATATTGTTTACAAAATGCTAGTGAAACTGTTTGTTGTTTTATAGAATGGTAGTAAGGTAATGAATCAGTTTATTAGAAATGATTCATAAAACAGCTTATAGGACAGTAGGAAAACATTTCATTAAATTGTAGCAGGGTCAAGATCTTGATTTCAAGTAATAACAGTAAAACATTTTGTAGTATGACCGCAAAATGGTCTGTAGAATAATCGAAAACAGTTTGTATGCGACACGGTTTATTGTCTTATAAGAGGGTAGCAAGGTAGACAACTAGTATTCTTGAGGGATACATGCAGGATTAGGTGTCTGTCCCAAATATAGTGGTCCAGGTTGCTCCTTAAGGTCTTAAGGTTTCTGTTGGGCATAACATCTCTGCTGAATGGGGAGTTTGGCAAGTTCAGAGTAGGACCCTGAAGGAGGGTGTTTGTTGCTACTAGCAATCAGTTGGCTGTCTAAGTAGTGTACTTAGTACTTAACGCGGAAAGTACAACATCGGTTGAGTGTAGGGTTTGAGGTGGAGGCGACTGTAACATAGCCTGATTGTGATAAAGGAGTATTCCAGTTAAGAGAAAAAGTGTTATGATGTCAGTGTGTTGTGTGTAGATATGAATATTCATGTTATACAATGATTATGTACACACAAAAATTCTGAAATTTTCAGAAATCAAGTAGAAAATCAATATGGACATAATTCTAGTATAACTACTCTCAGCATCACAAAATTTACCTCTGAGTCGGACATAGGTGATCAGGCTATGTCCCACTGTCCCTGGTCGAATATAGGTGATCAGACTATATCCCACCGAGGTTCAATAAATTTTGAAATACTCAGCTCAGTTACACTAGTAATATATCTCTTACTTTAAAAGAAAATGTTTTATCATAAGTAAGGCAGCAGGCTTGGCTGGCAGGCAGGCAGGCATGTGGCGGTCATAGGGTCAAGTTTTTGTAAAAGAAGTTATAGTCTAGGTTTTAAAAATACCCAGTTCTCTATAACGAAGGCTCTGATACCAATCTGTAACACCCCCAAAAATGGTTTGCAGCGGAAGATAATGTTACTGGGGTGCTACTCAATTGGTTTCACAACACAAAGCACAAATAACGGTTTTTACCGCAACTGTTTAGAAGATATTTCATAAATCAGATTATTTAAAACGAAAAGTAGCCGTTCGGCTACTGTTCACGACCGTTGGGGTTACTGTTCATTACAACAACAAAAAAAAAAAAAAAAAAAAAAAAAAAAAAAAAAAAAAAAAAATCTTAACGAGACAACCTCGACAAATACCACATAATCAAGAATTCCGGGATGGAATTATGTTTAACGGGTAGGTACTGTAATATCCCGTAAATTTTCCTGATCATTTATAAATGTTAAACTCGAAGTAATTCATTTTAAAAGTTAATTAAACCATTTTCGCGACTTTTTTTTTAACAACTGCAATTACAAATCATAACTATGTGACGTGGTTCACATTTTATTTGGAACAAGCTCACACGTGTACCACGTTAGTTAAAATAACCAACTAATCAAACCCGACAATACACCCTTTGTACCACCGGGCTTCGGCCCCAAACGAGCCTAACAACACCCAACCCATTTCATTTTATTATTATATTTTGTTCTTTGTGGCCGTGTGTCACTTGAATAACAAACACACCCTTTATAATTTACATATCAAACGCACCCTAGTAAAACTTGGTGTCACAATCGTCTAGTTCAGGTTAGCAACCGGTAGCATCTTACGACATATTTTTGACTACTATGCTTGATAAGTTAGTCATGTGATAATCGGGTCATGTTCATGCTTTGTGATCACTTTCAGTAGGAACCCTCGCATTACGAACGTACCTTCGTCCTACAATTCTATTTAAATGTCATAAACGGTCAACGATATGCTCAATTCACTTTAAGTTAGTGTCATCACCTTCGGAAAAGTTAAATTAACTAACTGGTATATTTCACATCAAAAGTTACGTTTTCTCAAGCTTGCGTTTTAATTTAACACTTACACCTTTTACATTATACGTTTAGCTAACTATATAATATATTATATTAAAATAATATAATAACTAGATAGCACATCAAAGCATTGAAGACTTTCATAAAATGTACTACTCGGTATGTTACAATTTGAGAAGAAAAACTAATATTTAATCAATTATATATGGGTTACTTGTAAAGTTATCAAGTAAAATTCTTTTAGAATAATTAATATAAAACTTTACAAGTTATATAGAAAAAAAACAAGTACGACAAATTTTGAATTATGCTATATATGTGATGTCTTATCATGCCTTGAAATGATATATCGTAGTTTTGGTGAAAATAAAAAGCTATTTCTATTAGTCCACTCGTGCACTGCAATTCTACTATTATATGACAAGTATTGTCCTCTTACAATATTTAAGAAATATAAGGTATAGTATAGTCATGTCATTTCTTGAAAAGATAAAAAGTTGTGTATGGTTTTAGTCAAAATCATATGAAGCCCCACATGTCAATCATATAAACACACATGTTTTTTCTCAACAATCATTACCTTGGAAAAACTTGTATTGTCAAATCAATATGAAACGTCACACCATATATTTTTCTTGTCCTTTCAAATCATGCATACACACGTTTATATTTTGAACAGAAGTTAAGAAATAATCATATTATACAAACCCACTTGCGCCCTTGGTCTTCATTATTGTGCTTTCCTTGTTTTGTCGAATCATTAAGAGCCATCACATCACACCCTTTTGTTTCTTTCTCCCCATTAGTCGACTGCCACAACTGTAGCCCTAGAAAACTCACATGTCAACTCCTATTTCACTTGTACTAGCCTCTCTTTAAAGAACCCCAACTTTCCACTTTAGTTCTCACCACAAACAATATGCAAACAACAAACACCTTGGTTTCTTTCTCAACTTAAACCGAATCTAAACCAAGTTCCATTCTGTTTTAAGATCTTTGTTTGTCATATTTATCACGAGACGATTTCGACGAACTTCGGTTTTATAGCTTGCTCCGGTGAGATACGTTTTCCGACGAGGTAAAAACGTGCCTCTCACCCTAGTTTTTTTTCTCTCTCCCCCGTGTGTTTTATATGTCGTGTTAATCTATTTTCTGTCTATTTTCATGCAAACGAACCCAGCTGTTGTGTTTCACTTTTTCGGGCGAACCTCCATCATTTCTAGCGATTGAGCTTCATTTTATTTTCACGCCATCAAGGTAAAACAAATCTGGCCTCATTTCCATTTTAAAGGTTTCTTGGTGAAGATCATTTTACTACAAACGTTTTTGTAAAAAAAATGGTTTCTATGATAAAGCTCATATTACTATGAAGAAGATGACTAAAATATAATAAATAAATTTTTGTAATAAATATCCAAGAAAAGCAGCTAGCATGTTGTACGATTTATGTACATGTGCATGTGGTGTCATTTTCAATATTTATGTAACGACCCCTCAAGATTTGATAGTTGTCATAGGTAACCTTTTGAGAAGGAAAATAATAAAGAAATAAACAAAAATTAATAAATATATAAATAAGTTAAAAAAAAAAGTATAATGAAGGGACAGTAAAGCTGGAATGTTGTGATTAAATGGTTTACTTAGTTAACATTAATAGATATACTGTTAATCTCTTAAAACATATTTTATGTTAATATGGAGTTTTGGACCATAAATAAATATGATAGCCAAATTAATTATGAGACCGATACAATTAATCAATGATGTTACAAACACTCTAACAAGACTCATATGCATTACTTTATTTTCACATGACACACTCTCTAAGATGAACCATACTAATTTAGGTCGCGTGTTGAAGCCGTTTCATTACACACTATTGCTATATCTTGACTACTATACTACTGAGGTGAGTTCATAGCCCCACTTTTACTTATTCAACTGTTTTATAAACTCCTTGGGGGAGATACATGCTACTACTTTTTAAGATCACAATAGCTTGAAAACTATATGCATTTCCAACTGTGTTATTGCCTAAGTACTACCATTGCCACAAGTCCCTCACCATCATGAACCATTAATCACTTGCGAGTGAACGTGAATATTGTGGATAGATCTATCGGGGTTGACGACCCCGTTTGTGTTAGCCGGAATGGTAACCAGACGCACTATATTTGTATACCAATAGGTAACTGTCAAGTACCTACGAGAGGGCATGATCACTTATATCAGTTTTATGATACACAGTTAATGTTTGAGTTTCATGAGCTTAGGGCAATAACAAATTAACAACTACTTTCATATTGGGTGTATAACAACGTAACCCACTGGCTTTTAAACTTAAATCCTTGTGATCAACTGCTTTACTACTAAACTCTTTGGATTCACTCAACCTTTGTGTTTACTTTTTAGCATGTTTATCTCAGGTGCTTGACCTACACTGCTGCATAACTCATCTTTGGAGGCGCTTGGCATTGGCACGGTCATAGACAACTCTGATATATATTTGGGGACCACTTTACTTCTTTTACGGGCCTATATTTCCGCACCATTTTTGAACGAAGTAAACTTAAATAATCTGATTTATGAAATATCTTCTAAACAGTTGCGGTAAAAAACGCTCTTTGTACTTTGTGTTGTGAAACCAATTGAGTAGCACCCCAGTAACATTATCTTCTGTTGCAAACCATTTTTGGGGGTGTTACAAGTTTACACGCGATCTTGATAGCCTTGGTGTGGTGTTTTTGTATTATCATGTAGTAATCACGTACGCATGTGTTTGTATAAAGGGTATAATGGGTATTCAATAATGACAATTGAGTTTTAATTGATTTAATAATAAAATGGGTAGATATGACAAATTGAGTGTTTAAGTTGGATATACATGGCATTATAGGTTTTAGCTGGGTAAATATGACATTTAGTGGTTTAGATTAGGGATATATAGAATTAACTATATTATAATGCATTTACAACGTGAGTCCTATTAAAAGTCAAGATAAGGAGGTCTGATCATCCATCTCATTCTTTACAAATGTTAGAGAACCACATCCTATAGTAACATGTGTTCTCTTTTAATTAAAAAATCACCTTTATTTCAAATTGAAATATTCTTATTATTTATTTTTATTTTTTTTTTTTATTTTTTTTAAACATTTTTGGTGGGTTTATTTTATTTTGATTCAGAATTTTTACAACTTTAACCTTAATTTGAATCAAGACAAACTTGATTCGTCAAATTATATACTTATGGAGGGAGTGTTTCACGGTTAAGAGAGTGTGAGTGTTGGGTCTAAAGATGCTGCTGATTCGAGAAATACACTAAGTATAGCTCTGCTGATCAGTTAAGTAACTCTGCTGATTAGTACAATGACTCTGCTGTTTGTAACTCTGCTGGTTTGGAAGAATAAGCAAAGTGTAACTCTGCTGCTAGCCCACGAAGACTCTGCTGCTAGACTAGTTACTCTGCTGCTTATTAGATATGTATAGTATGTTAAGGATAAGTATAGAAAAGATACGTAAGATATTTTTCTTGTATAGAAAGTCTTGTAAACCGACTAGGACTCCTTACGATATAAAAGGAGGATCTAGGGTTAGGTTAGATAGACGTATCATTATTGTTTTACACTTCAAGGTTTCTTGTAACCCTATTGCTATTGAGCAATCGTATTAATATATTGAAGTGTTGTTTGAGAATTCATTTTGTGTTTAATTCTTCTTAAGATCAAATATTAAGTTCCGCATAATATTTGATATACAATTCAAGATCAGTTTCTATACCGATTGCTTTAGATTTATCTAAAGTAATTAATAAGATCGTGAAGCTCAACTGGGATCAACAAGTGGTATCAGAGCTTGTGATCTAGAAGCTAGTACCAAGAAGAATTACTGAATACAAGATCTGCTAATCATCAAAGTAAGCAATGGATTCCGATTCAACACACATGGTTACTGCATCAAGAGTTCCCATGCTCAAGACTGGAGAGTACGAGATCTGGAAGATGAGAATTCAACAATACATGAGAATGGTTGATTACTCACTCTGGGAAGTTGTTCAGAATGGCGACAGTCAACTAGCAAAGACTACAACTGGGTCAGTCTTGACTCTCAAGACAAGTGAGGAGAAAGCACAGAGAAGATTGGAGGTTAAAGCTCACAGTATTCTCATGATGGGAATACCTAATGATTATCAACTAAGCTTTAATCATATTGAGTCTGCTAAAGAGTTGTGGGAAGCAATTGAACTTCGATTTGGTGGGAATGAAGCTACCAAGAAATCAAGAAAGAATCTACTGAAGCACCAGTTTGAGACTTTTACTGCTTTGAGTTCTGAGAACATTGAGGGAACTTATGATCGACTTCATAAGTTGACTAGTCAGATGGCTCTTTTGAAGATTGAGGTATCTCAAGAAGATATCAATCTAAAATTTCTGAGAAGTCTATCTTCTGAATGGAACACTCACACAGTGATCTGGAGGCACAAGGAAGATTTTGAGAAGATGACTTTGGATGATCTGTATAACAACTTGAAAGTTTATGAATCTGAAGTCAAGGGATTGTCAAGTTCATCTTCTACCACAAATAATCTTGCTTTTGTTTCCTCAAGCAACAAGAGTTCTGGTAGTCATCAAGAACAGCACTCTGCTGCTGGTACTTTTGCTCCTGCTGTTGGTTCACATGTTTCTGCTGCTGACTCTACCAACACCAACACCATCAGTGATGCTGCTATTTGTGCTTATTTGGCTGAACTTACTACAAGTACTTCAGTTATGCCTCAAGATCTGGATGAACTTGATCCTGATGATGTTGAAGAGATTGATATGCAATGGCAGTTTGCAATGCTTACTATGAGGGCAAGAAGGTTTCTTAAAAGAACTGGTAAAGAGATGAAGTTCAGAAGGAACAAGAATGTGGGGTTTGACAAATCAAAGGCTGAATGTTTTAACTGTAGAAAGAAGGGACACTTTGCAAGAGAGTGCAGAGCACCAAAAAGAAACAATGAGAATGTCAAGAAGTCTATTGATGAAGAGCCAAATCCTACTACTGCTATGGTGTCATGTGATGGGTTAGGAGAGTATGACTGGAGTGATCATGCTGAAGATGGTCCAAATTGTGCATTGATAGCTAAAGAGGAACCTCAAGTACAACACTTTGCTCTCATGGCCTACTCCTCCTCTGGATCAGACTCTGAGGTATCCAATGAATCATCTTGTTCTTTTAAATCATGTTCTGATACAATTGAAATACTTAAGTCTAGCAATGGAAACCTTAAAATGGAGAATGAAACACTTAAGTTAGACAATCTTAGTTATGAATATGGTTTAAAGAATTTAGAAGAGAAGCTAGAATTCTATAAAAAGGCTAAAATTGAATATCTTGATAAGATCATTATTTTAGAAAATGAACTTATTAAGAAAGATTGTGAGATTAAGGTTCTTATGGAGAAAGTAGAAGAGGCTGAAAAGGCTAAAGATTCAGCTATAAGTGAGACTGAAAAACATATTGTTAGGGTGGAAAAACAACAATTTGCCACTGACATTCTCAGTAAACCAATCGGAAGACACTTTGCAGACTCAGGAAGTGGTCTAGGATATAATGCTGTTGCTCACCCTAAGAAACTTAGTGCAAATGCCCCTCCTACTAGGACATTGTCTTTCATACCTGCATCTGAGGTCAAACCTGTAGGTGAAACTAGTGAAACTAAAGTAGAGTCACCTAAGGATGAGAAAAAGTGGTCTGATGCACCACTTATTGAAGATTGGGAGTCTGACAGTGATGATGAAGGTGTAGAATCTGATTCAACCCCTAAGAACAAAAAGGAAGAAATTCCTGCTGTTGTTGAATCAAAAGCACCTAAGGCTAAAAAGGTTGAGTTTGTTAAGCCTAAGCTAGGTAAAGGTATCTCTAGGAAGATGGCTGAGTATGAAAACACACCTAGAGTATATCCTAAGAAAACAAATAACTTGCCTAGAGGAAACCAGAGAAATTGGAACAACCTAGTTTCACAAAGATTAGGTACTGATTTTCAATTACTTAAAAAGGCATGTTATGATTGTGGTAGTTTTGAACATCTGCAAGATGAGTGCTACTACCATCAGAAACCAGTTTGGAACCATTACTCAAGGGTGAACCATAGAAACTTTGCTAGAAAGACTCACCCACATCCCAAAAGAAACATGGTTCCCAAGGAAGTCTTGATGAGAGATGGTACTTCTAGAGTTATCTCTCCTATTGCACCACAAGGGCCCATAAAGAAGGACATAGTTAACACTGATGTTAAGGCAAACTCTGCTGTTAAGGCAGAATCTGCTGTTTTGCCTAAAGTTGTTACTGATACTGTTGTGGGCAACCATTTTTATGCTGTTAAGGCCTCAGCTTGCTGGGTCTGGAAACCAAAAGTTAAAGTTATAGATCATGTTCTCAGACACAGCAGTGCACCAATGCAGTTGAAGAAATTTGACTACTTTGATGCACAAGGCAGATCCAAGTCAGTAATGGCTTGGGTCCCAAAGAGAAACTAATTCTCTTACTTTTTGTGCAGGGCAATCTACAAAAGGAGCTAAAGGACAAATGTATTTTTGATAGTGGATGCTCTTCACACATGACTAGAGACCAAAGCAATTTGGAAAACTTTGAAGCTTTGGATGCTGGATATGTTGCCTTTGGGAATGATCCTAAAGGAGGTAAAATTGTTGGTAAAGGCATCATCAGAACTGGAAAATTGGATTTTGAGAAAGTGTATTTAGTGAATGGACTAAAGTTCAATCTTTTTAGTGTCTCACAAATGTGTGACAGAAAGAATTTTGTTCTTTTTACAGACACTGAATGTCTTGTCTTATCTCCCGACTATAAGATACCTGATGATAAATTAGTACTTCTTAAAGTCCCTAGAAAAGACAACATATACAGTGTGGACATAAAGAACATTATTCCCAAAAGAGATTTAACTTGTCTGTTTGCTAAAGCCACTATTGATGAATCCAAACTATGGCACAGAAGGCTTGGACATTTGAACTACAAGGCTATCAACAAGTTGGTGAAAGGGAACTTGGTAAGAGGATTACCTTCAAAGGTGTTTGAGGATCATGAAGTATGTGTTGCTTGCCAAATGGGAAAGCAACATAGAGCATCTTGTAAGTCCAAATTGGTGAATTCTATTACTGAACCCTTGTTTATGTTACACATGGACCTATTTGGACCCACTTATGTAAAAAGTTTGAATAAAAAGATGTATGGCTTAGTGGTCACTGATGATTTTAGTAGATTTACTTGGGTATTCTTCTTAGCTACTAAGGATGAGACACCTGGCATTCTTAAAGCTTTTATTACAAGGATAGAAAACCTATTTAATCACAAGGTTAAGATCATCAGATGTGACAATGGAACTAAGTTTAAGAATCAAGTGATGAATCAGTTCTGTGAGGAAAAGGGGATAACTAGACAATTTAGTGTGGCTAGAACTCCTCAACAAAATGGTGTTGCTGAGAGGAGAAATAGAACATTAATTGAGGCTGCTAGGACTATGTTGTCAGAGTCTAAGTTACCCACTATCTTTTGGGCTGAAGCAGTCAACATTGCTTGTTATGTGCAAAATAGAAGTAAGATAGTTAAACCTCACAATAAGACCCCTTATGAGTTATTGCATGGTAGGAAACCACTGATAGATTTCTTTAGACCATTTGGGTGTCCTGTCACTATCTTAAACACCATTGACCACTTAGGCAAGTTTAGTGAGAAAGCAGACATAGGTTACTTTGTTGGATACTCCACTGAAAGTAAGGCTTTTAGAGTTTTCAATCAAAGGACTGGGCATGTGGTGGAAAATCTGCATGTTAGAATTAGAGAAACCACACCTAATGTTGATGGAAAAGGTCCAGAATGGATGTTTGATATTGATTCTTTAACCAAAAGTATGAATTATCAACCAGTCATTGCAGGTACTACTAACATGTCTGCAGGTACACAAACTAACCCTAATGCAGGTACACAAGCAAAGAAGGATGGATCTGCAGAGGAGTTTGTCTTGATTGAAAAGTGGAAGTTTGATCAGTACTTCTCTCCAACAGAAAAAGAAAGAAAGAGTTCAGATGATGATGCTGTTCACAAGGAAGTACCAAAGGTTTATGTAGAAGGTGATGATGAACCTTCTCATGATGATAAGAAAAGGAATGAAGAGTCAGATGTTGATGGGCAACAAGGAAATAAACATAGCAGCAGTACTCTCAACTCTGCTGCCAGGCCAAAGCACTCTGCTGATAGGTCAAAACACTCTGCTGTTAGGCCAAAACACTCTGTTGTTCGGTTTGGTAACTCTGCTGCTATGCCTAAGGACTCTACTGCTGATAAAGATGGTGATTCTAATGATGATTCTTCTGATGAGATGCCCGAATTAGAAGAAGTTTATGTGGATACTGATGATGAAATTGTTGATGTTTTTGGTGCTGAAGCTGATTTATCAAATTTGGAGACTGATATACCTGTTAGTCCCACTCCAACAACCAGAATCCACAGGAATCATCCAAAGGAGCAGATAATTGGTGATGTTCACTCTGCTGTTCAGACCATAAGTAAATCAAAAGGTCTGAGTGATTTGCTTGATCAGGTATTATTTGCTCAAACACTTAAGAAGAGGAATAGCCACAAGGATTTACAAAATTGCATGTTTGCCTGTTTCCTATCTCAAGAAGAACCCAAGACCATTCATAAGGCTTTGAAAGATGAAAGTTGGGTTGAAGCTATGCAAGAAGAGTTGCTGCAGTTCAAGCTTCAAGAAGTCTGGACATTGGTGGATTTGCCTAATGGAAAAAGAGCAATTGGTACTAAATGGGTGTTCAGATGCAAAAGAGATGAGAGAGGTATTGTTATTAGAAACAAGGCTAGATTGGTGGCTCAGGGATTCACTCAGGAAGAAGGTATAGATTATGATGAGGTATTTGCCCCAGTTGCAGGAATTGAGGCTATCAGATTATTCCTAGCATATGCCTCATTTAAGAATTTTACTGTGTACCAAATGGATGTGAAAAGTGCTTTCTTGTATGGAAAGATTCCTGATGAAGTATATGTGATGCAACCACCTGGGTTTGAAGATCTTACGTATCCTGATAGGGTCTACAAAGTGAAGAAAGCACTGTATGGACTACATCAAGCTCCTAGAGCTTGGTATGACACCTTATCCACATATTTGTTGAGTAATGGTTTTTGCAGAGGAACCATTGATAAAACATTGTTCATTAAGAAAGACAAAAAGGATATCCTACTTGTTCAGGTTTATGTAGATGATATCATTTTTGGGTCTACAAATAAGGTGTTATGTGAAGGATTTGAAAAGCTAATGCACAACAGGTTTGAGATGAGTTCTATGGGTGAACTCACTTTCTTCTTGGGACTTCAAGTTAAGCAGAAAACAGATGGGATTTTCATTAGCCAAGACAAGTATGTGGCTGATATGTTGAAGAAATTTGGTTTCAAGGATGTGAAGGCAGCAAAGACTCCAATGGATAAAAACAAACCTTTGATCAAGGATGAAGATGGGGAAGAGGTTGATGTGCATTTGTATAGATCAATGATTGGTTCATTGATGTATCTGACTGCTTCAAGGCCATATATTATGTTTTCTGTGTGTGCTTGTGCTAGATTTCAAGTGTCCCCAAAAGTTTCACACTTGGAAGTAGTCAAAAGAATTTTTAGGTATCTAAAGGGTCAACCTAAATTGGGCCTTTGGTATCCTAATAATTCACCCTTTGACTTGATGGCATACTCAGATAGTGACTATGCTGGAGCTACTTTGGATAGAAAGTCAACCACTGGAGGCTGTCAGTACCTTGGTCATAGGCTAATCTCATGGCAATGCAAGAAAAAGACTGTTGTGGCTAACTCAACAACTGAAGCAGAATATGTTGCTGATTCTAGCTGCTGTGGACAAGTGCTCTGGATTCAGAATCAACTGCTGGATTATGGGTACAATTTCATGAACACCAAAATTTATATTGACAACAACAGCACAATGTGTATTATAAAAAATCCTGTTTTTCATTCTAAAACAAAACACATAGAGATAAGACATCATTTTATTAGAGATTGTTATGAGAAAAAGTTAATTCAAGTGGTTAAAATACATACTGACAATAATGTTGCTGATCTACTTACCAAAAGTTTTGATATAAGTAGGTTTCAATTTTTAGTTGCTAGTATTGGCATGATCAATCTTTAAATCTTTAAACATCTTATCTCTGTATGTTTTTGTAAAATTTTGTAAAGGATTTGTGCTGTTGTTTAGTCATTGTCTGGTGTTTAGTCAACGTTTGTTGTTTCTTAAATTGCTTGCTGTTTAGTTGTTTGTTGCTATGCCTACTCTGCTGCTATTATGGAATATTCTTGCTTGTGTTTGTGGTGTTCTACTAACCTTATTGCAGATATACATACATACACAATCAAGTAACGCATGGAAAGAGAAAGTTCATTGATAATTGATGCGTGGGATGTGTCGTTGCGGTTTAGCAGTTTTAATGCCTACTCAAGTTTTAAATTTATATTTAGCCGACTTATCAATAACACACACACTTAACGAGCAGTGTACCCGGTCAGTATGAATATAATGGTAATTAGAGTGTCGATCACTAAGAGTGGAACATATTATCTAGTTATTCTAATCAGTATTTTAATATATTAAGTTAGCTATACAACCTAATCTAACGCAAGGGGGTTCAGCCTGAGAGACTGGCACGATTTGGTTGCAATTAAATAGTAAACTAAACCAATAGGCACGAATCAGCAAGTAGCACACACGTACACAGATAAATACTTGAGACAATAAGAGGGCTGTCCTTATGATAAGTAGTTTGTCACTTGTTTTATTGCTAGTGTTATATGAAGTGTATAGTTCGATGCAACGCACCGAGATTAAGTCCTTTCTCGTTGGTTCTAATCTTATAGGCGAGTAAACCCTTAATGATTACTTATGACTATCCTATTTATCTTTCTCCTACTTTTCTACAGACCATAGAATACATAGGCGATCTAATAAACAGGCGAGGGCAGAGGCATGGCGACCCGATCAACGCTCAGCTAGACACAGAGGTTATCAATGCACTAATAAAAGTCACCAATGACATCAACATATAAACTTTAATTAATGAGAAAGCAGTTTTAAGGGAGTGCAATCTTTCCGTTGTCACATTACACAAGCCACCAATCTTGATGAATTAAAGTTTACTAACACAATAAAACAAAACTACTTAATGAATTAAACACATGCAGCACCTTCTTACAGCTCTTGTATCTTTGATTTGGGTGTGTCTTGTGCTGCTACCTTGACTGAATTCGTCCTAGGTTTCTGGTCTTCGGTCTTCTGTTAAAACTTCGGAACTCTTAATTCGTCTGGTCTTTGGGGTATTTATAGTTTCTGTCTGAGGGTAAGATGCGGCGCATCTAGTAAGTAGATGTGGCGCATGTACTTAACTTCACGTGGGGTCCAAGATTATAATATTCAGGAATATTCGTACACCGCCAGAAGATGCGGCGTATCTTTGTCTTTGGATGCGGCGCATGTCCTCTTGTATCTTGGATCGTATCTGGTGAAATATTGATAGTGATGCGGCGTATGTGATAAGCAAGATGCGGCGCATCTGGAGAAGATTAGTCTTGATCTTGTGCATCTCAGTAGACTCTTAACTTCTTGCATGTTTTGCTCCATAATTAGTCCAAAATCGCCAAGTTTCACCAAATGCTTGTTTTCAACTGAGAATTACAAAAGTAAACGATTAAGTATCAATCCTCATACATAATATAATAAAACAAGTCAAATTAATAGGATAAATGATAGTAATAAAATGTACTTATTTGAGTTCATCAATAATAAAGGCAAAAGTACATCATCCAGTTTCCATACATCCATGCTATTCAAAACAAGTTCATAAGACAAAAAGGCCCAAGTTTTCACAACATAAACAAACTTATCCCAAGTCAGGCATAACCTTGCTGCGAGGTCCTCTGGTTCCCATAAGATCAGACACTTGCTTGCAAGGAAGTGCAAGTACCACTGGTCTTGGTGGTGGACTCTGCTGTTGACTTGTAGATGGAGCTTGTTTCTTCTGCTGCTTCTTCTTGGGAACAGGGGTTTCCTGCTCTGCTGTACTTGGCTTTGGACGAGGAGGATCAACACTCTTACCAAAAGCGGCTACAGCCTTCTCCATTTGCCTCTGAAGCTCAGCAGTCAAAGGATGTTGTGGAGGATCGATTTCCCAGGCACCTTGGTAGAAAGTCATGGATTTTGGTCATTTTGCTGTTTCATCATCATCAGAATCTTCAAAGGAGGATGGTGTTGATGGAAGTGGGTCAGAATATTCTTCTTCGACAACTGCTTTACCTTTGTGTTGTGCTGAAGATGCACTTGGAGGGAAGTAATTTGCCCATCCTTGTGAATCGTCTGAAGATGAATTGATGATAGTCGATGATCCGAGCTTTGGATGAACTCATGGTTAGTTGATTGTGAGTTAGGGTTTGTGAAATTGGGGATTTGTTAAGCGAATGAGGGATTTATGGAATTTAATGAGGAGTTGGTAGTGTATTTAAGCTGCTTGGGGGATTAAATTTGAAGTTTTTGGGAAAGTTGACTTTTGGTCAAACCTTTCATAACTCTGCTGTTGAGTTTGAAAGTAAAGGGTTAATATTGAAAATTTTGGCGCGTCTTAAAACCTAATTAGATCAAAACGGTCTCACACACCATTTCGATCTCCTTAACTTTTAATTGCTCAAAATTACATTCGATTCTCTCCCAAGAACATTAATTCATATCATTTCATCCAAAACCCCCAAATCATAATGGCTCGACGAAAGTTTCCGGAAGAGCATAATCAGATTGCATTTCTTAGTAAGGTTTCTGCAGCCGCCGGATTTCATGAAGTTATGGATTTTCTTAGTGCATCTAGACTAAGGTATGCTTTAACAGTTGATCTACCTATTATTAAATCACATATGCACCAGTATTGGTCAACTGTTAAGTTAGATAAACTCGACGGGGAGGAAAGGTTAATAGGTAGTGTAGATGGAGAAACTATTGTGGTTAGTGAAACAACAATTAAGAGAACCCTTCGTCTATCAGGTATTCCATCACCACCTACTTTTACCACTGAGGTTATCTTAACTGAGCTTGAGGGAATTGGGTATGAAAGGCCTGAAAATACTGGTACTTTTTATAAGGGTCTGCTCTGTCCACATTGGAAGTTTTTGTTACATACTCTTCAACACTGCTTGTTTCCAAAAGTAGGAGGATGGAATGAGTTTAGTGCTTCTCAAGCCATGTCCTTAGTTTGTTTGGCTACTGGGCAACCATTTGATTTTTCTTCAATGATTTTTGAGGGTATGAAGAAGTTTATTAAGAAGAAATTTTATTTGTATCCAAGGTTTTTGCAGCTTATTATCAATAATCAACTAAGAGAACCCTTGGAACATACCCATATTGAGCCTAGTAGCAGGATGGCTATCAAGATGTTTGCTTTTCTGAAGAAGCCTGGGAAAGGTTTTTCTGGTGCTATAACTCCCCTAACTGAGCACATCTTGAATATTGTGGCTGCAGTGAATGAGGATGAAGAGGCTGGAACTCCCACAGCTTCCCATCATACATCCTCATCTACAAGTTTGCATGTATCATCATCCCATGAACCTCAAAATACCCAATCACCTAGGACTTCACAACAAGAGGACATTGTGCAACCTCAGGCCAATGTCAGTATGGATGCAGATGAGGCTGGTACAGGTGATGCAGGTACCATGATGGAAGAGGCTGGCACTACTATTTCCAACTTAGTAGTTGAACAGGACAGTGCTAACATAACTAAGACCTTAACCATGGCAACATCTTTTGTAGAAGGTTCTCAAGAACCTACTACAACTGATGGTAACCCCAGCCAAATGGCTACTTTGGGGGGCTCAGCTGTTCAACCTAGGGTTGAGACTGAGTTTGTGTCCAAAGATTCACCTCTCAGAGAAGGTAACACATCTCGAAGTGATGAGGACAGGGATGACACACATGAATTGATGGACACAGATGTACAAAATGACAATGCCTATGATACACCTCTCGGACCAGGTCACACAGGTCGAAGTGTTGAGGCTAGCATTGAACTTGGAAAAGAGGATTTGACGGTTAAAACCCCTGTACAAAATGCCAATTCCAGTGATCAACCTCTCGGGTCAGGTTACACAGACCGAAGTTGTGAGGATATCATGAAACAATTACAGGAATTGACGAATACTTGTACAAAATTGTCACAGGAGGTTATTGGTCTTAGAAAGGAGTTATCCACAGTCAAAGCTTCTCAAGGTGCTGAGATAAGAAGACTTAAGCTCAGGGTTACTCATCTTGAGGGGAGGTTGAAGAAAGGTTCCAAACCATGTTTGGAAGAGGATGCTTCCAAACAGGGGAGGAATGATCAGAAGGATGCAGCAGGTTCAGGGGAGGTACTCAAATCTTTAGGGGAGGTTGACTCTGCTGTTAATGCAGAACTTTCTGGTGATGGAAGAAAGAATTCTGCTGATGGGCTAAATCACTCTGCTGGTGAATTTGATGAAGACACAATGCCCTTAGCCCAAGTATTGCTTAACCTTGGAAACAAAACACCTGCACCAAAAGAAATTTCACCTAATCCTACACCACAGCCTACAAGACCAAAAGCCAAAGGAGTTACTATAAGAGAACCTGAACCAGTGTCTAAACCTTCACAACCAACATACACTGGTAAAGGTAAAGGCAAATTAGATGACTCTTACCCATGGCATATTCCTTTTGAATTCTGGCCAAAAGAGGATCAATCTAGGTATGATTCTGATGCTGCAAGAAAATTGGTAGAAGAAGATGAGCAAAAAGAACTTGAAAGACAAAGGCAGCTGGCTGAGAATGAGGCAAAAACCAAAGCATTACTTGAAAACTGGGAAGATAAACAAGCAAGTAATGATGCTGCTATCAAATGGGTTAAAGTGAAAGAAGAGTTACAAGATGATTTTGTTGCTATAAATGAGTTTGACTTCTTGGAAGAGTTTAAAGCAAAACAGAAGAAGGAGTTGGTTAATCAGAGGAAGAAAAAGAAAGTGCTTAAACCTCCTACAAGAAGGGAACTTAGAACTCATCAAGAATATTATCTGAGACATATGAAGAATTGGAAATTAAAAGATTTAAAACTTTTGTCATATGAAGATGTTGAAAAGAAGTATGAAGCAGCAAAGAAGGAGATGGAATGCAAAATTGATCCATTGAATGATGATGAGGTTGCTAAGCTTACAAGAGTTAAAGTAGCACCAAATGCTTACATGAATCCTGAGTCAAGTGTTACAAAGCCCATAGTATCTGATGTTGAAAAGGAGAAAGAAGTTATTGTTGAAGCTGAAGTAATGACTGAATCCTCTGTTGGTATAAAAAGATATAGGAGGAAAGTAAAGCAGGTGGGTAGGAAGAAGAGAAGAATTCAGTCAGTAGTGATGAGTGATTCAGAGAAAGAGGATAGTGATGAGCATAATTTTGAAGAAGTGACTGCAGATGATATGAAAAGAATTATGGATCTCACAATTCATAAACCTCAAGAGGAACCTGAGTTACTTAATGTAGTTCCTTTGTCAACAAAATACCCAATCATTTCATACTCACATGATGTTCTAGATGGTAGTCAAGCATGCTGGGGGATTAAGAGATCAAATGGTTCAAGTGTGGGATATATCAGTTTTTCTCAAATGTTGCACCACATGGATAGGAATGATATTCTACAACTCTGGAATCTTTACAAGATGAATTATGGTGATACTAGACCAGAGGTGGTGCATGAAAGACTCAACTATTACTATTTGAAGAATATGTTTGAACCTGATGAAAGAAGTCTTGATTGGAAGAATGTGATAAGTTCAAGCAAAGTTATCAGATGGTATCTATATCAATCATGTGGAGTACATGCATTGACTGGAAGTAATGGTTTGTGTTTGTACATGTTAACATAGAAAGATTATCCTGTGTTCAAGAATATTGCTCTTCTGACTAATATGCTACAACCTGGAATGCTGAGTTTGCAAAGACCATTCTTATCAGATCATCAAGCTTTTGAGTTAGTGGAGAGGTATAGAAAAGTGCTGGAATCAAAGACCTCAAAACAGTAAAGTGTTTGAAAGCATCCTCCTGGTGATTAGCTGGGTTTAAAAGAAACTTGATGATTTTTGAAGAAAAATATCAAGTTTAGGGGAGGATTGTTGGGTCTAAAGATGCTGCTGATTCGAGAAATACACTAAGTATAACTCTGCTGATCAGTTAAGTAACTCTGCTGATTAGTACAATGACTCTGCTGTTTGTAACTCTGCTGGTTTGGAAGAATAAGCAAAGTGTAACTCTGCTGCTAGCCCACGAAGACTCTGCTGCTAGACTAGTTACTCTGCTGCTTATTAGATATGTATAGTATGTTAAGGATAAGTATAGAAAAGATACGTAAGATATTTTTCTTGTATAGAAAGTCTTGTAAACCGACTAGGACTCCTTACGATATAAAAGGAGGATCTAAGGTTAGGTTAGATAGACGTATCATTATTGTTTTACACTTCAAGGTTTCTTGTAACCCTATTGCTATTGAGCAATCGTATTAATATATTGAAGTGTTGTTTGAGAATTCATTTTGTGTTTAATTCTTCTTAAGATCAAATATTAAGTTCCGCATAATATTTTATATACAATTCAAGATCAGTTTCTATACCGATTGCTTTAGATTTATCTAAAGTAATTAATAAGATCGTGAAGCTCAACTGGGATCAATAGTGAGTGTCTTTTTGCATCTCCTTTTTATGTTCTTCATCCAACCAGCGCCACACCCCACAATAATTAAAACACACATATTTATTTAAATTAACTTACACAATTATACACATACAAGAAACAAACCCAAAAAATCTCACATTGAAATTACAAAAAAATAATAATAATAAAAAATCATAGTTATTACAAAACCAACTTTTACAAAATAAAAAAAAAATAAAAAAAAAGAAAAAAAAAAAAAAGAACTTCCGTAACTTGATGACAATTTTGAAACTTTAGTTACTTAGATGAACTTTTTCTCCAACTTTAGTAACTTCTTTGGGATGGAATATATGTCGGGCCTATGTGGACATGGGATATGGGCTATCAACTGGTTGCCCACCTTGGAAGTAACTATAGTGTAATATTTTAAAAGTTGAGTAACCCATTTAATAAACCCGTGAACTTGAGTAACTTAGATGATCATAGTTTTGAAACTTTATAATTCATTTTCCTGAAAACCGACACCATACGCATACCGACACCACATTAGTAATGGTTAAACTTTATAATTCATTTTCGGTGTCAGTTTTATAAAAACGGCTCTAGATTTATGTTTTCACATTTATGTGAAACCGAGGTACCACGATTTTACCTCAGCTCAACAGAACACGGGGTATACTCAATACAATTAAAAAAAATAAAACACCCACCCACTCACTATTACACGTGATCTATATTTGTTTCTCTTTCTCCTTCGATCTCACCCCCACAACAGTCCAACCTATACGTTGACTTCTTTCTGGTGATAAAACCCAGGAACATCACCATCACCATCTACCATCGCTATCTATACCTGCCTTCTCACACTTTCGAGTCTCCCTAGGGTGTTTGTCGATTCTTAAACCCGCTTCCCATAAGTCAAACGACCTTGAGATCGAGGAATGGAGAGGGAGAATAGCTAGAAATGGCGGAATCTCATCTTTGGGAGATCAAAAGAGAGCCAAAGGCTTGCCATAATTTCCTCCTTATGTACCGCCGATTTCCAGTGAAGCAACCACACAACCTCATCACACCACAAATTATACTTATCAGTCGAAGGCTCAAGAAGAAGCAGGGGTGTGTGGAGTGCTTGGAAATCGGATTGGGTTTATTGTTTCTCTCTTGTAATCGGCTTCTAATCCTCTTTGTAAGGTTAATCTTTTTCCATTGTTATTGAACTCAAATCGTTGTACTCTTGTTCTTCTCGAATCGTATATGTTTCTTGTTGTTGATATGAAATATGTGGTAATAAGATTTTGTCGATGAGGTTATGTTGTGGTGTGGCCAAAAAGGTTTTTAAAAACGGGATAAACTAGAACACGAATTAAGAACGAATGTTGGCTCAAAATCAGTAACTATAGGTCGTTAAAAAAAGGTTGTGTTGGAGTCTTGTTAATCTCTCTTAGTCGAACTATAAGCAGTGAAGGAGTTAAACTAAATCTAGGATAGAAAGAAAATTGATGTTTGAGTCAAGCTTAAATCATTGTGGATAGGTCATGTTCGAATCGGTGTGATTATGTTAAGATTTTACCTCATCTGTTGTGTGTTCGTCCTGTGTTTGTGTTCATGTTGGGTTGCGTTCATAAGTTGCTCAAATGAGTTATGGTTGCGTTAAGAATTTGGTCAGTCAAATCATATGTCCACAAGGTGTTTGAAACTCGGTTTGAATAGAGTATGTTGATACTCAAACCCGTGTTTATGTCCGAATTGACTTACCCTTGTACTCGATACGTGAGTTGTGTTGTACACAACTCGAATGTGTAACTTGTGTGTTTGAAATTGAAAGTCCAGTCGTGACATTTTCATAACCATATTGGAGGTTATGCTCCATTGAATATTGTCTCAGAACATGGGTCTAAGTACCCTTAGGGTAACCTGAAAGTTACCAAGGTCTACACGTTTTGTTATGTCGAGCCGAGAGACCATGGGTTATGGTCACGGAGCTCATCTTGATGCCTCATTTGGCTTATTCCTATCCTTGTTTGGCTCGCTCTTTTCCTTTGGTTTGGGTCGACCAATTGTGTCTTAAATGACACTGTTGTTCCCTTAACACGCTAGAGTTAACTAGAAAGTTAATATATTCGTGTTTATGACTAATACAATGTTATGATTAATTCTAATAGATTAATGAAAACGTAAAAGTAAAAACACACAAGTATTTTTCAACGTTTAAATTCTTATTAGAATTGAATCAAAGAATCTATTACCCAAGTGTTTTGCGGAACAAACACTTGGGATTGAACAGACAAGGTATGGTGGTGTCTCCTATCTAAACTCAAGCTTTGCTTTGAGTGGTAACAATTCGACCCACTGAGCTATCTCATGGATACGTTACTCTTTATAGGAGAGAAGTTGCTTTGTAAAAGTCTAAGCTTTCAATGTACAAAACATACACAACTTCTCTCCTTTTGAACCTATTTATACACAAGTGTAAAAGAGTAAAAGTTATTAAAAAACTACAACTTGTTGAAGCAAGCATGTCTGACAATTACAACAGTAATTGTCATTTCCAAGAACCAATGGGAATGGACTATAAAGTCTTTAGGAGTGGTTGGTCTGACACTCCATGACTTTTAGCCGTCTTAGGGAAAGTTTCTTCCTGACAAGATAAGATTTGATATTATCTTAAAACTCTTTCCAGATCTTCCCGCCTTTCTTTCAGGCGTTAAGTTCTTCAGTCTTCAATCACTTAATGTTGCTGAGGAGACTGGGGTTCAGTGAGTTCTTGTCCAACACTCACTGAACCATCATCTTCTTCTTTGGCTTAAGTCCTACTCAGGGAGTACCGCCTTCCTGAGTAGTGAATCCTTCTTCTTGAATTCGCCTTAAGCATCCTGAAGATGACTCACTGAGTGACTGTTTACTCAGTGACTTGAATTGTTCTCGGTTTAAGATAACACTTAGTTAATTTGTGTCCAAATCTTGTTTTAAGTATTCTTGGGTACTGATGGACCCAACAATCTCCCCCTATTTGGATATAAATTATTCCTAAGTGTTTTTTATCAGTAATGAGTGAGCTAATGACTTCTGCTCATACTGAATGTACTAGAGAGTAAATAAGGAAACTGAAATAATAAAAACATCATCTTATTAATATCATTACAAGTCCTAACTAACTAAGTACAAAATACTCAGGGTTCTTGACATAACCCATGAGTTCAAGTTTCGCTTTCTTAGACACTAACACCTCCTTGTCAGGTCTTTCATTCATCATCTTGTCCAGCAGCTTGACAAACTCCTCGTTCTCAGGACTCTTCACTCTAAGTGCCATCAGTTTGTAGGCGAGGAGAGTTGTCGTTTCCACCAGATCAATGTCACTTACTCTTTGGAAGGCTGGCTGTGCGAATTCATCAATGAAGAAGATACCATACTTAGGCTTCTTGATGACACGATTAGGAATGAACTTGACTCCCTCAGGGGGAATCCTGTTGCAGTGCAAAGCAGCTATATATTGTTCAGGTTCCTGACCCACTGCTTTTCTCTTCCTTCCGGACTTCTGAGTAGGTTCAGGGATTGCCAGTCCCTGAGAAGCAAGCGCCTTCTCATGATTAATCCCAAGACTCTTAGCTACTCTTTCAAGTTCTTCATATTTTGCGTTCAGGGACTTGATAAGAGATGGGGCTATCTTGCTTTGTGTCTTCTTCCTAAGGATGGGCATCATCATATCCCATTCCCTTAGCCCAAAGTCTGAGAATTTAATGGGCTAGTTAACCTCAGACTTCCTTGGTCCCCTGTGAATCGTTATGCTTATGGGCTTGGTGGGGTGAATGGTTATATCAGTGATTGTGCCCTCTCCTTTGGTCTTGGTCATGTGCCACACATACTCTCATAGGTTCTTTGCCTCCTTTCTTCTTTTTGTTTGGCTTGTTTGTTGTGTTCTTGAAAAAGTTCAGCTTGTAGCCTGATGAATTCATCCCCCTGAATGTCTTTATCAGACTCCTTGATTTCCTGCTTGGCAACCTCAACAATTAATGGTCTGTTGAGTTCCTTGTCCTTTTCTAGGGCCCTCCTGAGATCTTGTAGATGTAATACTTCAGCCACTTCATCAGGAGTCCCAAAGAACCTTTTTCCTCCATCTAAATCAACATAAAATGGTGCATCAGGATCTGCCTGCCTTTCAGTTGAGGCTTGAACAAATTGTTTTGGAGGAGAGTTGTCAGTCACCATGATTTCCTTCCCTTTGGAAGTGGGAGGAGGTTGACTGGTGTAAGTTTCAGGGACAACCACGATAGTAGATGAAGGATCAGGAATAGGTTCATCATTTTTCTCCCCCTCAGCAGGTATTGGAACTTCAGTAGATGTACTTGCTGACTGAGGAGGAGGAGCTACTTGAGAGGCCTGAAGAATGCTGAGGATACTGGAGACCATCTTTTTAGTTTCTGATGACTCATTCTTCAGGGTGGTAATTTCAGCCACCATTGCCTTTTAGGTCATGGTAAGTTCAGTGACATGGGAGGTATAGTGGTCGATTAGCTCATTATGTTTTGTTGAGAGCTGATCAAAGGCTGAGGATATCCTTTCCAGGTGCCCCTTGGTATCAGTGACTGCCTGATGAATAGAATCTTGCTGCGACCTGATAGATTTGAAATCCACCCCCTGAAGAAGCTTTCGAAGCTCAATGATGGAATTGGAGGTGAACTTCTGGGTATCCATGTACTCATGCAGTCTTTTGATCAGGATGGAATCATCTCCAAGTTGTTCCTGAACAGATTCAAGACCCTTAAGAATGTTGGAGAGTTCCTTGTGCTATTTAGTGCCCATTTCATCAATGGTCTCTCTCAGGTCGCCAAGTTATTTGTCAGTAAGTTTAGCGACCTGAAGCACTTTTTCCTGAGATTCTTCAACAGAAGCCCTGAAGTCGGCATAGGAGGCTGCCACTTCAGTGTGCTGATTCCACTATTCTTTCGTGAGTTCAATGTAAAGACCCTCGTTGGCTTTGCGAAGGAATTTAACCAGTTGTCTTTCAATCAATGGAAGAACATTATCATATCTCGCCAACCACTGAGGAGTGGCGGGAGAGGAAGCACCTGATGATGATGATGATGATGATGCGGGGGAGCTGGGTTGTTGATCCTCAGGGGGAGGAGAAGATTTTTGTAGTTCAAGGTGCTGAGGAGGGCTTATCTCAGTCTCCATTTCCTCCTCAATACCCAGAACTTCGTCTTCATTACCAAAATCCACTAATTCCTCTTCTGACTCTTCATTCAGTAAGATTTCAAGATCAGCCAGAGAAGGAACCTGCAGGGTATCCGGCTCCCCCTCAAAAGAGGGCTCACCTTTGTTGTGGCCAGGTCCTGACCCCGTCATAATAACTGAGTGGGTTTGCTCAGCCTGACTAGCCATAATAACTGGGGGGTTTTCCCAGCCTGGCTATTGGGGGCAGTTCCTGAGTGAAGGGATCCACCTGAGGTGGTTATGGGTTCCGTATCAGCGGGTGGTTTATATCCCTCTGAGTCTTTGTCCCCCTGAGCGCCTTCAAGTCCTGACGGGTGTTTTTCAGAACTATCATGAGGCATTGATTGTAATGGTTGATGGTCCCCCTTCCCATCAGGGTTGTACTGCCCTTTTGGGGATTCAGGGACCTTTACTCCCTGAGACCCTGAGTGTGATTGCTCAGGAACGTTAGCGGGATGTGATTGGTGATGGGTCCCCTTCTCAGTGGAGTAGTGCTGCCCCACCGAGGATTTAGAACCTTTTTCTCCCTCAGGAACTGATTGTGATTTGTCAGTTCCTTCATCGGAATGTGAATGGGTGGTTGTTCCTGACCCTACTAACTTGTATATGTCAGTAGAGACATGTGGAAAAGGTTCGCCCGAGGAAACTGAGGATGATTGCTCAGTGCCCTCCGTTGGCCTTTGTTTTGTGGTCAGGAGGGTCTCTGTAGTGGGTGTCTCAGAGGTCTGGGCCACATTCAACCCCTTTTTAAGGTTGAGTTGGTTTTGGGCATCAGTCTCAGTGGCGAGTGGTTTGGGTCTAACCACCTTACTGGACTAACCCTTCTTTGTCTTCTTCACCTTCTTTGTAGGTGAAGGTACTGGAGAAACAGCGTTCTCCCCCTGAATAACCACCAGCATGTAGTTAGTCAGGGCAATGGGTTGTACCTCAGTGATGCCACTAGTGAAATTGGTCTTATGTAAGACGTCAGGTTTCATACCTTCGACATCAGGCCTCACATAGTCAGAACCAAGAAGGTCCTGAAGCACACAGAAAATAAACCTAGGATAAGACAAGTGTTTTTGTCTAGATTTTCCTGAGAGCTTAGCAACAAGGTCACGGAAGATTATACCTCCGATATCTATTTTTCTACCCTCCAAGAGACTGAACAACATCAATTGTTATGATGAGTTCAATTGCTCAGTGGAGGATTTATTCCCCCCAAGGACCTGAATGACGAATGTCATCAGGATCCTCCAGACTGGGTGGAACCAGGTTTTGACAATTGGAGCCTTCTCCAGTAAGGCTCCAGCGGACAACTCAGGACGTTTAGGGTCATGAGGTCCCAAGAAGATCAACTCTCCCTTGACCTCTTGGTCAGTCGGATTGGGCTCAAAAGCCTCAGCAAAATCAAGACCAGTGGCCTTGATGAAGTCATTGTAACCCAGGGAGAGGGTCCTTCTCCCATTCATCACTGTGAAAGTGATGATAGATTCTTTGGTGTCTTTTGGGCTAGTAGCCACAGCAGTACACCAGAATTCCCTCAAGTAGTCATGGTAGATGACTGAGGGGGTCTTGGTAAATGCTTTTGCAAGAAAACAATTTTGAAGATATTTCATCACGTTCTTGTAAGCATGGAACTTTTGTGGATAGGAAAAGTTTCCCACCACATTGTTCTTTGTGAGGTCTACGCCCTCTAATATGAAATCCACATTAGGGGCGTATGTAATAGCATTAGAAGAAGCCATTTGTATTGGTAGGTCTGGGTTAACAAATGATTCTGGGTTTCTAAAGCCTAAGAACACACACACTATTAGTTTTGAGAGAAAAATGGGCAGAATTTGCTTAAGATTTCTAATAGAGGTGTGTGTTGTTATTTTGGTTGGGGTATTTATAGGGAAGTGAAGTGGAGGGTATTTTAGGTATTAAGCGGATTTTATTTATTAAAAAAGAATTTTTGGAAACTGTTTTGAATAAAATGTTTTGGGATCCGCATTTAATGCCAACACTCCACTTTCCCTGGTTTGGCGCAACAGTCAAGGTGAACAGTTGAGCAGTTCTGCAAAAGTGTAATTTGCAAAGTTGAGTCATCACATATCTGTAATGTGATTGGAGAGGCATTTAATGCCAAGTGGGAATGTGGTGGCCCAGAGGTGGAAGCCAGAAAAGCAAAAGAACAAATATTCTTATATTAAATAAGAATTCAGTTACCAACCTCAGACATTTACTAACTAGATACTTAGAGCATTTAAGTTAGTATTTAATGTCTCTTGAGGACCCAGAATGACTTTTCATTCAGTGAACCTGATTGTCAGGACCTGGGTTTAGTCACTGATGGTTCTAGTGTTCAGGAATTTGGGTCTAATTCCTGAGGTTCAAGGGTTCAGGAACTTGGGTTTAGTTCCTGAGGACCAAGAATTTAGGAACTTAGGTTTAATTCCTGAGGATTAAGAATTCAGGAACTTGGGTTTAGTTCCTGAAGTTCAGTGACTTTTCTCACTGAAGAACACATTGAGTCAGGGACTTGGGTTTATCAGAATTTACACATATTTGGATGGAGTCAATCAGTGGACTGATTCTCAATATCCAACATTCCTAGTTCAGCTTTCAGTCTGGTGAAAGTTGGTTCATCCAATGGCTTGGTGAATATATCAGCTAGCTGATATTCAGTAGGAATGAAGTGTAATTCTATGTCACCATTCATGACATGGTCCCTGATGAAGTGATATCTAATATCAATGTGTTTAGTTCTCAGATGAAGAACTGGGTTATTTGAGATGGCAATTGCACTTGTGTTATCACAAAAGATGGGAACCATCTTGTACTGAATTCCATAGTCACTAAGTTGACTTTTCATCCAGAGTACATTTGCACAACAACTTGCTGCTACAACATATTCAGCTTCAGCTGAGGACATGGCAACTGATTGTTGCTTCTTAGCACTCCAACAGACTAGTTTTCCACCAAGAATTTGGCCGGAGCCTGAGGTGCTTTTCCTGTCCATGTTGCATCCAGCATAGTCAGAATCTGAGTATCCTTTAAGATCAAGGCATGAACATTTTGGATAATATAATCCAAGGTTTGGAGTACCTTTCAGGTACCTGAATATCCTTTTCACAGCAGTGATATGAGTCTCTCTGGGGTCAGATTGATATCTGGCACATAAGCAGACTGAGAATTGGATAACAGGCCTTGATGCAAGTAAATACATCAGTGATCCTATCATTCCTCTAGAAAGAGTTTGATTCACTGGTTTTCCAGTAAGATCAGGACCAAGGTTGTTTGGGGGTACCATGGGAGTCTTGACTGAGGCACAGTCACTGAGCTCATACTTCTTCAGTAGGCTTTTGACATACTTCTCTTGACTGATAGAGGTTCCTTTATCAGTCTGCTTGATTTGTAGACCAAGGAAGTAAGTCAGTTCTCCCATCATGCTCATTTCAAATTTCTTTGCCATTAGTTTTTCAAACTGTTTGCAAAGTTTATAATTTGTTGAGCCAAAGATGATGTCATCAACATACACTTGTACAAGTATGACATCATTATTTGTCTTGTAGATAAACAATGTGTTGTCTATCTTGTCTCTGACAAATTTGTTTTGGATCAGGAAGGCTGAAAGAGTCTCATACCATGCCTGGGAGCTTGTTTCAGTCCATAAAGGGCTTTGTTAAACTTGCAGACATGATCAGGAAACTCATGGCTTTCAAATCCAGGAGGTTGTTGAACATAAACTTCTTCTTTCAGTGAGCCATTTAAGAATGCACTTTTAACATCCATTTGGTACACCTTGAAGTTCATGTATGTAGCAAAAGCAAGGAAGATCCTGATGGCTTCCATCCTTGCTACTGGTGCAAATGTTTCTTCATAGTCAATGCCTTCTTGTTGATTATAGCCTTTGGCTACAAGTCTGGCTTTATTTTTAATGACTATGCCATTTTCATCAGATTTGTTTTTAAATACCCATTTCGTGCCAATGACTGAAACATCTTCAGGAAATTTGACCAAGGTCATTACCTTGTTTCTGTCAAATTGTTCCAGTTCATCATTCATGGCTTGAACCCAACTTGGATGTTTTAGTGCTTCCTTAACACTTTTGGGTTCAATTGTGGAAATGAAGTCCACAAATAGGCATTCATTGGCTGAGGCTGCTCTCAGTTCAGCAGTCATGCTTCTTGTGAGCATGCCTTCAGTAGGCTCACCAATTATATTGACAAGTTCTATATCATGAGACCTAGTCCAACTGTCCTGAGGTCTTGGAAACTGATTAGAACTTGTAGAGGCCTGATGGGTAGGATCAGGATCAGACACATGATGTTCTTCAGCATCATGAGTGTCTGAGTGGGTTGACGCATCACTTTGATTGTTTAGTACCTGAGCACTTTGTACTGACTGAATGAATTCATCAGTATTTTTTGCTTCAATAAACTCAGTGATGATTGGGTAAGGAAGGTTGTGGGGAATGATGTAATAGGAGATGTCAGCATTTGCATGGTACTGAGTGGAAGGACCATTATCAGCATGATGTTCATCAGGAGGGTATCTTGATGATTCATCAATACCTATCTCTTCCACTGAGTTGTTAGAGACACTGATTGCATCAGTGCTCTCATCAAAGGTAACATGAAATGTTTCCTCAGCATGCTGTCTCCTAGTGTTGAACACCCTGAAGGCCTTTGAGACAAGGGAGTATCCTAGGAAGTATCCATCATCAGCTTTGGCATCAAATTTTCCTAAGTGATCCTTGTGATTATGAATAAACACAGGACACCCAAAGACATGAAAGTAGCTGATGTCAGGGATTCTTCCCTTGAATAACTCATAAGGAGTTTTGCTATGTCTCTTGACAATGATGGATCTGTTTTGTGTGTAACAGCCACCCCATTTTGTTCAGGTGTGTAGGGTGAGGAAAAATTTTGTGAAATGCCTTTCTCATCACAGAAACATTCAAGTTCATAATTTTTGAACTCTGTTCCATTGTCAGTCCTAATCTGTTTGACTTTGATGTCATTTTGATTTTCAATGTTCCTGACAAAGGACATAATTGTTTCAGCTGCCTGACTCTTTTTGATCAGGAAGTATACCCAAGTGTATCTTGAGTATTCATCCACAATGACCAGAGTATACTTCTCATGGTTAATGGATCTAGGACTAATTGGTCCAAATAGATCCATATGGAGAAGATGAAGGCAGTTCCGGATGGAAAAGTTGGTTTTGGTTTTAAAGGATGCTCTGTGATGTTTACCTTTTTAACAAGCTGAGCATGGTTTGTCCTTTGAAAACACAAGAGATGGTAAGCCAAGGACCTTATTTTGTTTTACAAGGTTGTTTATGTTTTTGAAGTTCAGGTGGGAGAGTCTCTTATGCCAAAGCCAGTTGAGAGTATCAGTGGCCTTGGTAAAGAGACAAGTTCCATTCTGAGTCAGACTGGACATGTCTAACACATAAACATCATGTCTTCTTGGTGCAATAAGGACAACTTCCTTATTAGCATTGAAGATGATTCCTTGTTTATCATCAAACTGAACTATGTATTTTGCATCACATAGTTGACTGACACTTATCAAATTGTATTTTAGACCATTTACATAAGTTATCCTAGTAAAGACTATACCATTGCAGTTTACTGAACCATAACCTTCAGTGAGACACGATGAGTTATCAACAAATATCACTTTGGGTCATGATTCTTCCACATACTTGTGCAGATACTCCTTCACACCAGCCATGCTCCTTGAACATCCACTATCAAGGTGCCAAACAGGAACACTGGCATGTTTTTGCACAAATGGTAAACTGGGTCAGTTCTTTCTAGGACTCCACTTCTTGGAGGGTTTAGCTTTGAGGGTCTTATTAACATTTTCAAGTGATTTATGGTCAGTGGTGGAGTGGACTGAGCTACCACATATTATGCATTTGATTGCTGATGTAGACTCAGTGGACTGAGAGGCTGACTTTGTCATACCTCTACTGGCCTGAATGGCCTTACCACGTCCTGAGGTGTTATGAGTGGAACTTCCACTATTTTCACAACAATTGTCAATTTGACAATCCTTAGGATGGTGGTCATTGAACCCACAGTAAGGGCAAGGTGCAAAAGGCTTTGCCTTTTGTTTTTGTTTCTGTTTAGAATCAGAAGGATAGTTTAAAGACTAAGCTTTAAGACTTGCCATGTTTGATGTGACTGAATGTGTTTTGTGAACAGATGTCCTGTGATCATCCTTTTTGCAAACCATGCAATAAAGAATTCTATAGCAATCATCAGTGATATGATTGGTATAGTTACACAGTTCACATCTTTTCAGGGGTTTTGAGGGTTTGGGTTTGGTCTTTGAGGAAGCTGGTTTTTGTTCCTTCTTAGATTGAGAAGGTTTCTCAGAAGATGCAATCTTCTCACCTAGCTTCCTGACCATTTCAGCCAACTGATCAAATTTTGAGTCAGAGCTTTGGGTAGTTACTTCAGAAGGGACTGAAGTAGATGAGTCATCAGTATTGACTGAGACTTCAAAGGTAGGTCTTTTCAGGATTGATTTTCCCAATCCTGATCTCTCCTTTGGAGAGTGTTGGGAGTAGACCATTGGTGGGAGGCCTAAGTCGGGTGCAGCACCCTGAAGGGTATTCAGTGGTGGGAGTGGTGGATATGATTCTGATTCAGACTCATTCACTGACTCAGTATTACTGAGTTGTTCAGTGAGTTCAAGCTTACTGAGTTGTTCAGTAAGTCCAAGCATATTTTTCAAAGCCTAACTTTCAGGAAGCAAGATCTTTCCAGTCTCAAAGTTTGGTAACTTACTGACTTGGTTGTCCCTGACAATCCAGTCATTTGACTTGGGAAGCATTTCTTGCTCAAATGATATGCCAGCTGGAACAAAGGTCAGTTCACTGGGACTTACATAGGGGTTAACCATGTGATGGTCAATTCCTATTTTCTTCCTAGGGATTAAACCCACAGTATCAAAGACCTTGGGGTTCTTTTTGGTCCAGCCTTGGATGACAGCTTTTTTTTTGTTAAGTTCAGTTTGTAGGGCTTGGTTTTGTTTCAAAATTTCAGTGTTCTGAATTTGTAGAGTTATTGTTTCTAATTTGGCTTGCTTTAGTACAAGCAATTCATCTCTACATTTATTCAATTCTGACACTATGTTGTTATATTTTGAACACATGTTAAGCCTTTGTTCCTCAACAAATTTAAGATCTACACAAATATAATTCATGTAAGACTGCCAATCAGAATCATCATCCATAGAAAGTAAGGTGTTTACCTTCTTCATGGTGGTGTTTACCCACTCTCCATTCCTTGCATGGCTTTTCCCAACAGCCACCTGATCACCTTCAGAGAGTGCCATCAGTGCACTCACTCAAATTTTCTCATCTGAGGATACCTCTTCTTCATCCCAATCATAGGTTTCAGCAACTAAAACCTTGTTCTTTTCCTGAACAGGCTTGGATGTTTGAGCAGCCTGAGACATAGAGGGATTAGTTTCAAGAATTGCAAGTTTAGCCTTGGCTTTTTTATATTTTGCTTCAAAGGCTTTTTGACCCTTGTTTTGAAATTGTTGGGTCGACTGAAACATTCTAGGTTGGAACTTGCTAGTTCCTGAGGAACTATTTCCTGAAAATTTGTAAGAGGGTTCTGAGGTGGTTTTAGAATAACAGTCCCTAGCAAAATGACCCTTTTTACCACAATTAAAGCATTCAGTGGTTTCATTTGCTTTTCCTTTTGAAAAGTTGGACTGGTTTCTTTTGATGAAACGTTTTGAACTAGCAAGGAGTGCCCTCTCTTGGAATTCCAAGTTTAGATCTTTTAGGTACTCATTACTAGTCCTTTCATCAATTTCATCCTCAGAATCCTCTTGAAAGTCCTGCACAACACCATTAGTATAAAAAGCAGTTGATATGGGTGTGGAGGTTAAGGCCTTTTTGGACTCAAGAGCTTTTGAGTCAGGATATCTCCTTGAGATCAAGTTGTCCTTATAGACAAATTTCCCATAGATTTCAGGGAGCTCAAGGGTCTGAATGTGATTAGCATTCCTCAGACCTTGTGAGAAGTTTAGCCACTTCTCAGGGAGACTGTTGACAAAGCCAACATTTGTCTCATGCTTAGATAATACTACACCATCATTTGATAGTTCGTTTATCAAAGTCTTGTATCTGGTATAAGTCTGAGAGAGACTTTCAAAGTCTTTTGCCCTGAAAGTATTATACTCAAGTTTCAGGTCCATGACCCTGTTTTCCTTGGTATCTGAGGGGCCCTCAAAGCTATTAACCAAGTCATCCCAAGTTTGCTTGGCTGTTAAACAGTTGATGACTGATTCCATTATATCGTCAGGAAGACAAGATATAAGGATGCTTTTAAGGCGCTGGTCTTGATTGACCACCCTCCTCTCATCAATGGTCCATTGTGCCTCAGGCTTGTTTAGCCCTGCAGCAGTCTTAGGGACAAATGGGCCATCCCTGATACAGGTGATGTAGTAAGGTTCCATACCAGTTAAATAGCAAATCATACGTTTTTTCCATTTGCTAAATTTTCCAACTTCTAGTATGGGTGCAACAGCAGAATAGCTGCCACCCTTTTTATCGACCAGCTGGGGTACATTAATATCAGCCATAGTAGGATCTTGGTTTTAAAAACCTTGAGCACTCTTGGTTAGTTTTGAAAGATTTTATAAACCAGAGGCTCTGATACCACTTGTTGTTCCCGTAACACGCTAGAGTTAACTAGAAAGTTAATCTATTCGTGTTTGTGACTAATACAATGTTATGATTAATTCTAACAGATTAATGAAAACGTAAAAGTAAAAACACACAAGTATTTTTCAACGTTTAAATTCTTATTAGAAATGAATCAAAGAATCTATTACCCAAGTGTTTTGCGGAACAAACACTTGGGATTGAACAGACAAGGTATGGTGGTGTCTCCTATCTAAACTCAAGCTTTGCTTTGAGTGGTAACAATTCGACCCACTGAGCTATCTCAGGGATACGTTACTCTTTGTAAGAGAGAAGTTGCTTTGTAAAAGTCTAAGCTTTCAATGTACAAAACACACACAACTTCTCTCCTTTTGAACCTATTTATACACAAGTATAAAAGAGTAAAAGTGATTAAAAAAACTACAACTTGTTGAAGCAAGCATGTCTGACAATTACAACAATAATTGTCATTTCCAAGAACCAATGGGAATGGACTATAAAGTCTTTAGGAGTGGTTGGTCTGACACTCCATGACTTTTAGCCGTCTTAGGGAAAGTTTCTTCCTGACAAGATAAGATTTGATCTTATCTTAAAACTCTTCCCAGATCTTCCCGCCTTTCTTTCAGGCGTTGAGTTCCTCAATCTTCAATCACTTAATATTGTTGAGGAGACTGGGGTTCAGTGAGTTATTGTCCAACACTCACTGAACCATCATCTTCTTCTTTGGCTTAAGTCCTACTCAGGTAGTACCGCCTTCCTGAGTAGTGAATCATTCTTCTTGAATTCGCCTTAAGCATCCTGAAGATGACTCACTGAGTGACTGTTTACTCAGTGACTTGAATTGTTCTCGGTTTAAGTTAACACTTAGTTAATTTGTGTCCAAATCTTGTTTTAAGTATTCTTGGGTACTGATGGACCCAACAGACACCAATTGGGTGCTCTCTTCACTCGTCTCACAAAGGGTTCACATATGAGACCAATCTTTTTAAACTCGTGTGCTGTTTGTTCTAAAAGATGTAATATACTGGAAACCTTCAAAACCTATGTGTGGGTTCTTTTTCCAAGATATGGTACATACTGGAAGTTGAGTCATCATATGTGGGCCGAGAACTCTTAAAACCCACAAGGGAAATGTTGTGTCTATTCATACTTCACCAGGCCAGCATTTCTTTGAGTCTAAATGGCCAAGTTGAGCCGAAGCCCATGTAGTGAAAGACACAGGCCACTGGCCTTTTCATTATCCGTTTATAAATAGTGGATTTATTTTAGTCCACATAAATCAAACTTGGGCCACAGCCCAACTCGTCACAAACCGCAATACTATAACGACCTTGAAATAATTTGTTCCGAATACACGAGTTATAATCGTCACCGTTCGAGTGGTCGTTAAAATCATTACAACCTTATATTTTAAACAACTCGACTAGTATTTATATTCCGTTACATGTCATAAAAACTTAATAGCCATATATATATTATATATATATATATATATATATATATATATATATATATATATATATATATATATATATATATATATATATATCACACGGAATAATTAGAAACTCAACGTGAGTTTTATATCAATCGCCAAAATTTATAAATCATTTTGGTTGACATAACGCATACAATGAAAAACATGTTTTACTATCTAACTATATATAAACAAGTTGAAACACTAAATTTGGAAACATAAACTAGTTCATTGTTTTATTGGCATATAACTCGAAATGTTTTATCAAAACTTATATAAGTCGTTAGATTATGAAACGATTATTTTCAAAACACAAGTTTTACAATATTGTTAACACGAGGATTACTTATTACCCAAGAGCTCATGTACACGAATTGTTAACTTATCGTGAAATGACATAAACAATGATGAGAAATTTTCAAATGTAACATTCCTTTACAAAAACTATATGTATGTACAAATATACATATACACACACCATCATACACACACTTACTCATGTACACACACTTGGTAAAATATATATACTCACTTAACGACAACGTTTCCATATGTCGTCAACGTTTGACATACGATAGTAATTGTCTTCCATACGTAGTCTTCCGATCTCTGTCAAACCGGAAGCTTATTCGCCTTGATCTTTCTTTGATGAACACTTAGACACTTCCAATGAGTCAATACCTACAAATGTTAAAACATTGTTCCAACTTAAATGATGCCACACCAGCAACGATAATATAAAATCTTTAAAACATCTGAAGTTCTTGAATTTGAACCGTGAACTAAAACAAACCTTACTAATCTAGGTCGCGTGTTGGTGCTGAACACTATCTGAACTATTTTGTGGTCTGACTGCTATTTACCAAGGTGGGTTTATAGCCCCACACTATTTAAACTTGTTTTGCTATTGGGGTGAGAAACATGCAAAACTATTTTATGGTCCAAACTGTTGTCTATGCTGTTACGTGGATTAGCCTAAGCCCTATTATGTCCCGCTATGCCCAACTCATGAACCGTCAATTCCTGCTGGGAAGCGCGAATGTTATAAATAATCTTTTGGGAGTAACGTCCCCGTTTGGGTTGACCGGATAGGCAAACGAACGTATACCATATCGGGAACATAAGTGTCTAGGATAAACACTTGTCGGGCCCTGATATTTAACATGCTTCTAGAGCATGCACACTGTTATAGCTTTGGTTGCATGAACTTAGTGCTAACGTAATAGACTATATTTTTTATATGGCATTACATAGGTTGTAATGTTCATATGCCAAACTCATGGTCCAACTGCTGATTTACTGCTTATTGATAAACCTATGAACTCACCAGCTTTTAGCTGACTTTTAGCATGTTTTTCTCAGGTGTTTAAGCTGACTGATATGACGAGGTGGTGGCATGGCAAGGGTCATAGACTACTGTCTGGAGTACTGTGGCATTTTAAACTATGACTTGTTTTTGACTGGGACAACTAAATTTGTGGGCCTCACTTTATTAATTCAAACTATGTTGTAAACAATATTTTACTGATAGAATGAATTAAAACGGAGTATGTATTCCGTTCTTTGTTACCTTGTGTTGTGATTATCAATTTAGTAGCACCCCATGACCCGAATGCTTCCGCAATGCCAGATTTTGGGGGTGTTACAGATTGGCATCAGAGCCTAGGTTATAGAGAACTAGGTACATATAAATCCTAAACTATAACCGCTTTTTACAAAACCAAGTCCCTATGACCTCCACTTGCCTGCCTGCCTTGCTTACTGTTTATTTGTTGATTACTTGTCTTAGCTGCTTGTTACTATATCTTGATTTTTTCCCAGCTACATGTACTATAAGTATTATATGTATACTTATACATACGTAACTTACACTATTTATTACGAGTATTTTCGATATACTTACACATATATACCATTTTTGTCACAGAATATGTCTTCATATCACATTCCTCCGATCTCGCCAGACTTAGATGACCCATATATGCAGGTGCTACAGGCTTTTAATGCACCATACCCCAATCTCACTGAGCCTATACTCACCTCAGCACTACCTACATCTACTACCGATCATGCTCCCATCCAGCTTACCCCTACTACTGATACTACCACCCCATATGTCCATACTCATCCTGTTCGTCACACCACCCACATGAGAGTCCCAGGATATCGAAGGCGGTACTCAGACTTACCATCCCTACCCCAAAGGAGGACCCGGGCTGTTTACATGTGTACCTCTACTACCCCACTATCTCTCTCACCCGTATCATCCCCTGATCAGTCACCACCACATCAGAGGCTCAGGAGAGCCGATGAATCTTATACAGCCGAGGATCCCGAGGAAGAATCAGAGGAGGATCCAGAAGAAGAACCTGAGGAGGATCCGGAAGAGGAGCTGATAGCAGACCCTACACCCGAACAGACTATACCAGCAGAACCACGTCATGGGAAGACAGTTATGGAGGAGGTTTCGGGTACATTTGAGATAGGGTAGAGTTCTAGAGCTGCTCAGATGACAGGAGGAGACAGGGATACACCTCTCGGATTGGGTCAGAGGGCTGCTATGTTGCGATTTAGAGAGGAGGGTCTGAATGTCCCCGCTACCTGTGAAATCAATGGGGAGATATGGAAGGATATTGAGTGTGTTCATAGCACTCCACTTCATGCTGATAGTCCCACATATGAGCCATCCTCACCATCATTTGTGCCACCATCTCCTTTAGTGCCAGCTTCCCCTCCACCCGCTGTCTCACCTATAGTGGAGGAGGAAGAGGATGATGTCACGAGATTCTTGATCCAGTTGGGGACACAGGGGAGTCTACTGGATGTTCACTCTGATTAGTTAGAGAGACTTGGGCGCCGTGACGAGCAAGTTAGCAGGGAACCTGCAGGGGTACATCAGAGAATGGATGACATAGGCAGAGATCAGGCTAGAACATGGAATGCCGAGTGGACTAACTGGTACAGGATGCACGAGTTAGAGTCAGTGATTGCTAGAGTTATGAGGTCCGAACAGGAGGACCGTAGAGAGGTGTTGGCGTCGAGGAGACGAATTGCACGGTTAGAGACTACAGTAGGACATCTGGAGACTATTGTAGCACGGATGGCAGAGGAGTTGGAGCAGTTACGCTTAGGGCGTGATGGATTCTAGTTCTAGCAGTTATGATGTATTCCCACTAAACTGAGTAGTCGTCAGTTAGTGGCAGTTGTAGTTCTTTGTCTGTATTCGAAACTTCTACTATTTTCTTGTGTATTTGAGCTTGTAATTTTTGTGAACACGAATCTATCCTAATCTATGACAAGCTTGATTGATTACTCCATTGTGCCATCTTCTTTATGATTGATCTTACTCATATACTCTACCTATGATTATACACTTGTGCGATAAAAAACTCTCAAAATCTCAATTATCTCTATCTTTCTGATACAGCAAAATGCCTCCAAAAAGAACAAACAGAACCGCTCGTGCACAACCAACTAACCCAGGCCTAGCTAGGGCTACTACAGCAGCTCCACCTGTGAACCGAGCCATGCTCGATCAACTGGTAGAAGAACGAGTGGCAGTAGCACTGGCTGCAGCAAACAACTCGACTATTGATGTTGGGAATTCGAGACCCACAAACAACAACACTCGTGGCTGTACTTATCAAGACTTCCGGAAGATAATGACTGGAGGTTTTGGAGGTACTGAGGGGGTAGTTATTCTGGTTCGATGGATCAAAAGATTGGAAACGGTATTCCGAATTTGTGGTTGTTTGGAAGATGACAGGGTTAAGTTTGCATCGTTTACTTTTCTAGATGCTGCTTTAACCTGGTGGAACAATTACTTGAAATCAGCTGGCTATGACACTGCTTATACAATGTCATGGGAAAGCTTCAAACATATGGTTCTCAAGAAATATTGCCCTCGCAATGAGGTGAAGAAGTTGGAGGTTGAATTTTGGAACCTCAAGGTACAAGGTACCAATATGGCTGTGTATAATCAACGTTTTCAAGAGCTTGCCTTACTATGCCCCGATATGGTCTAAACTGAGACCCGCTGATGAACTCAATTAAGTACATTTTATTATCATCATTTATCCTATTTATTTGACTTGTTTTATTATATTATACATGAGAATCGATACATTAATGTTTACTTTAGTAATTCTCAGGTAAAAACAAGCATTATGTGAAACTTGGCAATTTTGGACTAATTATGGAGCAAAACAAGCGAGATGTTAAAAGTCTACTGAAATTCAGAAGATGCGCCGTATCTCACTCAACAGATACGACGCAGTATCATACTTAGATGAATTCGAAGACCATTGCCTGACTTTGAAGAATGCGCCGCATGCAATTCTGTCATGCGCCGCATATGAAACTTTGGTCAAAGAAGAAGATCAAGCTCGTTCTACTCCAGATACGCCGCAATATACTTCTAACATACGGCGTATCACTATCAAGATTTCACCAGTTACAATCCAAGACAGCTAAAGTACATGCGCCGCATACAAAGATCAAGTTGCGCCGCATCTGAAGACGGTGTACGAATATTCCAGAATATATTAATCATGGACCCCACGCGAAGTTAAGTCAATGCGCCGCATCTATCCCTGAGACAGAAACTATAAATACCCCAAGGACAGACGAATTTGAGAGCTCTCTCAGACTTTAGACCTAGACATAACCCTAGAGCCGAATTCAGACGACCAAGCAGCACAAGACACACCTCAAACAAAGATACAAGAGCTGTAAGAAGGTCCTGCATGTATTCAATTCATTAAGTAGTTTTGTTTTATTGTTTTAGTACACTTTAATTCATCAGGATTGATGGGCTTGTGTCATGTGACTACGGAAGATCATGCACTCCCCTTAATATTGCTTTCCCATTAATTAAAGTTTATATGTTGATGTCTTTGGTGACTTTTATTAGTGCATTGATAACCTCTGTGTCTAGCTGAGTCTTGCTTGGGTCGCCATGCCCCTTCCTCGCCTATTTATTAGAGACGCTTAAATAAATAGGATAGACATAAGTAATCATTAAGGGTTTACTCGCCGATAAGATTAGAGCCAACGAGAAAGGTTTAATTATATACACTTCATATAAAACTAGCAATAAAACAAGTGACAAGCTATATAATTATCAGGACAGGTCTTCTTATTGTCTCGAGTATCTATCTGTGTACGTGTGTGCTAATCGCTGATTCGTGCTCATTAGTTTAGTTTTCTATTTAATCATAACCAAACCGTGCCAGTCTCTCAGGCTGAACCCCCTTGCGTTAGATTAGGTTGTATAGCTAACTTAGGATATTAAAATACTGATTAGAATAACTAGATAATACGTTCCACTCTTAGTGATCGACACTCTACTTACCATTATATTCATACTAACCGGGTACACTGCTCGTTAAGTGTGTGTGTTATTGATAAGTCGGCTAAATATAAATTTAAAACTTGAGTAGGCATTAATACTGCTAAACCGCAACGACACATAACGCTCCATCAAGTTTTTAGCGCCGTTGCCGGGGAGTGAATTGTTATTATCTGTTAATTTGATTTAGCATTTTAATTAGGTTTTTCTTTTTAGTTTTTTTTTTAGATTCTAACCACTAACCCTGTTATATATTAGATAGATTGCATTCATTGTATAATTTGCATATTTTCTGTTTTTTTGTGTGTTTTTTGTTTTCTCTAATTTTTGTTTCTTTTTGTTTGTTTTTATTTTTCTTTTTCTTTTTCTGTATTTTTCCGCATTCTGCTATCGTTGTATTGTGCTAATACAAACGATACGGCGCATCTGTTTTCACAGATACGGCGTATTGCGTTTAATTTTTATAAAAAATACAACGCGTTTAATAAATTCGAGTACGACGCATATTTTCCCCCAAGATACGGCGTATTCTGTTTTTAATAAGAAATTTTTCTAAACCCTAACGTCATACGACGCATCTGTTTTAACAGATACGACGTATTTTCTATTTAAATTAAAAACAGTTTTTTGAATTATTAAACAGAAGCGACGCATCGATCTTTATCGATACGGCGCATCTACTAAATCAAAAATCTTGTATTTTGAAACGTAACGAAAATACGGCGCATTAGCTTTTGTTAATACGACGCATTTAATTTTAATAAATATAATCGATTTTTGATAATTTAAACTTGATACGGCGCATTCTAATTCATAAGCGGTGTATCTGTTTTCTGAA
This sequence comes from Artemisia tridentata subsp. tridentata, assembly GCA_021014915.2. Classification (NCBI taxonomy): domain Eukaryota; kingdom Viridiplantae; phylum Streptophyta; class Magnoliopsida; order Asterales; family Asteraceae; genus Artemisia; species Artemisia tridentata. The sequence continues at coordinate 200,163,353 of CP139508.1, forward strand.
TAAAACTCTGATTAAATTTTAACGAAATAAGATACGGCGTATCCAACTTTCTGGATACGGCGCATCGTTTGCAGATATCAGCAACTTTTATTTTTCTTATTCCCGAACGGAAAATATTCTAACTTACCCTTACACTAGGAAGTTTTTACTTTGAAATCTACCTGTCTTTAATTTTCAGGAACAATGTTCGATATTTTCCCCAACTGGTTCAGAAGATCCCAAAGAAACCTTACCATGGAAGAGTTTGCACTACTAATCGCTCAAGCAAATGAAAAAGAACATCATGAAGCAAGAAACTTTATTAATGAATTCAAAGGCAGTCATGAGCTGTTACTAAAGGAACAAAACAACATGATTAATGGATTGGCAATTGAAGTGCACCAATTGTCAACGGTGCTTAACAAGATTCTTTTGGTAAAACACGTTTGAAAGGGATTACAACTAGAGGCGGAAAGTCAACCTTTCAAATCGGAGAGACACCCGAGGATAACAACACAAACAAGATTTCCCCTGAATCTATATCATCTGATCAAGAGCAACCAAAAGAGACTAATCCAGAACCTGTGATTAGAGAAGAACCTTCTGTTGAACCTAAACAATCAACACTACCTTTTCCACATAGGGTAAGGAAGGAGAAAGAAGATGCCTATCAAAGGAAGTTCCTGGAAAATCTCAAGCAGCTGTAGCTAAGCATACCATTTATGGAAGCCCTAGTGCAAATGCCAAAATATGCTAAATATCTGAAGAGCTTGCTTACAAACAAGTCCAAACTTGAAGAGGCTTACACTGTAACAATGGGGGAAAGAAGCTCAGCAGCATTGCTCAACAAACTTCCATCTAAGGAGAAAGATCCAGGGAGTTTCACTATTCCTTGTCAAATTAAAAATTTACATATTGGAAATGCTTTAGCCGACCTAGGAGCTAGTATAAGTCTTATGCCCTCTTCTATGTATGAAAAATTAGGCCTTGGTGAACTAAAACCTACTAGGATGTGCTTAGAGCTAGCTGATAGGTCCATACAATACCCATTAGGAATAGCTGAAAATATATTAATAAAAGTTGATAAATTTGAATTACCTATTGACTTTGTTATCCTCGATATGCCCGAAAATTCTAGAATTCCTATAATATTAGGATGACCATTTTTAGCTACTGCTAGGGCCATGATTGATGTTTTTAATAAAAAGATAACTCTTACCATAGGAAAAGATGAGGTTGAATTTAATATGGAACAATCTATGAGTAAAACTAATTATGAAGATGATGAATGCTATAATATCGATGTTTCTGATGACACGATTAATCATTTTACTCAGAAATTGTTAAAACATAATTTGCTTGATTCTTATCTGCTTAAAAATTTAGAAAACACAATCGCCATAGAAGATCAAGTTGATGAAAATACTATTGATAATAATTTCGCTGTTGATTCCGCTGTTTGTAACGCCATACGGCGCATCGGAAATATCGATGCGGCGCATTTATCTGATGACAGCAACGACGTAATAAAAGAACAAGTTTATTCCGCTAGTGCTAATAAAATTGATGATGTCAAACCTGTGCTTAAGGATCTCCCTTCTACTTTGGAATATGCTTATTTAAATGGGAACACTAATTCACCCGTTATTATTGCATATGATTTAACGCCAAATGAAAAAGAATCCCTTCTGCAGATACTATATAAACGAAGAGGAGCATTAGCATGGAAGATGTCTGATATTAAGGGAATTAGCCCGTCATTTTGTACACATAAAATCCTTATGGAAGATGAATTCAAACCTACTATCCAGCCCCAAAGGCGTTTGAATCCAAAAGTCCAAGATGTGGTGAAAAATGAAATTGTGAAATTACTTGACTCCGGACTTATCTACCCAATTTTCGACAGCTCATGGGTCAGTCCTATCCACGTTGTACCAAAAAAAGGAGGAATGACGGTAGTACTCAATGACGACAATGAGCTAATCCCTTCAAGAACTGTTACTGGATGGAGAGTTTGCATCGACTATCGCAAACTCAATGATGCTATGCGAAAAGATCACTTCCCTCTTCCATTTATTGATCAAATGTTAGAAAGACTATCAGGATATGATTATTATTGTTTTTTAGATGGTTTTTCAGGTTTCTTCCAAATACCCATTGCCCCCGAGGATCAAGAGAAGATGACTTTCACCTGCCCTTATGGAACCTTCGCATATAGGAGAACGCCGTTCGGACTATGCAACGCCCCTGCTACTTTCCAACGTTGTATGACGGCTATCTTCCATGAAATGGTAGAAGACTTTATGGAAGTCTTCATGGACGACTTCTCGGTGTTCGGTAACTCATTTAGTGATTGTCTCTTTAAACTTGATAAAATGCTTCCTAGGTGTGAAGAAACTAACCTTGTTCTTAATTGGGAAAAATGTCATTTTATGGTTAGAGAGGGAATTGTGTTAGGACATAAGATTTCTGGGAAAGGTATAGAAGTCGACAAGGCTAAAATTGATGTAATTGCCAAACTACCTTACCCCACTAATGTAAAAGGTGTTAGAAGGTTTTTAGGGCATGCTGGATTTTATCGTAGATTCATAAAGGATTTTTCAATGATATCTAGGCCTATGACCCAATTATTGCTAAAAGATGCGAAGTTTGATTTTTCTAAAGATTGCAAAAAGGTGTTTAATATACTTAAAGAAAAACTAACTACTGCACCTATTATAATTTCGCCAGATTGGAATCTGCCTTTTGAACTAATGTGTGATGCTAGTGATTATGCTGTTGGAGCTGTACTTGGCCAAAAGATAGAAAAGAAATTTAAGCCAATTTATTATGCTAGCAAAACATTAAATAATGCCCAAGAACATTACACCACCACGGAAAAAGAACTTTTAGCAGTAGTTTTTACATTCGATAAATTTAGGTCATATCTTATATTGTCAAAAACTATGGTTTACAGTGACCATTCTGCTTTGAAGTATTTGTTCAATAAACAGGATGCCAAGCCAAGGCTTATTAGGTGGGTTTTATTGCTCTAAGGATTCGATATTGAAATTAAAGATAAAAAGGGTGCCGAGAATCTAGCTGCTGACCACTTATCTAGACTTGAAAACCCTGATATGGAGGTGCTTGATGAAAGGGAAATCGCTGATGACTTTCCTGATGAACACCTTATGATGGTAAGAATTAAGAGCAATGATAATACACCATGGTATGCCGACTATATAAACTTTATTGTTGCAAATGAAATTCCAAAAGGGCTAACATCCGACGAGAAAAGAAGGTTTCTAACTCGTGCTAGTGAGTATATTTGGGATGAACCTTATGCCTTTAAATTATGTCCTAACAATATTATACGAAGATGTGTAGATGGAGATGATGTCCCAGCAATATTGGCACATTGCCATTCAGGGCCGACGGGGGGACATCATGGTGCGATTATTACAAAAAGGAAAATCCTTGATGCAGGATTTTATTGGCCCACTATGATGGATGATGCAAAAGTTTATATAAAAGGATGTGATGCGTGTCAACGATCCGGAAATATTACATCAAGAAACGAAATGCCGCAAAACTATATCCAAGTATGTGAAGTTTTCGACATATGGGGATTGGACTTCATGGGACCGTTTCCTGAATCTAAAGGTAATAAGTATATTTTGGTTGCTGTTGATTACGTATCAAAATGGGTCGAAGCGTAAGCGTTACCAACAAACGACAGCGAGGTAGTTCTTAAATTTTTGCAAAGTTTGTTCGCTAGGTTTGGAGTTCCTAAAGCATTGATTAGTGATAGGGGAACACACTTTTGTAATCACCATCTAGGAAGAGCTTTGCAACAATATGAAGTGTATCATAGGGTTTCCACTGCATACCATCCTCAATCCAATCGGAAAACTGAAGTAACCAATAGAGCTATAAAACGGATTCTAGAAAAAACGACTGGATATAATCCGAAAGGGTGGTCTGACAAGTTAAATGATGCTTTATGGGCATTTCGTACAGCCTATAAGACACCGACGGGATGCACTCCATTTTGTCTTGTATACGGAAAAGCATGCCACCTACCGGTCGAAATAGAACAAAGTGCATATTGGGCTTTGAAGAAATGTAACATGGATATGGAAGCTGCAACGAAGAACCGTTTCATGGAACTCAATGAACTCTACGAACTAAGAGATGAGGCCTACAGAAATACTAAGATCTACAAAGAAAGAACTAAAAGATGGCATGACTCGAGGTTACATGGGGATAAAATGTTTACTATTGGAGAAAAAGTGCTGTTATTTAATTCTCGATTAAAGATGTATCCAGGTAAACTTAAATCAAGATGGACGGGTCCGTTCGTTGTCAAGAAAGTGTATCCATATGGAACTATTGAAATATGCGATAAAAATGGTTATATATTCAAGGTAAACGGGCAACGAGTTAAAAAATACTTTGATAATAAAATTGAGGATACTGAGAACGAGGTGGTGGAGTTTGAACCCGAAGTATTGGAATAAGGAGCTGAACGTGAGTCTAACTTGAAGATTCTGGAATAAAGACAAGTGCTGACCGGGAGACAACCCGATGGAAAAATTTTTACTTTTTTGTTCTGTGTCGAGTCTGTCAGACCTGCAGAAGATGCGGCGCATCTCCATCATAAGACGCGATGCATCACCTGCACTGGTCATATCCTATTTCATTTTCTGCATTTTTATTTTTGACTTTAAAACTTTCTGTCAGTTTATTTAATGCGGCGCATCCCTGGTTAAGGATGCGACGCATCTTTTATTCTGATTCGTATTTATTCCAGGCTCGATACGGCGTATCTTCTTCCATAAGATACGGTGTATCTATTGACCTGATGATTTACAGTTTAATTTTTTAGGTTTTATTTTTACTAACTACTAATGTATTATGCAAGTTTGAACCTTCTTAACTCAGGTGTGTTAAAGTCTAAATGGTATTATAGATTCCTGCATTTTTTGTGGATACATCATCTATGAAGCTTAAACGTTCTAATCCACAAGAAAGTTGATTTTTGCTCTTATACGAATAATGGAGGATCATACCGAGCAAATCTCAGGGGAGTTTTTCTGTTCTAATTCTTTTATTTTCCAGTTTTTAATCTTTGACAAAAACAACGAGGACGTTGTTTAACTTAAGTGGGGGGATGGAGAATTAGAACACTTACTTGTCCTAAACTTTTTCAAAATATGCTTAAAATGCGCTTAATATATCAAAATTTAAAAAAAAAATTTAGCATGTTTTTGTTTAAAGTCTAAATTACATAACCGCACACATAACTCTATTCTTTCAAAAATATTAAAACTTTAGTGTGCTGGTGACTTGTAAACTTTAGAACTTGGCTTGTATACTATTCGAGACCACCATAATGAGTATTATCTATATAATTGGAGTGACTTGTCTAAATTGGTAAATTTCTAGGATTACACCCAAATAGCCTTTATTTGTTATGTGATATTAACTAACTACACTGGTTAGTTAACCCCCGTATAAACCCTTTGTTTACTCTCACTTTTAGAGTAAGATACCCCTAGAAAAACCCTCAGAGCCATTCCTTTCGTTTCTTACACCTTTGTTATAATGTTTCGATACACCCTTACACCTTAGCCTACCCTGTAGATTAAAATCCGTGGTTAATTGCTTTAGGCAAAGTGTGTTTCCTTACATTACCTGTGTTCGCGTGCGTAATTCATTATCTTTGGTTAGGTCGAGAAATTGCACAATGCAATTGGTATGAAAGTAAATATTATATAACTTTTAGTTTATTTTTCGTGTGTTTGCTACTTTCACTATTACAGTTATTTCTGAAAGTATGAAGAGTATGAAAAATTATCCGGAAAAATAGTGATAGAAAAGTTGTGAAATTTTACACATATAAAGTTTCCAAAAAAAAAAAAAAAAAAAAAAAAAAAAAAAAAAGAAAAAAAAAAAAAAGAAAAAGAAAAAGGAAAAGTTGGAAGTTTGTTTTAACCAACTTATGTAAAGTTTTGTATTAAGTGGGAGATATCACCACTATTTGTTGTTTTATATTATATTTATGGATTGAATGGGAGTTGGCCGTTATGGGAACGCCAACTAAGGTTATTCTTTGATTGAGATTTTGTTGAGTATAATTCGTGTCTACCTAAAGCGTGTGTTTCAAGTGTTAAAGCGTGAGTTATTCAATGATATGAGTCTTATTCATGGGATGGTTGGGAAAGTGATTAACCACACTTAGGATTTTAATTTATCTGTTTTGTTTATTTTTCTTTATTCTACACCAATTTGTATCCCAAATATTATCCATACCCTATATCATTCTTCATCCAAACCTTTGATTTATTGAGATTAGGGATTTGAGCAATCTTAAGTATCGTAGTTGTGGATTCGGCTATGTATTTATGATTTTGTCGCCCTTTTTGATATAATATTATTGGTGAAGATTACTTGGTCCTATCTTTAGCCTATTCGAGTTAAGGATTTGAGCAATTGCAAGTATCGTGGTCGTGGATTCGATCATGTATTTGTAGTTTTGTCGCCTTTTCTGGAATATGAGATCGATAGAGATTAAAAAGGATGATCAACCCTTAACCAACAAACCATTTTTACCGCTTTAGACTTGTTACTCCTTGGCTTTAGTGGGGGAGATGCGTATACTTGCCAAGCCTATGATAGAATATTCGTCACGACTAAGCAACTAAACGATTTAGAATTGTTTTACATTAAAAAATATTTTGGTTTCTACTTCGTTAAGTGTTTGGTTGTGTGATTATGACAAAACGAATACGTGCTTAAATATAAAAATAAATCCTAATATCTTTTAGGATACATTTTCATACGATTAATTCTAAGGTTTACTTGGGGACAAGTAAAGTTCAAGTGGGGGGATATTTGATGAACTCAAATAAGTACATTTTATTATCATCATTTATCCTATTTATTTGACTTGTTTTATTATATTATACATGAGAATCGATACATTAATGTTTACTTTAGTAATTCTCAGGTAAAAACAAGCATTATGTGAAACTTGGCGATTTTGGACTAATTATGGAGCAAAACAAGCGAGATGTTAAAAGTCTACTGAAATCCAGAAGATGCGCCGTATCTCACTCAACAGATACGACGCAGTATCATACTTAGATGAATTCGAAGACCATTGCCTGACTTTGAAGAATGCGCCGCATGCAATTCTGTCATGCGCCGCATATGAAACTTTGGTCAAAGAAGAAGATCAAGCTCGTTCTACTCCAGATACGCCGCAATATACTTCTAACATAAGGCGTATCACTATCAAGATTTCACCAGTTACAATCCAAGACAGCTAAAGTACATGCGCCGCATACAAAGATCAAGTTGCGCCGCATCTGAAGACGGTGTACGAATATTCCAGAATATATTAATCATGGACCCCACGCGAAGTTAAGTCAATGCGCCGCATCTATCCCTCAGACAGAAACTATAAATACCCCAAGGACAGACGAATTTGAGAGCTCTCTCAGACTTTAGACCTAGACATAACCCTAGAGCCGAATTCAGACGACCAAGCAGCACAAGACACACCTCAAACAAAGATACAAGAGCTGTAAGAAGGTCCTGCATGTATTCAATTCATTAAGTAGTTTTGTTTTATTGTTTTAGTACACTTTAATTCATCAGGATTGATGGGCTTGTGTCATGTGACTACGGAAGATCATGCACTCCCCTTAATATTGCTTTCCCATTAATTAAAGTTTATATGTTGATGTCTTTGGTGACTTTTATTAGTGCATTGATAACCTCTGTGTCTAGCTGAGTCTTGCTTGGGTTGCCATGCCCCTTCCTCGCCTATTTATTAGAGACGCTTAAATAAATAGGATAGACATAAGTAATCATTAAGGGTTTACTCGCCGATAAGATTAGAGCCAACGAGAAAGGTTTAATTATATACACTTCATATAAAACTAGCAATAAAACAAGTGACAAGCTATTTAATTATCAGGACAGGTCTTCTTATTGTCTCGAGTATCTATCTGTGTATGTGTGTGCTAATCGCTGATTCGTGCTCATTAGTTTAGTTTTCTATTTAATCATAACCAAACCGTGCCAGTCTCTCAGGCTGAACCCCCTTGCGTTAGATTAGGTTGTATAGCTAACTTAGGATATTAAAATACTGATTAGAATAACTAGATAATACGTTCCACTCTTAGTGATCGACACTCTACTTACCATTATATTCATACTGACCAGGTACATTGCTCGTTAAGTGTGTGTGTTATTGATAAGTCGGCTAAATATAAATTTAAAACTTGAGTAGGCGCAACGACACATAACGCTCCATCACCCGCCTACTGGAGAGATACATTTGCGGATTACACCCATCTATCAAGGGTAATGTTACAACTTACAAGACTACAGACCTCCCTAAAACCATGGAAGTAGCCAACAAGTTAATGGATCAGGTAATCGAGGATTCAGCTGAAACGGTTGTGACCAACAAGCATAAATGGGATGACCATTCCCGAAACAATAGCAACCATCACCCAAACAAGAAACAAGATGTTGCTAAGGTCTATGCTGCGGGGCCAACGGAAAAGAAAGGGTATGCAGCTGGACCAGCTGAGAGGAAGGGTTATGCCGAGAAGCACCCGCTGTAAACTGCACTACAGTGGACAGTGCAGAGTGAAATGCCGCAACTGTCAGAAGGTTGGGCATATGGCCAGAGAGTATAGGTCAAGAAATCTCGCAATGGCACAGACAGTACCGGGGTAGAACCCGAAGGCTAACGTGACTTGTTTTGGGTGCTGGAAGAAGGGGCACTACAAAAATGAGTGTTGTGAGCCAAGGAACCAAGTTGTTGTAGGAAATCAGGAAGCTGTTGTACAACAGGAAAATCATGGCAACGATGGAGGAGCCCGTGGAAGGGTCTATGCAGTAGGTAAAGTGGAAGCCCAAGATGACCCGAATGTTGTGACGGGTACGTTCCTTTTAAATAACAGCTACACATCCATATTGTTTGATACGGGGGCAGATAGGATTTTTGTTTCAACTGCATTTAGTACACTACTTGGTATCGCCCCAACCACCCTAGATAACGTATACAATGTGGAGTTAGCTAATGGGAACGTAGAAAGGGTAGACACTATAGTAAGAGGCTGTACATTAAATCTGTTAAACCACCCATTCAACATCGATCTTATGCCAGTAGAATTGGGTAGTTTTGACATCATTATCGGTATGGACTGGTTATCGAAATATCATGCCACCATTCTTTGCGACGAGAAAATCATTCGACTGCCTTATGAGAACGAGGTTCTAAACGTCGAACGCGACAGAAGAGGTCGAAGAAATGCCTCGAGACTAAACATTATCTCTTGCACTAAGGCTCAGAGATCCCTTGAAAAAGGATGCCTTCTCTTCCTAGCACAAGTCTCTGAAAGGAAAGAAAAGGAGCCGAAAGGAAAACGTTTGGAGGATGTTCAAATCGTAAGAGATTTTCCAGAAGTCATCCCCGAAGACTTACCTGGACTCCCGCCAAACCGACAAGTTGAATTTTGCATCGACTTAATACCTGGTGCCGCACCCGTGGCACGAGCACCTTATCGGTTAGCTCTGACAGAACTACAAAAACTGTCAAACCAATTATCGGAACTCTCGGAGAAAGGATTCATCAGGCCGAGTTCTTCTCCTTGGGGACCTCCAGTTCTCTTTGTCAAAAAGAAAGATGGATCTTTCAGAATGTTCATCGATTACCGTGAACTAAACAAAATAACCATCAAGAACCGTTATCCACTACCGAGAATCGATGATCTATTCGATCAACTTCAGGGTTCGTGTGTTTACTCCAAAATCAATCTGAGATCCGGATACCACCAACTTAGGGTTTGGGAAGAAGATATCCCGAAAACAGCATTCAGAACTCGCTACGGTCACTACGAGTTCCAGGTTATGCCATTTGGCATAACCAACGCACCGACAGTATTCATGGATCTTATGAATAGGGTGTGCAAGACGTATCTGGACAAATTTGTGATCGTCTTTATCGACGACATTCTAATATACTCTAAGAGTGAGAAGGAACACGAGGAACACCTCAGGCTTATCTTAGAGCTATTAAAGAAGGAAGAATTGTACGCAAAGTTCTCGAAGTGCGAATTTTAGATTCCAACTGTTTAATTTCTAGGACACGTGATTGACAGTCAAGGCATTCATGTAGATCCTGCAAAGATCGAGTCGATAAAGGATTGGGCTACACCCACAACACCCACCAAAATACGCCAATTCTTAGGACTTGCAGGGTACTACAAGAGGTTTATCGAAGGATTTTCGAAGATTGCTAAGCCCTTGACTAAATTAACTCAAAAGAACGTAAGGTTCGAATGGGGGGATAAAGCGGAAGAAGCTTTCCAACTTCTTAAGGATAAGTTGTGCAGCGCACCTATCTTAGCCCTACCTGAAGGCAATGAAGACTTTGTAGTCTACTGCGACGCCTCGCATAAAGGGCTAGGAGCTCTCTTGATGCAACGAGAGAAGGTGATAGCCTATGCCTCTCGACAACTGAAAACACACAAGAAGAACTATACTACACATGATTTGGAATTGGGATCAGTAGTGTTTGCACTCAGGATCTGGAGACATTACCTTTATGGTACCAAGTGTGTAGTTTACACTGACTACAAAAGTCTGCAACATATCCTTGACCAAAAGGAGCTTAATATGAGAAAATGCCGTTGGTTAGAATTGCTCAGTGATTATGATTGCGAAATTCGATACCAACCAGGCAAAGCAAACGTGGTAGCAGATGCTCTTAGCCGAAAAGAACAACCAAAACCCCTTAGAGTACGATCGTTGGGTATGACAATAGTCTCACCACTCCCATCGAAAACCCTTGAGGCTCAGGCTGAGGCACTCAGGGAAGAAAACAGACCTAACGAGAAAATTCATGGGATGCCTGAAAACGAAAACGGATTCGTAAAAAGAGCTGAGGGAACGTTGTGTTTCAAAAAAAGAAGTTGGGTCCCACTCTGTGGAGGGATACGTGACCTTATCATGCACGAGTCCCATAAATCTAAATACTCCATTCACCCGGGAGCCGACAAAATGTATCTTGATCTGAAGAAACTCTACTGGTAGCCCAATATGAAAGCTGACATTACAACATATGTCAGTCAATGCTTAACGTGCTCAAAGATCAAAGCTGAACATCAGCGACCATCGGGTTTACTTGTACAACCCAAAATCCCCGAATGGAAATGGGAACGCATAACGATGGACTTCATTACCAAATTGCCAAGGACATCTAGCGGTTACGACACCATTTGGGTAATCGTTGATCGTCTCACCAAATCCGCCCACTTCCTACCGATCAAAGAAAATGATAACATGGATAAACTTGCACGGTTATACGTGAAAGAAATAGTTGCATGACATGGAGTCCCAATTTCTATCATCTCCGACAGGGACAGTCGTTTCACGTCAAATTTCTGGAGATCATTGCAAGATGCTTTGGGAACAGATCTCGATATAAGCACCGCGTATCATCCTCAGACAGATGGTCAAAGTGAAAGAACCATTCAAACCTTAGAGGACATGCTACGAGCGTGTGTGATAGACTTTGGAAATGGCTGGGATAGGCATCTGCCGTTAGCCGAGTTTTCTTATAATAACAGCTATCACACAAGCATCAAAGCTGCACCCTATGAGGCACTTTATGGTCGAAAGTGCAGATCACCTATATTTTGGGCTGAATTCGGAGAAAGCCAGCTCACTGGTCCTGAACTAGTACAAGAGACCACTGAAAAGATTGTGCAAATCAAGAGCCGAATGCAAGCGGCTCGAGACCGTCAGAAAAGCTATGCAGACAAGAAACGGAAACTACTTGAGTTCCAAGTTGGTGATCGCGTCATGTTAAAAGTATCGCCATGGAAAGGCGTGATTCATTTTGGAAAACGTGGGAAATTAAATCCCCGCTACATTGGACCTTTCAAAATCATCACCAAAATCGGGCCGGTAGCCTACCGACTCGAGCTACCGTCAGAACTCAGCTCTGTACACTGTGTTTCATGTGAGCAACCTGAAGAAATGTCTCTCAAACGAAACGCTTGCCATTCCTATGGAGGAAATCCAGGTGGACGAGAGACTGAATTTCATCGAAGAACCTGTCGAAATAATAGATCGGGAAATCAAACAGCTTAAGGAAAGCCGCATTCCTATTGTTAAAGTTCGTTGGAACTCTCGAAGAGGTCCCGAATACACGTGGGAACGTGAGGACGAGATCAAGCGTAAATACCCACACCTTTTCTCAAATCCATCGAGTAACTCTAAGTGAAAACCGAGGACGGTTTTCCTTCTAAGGCGGGGAGGATGTGACAAATGGTAATTTTCCCACTAATATTTTAATAATAAATGTCAATTTATTATTACACAACTATTAGACTAAACATTTATGTGTTTACATAACTACTACGGGAAGCAAATCCGCACGCAGTAGCGTACAATAACTCACCAAAACTATTTGAATTTATCAGAAAAAGTGAATTTATCACTTTCTGACAGTTACTGACACCAACGTGACAAAAACGAGAGATCATCTTGTTTTTCCTGAAAACCGACACCACATGCGTACCGACACCACATTAGTAATGGTTAAACTTTATAATTCATTTTCGGAGTCAATAAAATTTATTTTATGTCAGTTTTATAAAACCGGCTCCAGATTTATGTTTTCACGTTTATGTGAAACCGAGGTACCACGATTTTACCTCAGCTCAACAGAACACGCGGTATACTCAATACAAATAAAACAAATAAAACACCTACCCACTCACTATTACACGTGATCTATATCTGTTTCTCTTTCTCCTTTGATCTCACCCCCACAACAGTCCAACCTATATGTTGACTTCTTTCTGGTGATAAAACCCAGGAACATCACCATCACCATCTACCATTGCTATCTATACCTGGCTTCTCACACTTTCGAGTCTCCCTAGGGTGTTTGTCGATTCTTAAACCCGCTCCCCATAAGTCAAACGGCCTTGAGATCGAGGAATGGAGAGGGAGAATAGCTAGAAATGGCGGAATCTCATCTTTGGGAGATCAAAAGAGAGCCAAAGGCTTGCCATAATTTCCTTCTTATGTACCGCCGATTTCCAATGAAGTAACCACACAACCTCATCACACCACAAATTATACTTATCAGTCGAAGGCTCAAGAAGAAGCAGGGGTGTGTGGAGTGCTTGGAAATCGGATTGGGTTTATTGTTTCTCTCTTGTAATCGGCTTCTAATCCTCTTTGTAAGGTTAATCTTTTTCCATTGTTATTGAACTCAAATCGTTGTACTCTTGTTCTTCTCGAATCGTATATGTTTCTTGCTGTTGATATGAAATATGTGGTAATAAGATTTTGTCGATGAGGTTATGTTGTGGTGTGGCCAAAAAGGTTTTTAAAAACGGGATAAACTAGAACACGAATTAAGAACGAATGTTGGCTCGAAATCAGTAACTATAGGTCGTTAAAAAAAGGTTGTGTTCGAGTCTTGTTAATCTCTCTTAGTCGAACTATAAGCAGTGAAGGAGTTAAACTAAATCTGGGATAGAAAGAAAATTGATGTTTGAGTCAAGCTTAAATCATTGTGGATAGGTCATGTTCGAATCGGTGTGATTATGTTAAGATTTCACCTCGTCTATTGTGTGTTCGTCCTGTGTTTGTGTTCATGTTGGGTTGCGTTCATAAGTTGCTCAAATGAGTTATGGTTGCGTTAAGAATTTGGTCAGTCGAGTTCCTAGTCGAATCATATGTCCACAAGGTGTTTGAAACTCGGTTTGAATAGAGTATGTTGATACTCAAACCCGTGTTTATGTTCGAATTGGCTTACCCTTGTACTTGATACGTGAGTTGTGTTGTACTCAACTCGAATGTGTAACTTGTGTGTTTGAAATTGTAAGTCCAGTCGTGACATTTTCATAACCATATTGGAGGTTATGCTCCATTGAATATTGTCTCGGAACATGGGTCTAAGTACCCTTAGGGTAGCATGGAAGTTACCAAGGTCTACACGTTTTGTTATGTCAAGCCGAGAGACCATGGGTTATGGTCACGGAGCTCATCTCGATGCCTCGTTTGGCTTATTCCTGTCCTTGTTTGGCTCGCTCTTTTCCTTTGGTTTGGGTCGACCAATTATGTCGTAAATGACACCAATTGGGTGCTCACTTCACTCGTCTCACAAAGGGTTCACATATGAGACCAAGCTTTTTAAATCATGCCTTAGTCTGGTTCAGGGTTCGAGCCTTTTTCTCACAAGGCTGCTCCACAAAAACATTGTAAACTCATGTGCTGTTTGTTCTAAAAGATGTAATATACTGGAAATCTTCAAAACCCATGTGTGGGTTCTATTTCTAAGATATGTTACATACTGGAAGTTGAGTCATCATATGTGGGCCGAGAACTCTTAAAACCCACAAAGGAAATGTTGTGTCTATTCATACTTCACCAGGCCAGCATTTCTTTGAGTCTAAATGGCCAAGTTGGGCCGAAGCCCATGTAGTGAAAGACACAGGCCGCTGGCCTTTTCATTATCTGCTTATAATGAGTGGATTTATTTTAGTCCGCATAAATCAAACTTGGGCCACAACCCAACTCGTCACAAACCGCAATACTATAACGACCTTGAAATAATTTGTTCCGAATACACGAGTTATAATCGTCACCGTTCGAGTGGTCGTTCAAATCATTACAACCTTATATTTTAAACAACTCGACTAGTATTTATATTCCGTTACATGTCATAAAAACTAAATAGCTCGATATATATATATATATATATATATATATATATATATATATATAATATATATATATATATATATATATATATCATACGGAATAATTAGAAACTCAACGTGAGTTTTATATCAATCGCCTCAATTTATAAATCATTTTGGTTGACGTAACGCATACAAGGAAAGATAAACTAGTTCGTTGTTTTATTGGCATATAACTCGAAATATTTTATCAAAACTTATATAAGACGTTAGATTATGAAACGATTATTTTCAAAACACAAGTTTTACAATCTTGTTAACACGAGGATTACTTATTACCCAAGAGCTCATGCACACGAATTGTTGACTTATCGTGAAATGACATAAACAATGATGAGAAATTTTCAAATGTAACATTCCTTTACAAAAACTATATGTATGTACGAATATACATATACACACACCATCATACACACACTTACTCATGTACACCCACTTGGTAAAATATATATACTCACTTAGCGACAACGTTTCCATATGTCGTCAACGTTTGACATACGATAGTAATTGTCTTCCATACGTAGTCTTCCGATCTCTGCCAAACCGGAAGCTTATTTGTCTTGATCTTTCTCTGATGAACACTTAGACACTTCCAATGAGTCAATACCTACAAATGTTAAAACATTGTTCCAACTTAAATGCTGCCACACCAGCAACGATAACATAAACTCTTTAAAATATCTGAAGTTCTTGAATTTGAACTGTGAACTAAAACAAACCTTACTAATCTAGGTCGCGTGTTGGTGCTGAACACTATCTGAACTATTTTGTGGTCTGACTGCTATTTACCAAGGTGAGTTTATAGCCCCACGCTATTTGAACTTGTTTTACTATTGGGGTGAGAAACATGCAAAACTATTTTATGGACCAAACTGTTGTCTATGTTGTTACGTGGATTAGCCTAAGCCCTGTTATGTCCCACTATGCCCAACTCATGAACCGTCAATTCCTGCTGGGAAACGCGAATGTTATAAATAGATCTATTGGGAGTAACACCCCGTTCGGGTTGACTGGACAGGCAAACGAACGTATACCATGTAGGAAACACAAGTGTATGGGATAAACACTTGCCGGGCCTTGATATTTAACATCCTTCTAGAGCATGCACACTGTTATAGTTTCGGTTGCATGAACTTAGTGCTAACGTAATAGACTATATTTTTTATATGGCATTACATGGGTTGTAATGTTCATATGCCAAACTCATGGTCCAACTGCTGATTTACTGCTTATTGATAAACCTATGAACTCACCAGCTTTTCGCTGACTTTTAGCATATTTTTCTCAGGTGTTTAAGCTGACTGATATGACGAGGTGGTGGCAGGGCAAGGGTTATAGACTACTTTCTGGAGTACTGTGGCATTTTAAACTATGACTTGTTTTTTACTGGAACAACTAAATTTGTGGGCCTCACTTTATTAATTCAAACTATGTTGTAAACAATATTTTACTGATTGAATGAATTAAAACGGAGTATGTATTCCGTTCTTTGTTACCTTGTGTTGTGATTATCAATTTAATAGCACCCTATGACCCGAATGCTTCCGCAATGCCAGATTTTGGGGGTGTTACACTATAAGCCCCAGCCCCATAAAAGGGGCTAAAAACTTTAGACCGGGGCTTTTGAACAATAAATTACTTATTCACCCACAAAAATATGTAACATATGCAAAAACTCATTTAATTATGTCTTTTTTAGTAATTTTGCAATAATAAGCCTAAGCTTAAGCTAATTTGCCAAACAAGTTTACAAAAATACAAATTTCAATTTTGGCTTATAACATAAGTCCTAGCCCTAGCCCAAGCCCCAAACCCAGCCCCTTTTCGCCAAACATACCCCAAGTGTTTGGTTTAGCTTAGATCGGTAAATGATCAAAAAGGACATGCGTTGAAATTGTAATTTGTAATGGAGCATGTTATATAAGCTCAACCCTCATTAAGAAGGTCACATAAAAAACCCTTTATATAAGCTCACTTGTATAAGCTTAGTCAAGCACTTATTTAGACTTATTTAACACATATGCTTATAAGCTCATCATATAAGCTCAAACAAATACCCCCCCTTAAGCAAACAAGTATTTTCCCGTTTATATTAACTAGGTGAGTATCCGTGCATAGCAATAGGATTTTGTAATAGTTTCGATATTGTGATTAAGTTTTTCGTGTAACGTTTATATATACAAGGTAAAATAATAAAAATGTAACTGAAAAGTGTTGTAACATGTGATAATTCAACTCAAAGAACAATTATTAAAATACAACAAATAACGTATAAAAATATTTAGTGAAAATGAAATAAAACATTATATTAATTTTGAAATACAATGTCTTATGTAGTAGAGTTTGTGGATAAATGTTTAGAAATTATTAATGTTACGATTAAATACAAAACAATCTCTATTTTTTTAGAAATCACATTAAAAAAAGTTATCAAAAGTTGTCATTCATATTTTTTTAATATTTTTTGTGGGAATATTGTTAAGGCAACTATTTCATAGCAACAACATTGTTTAAATTTTTATGTGAAAAAGTAAACAAAATATAAGTTTTTTGGTGTAACACCCCGACCCGACAAGGGTAAAGATATCACAAATATATGGTTTCATATCAGATAAACATAGTATCCATGCATAAAATAGCGGAAGTCAAATACATAATCCCACAATAAGCCAACATGACTTATACCCAAAATGAAAGGAAATAAAAGAAGTACATAAGTTCAATGCCTAAACAATGGCAACATAATGTCTTAAGAAAAATCAAATGGTAGATAAGCTATAAAGAACAAGCTCCACTCAAGTGCACTCAACCCCAAAGCCATGCCCAGCTCCTAGCTTAATTACCTGCCGTGTGAAAAGAAACACGGCTGAGCTACACGAGCTCAGTGAACAGATATAACGATAACAAGCAGTAGAATAAGGAATAATAATAACAGTATGAATTAGGTCAAAGTTAAGCATCAATGTGAAGTAGTAGGAATGAAAGATGAAGAGTAAAGGTGTAGGAAAACAGTAATCCTCTACGAGCCCAGTATCAGTAATCAGTAACAGTAATCAGTGTAATCATGTAACCATATAATCATATAGAAGGGAGACCTCTCAGTAAACCAGTAATTATGAGGGGAGTCCTCAAACAGTAAGTGGAGTGATCAGCTCCCAGTATGTGAAAGACGTGTATCGCACACACCATCAGTCACCAGTAATACAGTAATCAGTAATCAGTAACAGTAACAGTAACAGTAACAGTAACAGTAATCAGTTCTAGGATGCATCCATACGCCCCAGGTGGCCATAAACCTCCCAACACACCAAATAAAATACAGTCAGGGACGGAACAGGTCATCACTCTCCTGCCCTAGAGTCATGCCATCGGTGCATCAATGACATGGTCATGAAACCCTCATGACTAGTTATGGCTCGTAGTATCAAACTGTGGGTCAGTGGTCAAGTAGCAGTATTCAGTATTCAGTTTAGTTTCATAGGTCAATATCCAGTTCAGTATATCAGAAAGTTCATATCAGATGGTTCAGTAACAGAAGGGTCAATATCAGTAGGTTCAATATAAGAAAGGTTCAGTATCAGTAGGTCAATGTCAAAGGTTCACAGAAACAAGGAACATGGCAGTGCATCAGAAATCAGAAATGAGACGAAGGCACCTTACTAAAGAAGGGCAGAATATCTGTACCTTATTGCTGATAACGGAAAATACTGAAAAGATGATCAAGAGCACAAGACTACTCCCTCTTCACACCTAGAGGAGTAAAGACATGATTACTAAAGATCCCATTTCCATATTAAGTAACTTTCTATTTTTAGCAGGTTTCCATTTTTAGAAAGTTTCCTTATTTAGTAAGTTTCCAAAATTAGCAGATTTCTATAATGAGTAAGTTTAAGTATTTTGATTTAGTTAAATCATTAATTTAGTCTCATTATGGAATTAGGGTTGGTTTTAGCAAGTTATAAAAGTTTAGGGTTAAATATGACAAGTTTACATAGTTTAGGGTTTTAATTGTAAATATATCAAATTAAAGGTCTAGAATGAAAATATCATGATTTACTTATTTAAATACCCCATTTATTCAGAATTACATCTTTAGCCCATTAAGTTCCATATTTCACACTTTAAACCCTTTATTTATAAAAGTTACAAAATAAACCTTAAAGTTACATAATTTACCATTTAATTCATATATTATTTCTAATTACACCACTAGTCCTTATATTAATTTAATTTCAGAATATACCCTTAAATTTCATGCATAGTACGATTTAATCCTTTAGTTTCCATAATTACACATTTAGTCCCTTAAGTTTACAAAACTTATAATTTAAATCATAATTCCATATTAATTACATATTAAGCCCATAAATATTCAAATTTACCTAAAACACTTTTAATATCATTATTTACTCAGTACAACCTCAACTTTCCAGAATTTACCTTTTTAGTCCCTCTAGTTTAATTAATTACAAATCACACCCTTTAATTACCATTAATTCATTATCTTGAAATATTTACACTTAGGACCCTCAAGTTATATTTTTCCCACATTGTAACAGACCTAAATAACATTTTAAAAATAGTCCACGAGTTTCAAAAGTTACAAAACACCCCCTTGACCTTTATATTTTAAATCGGTAATACATTTATAATACAAAATCAAACCCTAATTATTTCCAATCATCATATAATCATTACCATATCATTTTAATACCATAAAAGTCCAGATTCAATTATATAAACCTTAATTCAATTGGTTTAGGGTTTTGTTCATACTTTTCCCTTTTATTTTTAATTTGGCCGATATATACACAAATTCACCAATAATAGTTTTAGGCTTCCTAAATTCGAATGGCCATTTTTGTGATGATATATGATGTATAAGGAAGCCACGAAAATTATAAAACTTGCCCAGAAAATTCGCATGAGTGATTTAGAGAATTAATACGATTTTAGGGTTTCGAATTCAATATTTAGCATACGATCAAATTACAATGCATGGCTGTGTTTTAGCATTTTTCTCACGTTATATAGGATTAGTATAAGCTCATAAAAATACCAGATAGTTTATAGGACGAGTGGATAGGGCGTTGAGAATTTGGACCTATCGGATCTAGTGCTCGACACCAAAGAATTCACCACGATCACCACAGCCACTCCACGACCTTGTAATCATTTTTCACAGACCATACATGATGTGAGGGATGTGAGAAAAATGGAGAATGAATTTTACATTGATCGAATTAATAAAAATGGAATTATTACCTATCGAGTGAAATAGAAGAGGAAATTCGACAACTTGCAATCCCGACCTCTAAAATTCGTGAAGCTATTTTTCTAGGATTCTTGAGAACCTTAAGAACACAGGAAAAATAGTGCCTCACTTCCAGAATTTCGTATGATCAAAGGAGTGATTAATTTGGAGATTAGGGTTTAATCGGTTTTGAAGAGCTTGAAAGAAAATGTGTAAATTATAAAATTTGTGGAGTGACCGAGTCTTAGGGGGGTAATAGGCCATAATTTCGGAATTTTGATTAAGGGTTTAATTGCCTTGATTATCTAATTTAATGTCTTTTAATTACCTTAAAACTACCTTAATTAAATCATAACATTTGAATTTAAACTATATTAGGCGCCCAAGGGCATTTTGGTAATTTTCATGGCTTGTATAAATGTTAAATGGTGTTGTTAAAATTATTTGGGATCATAACTTGCTCATTGCTAGAAGTTTGGAATTTATTTTGTGCTTTACATATGTTTTATTTAGGTTTTAAATTCCCAGGGGTAATTTGGTCATTTTACATGTTATAGAATTTCAGGTATTACATTTGGTATTTTAGTGATTGAACATTACTCGTTTTTAAGTATTTTTAGTCTTAGGTAAAATTACTTTTGCTTTAGGGAGTTAGGTGCACTATGGCACCAGTAACTATTATTGGTATGCCACTTCAGCAAACACACAATAACTAACGCACCTACCTCATCAATAACTCATTCTACCAACGACATTGGCCATGACCTAAAAAATAAAAAGTGCTCGGGAATAGGTTCAACGTTATAGCCAGTTATACCTTCGGCTGTTTTTAAAAAATAGTTTACGACTCATTTAGAACCGTCGCCTAAAATTCAGTTTAGTGTATTTTGGATTGTCGCCAAAAAGAATCTTCCGTGAGACGTTCGATGCCTTGATAGTCTCGAGGTATGGACGGCCGAGTTTGTAAATTAGTCGCTTCATTGTCATCAAAGGATAGAAATTGTTCATTATATTCGTATAAACATAATAATTGTTCAGTTCGAGCTTCATCGTCATCAAAGGTTGGGTATTTTTATGTGAAAAAAAGGAGTATTTTATTTTGGATGTTACTTTCCTACCGTTATTGAACATTCGGATTAAAAAATAAAAATAATTAAAAAAAAAAAAAAAAAAAAAAAAAGGCGCTTGTGGTATCACCCACAAAAGGACGAACGGCCAATGGCGCTTGTGGGGTGCACTACGGCAGCGTGTGCCATTCAGCCTCTGCACCGTGCATTCTTATATGCAGTAAGGATACTGAAATTTGTGAACATTACTCATTTCTAAATATTAAGTATCTAAATAATTGACAGATTTTTTTTTTTTTTTTTTTTTTTTTTTTTTTTTTTTTTAAGTATTTAAAAAACATTACATTTTTAAGTTAATAATCAAAACAAAAGTTTGACAATTTTCTTTATGTAAGTAGTAAAGATGGACAAATAAGTCATTTTACTTTCACTTTATATTTACTTGAGTCACTATACTATTTTTATGACTTTTTAACTACATATAATATGAAAAATATACATTACACTTGTATTATCGAAATTGGCAAATACTATTGTTTAATGGTTAAAGTCAAAAGATGTAGTAATATATATATATATATATATATATATATATATATATATATATATATATATATATATATATATATATATATATATATATATATATATGGGGATAGCTTGGCTACAATTCCTTCACAAAAAACACACTAGCAATAAATCAGGGACCCACAGAAAAGAATCAGGACCAAAAAAAAAATCAGGGGCCCACATTTATAGCACAAAATTGTAGCCAATTAGCTACAATTAATTGTAGCTAATATATTCCCTATATATATAATATATATATATATATATATATATATATATATATATATGGCAAAGCTATAAGCCAAATCAAAAGCAAAACATTATTTTCTTCTTTAAGGCCAAGGAGATACAACAAAGCTTTAAATAATAAAATTTAATATTTTCTAAAGAAAGATGTGTTAGAAAATAACTTACAAAAGCTAATTAGAAGTCACGTGTTGTATGACATGACACATGATTTGGACACTTTTAAAAAGAGTAAAATTATCTTTTAGTGCCAATTCAGGGGCCGCTTGGTATGCTTGGTGGGATGCAAAGGGAATGCAAAGCAATGCATTCCCTTTCCCCCCAAATTGTTGGGTAATGCCCCATTACCCACTACTGGGTAATGGTCATTGCATTCCCTTCCACCAAGCACAATCAATCATTATATTACCCATTACCCACCCCATTATCCCCCCAACCAAGCACCCCCTCAGTTTTTTTCTTTTCTCTAATCTCATAAAATTTTTCCATAATATAATAGAACGTAGAGAAACCATAACAAAATGTCTCTCCATATATGTCACAAGTTCCCAGTTTAAACACTTTCTAATACACATGTAAAGAGCTGGTGAGGGTGGCCTAGTGGCAAAAGAGTTGTGACTAATATCACTAAAAATGTGTGAGGTCTCATGTTCTATTCCAGCTAGGTGCAAACAACCCTGAAGTGGCCACGCCAACCTCCTGAAAAGGGAGAGCTTTACCAGTTTGAATATGTGTGGCGGTGAGTTCTAAACCCATTGATTAGTCGGCCAAAATGTCGGAAACCATGATTACCAAAAAAAAAAAAGTAAAGCACTGGTGGTTCACTTTAAGATAAAGCAGAAGCAAGCCCCTGCGTTTTATAAGCAGTGACAAATCCTGGATTTTTCATAGCAGTCTCTATGCATAAACATATCAATATATTATAGAGTGATGACTACATATGAATTATTATATGGTCCAAGTGGGAATCCAAAAATTTAACAGGGTCCATATGTTTTTGCATGCACGCTTCAATTATTTAGATTCTAACTAGGTTCGTTGATGCCTAAAAACACATCGAGTTGCTTGTTAGCAATCATTTTATGTTTAATATAAAGTGATGGTCATTTGCTAACAATTTAATGTGTCATGTATAATAGTTAGTTAGTTAGTGGGCTTGTAGCATTAGAGTTAATTAGTGCAAAGTATATAAGTGTAGTGCAAATACAAAGCCCACACAAAGGATCCACATTAAAGCCCACCAAGGCCCATCCTTGGTTGGCTGACTTTCATATTTAACGCCACACACACACACTCAGTGAAAGTGTGCCTCATTTGTAAGAAAAGAGTGTGTGTGTGTAACCTCTCTTTTGTTTATTTCTTTCACATTGAAGCTAATAAACATTTGACCAAAATATACCTATGATCCACATCTCTCTTCTTGTTATTAATATGTGTATGTGAAGCATCATCTTGTTCTAGTTTGTGTTTGTGTGATAAAGAGGGTGCTCGGTTCATCTTCTTCAAGGGGAAGTCGAGCTGCAACAAGTGGTATACATAGAGCAAGGTTTCAAGGTAGGATTCTTGTTTGTGTTCGGTTCCAAAAACAACCCTTGTAACGTTTTCTATCTACAAACGCTACAATCTTTGTTTTTCTTGAACGTCATACGCAAATCAAGATCAAGAAAGTTGTGTTTATTTGGTGTTTATTCGAAGTGGGTATTCAAGCTACTGTGATTATTCACTTGTGTACATTTGTGGAATCTTGGATTTGGCTTGTTCTTCATCTTTTTGGATCGTATGAATCAAAAAATTCTTGTATAAGAATTGTTTTGATTATTTTAGTACAAAAGGTGAATTATTGAAGTTGGTATAGTTGGTAGAAAAGTGGCAGAGAAGCATGGGGAAGTGAGAAAAAGGGCAAAAGTTGGTGAAAAGTAGCAGATTTTCGCATTTCAGAAAGTCAAAGGTGTCTAGGAATTGCATTTCTCTCGGAATTGCTTCATTTCTCTCGGAATTGCATATTTCTCGCAATTGCTGCTGTTTCATCGCAATTCGTCTCGCAATTGGCACTTTCATCGCAATTCAGGTTCTGTCTCGCAATTGATCTATCGCAATTCACCTTCGCAATTGGCGCAGTGCTATCGGAATTGGAGTCTCGCAATTCAGTTTCTGTCTCGCAATTGCTCTATCGCAATTCAAGTGTTTTCTCGCATTTCAGTTTCGCAATTGGTGATGTTTTATCGAAATTGATCTCGCAATTCACATTTAGTCTCGCAATTGAAGCAGTTTTCGGAATTGGCAACTTCAGTCCTTGTACTTTCAGCAGAATTAAGAGATCTTTCGGATTTGACACTTCAGGCCCTCGCAATTGTGATTAAACGACTTCAAAGTTAGATAACTTTTAAGGATTTGATTCGAACGTAATTTCGTCAACTCGAAAGTGAACTCGGTATTTTTACTCTTGTATAAGAGTGTAAAATACTTCGACAAACGGTTATCTAACCTCTTGTATAAGAGTGTTAGATTTTATATAAATTACCGATTTATATAAATTAGATATATTTCTATCTAAATTGATATTTTGCCACAATTTGTATAAATTTTGGTCAAATTGAAATTTCTATAGAAATTGTCGAGTTTATCTAAATTGTAATTTACATAACTTTTGTCGAAATTGTAAACTTTTGACTTTGTCTTAATTATACTCTAATCAAATTTTGTAACTTTATTTAAATTTGTTTCGTTCAACCAATCCTACGACTTCATCGATCATCAACAACAAACCAAGGCTTCACAACAACATCAACCAAGTTTAATCGTCAACAACAACGTCTCCTACTTTGTTGCAAAGATCCTAAATCCACTTTATCATACACAATATTTTAAAGATGACTACGCAACAAGACATACATGCCGCAGGTTCAGAAAACCGACCTCCAATGTTGGAAAAAGGTGGTTACCTTCCATGGACGAGTCGTATGCTTCGATATATGAGATCCAAACCTAATGGACAAGGTATACTCTTGGTTAACTCCGTCAAAAAAGGTCCATTCCAGCCTGGTGAGATTGAAGAAACAGCTGGAAACCCTAATGCAGAACCTCCCGTCGATCCAACGTACAGAATCAAAGAGGAATCAGATTACACTGAAGCAGATTGGAAGCAAATTGAAGCTGATCACCTAGCAATGCATCTAATCCAACTCGGTCTACCACAAGAAATATTTTGTGCTGTAGATAGCTGTGAAACTGCCAAAGAAATGTGGGATCGAGTTAGACGTCTTTGTCATGGTACAGAAATTGGCATTCAAGAAATGGAAAACAAGCTTCTGACAGAATGGGAGAAGTTCACAGCAACACCAGCTGAACAAATTGAATATTACTACACACGGTTTTGGACTCTAATGAATGAGCTGATCCGAAATAATTTGGCACCTAAACAAATTGTTCAAAACATCAAGTTCATCAGCAACCTTCCAGAGGAATGGGGACGATATGTTACTATTGTCAACCAAACTAAGAATCTTCATGATGTGAACTACGATCAGCTCTATGAATTTCTCAAACAAAACCAAGCAGAGGCAAATGAAGTCAGAAAAGAGAAGCAAGCAAAACAACAAGATCCTCTTGCACTCATAGTCCAATCACCTACACCTGCAACAGTCAGTGCACAACCATCATCATCATCATCCACTCAGCAATTCATGCAACAACAGTATATTCCACAATCACCATTCTACCCACAACAACAACAGGTAATCCCACAACAACAATACCCACAACACCCAGATCAAGACGATCAGGATGAGTCAACTGCTGCTTTGACTCAAGCTTTTACTTACCTATCAAAAGCATTCCAAGGACGTTACTCCACACCCACCAACAACAATCAACGAATCTCATCGAATACTCGCAACAAGCAGATTGCACAGCCGAGTTTCAACATGGGACAGCAAGGACAGATGGTTGGGGGATATGGGAATCAGCAGGGATATGCTCCAAGATTTCAGATGGGTAATCAGAATGCAGGGCAGTATGTTGGTAATCAGATGGGTCAGTATGCAGGGAATCAGATGGGTACAGCTGTTGGTAATCAAAGGGTACAGAATGCTGGGAATCAGTTTGGGAATGTTGCTCAGGGAGATGGGAATAGAAATCAGGGAAATGTGATGAAGTGCTTCAACTATCAGGGTATTGGTCATATGGCTAGGAACTGTCCAGACAAGCCGAATAAAAGGGATCCAGCGTATTTGCAGAAAGCATTAATGTTGGCAAACAAGGAAACGGCTGGACTTCAGTTGAGTGCAGAAGAGAATGACTTCATGGCTATTATGGACAATTCAGAAGATCAAGAGGACATCGATGCAAACTGCATTTTTATGGCAAATCTCCAAGAGGCAAAGTACGACACAGACTCAGAAGCACCTCCTGCTTTTGACACTAATGCGGTTTCTGAGGTACAACCATATGCTACATGTCACAATAATGAAATTTTTGATATGTCACCTCAAAATGAACAGCATACTGAGACTCCTAATCTCATTTATGATACATACATGGACGAACCAAGTTGTAGTAATACTAATTCGGTAACTCCAGATATGGATCCTAATGAAGAATTCGAGTCACAGCATACTGATAATGATGAGGAAACACGTGCTATGTTTGAATCATTATTGCAAAATTGTAGTGTTGAAATAGAAAAGGTCAAAAAGGTCAATCGCGATGTTAAGGCAGCGAATGAAAAATTGACCACTGAGCTTGAGAGATATAAGGTGAATGCAAGAGCTTATGATTTTCATAACAAAAAACAGTCGGAACTTGAGGTTAGATTAAAAGATTCTGAGTTAAGAGAGAAACGTTTTCAAATCAAATTTGACACTCTAAATGTTAATTTGAATAACCAAATTAAATCTCTTAACAAGGAAATTTCTGAACTAACCAACCAGCTTTCAAAACAAAAATCAACTTACTCCAATCTTGAAAAAGAAAAGAAGGAGTTGAATGAAAGGTTTTCAAAACGTGAAAAGGATCTTCTTAAAGAGATCAATGACAAAAAGGAAACCATTGCAAAGTTTTGCTTGTAAAAACGGGTCATTCTGCACAAACAGTTAATTTGTTAATAAACGATCCAAACCCGATTTTACATACATTAAAAAAGGTGGCTATCGGTTATGAAAACCCTTATATTCTCAAGAAAGCTTAGAAAGAACAGAATGTGCTTTTTAATGGTAATTTAATAAATGCTATCCATGACCCTCCTTCGGGTTATTATTCAAGTGAGACGATTAAGCTTTCAGAAGAGAGTCGTAAGAAAATGCGACAATTAAACAGAGAAATAAAACCCATTGACTATAATGCAGCTAACAAACTTGCTGGGGTTCATCTGGTTAAAAAGGAGTCACCTCTGTTTTTTCAGAAACCAGTGGTTTTCACAAGACAAAAGGCTGTCTCAAAATATCTGCCTAACATCGAACAAATGGCATCTAAAAACACTTATGATTCAAGTGCAGCTAGACTATATTTGGTTGATCTTAAAGCAGAGAATTGAGAAACTTCAATGTATTGTGGCTTCCAAAATTAACAATAACAAGTTTGAATGGTTTCCGGGTGTTCAGGATGAACTGAAAAAGATTTTTGAAAAGGAAATTAATCCACATGTTGCTGCAATCTATGCGGTTGTTCAAAATGTGGAAAATAATCTTTTAAAAGAGTCTGCAGAATTTGTTAAGGACCACAAATCCTTAGTGAAGGAAGCTAATGAGTACTTGGAACACATAAAAGTTTTGGAAAAGCAAAATGACTCTCTCTCTTTTGAAGCTCTATCGACCGATATTATGTCCATTATTTACCAAACATATTCTATTGAGGATGATGAACGACTTCGAGCTGAGACTTCCAAAATTGTTGTAAAATATGAAAAGGCACTTGCCAAAATTGAAAAGCAAAATGTTACATATTTTAAACAACTTGATACGAAAAAGGAAGAATGCAAGTATGACAAACTGTCGTATGAGCGTTCTTACAAACAGTTGAAAGAACAAATTGATCTTTTGAAGTCTCAGCTTGAAAGTCAAAAAGGGCAGGGTGAGGAATCTACGGGTATTGCACCATCAACCCCCTTGCCTAGTGAGAAACAAAAAGAGAAAGCAGTTGTCCAAACATCAAAAGTAATAGCACCTGGCCTTTATAGGATTAGTCCCACTACTGCGTCTACCTCTAAACCTAAAACATCTAGGGCGTTAGACAAAAGTAAGAACGATAATCCAAATGAATCTAGGAATGCTACAACATCTCAGGACAACAACAAAAATTATAATGAGTGTGCCTTACCTTCTACAAAATTAGAAAGCACTACTAGGAGCAAGCGAAAGCCTAGGAGCAATATCAAGAAATCTAGAGTATCGCCTGTCTCTGAAAGTGATTGCAAGGAAGTAGAAGAACACCCTAGGAATTTAAAGCTTTCAAATAAGGAACAAATATCATCTGGATGTAATGAAAAGACCAGTGTTTTGAATGCATGTAATGAATCTGTTTGTTTAATGCAAGAGAAATCTTTGTCTGAAAATGCTTGTGATGATATTGTTTCTGATAATGTGAATGATAAGCCTGAACAGAAATATGTTCCTACACGAACTAGTGCTAAGACTAGATACCTTAACAGTCTCATTGCTGTATCTAGGACCATATCTAGTACTCTATTGCCTAGGGACTATCTTAAGCTTTGTGTATGGAAACCAACGAGTAGAAAGTTTATACGTAAGATTGGCAAACAAAAAGTTGTTCCCTTAGAACAAAATTAAACCATCTTTATGTATGCGGTTCATGTGTTACCCCTAACCCATGGAACCAAATGAAATACGGTTTCCAGATGCAAGTGTTTTCTGTTCATGGCAGGTTATCGAAATATGTCTTTGGATCGTAGACTCGGGTTGCTCCAAGCACATGACCAGGAATCTGAAGCTGCTGATCAACTTAGTATGGCAGTTCATGGGGACTGTAAGGTTTGGGAATGATCATGTTGTAGCTATTCTGGGTTATGGTGATCTTCGTTTTGGGAATTATTTGATCACTCGGGTTTACTATGTCGAAGGGTTGGGACACAATCTGTTCTCTGTTGGGCAGTTTTGTGATGCAGATTTAGAGGTTGCTTTTAGGAGAAACACTTGCTTTGTTAGAAATTTGGTTGGAAATGATCTCTTAATTGGGAATCGTGGCACCAATCTCTATGCAATTGACATAAACCAAATGGCCTCTTCATCTCCGATTTGTCTCATGACCAGGGCAGGTGAAACAAAATCCTGGTTATGGCATAGACGTTTGTCCCATCTGAACTTTGACACGATCAACAAGCTTGCCAAAGACAACATCGTCTCCGGTCTTCCTAAATTCAAATACACCAAAGAACACCTATGTCCATCATGTGAGCAAGGAAAGAGCAAAAGGGAAACATATAAACCTAAACCCGTACCTAGTTCGGTTGATAGGTTGCATTTGTTGCATATGGACTTATGTGGCCCGATGAGAGTTCAAAGCATAAATGGGAAGAAGTATATTCTTGTAATTGTTGACGACTATTCAAGATATACATGGGTAAAGTTCTTGAGATCAAAAGATGAAGCACCAAGCACCATTATTACCTTTCTGAAGCGGATTCAAGTTCTACTTCAAGCTCCAGTTAGGATAGTAAGAACGGATAATGGCACGGAATTCGTCAATCAGGAGTTAAGAACATTCTTTGAAGAAACTGGTATTACTCACCAGACATCAGCTGTTAGAACTCCACAGCAGAATGGAGTAGTTGAAAGAAGGAATCGAACCCTTGTAGAAGCTGCTCGCACTATGCTGATCTATTCCAGTGCACCGTTATTTCTATGGGCTGATGCTGTTTTTACTGCTTGTTTTACTCAAAACCGATCCCTAATCCATCCAAGATTCAATAAAACCCCATATGAACTTGTCAACAACCGAAAACCGGATATTTCTTATCTTCATGTATTTGGCGCTTTATGCTATCCAACAAATGACAGGGAAGATCTGGGAAAGTTGAAGGCTAAGGGTGACATTGGAATCTTTATTGGGTATTCTGAAAACTCGAGGGCATTCAGGGTGTATAACAGGAGAACGAAAAAGATCATGGAGACGATGAATGTGAAGTTTGATGAAATTTCACAGATAGCTTCTGAGAGACTCGCTCTAGAACCCGCGATTAACCCGATGACTTCCATACATATCAGTTCGGGACTCGCACCTCAAGGAGCTCAATCAACTCATGACGAACAACCCTCAACTCAAGAATTGGATAATTTCTTCGAGTTCATGTACGATGAATACTATGGTGGCGCTTCGAAAAATGCATCTAACCAACATTCCGCTGCATCCACTCAACAACAACCACCACCACCTCCACCAAATCCAGATGCATCCACAACATTCGAAGCTGGCGCACCAACTCCCTCAACATCAACATCATCTACATTTACTCAAGCAACTCCATTCATTGAAATTGTTCTACCTAGAATTGATGAGCAAGAACAAAATAATGTTGTGTTAGACGATGAAGTCTTTGAAAACCCGTTTGGAACGGAATCTGGTAAATCATCTTCCAGATTACATGAACCGTCTAACACACATTCGTTCAGTCCAAGGTACCCTTCAACATTACAATGGACAAAAGACCATCCGATTGAACAGGTTATTGGTGAACCCTCAAGACCAATTCAGACGAGAAAACAACTTCATACCGATTGCGACATGTGCATCTATGTCTACTCAGTTAGTCTTATAGAATCTAAGAACATTCGGGAAGCAATGGCAGATAATGCCTGGATTGAAGCGATGCAGGAAGAACTTCTTCAATTTCAAATCCATGACACCTGGGATTTAGTTCCAAGACTAATTGACAAACTAGTCATTGATCTTAAGTGGTTATGGAAAAACAAAAAGGATGAAGAAATGACTGTGATTCGCAACAAAGCTCGTCTGGTGGCAAAGGGATACAGACAAGAAGAAGGGATAGATTTTGAAGAGTCATTCACACCAGTTGCAAGGCTTGAAGCAGTCAGGATTTTCTTAGCTTATGCTGCTCACAAGAACATCACGGTTTATCAGATGGACATCAAGACAGCTTTCTTGAATGGAACTCTGAAAGAAGAAGTGTATGTGAGTCAACCAGACGGTTTCGTTGACAAAGATCATCTGGAATACGTCTACAAGCTAAAGAAGGCAATCTATGGTTTGAAACAAGCCCCACGGGCATGGTATGACGAGTTATCATCTTTCTTGTTGTCAAATAATTTCACCAAAGGAACAATTGATCCAACATTGTTTACAAGAAAATACAAAAATGATATTTTGATTGTTCAAATTTATGTGGACGACATAATATTTGGGTCCACTAATCCGACACATTCAAAACATTTTGAAAATCTCATGAAAAGCAAATTCGAAATGTCCATGATGGGTGAATTAAAATTCTTTTTAGGCTTACAAATTCATCAATCCCCACGTGGTATTTTTCTTAATCAAGCTAAATACACAATTGAGATTTTGAAAAAACATGGAATGGACAATTGTGACTCTGTTGGTACTCCTATGGTCACTTCACCAAAAATTGGCGCTGACCTATATGGGAAACCCATGGATCCGAAGAAATATCGGAGCATGATTGGTTCTCTCATGTACCTAACTGCAAGCCGACCAAATATTCATTTTGCTGTTTGCTTACTTGCACAGTTTCAGGCAAGGCCTGCCGAACTTCACCTCCAAGAGGTTAAACGGATCTTTCGATACCTTCGAAGAACCATTAACATGGGACTTTGGTATCCGAAGGATTCGGAGTTTACACTAATTGCATTTTCAGATGCCGATCATGCTGGATGCCAAGTAACAGCGAAAAGTACATCAGGAGGAGCGCAATTTCTGGGAGAAAAGCTAGTAGGCTGGTCGTCAAGAAAACAAGATTGCACTGCTTTATCAACAGCAGAGGCCGAGTATGTGTCTCTATCTGCGTGTTGTGCTCAAGTCCTTTGGATGAGGACACAACTCACAGATTATGGTTTCTCTTTCAACCGCATACCTTTGTATTGCGATTCAAAAAGTGCCATAGCCATCTCGTGCAACCCAGTGCAACACTCGAAGACCAAGCATATTAGAGTCCGCTACCACTTCATAAAAGAGCACGTTGAAGAGGGTACTGTTGAATTGTTTTTCGTGAAGACAGAATACCAGCTCGCCGATCTATTTACTAAGGCCCTCCCAAAAGAGCGGTTTGAAAACTTAGTTCGTCGAATTGGAATGCGAAGCCTAACTCCCGAAGAGTTAGAACGTCTTCTCGAATCTTCTTGATTTATATCTAAAAGCTTCACATGTAAATATTTTGGTAAATATATACATGTTAATATCTATACTGTAAATACAGAAAATTTCTAAAAGTTATAAAAAATATAAAACAACAAAAACCAAAAATATTCTTCTCACGACATGTCTCTCGTCTAATCAATATTCTGTACGTACTTAGAAATGTCATTTAACAATGATACAGGTATTTACAGATGCTTGAGCGGGAGTTATTTTTTATGTTTTTCTAAAACATGTCGTTCCTCAAAAATTCTTCATAATGGCTTTCGTGCATTTCAGTACGAAACCCACGCTACATTGAATGACTTCTGATTATTTCCGATCAGGACTCGCAATGTTAATGGCGAAAAGCAAAAACCTTGAGCACTTAATCAAAATGATTTCAAAGAGATTTTTTCAAAATCTTTAAAATGCATTTTGTGCTCAAGATAACTCCCTCTAACACCCTTAACTGCTTTTAAACTCAATTGTTTAAATAAAATGCTCTGATTAAGGGGGAGTATAAAAAGAAAAAATGTTCCATTTTTCATGCTAAAATCAGTCCGTCTCTCCACAAAAAGTTTCATTTTAATCATCTGTTTTCAAAAATACCACTTCATGCTATTTTTGAGGGGGAGATTAAGTGTTTAAATATATGGGGGAGAGGACGTGATTAAAATGTGATCTAAAAGAAGTTTTTGTCGTTTGAATCTCAAAACGAGTTCTTCAAAAAGACTCAGCATGAACCCTCGAATTGACGAAACTAACTGTCCGTTATCGAAAAGACTAGTCCTGGACGGGTAATAATTTCAAGCTGGTTTACCTGTGATGCAAGCGTGTCTCGCAAAGGACTTGTCTGAGTAGAATGTACCAATTCGAGAGATGATCTTTTAATATGACCAGGACGGGTAATAATTTCAAGCTAGTCTAACTAGTGATGTAAGCGTGTCTCGCGAAGGTCGTGTTCATTGAAAATCGATCATTTCAAATGTGCGAACTCTACCCAACATGTGCAATTTATTTCAAAAATGCATGAGCACATGTGAAGGGGGAGTGTTTAAAAATGTAAAACTCTCGATGTGTTAACTAAATGTGTTTTCTCATGAACACGTTGAGAGATTTTCACAAGGTTTAATGGCATGTGACAAATAATTCAGGATAATCATGGAGTAATAAGGTGATTATTGTTAGGTTATGTCCAATGATTCGCCAGAATCGGAGGGATCTACCCAAGGACTATTCCAATAGCTTAGCATTAGAAGTCCTTAGGAAAGATGAAAAAAAGGAGTATAATGAGAAAGGAGAAAGAAGGGGTTGAAGAATGAAAAAGAAAAGTTTTTGTAAGGGTGAAAAGAAATAGCCCTCCATGAAAACTTAGGTCAGAAACCGGGTCAATACAACTGCTATCGGTATTCACTAAGGTGATACTGGTATTGAAGACAAGACGTCATGGACCCAGTGACGCAATGCACCACCCCTCCTATCCACTCAGATATCTCTTAAAAGGTATTTGTTTCATTTCTCATGGAGAACACTTCATAATCTATCGACCTCTCACTCCGAGATGTGTTGATATTGAAAAGGTGGCACTCTGCTCCATGCCTCCGACGACTTAAACCAAAACGCACATTATTGAGTCTAGAGACATGAGATTCATCAAAAGATCTCTTAGGAACACTTCCAATGAAATACTCTTGTGTTCATCAATAGGATACAAGATGTATGAGTCTTAATGAGATCTAAGGATCTTGCCTCACGACATGATGGCCGAAGGACGATTTATTGCTAACTGTTTTATGCAGGTAACGACGAAAGTCCATCCAACATCATCATCTGCTATGAAGAAACATCTGGAATGAAGGAGTAGATCAAGGCAAGAACGACCAAGAGACGACTCTTTGAAGATCACAGTGCATGAAGGAACATTGAACGAAGAATATTATACATTGACACGCGAAGTTCAAGATGTCTAAAGCTAAAGACCAATCACGGGAGCATCATTGAAATGACCATCCCTTAGGGGGAGATTATTAGCAATCATTTTATGTTTAATATAAAGTGATGGTCATTTGCTAACAATTTAATGTGTCATGTATAATAGTTAGTTAGTTAGTGGGCTTGTAGCATTAGAGTTAATTAGTGCAAAGTGTATAAGTGTAGTGCAAATACAAAGCCCACACAAAGGATCCACATTAAAGCCCACCAAGGCCCATCCTTGGTTGGCTGACTTTCATATTTAACGCCACACACACACACTCAGTGAAAGTGTGCCTCATTTGTAAGAAAACTAGAAAAGAGTGTGTGTGTAACTTGTCTTTTGTTTATTTCTTTCACATTGAAGCTAATAAACATTTGACCAAAATATACCTATGATCCACATCTCTCTTCTTGTTATTAATATGTGTATGTGAAGCATCATCTTGTTCTAGTTTGTGTTTGTGTGATAAAGAGGGTGCTCGGTTCATCTTCTTCAAGGGGAAGTCGAGCTGCAACATTGCTCATGAGCTCAAGTGAAGTGCAGGGTTGAAACTAAATGCACAGAACACAACATCAAAAGATATAAAATGTGTTTCAATTTTGCGTAATATGATGCAAACAAATTGGTCACAAATCATTAGCATATGTTAACACTAACCACAACCATCCAAATGTTATAGAATAAAAAGTTGAAAATATAAAAAAGCCAAAAAAGTGTGAAGCTCACGTGAATTTATAGAACCTAAAACGTTCATATGAACTGCACGAGTTAGAACAACACCACCTGCACAAGCTTCTCATCTCAGTGATAAATGACAAAAACAGCTGGGTGAATCAAATTATTTTTTATGATAATCAAACATAAGGGCACAAACATATAGATTTTTATACAACATAGAGCATAAGCATGATACATGGCAGATTAATATGCACTTCGAAGTAAATACCTAACGTGAAACCATGGTAAATGTGGCACTTGGAGAATTATCTAGCAAATAGTTTTTAACTTCTGTAAACATGTTTACTCCATTTCGAACCTCTGAGAGTCTTCTTACTGGATATATATGTAAACTCTCTAAGTTAGCAAATGGAGAAGGTTGATTTGAGATTAGTTCAATAGATAAAGAAAAAAGCTACAAAAAAAAAAGAACATCATGTATAAGAATACACTTTAAAAGAAATTGCCAGGTAGCGAGTCCTTTCTAACAAACAAGTGTATCTCAATTCCTGGTGCCAATACGTTTTTTTAAGTACCAAAGCATGAATCGATAGCTAGTCTGAGATCAAGATTGAAATCGAAAGTATTAAAGCATTCACTGTTTCTGCAAGCATATAATCTGGATTGACATAAGTGTCATCATCGTATGGGATACATTAAAAAGGGATAATTACTAAAATAGCCCAAAACCCAAATGGGATATTTCTACCCCGGTTGCCCTGGGCAATGCCCCCAGTTGCCCAAAAAAGGGCGATTGTTGCCCAAAAAATACACTGGAAATCCTTCGGTTGCCCCAAAAAATGCCGGTTGCCCTGGGCAACACAATTATTTTTGGATTTCGGGTTAGATAGGGAACCGCCCATTTGTGTTTGGGCTATTTTGGTAATTATCCCCATTAAAAATGAAAATGGAAAAGCGTAGTGTTATTACTATATACTTCAACTAAAAATGATAAAAGCGTAGTGTTCAAATAGAATATGGCTCTTTTTAGCTAACAAATTTAGCACATTTCATTTGTTCTGATCTTTATCTTGTTTACGAAATCATAAGAGTATTTTATTAGATTGTTGTAAGATTGGAATATACGGTACCTCAAGAATTTCCATGTTAAGTGTAAGAAACTTAACACTTTGTAGCTGTTGAAACAGACGCACAAATTCCTGAGCACTTGCAATGCTATCAGTTACACAAAGATCCACCTTCTCCAAAGAATGGAAACCTTCTGTAAAAAGGTGCAAAGGAAGAAGATAATTCTTATAGCACATGGAGACAAGGTCTGGAGCGGAAATCAGAAACTGAAGCTTCTCAGTCAAATTACTTATACTGATATTTTTAAGTTGTGGTGCAACCACATTTTCAACTTTCAAACTCCCATGAACATTTTGAAGTGTGAGATTGGATGGTAAAGGATGAAAAATATCTAAACGTTTCAAACCTATCACCGTGCAACGTTTTAAGGTGAGATCCTTCAAGTTTGCACACTTGGAGAAAAGACCAATACATTTGTCAGTATTCTCAGTATTGTGATCACAACTAAAAGTGATACATTTGAGATATAAAGAAGTTAAGGCTGGGAGTTCTATAGTTGACGTGGGTGTAAAGACAACTCTCCATCTCAAACTAAGATGTTTGAGAGACTCATAACAAAAGAGAGGAAGAGAGGGGGGGGTCCGTTACCATTCTCAGGGAAGCATTTAATATGGAGTTGTTGGATGTTGTGAGAGAATGCACAGTTCATGATTTGTCTAAGAGAATCGGGGCTAAAATCTTTATAAGAATGGAGCTTGATTGAAACCACTTCTACTAGATTATTGCGACGAGACAGAACATTTGTAACAAAATTGGAGAGCCTGGCTGACGTCGAGAAATTCTCAACTGAGAAGTCGAGGTAAGGCATCGAAGTCCAGATATATCTCCATCTAGATGATATATCACTCAGTCCAATAGCATGTTTAATGCCAACAAAAGAGAGGATTTTATGAATAAGCTCATCCGGCAAGTTGCTTAGCCAATTAATTTCAGCATTCATTCTCTTTTCAACCTGCTCATGATCCATTTACCCCGTACTTTACCTTTATACAAACATATGCATTCATATATTTATCGGACTCTTTCCATTGAAGTGGACCACAAAATTAGGATTCATATTTATCTTTCTACTGCAAAAGTCTCGTTTGCTAGACCATCATCCTTATCACGGCATTCTTTTGACTCCAAAAGCCACAATTTGACAGTATGCAACAATCAGAACATATTAGAATAAACAACTGATACAAGTGGTCAAATAATTAATTATAAAAACAACTGATATCATGGTTAGTTACTTATTAACAGGATAGGGGGCTATATACATACATCTTACCCGTTACATGGTGAATTTTCAAGTATCGATTATATGAAGTTGTATTTGTGCAAGCTTTTTTAAGCGCAATGCATTAGATAGTTTTTGGGTAAGATTATGTGGTATTAAATGTATTAATAGTGAAATGACTAAAAAAGACAGATACCTCCTAGTGAATGAGAATAACAAAGACGAAAAATGTGGGTAAAATTGTATATTAGCATAAGCACTTGCAAAATAAACCATAAAGCTAGGGGAGAGAAGGTTATCGGAAACCGCTTAAATTAAATAATAATCTTAAGTTGTTTGGCTCTATACAGACGCCAAGAGTAACTTATTGTGTTTTGAAAATACAATAAGCCGATTACCTATTTAATTAAGCTTACCCACACACCACCTTAAATAGGTTTGGAAATACTACATTTAGCGTGTTCAAGAATTCTCGTTACTATGGTTAATTGTGTATTTCAAAGCAGATAAAGCAGTTTGAATCATCCAAACCGCTTCTCCTTATCTGCTCATTTAGGAACAAAAGCAGTTTTCAATGAACTAGATTGATAATTCTTGCTGCTTTTTTTACAAGCAATAAGTACACATAGAAACACAAGCACAAAAAAGATAAGGGTGCATTTAGTTAGTGAGAAATACCCCACTTTTCTAAGAAAATTTTCAAATAAAACTGAAAAAATTAAAAACTTGTTTAGTTACACATTTTCAAAAGATTTTTAAAAAAAAATGAAAATCTAGGGTTTGTTTAGTTGTAGAAAAATTTCTTTAATTTTCTATTTCAATTTCTTTAGAAACAGGGAAAGGTTTTTATCCCTAGAAATGTGCTATAAAATTAGAGAATGCGTTTAGATGATATTTGTAATACCTGAAATTCAGATATTACACAATTAAATAACTTATAAAATTCTGAAATAATTCCAAAACTTCTGAAATCGAACTATATCTGAAACAAAAAAATTTCTGAGACAATGTTACATCATTCTAAATGTTCAAAAATAATCATACTTATTTATTTATTAAAATTCCGAATTTACACAATTAACTAAATATAAGGATTTAATCTTTTAAATTAAATAAAATGTAAAAACAAATTAAGGAAGGATTGTATAAATCAACCCAAATAATTTCTTGATCCTAAATACCGAATATACTGATTTTCTGCCCCCCCTAAGTCGGTTCTTAAGATATAAACAAATCTCTTTTATTTCCTCTCAAAAAAAACCAAAACGCAAAATAAGAACAAAAACCCTAGCGACACAAAAAAAATCGACCAAATCATCTACACAAGTTCTGGACGTGTACAAGGATTTTTTTGGGGTTCTTGGAGGTGCAAGGAAGCTAGGAAAAATAAGGGTTGCTGCGTGTTTTCATTGGTTCGTTCTTGTTCCATTTTTCTTGTCGAATTGCTCAAACGCAAGGTAAATAATTCATACGCCTAAACCACGCGTTCTAAAATTAATATAGCAATTTTCCTGTGATCTTTACATGTTATATAACTCATATGAATTATGTGAATCGATTCATGCATGCTAATCTATGCGTATGAAAATATAATGATCATAAAACACGTAAATCACAAAAATATGTAATCCGAATTTCTGGACATGATAGCTATTTTATTTAGACCTCATATGATGTAATAGACCTGGGAAAAATGATAGATCGAATTATGGTAGCCTAAATCATGTCGTGGTAATTTTGATGTCTAAAACGTACGTAAATATCAAATATATGTTAAACGATTTTTCTGGGCATGCTAATTATTTTTCGTGGGTTCCTTATAAGTCATATGATCTGGGAAAAATATTATTTTGATTTTTGGAAGCCTAGATTTAACGTGGTGAATTTTAGTTAAAACCGGATTTCATGAAAATAAAGAAAACAAATAAAATGGAAATCGGGGTTACTAGGGTTAGGGTTCTTGGGTGAAATTCTGGTCATTAAATGTGTTTTAAGGATGAATTAATGATGGTGCAATGATTGGTAAATAGTAGGGTTTGTAATTGTTTCTAAAAAGTTTAGCCGATTTGAAATAAAAAGTATAAGGACCTGTTTTGCCAACTTTGAAACTTCTGGGATATTTTTGTAAGATCATATACATCTGTAAGAATGTGGGAAAAATATAACTTTGGGGTCCTAAGTGTAAATATTGCATTATAATGAATTAATGGCATATTAGGGTTACGATTTGAAATTAATTAAAAGTGAGGGACCAAAAGTGTAAATCTGAAATCTTGAAGTTATTTTGAGTTAATACTGATATAAAAAGGTTGTTGTGTAATTTTGAGGATTTATGGGCTAATTATGTAATTGTTATGAATTATGATTTAATATATATGTTTTGTAAACTTAAAGGACTAAATATGTAAATTCTGAATTCTGAGGGGTCTAATCTGTAATGTACTAAATTCTGATGGTATATTCTGTAATTATGAAATATAATATGCTTAGTTGGTAATTATGGATATTGTAGGGTTTAATTTGTAAAATATGTAATTATAAGGTTGGTTTTGTAAATATTGTAACTAAAGGGGTGTAATCTGTAAATTGTGAAACTTAAGGGAATAAAATGTAATTCTGAATAAAATGAGTGTATAATTCTGTAACTTGAAGTATTTTCACAAATGACCTTTGAATTGATGAGTTTACATTTAAAACCCTAAACTTTGTATAATTGTCATAATTAACCCTAAACTTCTGTAACTTGATAAAGTATACTGTTATCCCATAATAATATTTGAATCAGGGTTAAACCTAATCTGAAATGATAATATCTGTTAAGTCTGGAAACCTGCTAATTATGGGAACTTACTAAATCTGGAAAGTTACTAAAAATAGAAAGTACTTAAAATGAAGAGATAAACTAAAAGGAATAATCTGAATAAGAAACTTTAGTAATTCTGTCTTCCTCTTCCTTAGGTGTGAAAAAGGAGAAGTCTTGATCTTCTTTCTGTGTTTGTTGGTTTATCTGCTGTGCTAATAAGGTACAGATATTCTGCCCTATTTCAGTAAGGGTGTTTCTTTCCCTTTTCTCTCAGTATTTCATTTTCCTTATTAGGATTCCCTATACCATTGCTATGTTCCCCTCTGTTTGTGAATCTCTGTTGTGATCTGTTTATCTTGAATCTTTGTTTGAACCTTCTGCTATGATTTTCTATTCTGAACCTTTGCTTAAACTCTGAATTGAACCTTTGATATTCTGGACTTTAACATGAACCTTTTTGCCATGTACCCTTAAGACATGACTTTCTGATTTTGATAGTTCATTTGACCTCTGACCTACAGTTTGATATCCGAGCCAATCACTAGGCATGAGGGTTTCATGTCCATGTCATTGATGCACCTTTGACATGACTCTAGGGCAGGAGAGTGATGACCTGTTCCGTCCCTGATTTATTTTATCTGGTGTGTTAAGGAGTTTATGGCCACCGGGGGCGCATGGATGCATCCTAGTTCTGAATCTGTTATCTGTTATCTGTTATCTGTTTATGTTATATGTTATTATTATATCTGGTGACTGATGGTGTGTGCGATATACGTCACTCACATTATCTGGGAGTTGGCCACTCTACACAGGTTTGTTGTATTATATGGTTATGCTATGGTATTATCTGTTATCTGGGCTCGTGATGGATTTCTGTTTTCCTTAAACCTGATTTGTTTCATTATCTCTTTTTCATTCTTTTCTTGTTCCTTATTTCTTTTCCTATTCCTTCACTTTGATTCTGTATCTGTATGATCTGTATTCCTGATTGTTCTGTACTGCTATCTGTTATCATTTCTGTTATCTATATATCTGTTCACTGAGCTCTCGTAGCTCAGCCGCATTTCTTTTCCTGCGGCAGGTACTTAAGCTAGGAAGCTGGGTTTTAGCTTTGGGATGAGAGCAATCTGATTTGGAGTTTGACCTTAGTGATTTTAGCTTTACCATCTGGATTTCTATTTATTTTGATATGCCATTGTTTAGGCATTTGAATATCGGATTTTGTACTTCAGTTATTTTGTCTTGCATTTGGTATAAGTCATGTTGACTTATTTTGGATTTAATGTTAAGACTTCCGCTGTTTTATTGTTGAATGTTATGTTTGTTCTGATATGAAGCCATATATTTGTGACATCTTTGCCCTTGTCGGGTTGGGGTGTTACAATTTGTGGTATCAGAGCGACAGGCATCCGAAACCCGTAGGCTTAGGCCATTGACCTGTGAGGATTGGGTAGACATTAGGTTTCCTTTCGCGTACTCTTTTTCCTTATTCTGCTCTGTCATATTCTGCTTGATCTTACTAATCGTCTTCTTAATTCTATAGATGGTTAACACTCGTCACCAGGAGTATAATGTTGGAGGGGATGCTGAAATCCCCAATCTGGAGGCTTTGGTGGCTAATGCTATAGCCAATCTGTTACCCGGCCTTAACACTGATGCGGTGATCAACCGGCTTATCAGTGGTGGAGCTAGTTCATCTGGAGGTGCTGGTAGTTCTTCTGGTGGTGGGGGCCGACCCACTACCATTAATGGGTGGCTTGAGAGTTTCAATAAACTCAAGCTGTTGTCTTTCAGTTCTGCTGCTACTCCTCATGCTGCAGAGGACTGGATTACCCACATGGAGAAGCTGTTTGAGGTGCTAGGTTGTGAGGACGAGTTTAAGACTCGTCTGGCTGTGTTTAAGCTTGAAGGTGATGCACTTAACTGGTGGAAGGCGCACAAGGCAGCTAAAGGAGGCGATCCGTATGTTCTTGGGTGTTCTTGGGCTGATTTCCGCACTACATTCTATAATCGGTACTTCCCTGACTCTGAGCAGCAGAGGTTTATTCGGGAGTACAACACCATTTCCCAACTAGATTCTGAGACCGCAGGGGAATATCTGGAGCGGTTTCAGAGATTGGTCAGCTTTGTGGGCCCCACTGCTGGAGATTCAAGGCGTCAAGCCAAGCAATTCAAATGGGGACTCAAAAGGTGGGTGCTCGATCGTGTTCTTAATGATGAGTTTCAGGATCCGTCAGCATGTTGCGATGCAGCTCGCAACATTGAGATTTTTCATGAGGGAGTTGGTTTCAAGCGAAACCGTGATGGCGACAGAGTTCAGAATCAGAGTCAGAATCGGGACAACAAGGGGTATTCTGGTAGGAACTTTGAGCAGCGAGGTCAGTCAGATCGTGGACGTGACTATCAGGGTCAGTCAGGTAGGAGTTATGATCAGAAGAGGCACGACTCGAAGGGTCAGGATTCGAGGTCGGTTTCTAGGCAGGGGAATGATCGTCATGGACGCAGTGACAGTCAGAAGCAGTGGAAGGATCAGCCTTCCAAGGGTTATCAGCAGCAGTCTCGAGGTTCTGGATCGGGTTCTCAGGCTTTACCTCCTCCTCCCATTTGTACTACTTGTGGGAAGAGTCATCCCGGACCGTGTCGTAGGGCTTCTGGGTTATGTTTCCGATGTGGGTCTTCTGAACATCGGGTGAAAGATTGCCCTAAGCATAATCCGACCCCAGCTGTGCAGTATCTTCCTCCTCCTCCTCCGAATACAGGCCGTGTGTTTTCGACTACTCGGGATCAGGCAGCTAAATCATCAGGTACCATTACTGGCATTCTGCATATTGGTGATCATACTGTATTCATATTATTTGATACCGGCGCATCACACTCTTTTATATCTGTAAAACTAGCTCAGAAACTTAAAACAACTCCAACACCATTAATAAACCAACTATCTATTTCCACCCCAATGAAACACAGTGTCCTCCTCGATCATGTTTATGTTAACTGTCCTTTGCGCTTTGATGACCGGATTCGTTCGGCTAACTTACTTCCCCTGGATATGATTGATTTCGATGTCATCCTGGGCATGGATTGGTTGGCTTCCCATAGAGCTACCATTGACTGTCATGTTAGGAATGTGATTTTTGGAGATCTGAACCATCCTGAATTCATTTATCATGGTTTTCGCCCTCTGAAATCTGTTAAAATCATCTCTGCTATGAAGGCACGGACTCTGATATCTCATGGTTGCCAAGGCTATTTGGCTTCTGTTAAGGATTCATCTGTTGAGACTTCTGATCTTTCTGATGTTCCCATTGTTCGGGATTTTGCCGATGTTTTTCCTGAGAAACTTCCTGGTCTTCCTCCGGCTAGAGAAGTTGAATTTGTTATTGATCTGATTCCCGGTGCCGAACCTATCTCTAAGGCTCCGTACCGGATGGCACCTATCGAACTGAAGGAATTAAAGGAGCAACTGGAAGAGTTGTTGGATTGTGGTTTTATTCGCCCTAGCGTTTCGCCATGGGGTGCTCCGGTGCTTTTTGTGAAGAAGAAGGACGGTAGTATGCGGTTGTGCATTGATTATCGTGAGTTAAATCGTATTACCATCCGAAACCGTTATCCGCTTCCTCGCATTGATGACTTGTTTGATCAGCTGCAGGGAGCTAAAGTGTTCTCCAAAATCGACTTGCGATCTGGTTATCACCAACTGCGAAGTTAAAGAGCAGGATGTATCTAAGACTGCTTTCCGTACCCGTTATGGGCATTATGAGTTTCTGGTTATGCCTTTTGGCTTAACAAATGCTCCTGCTGTGTTTATGGATTTAATGAATCGGGTCTTTCATGAATTTCTGGATAAGTTCGTCATCGTCTTCATTGATGATATTCTGGTGTATTCTAAATCGTCCGAGGAGCACGAGCAGCATTTGCGTATTGTTCTGGGTATTCTGAGGCAGCAGAAATTATTCGCGAAGTTTTCTAAATGTGAATTCTGGCTGAACCAAGTAGCTTTCCTTGGTCACGTTGTGTCTGCAGATGGTATCACCATGGATCCATCTAAGGTTGAGGCTATCACCAAGTGGCCGAGACCTACCACTGTGACTGAAGTCAGGAGTTTTCTGGGATTAGTTGGCTACTACCGGCGTTTTGTTGAAGGATTTTCTAAGTTAGCTTTGCCTTTGACTCAGTTGATGCGGAAGGGTGAAAAGTTTGTATGGACTGATGAGCGTGAGCAGAGTTTTGAGGAGTTGAAACGGCGTCTGGTGTCTGCACCTATTCTGACTTTACCATCGGGATCTGAAGGTTTCCAAATCTATAGTGATGCTTCTAAGAAGGGTTTGGGTTGTGTGCTTATGCAACACGGCAAGGTGATTGCCTATGCTTCGAGGCAATTGAAACCCTATGAAGAAAATTATCCGACTCATGATCTGGAGTTAGCGGCCGTTGTTTTTGCATTGAAAATCTGGAGACATTACTTGTATGGCGAATCGTGTGATATCTTCACCGATCACAAGAGTCTCAAATACATCTTTACTCAGAAGGAGCTTAATATGAGACAGAGGAGATGGTTAGAACTCCTCAAGGATTATGACACGAACATCCAGAATCAT
Source organism: Artemisia tridentata subsp. tridentata (assembly GCA_021014915.2). Lineage (NCBI taxonomy): Eukaryota > Viridiplantae > Streptophyta > Magnoliopsida > Asterales > Asteraceae > Artemisia > Artemisia tridentata. The sequence continues at coordinate 200,207,979 of CP139508.1, forward strand.
CCAGGTAAGGCTAATGTGGTTGCTGATGCACTTAGTCGGAAATCTGGAATGATTGCTAGTTTGGAGATTGATCCGCGTGTTCTCAAGGATTTGGAGCGTCTGGATGTTGAGTTGTGTGTTCGTCGTGATGTTGGTTACTGGGCTAGCTTAAAGATTGAGTCAAATCTGATGTTGCGTATTAAAGAGGCTCAGAAAGATGATGGTGAGCTCTGGGCTATTGTTTAAAATATTGAAGAGGGTAAGCAAACTGAATTCAGAGTTGATGATGATGGAGTTGTCTGGTATGAGGATCGGTTATGTGTGCCTAATGATTCTGATCTGCGTGAGGCTGTGTTGACTGAGGCTCACAGCTCTCCTTTTTCTATTCATCCTGGTTCTACCAAGATGTATCGGGACCTTAAGCAGCATTTCTGGTGGAACGGTATGAAGCAAGATGTGGCGTTATTTGTTGCTAGATGTATGACTTGCCAGCAAGTTAAGATTGAACATCAGCGGGCTAGTGGTTTGTCACAGCCTTTGGAGATTCCAGCATGGAAGTGGGATGAGATTTCCATGGACTTTGTTTCTGGTCTGCCTGTTACTCGTAAAAGACATGATGCGATTTGGGTGGTCGTTGATCGGCTAACTAAATCTGCTCATTTCTTACCTATCTGTATGACCTATAGTGTCAGTCAGTTGGCGGAGATTTTTCAGCAGGAAATCGTTAGATTGCATGGTATGCCTTCGTATATTGTTTCTGATCGTGATCCTCGTTTCACTTTGCGTTTCTAGAAAGGACTTCATAAAGTTTGGGGCGCTCGTCTTAAGTTCAGTACTGCATTTCATCCCCAAACTGATGGTCAGTCTGAGAGGACCATTCAGACTTTGGAAGATATGTTACGGGCTTGTGCTTTGGAATGGACCGGTAGTTGGGATGAGTATTTGTGTTTAGTAGAGTTTGCATATAATAACAGTTGGCATGCGAGTATCCGTATGGCTCCCTTCGAGATGTTGTATGGTAGGAAATGTAGGGCTCCTGTTTGTTGGAATGAAGTAGGTGAAAGTCTGATTGAGGGTCCTGAAATGATCGAGATCACTAATGAAAAGGTAGCTGTGGCTAGGGAGAAATTGAAGGAGGCGCGTGCTCATCAGAAGAGTTATGCTGATAAGCACCGTCGGGATCTGCAATTCAATGTAGGTGATCGGGTATTTCTGAAAGTATCTCCTTTCCGTGGTGTTAAGCGTTTTGGAATCAAGGGCAAGTTGAGTCCTCGATTTATTGGACCGTTTGAAATTCTGGATCGTATTGGGGAGGTTTCTTATCGTCTGGCTTTACCTACTCAGCTATCTCATGTGCATAACGTTTTTCATGTATCTCTTCTGAGGGGATACAACTATCATCCGTTGCATGTAGTATCTTATCTGCTTGATCAGATCCAACCTGATATGTCTTTGTCTGAAGAGCCGGAAGCGGTTCTGGATCGTCAGGAACGAGTCATGAGGAATAAAATTATTCCGTTCGTAAAGATTCTTTGGAAGAACCACCCGGAGCGTGAGGCTACCTGGGAAACCGAGGAATCAATACGAGCTAGTTATCCGCACTTCTCGTTTTAATCTGGTATGTCTTGTTTTGTTTTCTGCTCTCTCTCGTTTTCCTTCTGCTTTCTACAAATTTCGAGGACGAAAATTTTTTGTTAGTGGGGAAGAAGTTGTAATACCTGAAATTCAGATATTATACAATTAAATAACTTATAAAATTCTGAAATAATTCCAAAACTTCTGAAATCGAACTATATCTGAAACAAACAAATTTCTGAGACAATGTTACATCATTCTAAATGTTCAAAAATAATCATACTTATTTATTTATTAAAATTCCGAATTTACACAATTAACTAAATATAAGGATTTAATCTTTTAAATTAAATAAAATGTAAAAACAAATTAAGGAAGGATTGTATAAATCAACCCAAATAATTTCTTGATCCTAAATACCGAATATACTGATTTTCTGCCCCCCCCTAATTCGGTTCTTAAGATATAAACAAATCTCTTTTATTTCCTCTCAAAAAAACCAAATCGCAAAATAAGAACAAAAACCCTAGCGACACAAAAAAAAATCGACCAAATCATCTACACAAGTTCTGGACGTGAACAAGGATTTTTCCGGGGTTCTTGGAGGTGCAAGGAAGCTAGGAAAAATAAGGGTTGCTGCGTGTTTTCATTGGTTCGTTCTTGTTCCATTTTTCTTGTCGAATTGCTCAAACGCAAGGTAAATAATTCATACGCCTAAACCACACGTTCTAAAATTAATATAGCAATTTTACTGTGATCTTTACATGTTATATAACTCATATGAATTATGTGAATCGATTCATGCATGCTAATCTATGCGTATGAAAATATAATGATCATAAAACACGTAAATCACAAAAATATGTAATCCGAATTTCTGGACATGATAGCTATTTTATTTAGACCTCATATGATGTAATAGACCTGGGAAAAATGATAGATCGAATTATGGTAGCCTAAATCATGTCGTGGTAATTTTGATGTCTAAAACGTACGTAAATATCAAATATATGTTAAACGATTTTTTTGGGCATGCTAATTATTTTTCGTGGGTTCCTTATAAGTCATATGATCTGGGAAAAATATTATTTTGATTTTTGGAAGCCTAGATTTAACGTGGTGAATTTTAGTTAAAACCGGATTTCATGAAAATAAAGAAAACAAATAAAATGGAAATCGGGGTTACTAGGGTTAGGGTTCTTGGATGAAATTCTGGTCATTAAATGTGTTTTAAGGATGAATTAATGATGGTGCAATGATTGGTAAATAGTAGGGTTTGTAATTGTTTCTAAAAAGTTTAGCCGATTTGAAATAAAAAGTATAAGGACCTGTTTTGCCAACTTTGAAACTTCTGGGATATTTTTGTAAGATCATATACATCTATAAGAATGTGGGAAAAATATAACTTTGGGGTCCTAAGTGTAAATATTGCATTATAATGAATTAATGGCATATTAGGGTTACGATTTGAAATTAATTAAAAGTGAGGGACCAAAAGTGTAAATCTGAAATCTTGAAGTTATTTTGAGTTAATACTGATATAAAAAGGTTGTTGTGTAATTTTGAGGATTTATGGGCTAATTATGTAATTGTTATGAATTATGATTTAATATATATATTTTGTAAACTTAAAGGACTAAATATGTAAATTCTGAATTCTGAGGGGTCTAATCTATAATGTACTAAATTCTGATGGTATATTCTGTAATTATGAAATATAATATGCTTAGTTGGTAATTATGGATATTGTAGGGTTTAATTTGTAAAATATGTAATTATAAGGTTGGTTTTGTAAATATTGTAACTAAAGGGGTGTAATCTGTAAATTGTGAAACTTAAGGGAATAAAATGTAATTCTGAATAAAATGAGTAGTATAATTCTGTAACTTGAAGTATTTTCACAAATGACCTTTGAATTGATGAGTTTACATTTAAAACCCTAAACTTTGTATAATTGTCATAATTAACCCTAAACTTCTGTAACTTGATAAAATATACTGTTATCCCATAATAATCTTTGAATCAGGGTTAAACCTAATCTGAAATGATAATATCTGTTAAGTCTGGAAACCTGCTAATTATGGGAACTTACTAAATCTGGAAAGTTACTAAAAATAGAAAGTACTTAAAATGAAGAGATAAACTAAAAGGAATAATCTGAATGAGAAACTTTAGTAATTCTGTCTTCCTCTTCCTTAGGTGTGAAGAAGGAGAAGTCTTGATCTTCTTTCTGTGTTTGTTGGTTTATCTGCTGTGCTAATAAGGTACAGATATTCTGCCCTATTTCAGTAAGGGTGTTTCTTTCCCTTTTCTCTCAGTATTTCATTTTCCTTATTAGGATTCCCTATACCATTGCTATGTTCCCCTCTGTTTGTGAATCTCTGTTGTGATCTGTTTATCTTGAATCTTTGTTTGAACCTTCTGCTATGATTTTCTATTCTGAACCTTTGCTTAAACTCTGAATTGAACCTTTGATATTCTGGACTTTAACATGAACCTTTTTGCCATGTACCCTTAAGACATGACTTTCTGATTTTGATAGTTCATTTGACCTCTGACCTCTGACCTACAGTTTGATATCCGAGCCAATCACTAGGCATGAGGGTTTCATGTCCATGTCATTGATGCACCTTTGACATGACTCTAGGGCAGGAGAGTGATGACCTGTTCCGTCCCTGATTTATTTTATCTGGTGTGTTAAGGAGTTTCTGGCCACCGGGGGCGCATGGATGCATCCTAGTTCTGAATCTGTTATCTGTTATCTGTTTATGTTATATGTTATTATTATATCCGGTGACTGATGGTGTGTGCGATACACGTCACTCACATTATCTGGGAGTTGGCCACTCTACACAGGTTTGTTGTATTATATGGTTATGCTATGGTATTATCTGTTATCTGGGCTCGTGATGGATTTCTGTTTTCCTTAAACCTGATTTGTTTCATTATCTCTTTTTCATTCTTTTCTTGTTCCTTATTTCTTTTCCTATTCCTTCACTTTGATTCTGTATCTGTATGATCTGTATTCCTGATTGTTCTGTACTGCTATCTGTTATCATTTCTGTTATCTATATATCTGTTCACTGAGCTCTCGTAGCTCAGCCGCATTTCTTTTCCTGCGGCAGGTACTTAAGCTAGGAAGCTGGGTTTTAGCTTTGGGATGAGAGCAATCTGATTTGGAGTTTGACCTTAGTGATTTTAGCTTTACCATCTGGACTTCTATTTATTTTGATATGCCATTGTTTAGGCATTTGAATATCGGATTTTGTACTTCAGTTATTTTGTCTTGCATTTGGTATAAGTCATGTTGACTTATTTTGGATTTAATGTTAAGACTTCTGTTGTTTTATTGTTGAATGTTATGTTTGTTCTGATATGAAGCCATATATTTGTGACATCTTTGCCCTTGTCGGGTTGGGGTGTTACAATATTTTTCAGAAAATTGAAAAATGACTAAAGGGATTTTCTGTTTTTTCAGTTTCCGATGAATACATGGAGGATTTTTCACCAACTAAACACACCCTTACCTTTTCAAATTTGAAAAGTCCAATTCACCTTCTCTACTTTTCCGGAGGAGAAAAACCCCCTTCTTAAGGAAACTAAAACGAAGAAGTAAAAAAATATTTCTACAACTAAACGCAACCTAAAAATTTCTACTTCCTACTTATGAAATAAAATTAAAAACACAATTTTGACACTGAGTTAAAGACGTGCTAACCTGAAAAGGGAAACTAATCCTAAAACAAATCTTAAAGTATGTTTATAACTATAAAAATAATCCTAGTATATATGTCTACTTTGAATCATTTACATTAGTGAAACCAATTATAACTCTATAAAAACAATAGTAATGATGAAAATATTAGTTTATGACTTACTGTCAAGTAGAAAATCGTGATGGGTGCAAGTGGCGATTGGCGGGCTAAAAATGTAAATGTAATAGGAGATGATTTTAAGTATTATATAAACCCTAAAATGTTGGTTAAAAGAGCAGGGGCTGTTTCTTTTTTTTTTTTTTTTTTTTTAATTATTACAGTACTTGTTTGTAAGTGTGGAGGGTGTGTTTGGAGTTTCAGCTCAAAATCCTTTCTCTCTCTTCTTTTAATTTTTTTTATGATTTAAAAATACCTCTAATGCATATATACCTACTTCACAACACACACTGCGATGTTGATTGTATGGTGAAGGAGATCTGATCACCATAAAATTCATCCAGGCTGTCGTGGAGTGTTCCTTATTACCGACAGCGACTAGTAGTCGCAGTTGCCCCATGGGCCATATCTTTTCTCTTGTGAAGCCAGTCAACGCAGTCGTGGCTGGGCTTAACTGTCTTTGTATCTTAGGGCGCAATCTCTTGAAACAATGCTCATACATTATATCCGCTGATGCCCCTCCATCAACATACATGCGATGGATATCGTGACCCCCCGCATTTATCTCAATGGTGAGTGGTTCTGTCACTGCGTTATCCGCAGCCAAGGTGGGGAAAGAGATTCCGCTTCCATGGGAAAATCTCTGGCTGACCTTTTGTCTAGTCTTTCGCTGCCATGATTGTATCATGTAGATTGTGTCAGCCTTGTCCTTAGGTGCTTCTTTCTTGCCCCCGGTCTTTTGTTTGTCTTTTCCATCCTTGATGTTCTTAACTAGATGGTCCAATCTGCCTTCTTTTACTAGCTTCTCTATTAGTTGGCGCAATTGGACACACTCATTAGTTGTGTGGCCCTTCTGTGCATGATACTCGCAGTATCCGTTCCCTACGCGCCGATCTTCTGGGGTGCGCATCGGTGGTGGTCTTGGAAAGTTCGCGCCTTCCGTCGCAAATATCTCCTTTGGAGTCTTCGTTAGTGGGGTATACTTGTCGTTCCCCCGTCCGCTCCCTTGACTGCGATAGCTTTTGTTACGATTGCTACTCTGGTCATTGAATTGTCTCCTTGGCTCTTCTTGTTACCTATAGTTTGAGTAGCCTTTCCTGCTATCCGCAGCGGCGGCTTCTCCTTGGATGAAGGACCTCGTGCGCTTCATGAGTTCATCAAAGGTTTGGGGAACCCTATCATTTAATTTTTTGATAAGTTCTGGATTATTGATTTCGTTCATAAATCCTGAGATCTTTAGTATTTCAGGGCATGCCTTGACATGTATACATTCATCTTTAAAGCGCTCCATGAAAGCGCTTGTGGATTCCCCTTGGCGCTGTTTTACCCTAGCGAGCTCGACAGGGTTCTTGGCGCACTTCTTCCTCTGAGTAAAGTTCAAATGAAACGCCTTCCGCAACTCTTCAAACCCATTGATGCTTCTACGTGGAAGCTTACTGAACCAGTTTCGCGCATTCCCCACTAAAGTAGAGTTAAACATGTGGCACCACACAGGTTGTGGCCAATTTTCGATGGTTGCTGCTGATTCGAAATTTTTTAGGTGGTCATCAGGATCACCTGTCCCATCATAAGTCTTAACATTAGCGGGCATGCGCCTTTATCTTTTGAAAAATCACTGATGCGCCGAGTGAATGCGTCAACCTTTTGGCGGCGCTAGGGACGAGACATATCTTCGTCTTCCCAGTCACGGGGTCTTCCCCTGGACTTCCAGTGTCCTGTTTCTTTGTCCTCGTTGTCCGAGGAGTCACTTGAGGATGAGCTTACCCTTTTGCGGCGCTTGCGCCGACTATCCTCGGAATCCGAGTTTGAAGGGCTTTCACTTGGGGAGCATCGTCGCCCAAGTCTATCGTGGATCCTGCGACTGCCAAGTCTAGCGTGGACATTGGTGCGCCTTCCATCATCTTCATGCTCCTCCAGTGACTGTAAGTCGGCTGCTTCATCGTCCACAACTTTTCTTCCGATTCTAGTAAACACAGGATGTCGGCGGCCATCCTTCTCGTGCCTTTCCTTTCGGTAACGCGGTGGGGATGCCTCATGCTCAGGATCAAAGTTGAGCCTGGCTTACAGGCTCTGACCTGACCTCTTTTTTGCTTCCTCTCGCATCAGCGCAGCCAAGGTTTCATAGTTTTGGGACACGAAATCACTTGGCGCTAGTTCAGGCGCGACTTCTTCTAGCGCGAGGATGTCTGTTTCCAAATCAGGACCCTTGTTTCGGGTGGGCGCATTTGGTGGATCAGTGAAGTTTAGTTCTGGTATGGTGAGAGGAGTGCGCAGTAGATCTACCGCGCTAGTGGTTGTTGTAGTAGCATGGGTAGTCCTTGTGATCAGTTCTACCGGAGTAAAAGCCAGATCTGAGTATGATCCTAGGCTTTTGGGCGCACTGGTTGTTCCAGAGGCCTGCTTAGCGGCTGAATCAGTTTGCTGCTTCTTCCCCAGTAGGTCGTCATGCGTTTTCTTTTCCAGCGGAGTCCGCTGGTTTGTGTTTCCATGCTTCGTCATTCTAGTTCTTCGTAGAGTTCTTAGTGTAGGGTCCCACGGATGGCGCCACTTGTTGATACAAAAGTTGGGCGTTCCTTGTTTTCGTACCAGTTAGATCTTAATGCTTGAGACCTGCGCACTAAGAAAACAAAAAGACACCGTTAGGCTTATCGTGGGATTGTCTCCCACGATTATCCTCCGGCGTGAGAGTAAGTAATCGGTTTTTAGGGTTTAGTTGAAGAGTTAGGGTTAAAGATCGTACCTTTAATGAGAGTCGAGAGACTCTTTATATACACATGAAACCCTAGTTGGTTTCGTGTTCCTCACTCCTCAGCGTATCCCGCATGGGTCGGTTGTTTGATACATATCTCATAAATAAGAGATATCCTATATCAAGACCATAAATAACTTCGGGTTTGGGCCTTCGTGAGCCCAAACCATTATCGTGATAGCCCATTCGTGATGGGCTCGAGTGGTAGTAGCGGACTATACGTCATCAGAATTAAAATATTATTTCTCTTTCATGGTCAATGGCCTCTCTATTCGGGACTATAGTCCCGCTCAAAATCCTTTTTCTTCTTTTGCTACACTTTCCCGTGACTTTTGAAGTGGGTTTCCTTCAAAGAAATGGCTATCCCTTAACTTTCCCTAGAAGTGCACCCTCCACCCTAACCATATGTGAAAATGTTGTTTGGTTTTTGTGCTTACTATACTTTTCTTAATTGATGTGAATGACCAACTTGCCCCTGAATATTTAGCCCAGAAGACAATACTAGGCCCAACATTGAACTAAGCCCAAATATACTTGGCTTAATGAATCTAATCCCCATCACCCTAAACACTTTCACAAAACAGTCAAACACTTTGACTGAAACACAAACACGAGTTCAAACTCAGTCACTCACAGATTCATATATATATCACACTGGTAAGATTTTTTTTTTTTTTTTTTTTCTTTTTTTCTTTTTTTCTTTTTTTTTAATTAGAAAGTTTGTATCCAGGCATTATTTGACTACTGAAATTACGAATCAATATTTTTGCATTTAACTGGTGATGTGCTAAATTAGCTTTTTTTGCATTTTGATTTACTTTTTAATATTTGGAAATGGTTTATGTTTATAAAACTTAATGCTAATAAGCTGATAAGGGTTTTTATTCTTAAATTTATAGTCTGTATAAGTTTAAGCTTATTCAAACACCTGCTTAGAAAACAAGCCTTCGAGTTGCACTGGTGATATATACTTGGATAGTTTGATTTTTAGTTAGTGTTGGAGTTGAAGGGAATCACTGATTTTAGGTAACATATATTACAAGCCTACCGTTAAACATTGTTCATGGTTTCTTCCAATGTCTCCCCTGTGTCTGACTAGTCCCTTAGACCAGACCTAGCAGCTGTCTCGCCTTATCATGCTCACGCCAAGCCACTTCATCACTCAGTCCCTCGCCTATATTAACAAGGCCCTCGCCTTTTCTGGCGTAGCACTTCGGCTATGAGGCGTGATGTGGTTTGATGTTACATCCCGTCAAACTTTTAGGTTTATTTTGAAAGACAAAATTGCCCCTCGTTAGATAGTCACATGATGTACTACTATTGGGGTTTTGGGTTCATTCTGAATATAAAGTATAGATCTCTCCTCTATGACGTAGTATCAGCGCCCTACATCTGCCACTAGAAGACTTTCAGAATTTGTTTAAACTTCTTTTTGTAGCATATATAGGAGTATAAGAATTGAAGATTTAAGGTATGCATGCTTATTAGTTATTATATATAAAAAATTAAGCTTTTTAATTGCTGTTCTGCACTATATGCAAAGATTAATGCAATCGGGCCCTTGGCTTTTGTCGCCTTAGTCCCTAGGCAAGGCATTTTGCCTTTTACTACCTTCACTTTTTTTCTTTAGGCTGATATCTTTTTTGCTTATCGATTTAGTAGACTGTTACAATTGATAGTCCATGTATAACTGTTTGTTTGTTTGATTTTTTTTTGCCCCCATGACAAACCTATATCATCCCCTTACACTTAGTGTTTATTGTTTTAGGTAGGGTGTCTTGTGTGGATTTGACTAAATATACCACGACTATCATTAGAGTTTTAATTTTGTTCTTACAAGTTCTTTAGAAGAATGTTCAAGTAATTTATTTGGTGGTTTACAGAAATGAAAACAATACCATTGAATTTTTAACAACCTTGTTTATCATTTAATAGCTTCCATTCTCATATAAAGGCTATGTATTCAATTATAGATAATACCTTCACATATGTAATGGCCATACAATCTTTATACTAGGAACAAATGACCAAACCTCAGGTTGAAAGTAGGAATTTGTTATAAAGGTACTTGTGTAAAAAGTCAACACAAATGGTATAACAACATACATTACAGGAATGTTGCAAATCACAAACATAATCTCAGTCAAGTTTTCCTTCTCACTCTCTTGGGGTTCAGCGGTAGTCTTCATGGTAAACATGAAGCTTGTTGTAAATGGTATGAATTTGTCAATAACAAGGGGCCAAATATTACGGTTACCATATATACTGACATTGTAACAAAATGAATACCTACATAAACACTTTTCATAGATGCAATCAAAGAATGTATATTCTACTAATGGGACTCGCATGATATATTGATAACAATAGCCCTTTAGTATAATATTCAATCTTCTGCTTTTATGTCTAGAAGTGCTTATTTAAGTATTTGTTTTGCATTTGCAATTTCAGTATGGATGATAATGGTGATATACAACCCCTTGTTATTGACAATGGAACCAAATTTGTTTAAGACAATTTCTTCTTTAGTACATATGAAATAATTCATTTAATATTTATCAGTGCCTATAAGTACATATGTATATCTCTCTATACACACAATTGGTTGTTTAATCGCGTCACCTCACATGATACTGCCACATAATAGTTTAGAATTTTCCCGGAACTTGATTAGCTTTAAGCTTTGTTCATCTCGTAGTGAATATGTAATTGTCACAAGTCCTATTGTTATACTATTTATAAATTTGTTTTGAATAGGCAAACATTTGTAGATGATTGGTTTAAAAACTAGATTTGCTAATAATGAAGCATGAAGGATTGTGCTAGCTTTTATGCTTTGTTCTTGCCATCTGATATTTTCAACATAGTCACTTCCTAATCTCCTTAGTTCAAAATTCTCAACATCTTCCTCTACTTATTCTGTTATGCGTATGCAGTCATGTCATCATAACCACACAAAAGTAAAGATTTTGAACTTTGATTGATAAGTTTTTCTTTTGACCCGGTCCGTTTTGACCTGTATTTTTTTGAAAGGCAACAAGACAATTTATTACGACTATCAATAAACTATTACAAAAGAATGGCATCCCAATTCCTCAATCAAGTATATCAGGGGCCCCATCCTGAGCTTCCATCTCTAGTTCCTAGTACTCCCGCCAAAAATATTTCTGGATCCGGCGCTGACTACGTGTTCAGGGGCCCCATCCTGAGCTTCCAATACTCCGACATCCGATACAGTTGGAACTTGCTACTGCTGAAACGTATATCATCCTGATCAAAGCTCATGTCTTGAATCGAAATCACCCTGTTATTAGATAGTGGCCAATGCCATACTTTTTAAACCATTAATTTGGTACATATCCCCTGAGAATACCTTTTCTTGGCATATTTTGTATTATCCTTCACTAAGGGGGTATTTGGGATTGCTTATTCACTAAGGGAGTATTTTGTTATAAAACGTGATTTTGAAACTTAGTGTTTGGATTTGATTATGCTGTATGATGTGTTGATAACGTAATAATCAGATAATCAGTTTTTCAAGTGTTTGGCAAACTAGATTATTTACTAAGTTAATATGTAAAGTGACCAAATTAGACATCACTATTAACTTTCGTGAGTCATCATTTCCTGTAGCCAAAAACTGAATATAATTAGCTTTATAATTTATTAGGCCTTACGTCCGATTAAATTTATCAAATGGGCTCATGTGCTTAAAGATTGTTTTTAGGCTTTATATACTTTATTATAGCTAAAACAGTTAGGTTTCATCTTCACGAGTATCTTATTGGGCCAGACCTGTACATTACAAATTTGAAGAAAAGAGAGGGTAATTCGGTAATTAGATAGAATTAGAATTGCGTTTTGGACCAGCAGGTAAGTAGGTGCTTTTTCAAATCTGTGTTTTGATGCCTCAGAAACACAGATAATGCACAGGCAGAGGAAAAGTCTAGCTTATGGTTTCAAAGTTTCTGCCTTAAATCCCATGTTTGACTGTATCGCCTATTATTTGTTAAATGTTTTTATAGTTCTGTAGAGCACTTTGAGATAAATGTATTTTTATATCTTTGTTGACTTACAACTAAGTATGCTAAATAAGGTCAATTGTGGACTTACTGACCTTAAATACTTTAATTACATTCTTATTCTTTGTGCCAGATGATCAATTTGATCGTGCAGTTCTATAGCATTTAGAATGATAAATACTTTGGGTCTTCCTAGTAAAGTAAGCAGCCAGTGCCATTTACTTTTGCTTGTCGTATTATACCTACTGCAGTTTGCATCTAATATTCTTCTTTTGTAGCACAGAAAACTTCTTACATAATAAAATCTGTTACTTCTTTTTGCTAGCCCTCAAGATTATGCGCTTCAAATTTTGGAGATTTTAAACGAGCTAAAGCATCCGGAGTGAGGATGGAACTTTCTATTGCTCAACCAGATGATTGGCATCTTCATCTTCGTGATGGTGAACTTCTTGAAGCTGTTGTCTCTCACAGGTTATTCAAGCATCATTTACTTCTTTTTTGACTTGATGATCTCTGATATGTAATTGAATAGTTTTGCTAGTAAATATTGATAGCTTTCTTTGATAACTATTATCTATATAGTGCAAAACAATTTGGAAGGGCAATAATTATGCCGAATCTAAAACCACCGGTTACAACAACTGCTGCTGCTGTGGAATATCGTGATTCTATTCTGAAAGCACTGCAAGGCAACACTGACTTCACGCCATTAATGACACTATATTTGACGGATAAAACAAGTCCACATGAAATCAAACTAGCTAGTAAGTCTTATTCAACCTTCTTGACCTTAAATCATTTTAACCTTTCTAGAAATTTTAAGTGTTCCATTGCGCAGTCACATCTCTGGTTTATTTTAATATGCTTGGATGCATTATCAGTTTGTACTAATTCTGTTCAATCCCGTTTCTAGTTGCATAAAACCATGTATCTTTTCATTTGTTGTGTTTTAGTCATTGTGCGCTTTTTTTTTGTACATCTGAGTCATTAAAATATGGTATGGTGTTATGTTTTAGTCTATTGGTAACAATAAAAAAAACTGTCATAAACTGGCTTTCACCAATGACGTTTCTTAAATAAAAATGTTTCGAGTTCTATACAATGCTAAGTTTTATAGAACTTTAATGAGAATATGGGGTAAAAAATGATCCAAACGGGAGACATGATGCATACAAGTAAGTACTAGGACTAAAACGGGACACCGAAAAGTAAAGTTGGTATGTTATAGAATGAGCCCTTATATTAATTATGTATCCTGCTATTTGTTAGTCAAATGTAGTACTATCTGATGTGGATAGTTGTTTGCATATTATTAATGACATTCATCAACCCCAAAATGATTACTATAATAATGTGTAAGTTTAAGATTATGCTGATACATTGACTCTGTGATTCATACTACTTAAATTTAAGTGTATCTTACACCTTACAGTTTCATATGATTTGAACCTTTATGATTCAGGAAAAAAGCTTCAATAGAAACCTTCTCAGTTTTTATCCCAACAACTTATATTTCTGAAACACTTTTCTGACAAGTTTATCGTTATTAGTTCTTGATCAGGTTATCAGTTTCAATGATGAAATTTTTTGTATTAATCATCTTCTGTATCATAAAGGCCATAAAGAGAACATTTAAACATGATGGTTATATTATTTTGGCAGACAAAAATGGTAACTTAGAATGTTATCAAATCATAAAATGTGTCTTATTGTGTATCCGTGGCTTCTTATGCTGATTAATATTGTAGATCATTCCACGAACAATGCCTACTCATTTATTATATATGTAGTTGAATGTCTAGTATTGTTGCATACTTGTATATATTACATGTGTACATGCATTTTCAGACAGCATGTCTAATTAGAGCTTTAAGTTTAAGAAGTTCAAATAAAACCTAACATATTATAGATCACTTACCAATGAGCTAATTATAAGCTGTTTGACAGGAGAGAGTGGGGTTGTTTATGGTGTGAAGTTGTACCCTGCTGGTGCTACTACAAATTCTCAAGATGGTGTCACAGATCTGTTTGGGACATGTGTACCTGTGCTCGAAGAAATGGTCAATCAGAATATGCCTCTTCTGGTATTCTTTTCTTTCTTGATCTTCAATAAATGTTTGATTTTCAATAACCGCTTTATCTTTGTGAATTTTTAAAGATTGTTTTTCTTGTAATGGTGTTTGTGTGATATAGTTATTCATGTTATATATGAGATTCACTATAGCTTCAGTGACTAGTACAAAACATGTATTTTATCTTTTATATGAATGCAGGCGGTGTAAATGTTACTTGAGATATTCTGATTGTTAAACTTACTATAGTTAGAATATGTTTATGAATTCACAGGTCCACGGAGAAGTTACTGATCCAGAAATCGACATATTTGATCGTGAAAGGGTATTCATTGATACCGTTTTAAAACCCTTAATACAAAAGTTTCCAAGATTGAAGGTTGTCATGGAGCATGTTACTACTATGGACGCCGTAAAATTTGTTGAGTCTTGTGATGAAGGTATTATTTTGTTTTCTTGTTTTGCGCGCAGTTATTTTATGTTTAACATGAAACTGTCTTTTAGGTCATGTTGCGGCTACTGTCACCCCACAACATCTTCTTCTCAATAGAAATTCAATTTTCCAGGGAGGATTGCAGCCACACAATTACTGCCTTCCAGTACTCAAGAGGGAGACCCACCGTATGTATCTTAATTTTCACTTATACAACCAACATTATAAATGTTATTTAAGTAATGTTATATCTATATATTTGTGTTATGATTTGCGGGTCTGCCCCTGGTCATTGAATTTATTTGAAAAAAAATAGTTATCTGCTCTAAAAATCAGATATGGACCAGAATGTAAACGTTGATACCATATACCTATGAAATTAGATGGTTATCGATTTTGCTACAGCTTTTGGCTTGAGAAGCACATAACCTATCTGTTTTTGTTATTAATGCAGGACAAGCTATTGTTGCTGCGGTAACGAGTGGTAATAAAAGATTTTTCTTGGGAACGGATAGTGCACCTCATGATAGGCTTAAGAAAGAATCTGCTTGTGGATGTGCTGGTGTATTTAATGCTCCTGTAGCACTCTCTGTCTACGCCAAAGTTTTCGAAGAGGTATATTTTGACTGCCTATGCATCTTTATTTTTTCGTTTACCTTTTATAAAATATATTTTTATGATGCTTGACTATTTAGTAGAGGTGTCAAATTCCAACATTTTACTTCTGAACAGCTCGATTTGGCTTGTCTTTTAGTTCTAACGGGTTCATTGGGTCGAAAGTCACTCAAAGTGTAATTTGATGATTAGAATTCTTACAGAAAATATATTAATTTGGATATGATATATTTTGTGTAATCATATTTGAGAATAACTATTTAACAAAAGTGTTTTGGGTCTTCCCAAACTGAACAGGTGCAAAGACTTACTAGTTTGGAATGTTACTAACCTGCCCATTTTCCCAAATCTAGTAGTTAGTTGCTTGTGTAATGCGAAAACAAGTGGATGAATCTGTTGGCAGGTGGCTGATTTTAAAAGAAATCTTTTAAGTGATCGTTTCATGCAATTTGTATAGCCTTGTTTGCTACACGACTACCACCTTTTATGTTGATATGGTTACCAAGGATTGTGGTTGTGTAGAAAAGTCAAATGCGAAGGCCATATAAGGAGTAAACTATTAAAAGGTGACATTTCATGGGTTGCAAAATGGGCAGATTGGGCAGGCTGGGTGACTGGATCAAAATGTTGACCCACTAATAGCTTTTTCGTTCATTTTTTTGAACTTCATACATAGTTACTGTATTATATTAAGTTTGATTAATAAACTATTACTAATATTTGATTTAGGCTCATTTTTTTTACTAAGTTGTAGGAAGTTGAACATACTTTAGTGTACTTTCGGTGACTTTCTCAACTCTTTTACCTTTTTGTGGTTGAAATTACCTTTTTGAGCTTGTAATGCAAACAATTTTTTTTTTTTTTTTGAAAGGCTGTAATGCAAACAATTATTGAGACTTAATTTGGTCAAAAGAATACTCCCTGCTTTGTCATTGGTATTTTGGTATACTTCATAGATGATGCATAGTTCTTTGTGGTTTTCATGGAACTTTTAGACTTGATATAACGTTTTTCTATGGACTCATAATTTGGTTTTAGGCTGGTGCATTGGACAAACTGGAAGCTTTTACGAGCTTTAATGGACCAGACTTTTATGGGCTTCCAAGAAACACAAGAAAAGTTACCTTGAAAAGGACAGCGTGGAAGGTTCCAGAATCATACTCATATGCATCTGGAAGTATAGTTCCGATGTCTGCTGGTCAATCACTAGAGTGGCTGCCATGCTTGGATTAACTCAGATATTTATACGTCTCATTCTGAGAAAGCTCTATTGCAAACAGTGAGGTTTCTCCTCACGAGTTTAAATTATGGAAACAATCTTTTTGCAACAGCGAAGAATAAACTGCAAAGAAGCTGTATGTGAACTTTTGTTGTGTTTATGCAGAGCTGAACAATTTTCATTACAGGAGGGTGAAATGAATAGAATCAGTCTGATTGTGCTTTTCTGGTAAGCTTGTAACAACCATTAGATTTACAGCTGAAGTCATGACATTCAATAAAAACTTGTGGTTTTTATACTCTTTTTCGTACTATTGAACTTTTGATCTTTAAGGACAAACTGAAACAGATTTATCTTTTGTAACCGAGTGTGGTTTCATTTCTCAGGTCCATAGAAGCTGAGTTCCTTCCATTTTGAGCATTTACTTTTTTGCTACTTGTCATTTGTCTACTTGTCACTTGATGATATCGCCTTATTTTCTCCCTCCATAGATTTCATTGACATCAACACCACCGGCCATAAGCAATCTGTACCTATAAGGTTTATAGTCGTCTTCAAGTTCTTTTAAATATTCTTGCGTTTTGAAGGTTCAAATATTTAATACTCATCACTCACCTTAAAACATTCACAATTAAATCCTTGTTCAGTAGTAACTTTACCTCCACCAATAATAATTCCAAATTTAAAAGCACGTTGATATTATAAGTCCACAATGACAGTACCTTGCCTGTTTCTTCTTGATCTTTTTCCATAATTCACACCTATATCATGACATTTGTAGGTTATGCACTTATACATTATATATTTGAAGTTGATAAATAAAATATTATTATTAATATAAAAATAAAACAGATAAAATGAGATGGGTGTAAGTGGAAATTTTTAAGCGAAAACACACGCCTGACTTGGGGGAGCTGTGCAAGCTTCCGTTAGCACTTTACTGTGGGTAATTTTGTTGTAAGATGGGTCAAAATGAGCGGAACAGGTAACTGATCAAAATGGGGTGAGATCAACTCGGGTCGAAGTTAAAATGGGTAGTATGGGTCCAATTGGGTTGACCCGAGAAACAGACACATTGGGTTAGGGGTGTTCATCGGTTCGGTTCTCGGTTAATTGGTTTATTCGGTTCGGGTTGTTCGGTTATAAATTTTTTTTGAGTCATAACCGAAAACCGAACCGAACCGAAAATATTTGTGACCGAACCGAACCGAGAACCGAACCGAAGTTTGGTTCGGTTATGGATCAAAACCGAAAACCGAAATTTTGTACTTGAATATTGAACAACATTTATATTTGCTCTAATATTGAACCATAACAGTCTTGCATACACATATTAATATGTATGTCAAATGATTAAACCTAGAGAATAGAACATACATCATCCAGATACATAAATTTTCCTAAGAAATAACTAATCATAGCACATGACCCCATGACGGTATGCCAAAATATATGCAAAACGACATACCTAGACAAGTTTTAACATCTATTGAACACAAAATACCCTAACATCATAGGACCTAGGGTTAGTCAAGTTATATTTTTTTAATTAATATATAAAAAATATTAAATATTAATTATAATTCGGTTTTCGGTTCGGTTCGGTTGTCAATATGCTAAACCCATAACCGAACCATAAACCGATTAAAATGTTCGGTTCGGTTCGGTTTTTACCAATTCGGTTCGGTTAAGAATTCGGTTCGGTTATTTTCGGTTCGGTTCGATTTCGGTTTTCGGTTACTGCGGATATTACCCGATCCATGAACACCCCTACATTGGGTAGTCCATTTTCTTGCATCAAGAATACACTTTGGTCTTTGGCTTTTGACTTGCTTGACCGTTTTCGTTCAAGCTAATTCTTTGGATATTAGTTATTCTCCGTTAGAAATAAAACATAACCCGCATCAACCCATTTATAAGTAAAAGGATCAAAGTTGCTATATCTACTTGTTATAATGAATGCTACTGCACCTTTGATCAGTTATACGGTGACGTATATATCAATGATTAATCCCAAATATAAAGAGCTAACATTATTGTGTGTTTTTATTTTATTTTTATTTTTTTTAAGTTTTTGGTTAGCTAACATTGCTTTTCTCACGTACTCTTATTCGTTTGAACCGTGTGGAATATTAAACCTTAACAAGTTAATCTTTGATAAGCTAAATGAAAGGGTTATGGAAAGTGAATGTTGACTTCTTTGTCTTGCAGGTCAACATATTACTGCTGATATTGGGTATAGTATGTAGCATACTTGAAAGGATAATTATGCACATATAGTCGATAACACCATTTGTGCTCCCCACGTATATATGAATGACAATGTGTCTGCTTAGATATTTAGCAATGGTATAAAAAAAAGCTTCATATATATCATCCTCCCATTTACCCTTTGTAGCAGCACCAATTTGCAATAACTCTCTTGCACGGCCTCTACTTGTAGATGATTTAGATATGTCAATGGATGTCATACGAACCCCTTGATTCAACGTGAGCTTTGTAACCCAAAACCAATCATCCATTCACTCGACAACTAACTCAAATGAACCAACACTTCAACCCATGCGCACACTACGTCATTAGAAACATCTAGAGATTGCTCGAAACAGTAGAATTTTCTTAGTGCATTTGTCCCTTCCCACTGGAGCACTTTCTCCGTATAGTTGTGGATTGTTAAACTGCGTACCCGGGAGACTCGCCAACTGGCTAGTAATGGGAAAGTAGGTCAAGGTTTTTATAATCATTTGTCATAGTATACATGTCCCTTTTTAACATGAAACACAATAATATTTCTTCTTTACATTCTTCAAGTTCTTATTTGTAACCTTGGTTACTTTATTTCTTACTTAGGTGCTCTTGTTTATTCAGACATTTTATGTCTGAATCTGAATACCACTTCTGAATCTGAATTAGTGGTCCAAAAGTCTGAATCTGAATTATTTTAGACTGTTTGTTTTTATAAAATATCTGAATAAAAAAAAAAACAATACTTTCGCTATAAAACAAACCAAAAGACCCTCCATTCATGATTATTAATAAAAAATCAAGACCAAGATGAGGAGATAAGGATTGAAAATAAGTATGTGTAAAGTTTAGGCTTTTCAGATGTAATCAGACATATTCAAATGTCTGAATGAATCAGACCCTATTCAGATGTATTCAGACTTCAGATCTGAAAAAAAAACAAACAGTCTGAATCTGATTATGTCTGACCGAATCAGACTTCAGACCTATTCAGATCTGAATGAAGCAAAACAAACACAACCTTAGGCTTATTTAGCATTTTCAGAGCAAGGATTTAACTGTCTGATTACAAACTTGACCTCTTGACATCAGTTCTTTGGTCTAGCACAAGAAGTGCCTAATCTGACATGATCCATGCTATTGGCACAAATTATTTTCAAGTAATACTCATTAAGTTGTATTTTTTTTATTAGCTAATCTGAATCTTATTGTGAAATAAGAAGCTGGTAGTGTTTGCCTGTTTGGGTTTTGTGTTAAGCAATATCCTAAAGTATGCCTACCATAACAAATCATTATTTTCTCACAAACCCATATACTTCTTCCTTTAAAGCTAAATAAACTAATCAGTAATCACACCACCAAACCTCTTCCCTTGTCAAACACAACACCTTTTAATTATTACTTTACTAAAACATATCTAATTGTGTAATCCAAAATCTACTACAACTATTATCAAAATTATAAACTATAGTTTTAATACCTACTAAGCAACTTCTTGTAATAAGCAAGTATATAATTATACTAGCTTGTTTGTATCAACAATTCAACATGTATGATTCATGCCACTCATACACTGTACATATAGAGAAGCTTACGCTGGTTTATACACATATCTAGATAATTAATTATGCATTTGGTTCTTGTTCTACTACTTGGGAATTGGTATAGAAGTTGTGGTCTTGCGAAACAACTTTGAAATAAAATTATGGTCTACTACTTAGGAGTTGGTATATATATAATCATGTATTGGTTTAAAGATATATAACGGGTATTTCTTTTAATAAATTGATTTTTACAATAATAAAATGAAAAGCAAAGCATGGGCAAAGGCTCATGCGGGGTATGGAAAACAACAAATCAATGATGTTTCATGCATCCTATATTACTACGGTAACTTTTAGATGGTATTAATCATGAGTTTTGCCTAATTTGTTTGGATTGTATTTTAAAGTATCAAGAACGTAAAACATGGATTGACTACTTATTATAGTACCGGTACCGTCTTTAGAGCATAAAGTGTGGTAACATATAATTTGTGTGTTGTTTGTGTCAAATCAGTGTCGACTCATCATTTCATATTTCACATTCACATACCAAAAATACCCCCTCTGCAGTGGCTTGAGCCGTTTGCGTGTCGTTTCGCAATTTTTAGGCCCCACCATTTTTCTTTTTTCAAACAAACTAAATTTTCATTCATTTAAAAAAAACATACATATTTTACAATACGAAATTAAAAATACAATACGGAAATTAAAATACATTACATAAAAATAAACATGCTTCTAGATTTTACATTTCTCAGTAATTGTTAATGAATTCTTCATTCTCAGCAATGCTTCTAAGCAATTCGTTCCTAGCCAACATCAAGTTATTTGCGTTCCTCATATCGGCTCCAGTCATCCTTTCAACGTGTGCAGACCGCAGTTGTAACACCCCCAACTCGGAATATGGCAGCGGAACATAGTTTGGAGTATTACTTTCAGGTAAGACAGTCATAATCATAGAAAACGACCTCATAACAAGCCGTTTTAATAAAAATATATCATTCGAATTATAAATAAACATTGGAGTTCAGAAGATTCTCAAGCATCATACACAGCGGAATAAAAGATACAATTCAAAAGGGTTTTTCGAATGATAAAAAGTAGTAGAAAGATAGTAAAAAGTAGATAGATAGTAAAAGCCGAAAGCCATCGATAATCTTCATGCCACCCCCAGTGCTAGTATAGTATGCATCAATTACCTGAGATAAAACATGCTAAAAAGTCAACACAAAAGTTGAGTGAAATTCATAGGTTTATAGTAAATAATTGAACACAAGATTTTCAAGTCTGGAAGATATAAGTAACAAATACATATATCAGGTAAGCGTCAAACAGTTGCTAAGCTCATGACACACAAAACGTCAACCGACACCAAATAACATTGGCGTAAGTCGACAGCAACCGCGGAATTTATAATACAATAGTTGCCCTCAAGAAGGTACTTTGCCAGATACCTTGATAATTCAAATATAGTACAACACATGCGACCGGACCTAGTCAACGTGGCGGGATGGTCAAATCCTATAGGCCTATATCCCTATATTCGTGCTCACTCGCAAGTGATTAATGGTTCATGATCGAGGGACTTGCTTTCGTCAAGGTCGGTACTTAGCAATATCATCTTAGTCAGGAAAAAGCATACATTTAAACAATTGTGTTCATGAAAAGTAAGTAGCATATATCTCCCCCATGGGTTTATAAACAATTTAAAAGTAAAGTGGGACTATGAATCACACCTTAGTAGTAGAGAAACAAGATATCACAATAAGATCAGATGGTATAGCACGACAAGTGAACTTCAGCACAACCTAATAAGTAAATGGCATGTCTCAGAAATAATCCTCAAAGCGATTTATAAAACAATACTCGTATTTGAAATGAAAACGGTTTAGTTTCAATGGCGTTTGAAAGAAATAACGTTTATGACTCGTGTGGATATTTAAGAAAAAGTAAAATAATAAAAGTCAGCGAACACAAACGAACACGTAGAAGAGATAAAGAAAAGAGAGAAGAAAGAATAAGAAAAGAGGATAAAACAAGAAAACAATAAAGAAAAACATCAATAGGTTGTTTCGATGTTTTGCCCATATCCCAAAATAGTTGGTAAAACGTTGTGATTTAGGAAGAAAACGTATAAGTTACAAAAGGTTTTTGGATATTAAATAGTTATCACGATTAAGTTATAAAATGTTTTATCGAAATTTGGACATTATGCGTCCGTTTATAAAGCATTTCCAAGTTGTTACGGCTCTTGAATATTACAAGTTTTATCGTCACATTTTACAAGTTAAATATATATAATTAGACATTATCATTCGCGTATATATTAATTGTCAAGTTTATCGACCATTTTGTGTATGTTCGGGTCCAAATATGTTAAGCTCTTATGAGTCTAACATACTCTTCCGTCTCAAGTAACAAAATCGTCCATAAGGTCCATAGGCTAATACCGTAAATCCAATAACGTCCAATCTCATCCAAGCATAGGTTATTACAATATCCAAGTCCAATGTCCAAATCAATCCTAAGTTATCCAAATATTTATCTGAAACACCATATTGTCAAACAAATAAATAAATAGTAACGGACAAATGAAAACGAAAATAGAATATTAGGCCACATGCATTGGGCTTCGGCCCTATGCTTACTCACACTCTAATGGACTCACTTTGGGCTTTTGGGCCCAAGGTTAATAATACTAGACCCATTAAGGACTTACCCAAGTCCAAAACCGACTCGATACTAACTCGAGGTTTTCTAACCTCGAGTATTACACGGTCGAGACTCCCTTGAGTCTCGACTTGACTCATTCGACACCAAGACCTTAAGAGGTCTCGGCTAAACCCCAAACCAACAAGTCGTGGCCCTCTTGGGTCACGGCTCATGTTACTCGACAACCAAAACCAATCAACCTTAGCCGTGACTCCCTTGAGCCACGGTTCACACTATTTAACCACGACAACAATCCAAACCCTCGGCTACAACCAAAACATCAAACCAACCATAGACGTGACTCCTACGAGTCATGGCTTGGCTCCTGTTGAGCCTATGAGCTCTCGGATATGACTCAAACCCAAAACAAATCCAAAACCAACACAACCAACAACTAAAACTCTAGCCGTGACTCCCTTGAGTCGCGGCTCACTTCCACTCGAGCCATAGGGCTCTCGGCCTAACCACCAACACAACCAAATCCAAATCTATCCAAACTCAAACCAAAACACACAACCCTAAAGCTATGCCGTGACTCAACGAGTCACGGCTCAACGCTACACGAGACCTCTTGGCTCTCGGCCGAGACAAAACCAACACCAAAATCCAATCCAAATCCAAACCAAGCTACAAAACAAGAAAACAAGTTAAAAAAAAAACAAAAAAAATCAAAAACAACAAGAACTCACGTTGAGTTGACTCGGCTGAGTCACGTGACTCGGACCGAGTCCAAGCAAGTCACGGGTCAAACAACTCGGATCCACACGTTTTTTATTAAAACAAAACGGTTTTAAAAGTTTTTATTATTAAAACTCGGTTTTATAAAATATTATGATTAGGGTTTGATAAAAGGTGATGAAAAAGAAGGAGAGGGGGCGCGTGAGTTACCAAAAGGGAGAGAGGAGGTGGTGGGGGTGAAGCGGCGGTGGTGTAACGGACACAAACAAACGAGCTCCAAAAGTCTTCAAACTCTCTAGAAACGAATAGGGGGTCTTGATCTACGCGTGGGTGAAAATTGAGAGGTGGCCGGAAAATTTTCCGGCGACAGTGGTGGCGGCCGGTAGGGTTCCGGCGAAAGGGGAGAGAGAGAAGGAGTGCTGTATGTGTGTGTTATTATGAGAAGAGAAAGAAAGAAAAAGTGTTTTATAAGATGGGAGGGGCCAAAGGTGGGCAAATAAAAGTGTAAGGGGTGTGGGTGAAACTGTGGGCGGAGGGGGTAAAAGTGACAAAGAGGTAAACTTTTAATATATCTCTCGCGGGGCCCATTTAACGTACCAAACGGACACGAAAATTTACGAAACTTGCGCCATTGTTTCAGAAATAATTTTTCTAGTAAAAATAAGTATAAACACGCATAACTTTATCGAAGTTAATTTATTTGGCAAATCAATTCGTTTCGTGCTTTCTAGGTTGTGCCGGCTCAATAAAGGGATAACGTTCACGTTTCTCAAGATATCTCGCGTTTCTCAAGTTCAAATAAGTTCAGGAAAAAGTTTAAATGCTAAGGTGATGCAAAAATAAATATTTGGCTAGTGAAAAAGGTTTTGGAAAATTACCGGGTGTTACAGCACCTACACCATATTTGGAAATCCGTCCAGGATTTCAGTAGCGTTATCAGTCGTGGTTGAGAAAAGGTAAGGGTACTTGCGCTTGAACTCGTCTTCACGCTCCCAGGTGAACTCGGGTCCTCTCTTGGAATTCCAACGGACCTTCACAATGGGAATACGACTCTGCTTCAACTGCTTGACTTCACAGTCCATAATTTTGACTGGTTCCTCAATAAAGTTCAACTGCTCATCAATCTGGATTTCGTCGAGTGGGATTACGGCTGACTCATCGGATAAGCACTTCTTTAGATTAGACACGTGAACGTAGGGTGTACTCTACTGAGCTCGGGTGGTAGTTCAAGTCTGTAGGCTACAGGACCAACTCTGTTCAAAATCTTGAACGGTCCGATGTACCTAGGGTTTAGCTTTTCCTCGCTTACCAAACCGTATCACGCCTTTCCATGGCGAGACTTTCAACATAACTTTATCTCCAACTTGAAACTCCAGTGGTTTACGCCTCACATCTACGTAACTCTTCTGTCGGTCTCTTGCAGCTTGCAATCGGTTCCTAATATGTAAGATCTTCTCGGTTGTCTCACTAACAATATCCGGCCCAATGAGCTGAGCTTCTCCTACTTCAACCCAAAAAATGGTTGATCGGCATTTTCGACCATAAAATGCTTCAAACGATGCAGCGTTAATGCTTGCATGATAACTGTTGTTGTACGAAAACTCGATCAAAGGAAAATGGGTATCCCACCCATTTCCAAAATCAATCACACAAGCTCGAAGCATATCTTCTAAAGTCTGTATTGTCCTTTCACTCTGGCCATCGGTTTGTGGGTGGTATACAGTGCTCATGTCGAGGTTTGTGCCAAAGGCATCCTAAAGTGGTTGCCAAAAATTAGAAGTGAATCTGCTGTCTCGGTCAGAGATGATAGTGGTGGAGGTGGCCATAGCCGTGGTGGCTGTGGTGGCGACCTCGAACCAAACGGACCCAAACACAACTCGAACCCCTATTCTCTAGACTCCAAACAAACACACCCTTGGTCTTCTCTTGGTCGGTGGCAACGAATGGTGGTGTTGGCGGCTTGGCCGGAAGTTGGCCGAAGAAATTGGCAGCGGCGGCTGCTGAAACCCTAAAGGGAGAGTGAGTGTGTGATTTATATGATATATGAGTTGTGTGTCCTCTCTTGCTATTCGAACAGGTTATAAAGGAAGAAAGGAGCTGTGTTTAACCAAGGGTTTCTTGGTGGATTCTTGTGAAGGGACAAGTTTGGGAAAGATCACCATCAAGTCCCCCCCCCCCCCAAAGCTCTCTCTCTCTCGTGATCTTGCGTTGGGAAGAAGAGATGATAGACAAAAAAGAAAAAAAAGATGATGGAGATGGTTCGATGTTGATGGTGATATGGAGAGAGAGAGGAAAACAGAACAAAAAGTGGGAAGAGATAAGGGAAAAATGTAACACCCCGACCCGAGAAGGGCAAAGATGTCACAATGCTATGGTTTCACATCAGAACAAGTAATAATAAAACAGCGGAAGTCTTAACATTAAACCAAAAGATAATAAGCCAACAAGACTTATATCAAGTTCAACAAGACAATGAAAAGAAATAAATGAAGTACTACACAATCAAGTGCTAAACGAAGGCATAACAAGTCAAATTTCAAATGGTAGAACTAAGGTACTAAGGTCCATGCTTCACTCAAAGTTGCTCTCATCCCAAAGCAAAACCCAGCTTCCTAGCTTAAATACCTGCCGCAGGAAAAGAAAAATGCGGCTGAGCTACGAGAGCTCAGTGAACAGATATAACGATAACAAGCAGTAATAAAGGTTTACGAAATGTAAATGTAGTAAAGGTTATCAAGAGTAAAGGCATAGGAAACAAATAAGGAATAATGTACAAGTGAAAAAGGTAAGGTAAACAGAAAGATAAACAGATACAGCAATCCTCTACGAGCCCAGAACATATCATATCAAATCAAGTAAACAAGTATACATGTATACGGAGGGGTGACCTCGGTATGCCAAGTATAATATGAGGGGATACCTCCAAGGGGTGGAGTCATGAGCTCCCAAGAGTGAATGACATGTATCGCACACACCCATCATGTCACTAACAATACAAGTAATCAAGTCAAGTCAAGTACAAATCCAAATCCAAATCTAGGATGCATCCATGCGCCCCTGTAGGCTGCCACAATGTCTTCATCTACGTGTACAATTCAATTATCAAGTCATAGCAAGGACGGGATAGGTCATCACTTTCCTACCCAAATGTTAAGTCATTGGTGCATCAATGACAAGGACATGAAACCCTCATGCCTAGTATGGCTCGTAGTCTCAAACTGTGGGTCAAGGTCAAGGTCAAGTATCAAGTGTACAAGTCAAGTTCAAGTTTCAAGTTACATATCAATGGGTTCAATTCACATGGTCAAGACAAGAGATCGTAGCAAATGTTCATAGTAAAGGTTTAATCTAAAAGTTCATTTGAAAACAATCCTTTAAAATAGTTTCCATAAAATAATCTTTTAAAATGGTTTTCATAAAAATAGTCTTTAAAATAGTTTTCAATAAGCTAGTTTTAAAAATGGTCTTCTTAAAACATTTTCATAAATAAATAAAAAGGTTTTCTCATCCAATTACAATATCAAGCATATTAGGGTTCAAGTCAAGGTTTTATGGCAAGGTTCCTAGTGGTTCAAGGCAAAGATCAAGGCAAGGGTTCAAAACAAAGGTTCAAATCTAAGGTTCACAAAACAAGGGTACATAGCAATGGTTTGGGGAATCCTAAACGAATCAAAACAAGAGATCAAGAGAAACGAAGGCACCTTACAAGAAGGGCAGAATATCTGTACCTTATTAGCAAGCAAGAACAAAGACAAAAGGCTGAAAGAGATCGAGTTACTCCTTCTTCACACCTAAAGGAGTAGAAGAGAATTACAAAGTACTCTTAGTTAGTAAGTTTCCATTTTTTTAGAAAGATTTAAGTATCAATTCTTGTTAAGTCATTAATTAATACTATTATGGAAATAGGGTACATTTTAGCAAGTTAAGATAGTTCAGGGTTCATTTTGTCAAGTTTCCATAACTTGGGTTTTAATTGTAATTATATCAAAGTTAAGGGTTTCAAATGAAATATCAAAAGTTATTAATTTTAAACTCATCTTTTAATCAGAATTACATCTTTAATCCTTAAAGTTTCATTATTTACACTTTTAGTCCCTCTACTTGATTTCTTCCTAATTCGAACCATAAAATAACAAATAAATCATGTTCTTGCGAATTTTACATTTAAGGACCTCATCTTATAATTTTTACACATTTATACTGACCTAATTAACATTATAAAAACAACCTTTAAGTTTCAAGAATGACAAAACAAGTCCTCCTTATTTATTTTCCAATCGTATAACATGTTTAAGAAGCAAAACAAAACCCTAACTCATCTAATCATCAAATACTCGTTACCTCATCATTAGTTTGCATTTAATGACCAGAATTAAAGTACCAAACCCTAACCCTAATCGGTTCTAGGGTTCCTTTTTATTTTCTTTCTATTCGACACATATAATACGATTTTAACAAAAATTAGTTACGATCCATATAAGCTTCTACAATTCGAACCACTATTTTTCCCAGACCATATATGTCGTATAATATCCAAAATAAATAATTACATGCCCTGAATCAATCGTATTAAGCGTATTGTATTTTACTTACGTTTTAGCTCTCAAAATTCGTACGACTTATATAGCTTGCATGATTCGAGTTATACATTTTATTTAGGTCTTATATAATCATACTAACATAATAAAAATACTATATGCAAGATCGAACATGTCAAAGGGTTATTTAGAAATTGTACCTCTCGGTTATACGTATTCGACAAAACAAATGACTAGCGATCAAACCAATGGATCTCACGACCTCCAAACAATTTCCTAAGCTTCTTTAGGTTATGTAGAACTCTGGAAAAATGGCACACGAATTCTCCTTGGTCGATTTGAGACTGAACGATTTTTGAAAGGGTTTAAGGGTTTCGTTAATATGTATATATATATACATAAATTATGAAAACATGTATAGTTGATAAGGTATCAATAATTTCGACCCAAGCAAGCTTAATTAAGGTTAAATACTGATTGTGATCTTTTCCTAAATTTATTAGTAATTATCTTGCATTTTATTTAATTTATTTTGTATTTTTAATATTAACTATATACGAATTATATATATACTCGACCAAAATAAATACTTTGTATATTTTGTGCTTTTTAAAATGTTGAAATGTAGTCACAAAATTTTTTTGGCTTCATGTCTAGTTCATTCCCGAAGGTTTGGGATTTGTTTGGTGACTTAGATGCATTTTAATCAATTTTTAAAATTGTAAGGGCATTTTGGTCATTTTGCATGTTTTCAGATTTCAGGTATTACAACTTCCTCCCCTCTAAACAAAAAATTTCGTCCTCGAAATTTGCAAGAAAACGGAAAGGAAATAGAACGGAAACGAAACAATCACATACCAGACGCCTTGCCTGCCTGGTCACGAGAAAGCATGAAAACACGACCGGTACTAGAAGTAGGAGGAGGAGGGTCAAGATATTTTTCAAGTGCCGACGGATTCTTAGGGCAATCTTTCACCATATGTCCAGTGGATCCACATCCATAGCAAGCACCCAAAGCCTTACGACAAACTCCCGAATGATACTTCCCACAATAAGCACAACTAACTGGAGTAGGTAGGTTCTCAGCTGATCCCTTCTGAGTATTCGATCCAGAAACCCGATTCTGCTGGTAATCCCTGGAAGACTGATCCTTCCGCTTCCTCTGACTGTCGCTGCGCCCGTGACGATCACCACCCTGGTTAGAATTTGACTTTGAATCCCGACCTCTCTGATCATGACCACGATCCATCTGATCTCGTGACTCAAAAATCCTATTAGACCGCCTTTGCTGCTCATATCCTTGGTCCAGGCGACTTTGCTCCTTAGAGTTTACACGATTTCCATCCCTATCCCGTTTATTAGAACCCTCGTCCGCATGTAGCAACTCAATGTTACGCGCAGCATCCTGAACCGTAGCCACATCCTCGTACTCAAAGTTTACAACACGATCTAGTACCCACCTCTTCAATGCCCACTTAAAATGACGAGCCTGACGATGAGCATCCCCAGTAACCTCCGGCCCAACAAAGCTGGCCAAGCGCAAGAATCGCTGCATAAACTCACCCGAAGACTCACGATCCCCCTGACGAATCGTCGCATACTCTCTCTCGTATCTCTGCTGCTCCGATAATGGAATATACTGCCTATAGAACACCTCAATGAAGTCCGCCCAAGAACAGGTCTCAGCATAGTCATCTCCTTTTGCTTGAATAAGAGCAGTCCACCAATTAAGAGCGTCACCCTCCAGCTTGAATGTGGCCAAAAGAGTTTTAAATTCGTCAGTACATCCGAGAACCCTGAACAACTTCTCGACATGGGTAATCCAGTCCTCTGCCTCATGGGGAGTAGCAGCGGACCTGAAGGAGAGAGGCTTGAGTTTGTTGAACCTTTCGATCCAAACATGAATATCGACAGGTGGAGCAGTGGGTGGAGCATCGCCACCACCACCACCAGAAGAACTTGCCCCATTTCTGATGTTATTGGTGACTTGGGTCACCAATTAAGGAAGAGCAGCAGCCATAGCAGCAGCTATCATGGCCTCGAAATCAGGGCCATCATTCCCATCAGTGTACTGGGTAAAACGCGTATTCACCATCTGAATGATTGTCAAAACGATTAGTAAGAGCAAACAGAAAATGACAGAGCAGATCGAGAAAATATGACAGAGCAGGACAGGAAAAAAGAGTGCGCGAAAGGAAACCTAATGTCTACCCAATCCTCACAGGTCAATGGCCTAAACCTAAGGGTTTTCGGGAAACCTAAGGGTTCAAACCTGTCTCTGATACCATAAATTGTAACACCCTGACTCGAGAAGGGCAAAGATGTCACAATGCTATGGTTTCATGTTGATGCAAAATAATGTTCTAAAAACGTTATTTATATCTTTCGATTACTTCACGTTTTGAGGATGACAAAATGTGAACTCACGTTACGTTAAAATTAACGCTAACAAGTTTTTAATCGGAAGATCCCGTTTCTACGCAAATCACTCTTGAACAAAGTTACAACTTTGACTAGTGATCAAAGAAGTGAATTCATGTTTTGAAAATTCACATTTTAAATGGAACAAAACATTTTTTTCAAAAATACACATGACAAATTATTTTTGAAATATTAAGAAATGTTTTAATGGAAAAATAAGTTTGAAAATCACAACAGCTATTTTTCCCCCCAAAATCAGCTCCAACCTTCCCCAAATAAGTTTTCACCAGAAAAGACAAAATTTGGAGCGTCCTAGTCTACCACGGCTCCACGGTACCGTTAAATTTAACGGAGCCGTGGGTCATTTAGTGGAGCCGTCCGTACCATTTTGAATTGTAACGTTCAGATTTTCTTCGCCTATAAATACCCACCTCTTTCACAGTTTTAGGCACCCTTCACACACAGAAAAATCCCTTAGTTAAACCCTCTCACACCTTTCACTTCTAAGGGTCATTTAGATTAGTTTTTCTTTGTTTCAAGAGTGATCCAATCATCCTTCAAGTGATCCTCTTCATACCTCTTCACTAGCAAGAGAAGAACACAAGTATCCAAGTTGATACAAGGTGTTGTCATCCCTCTTCATTGGCAAGAGAAGAACTCAAGTAATCAAGAAGATACTAGAGTTATAGTTGATAGGTTCTTGTAACATTTGTTACAACCTTGTTGTGTCTTAGCATACATCAAGTTTATTTTCTTTTTTTGAGTGAGAGTGAAGATCAAGTGTGATCTATAGAGATAGTGAACATCTCTTGAAGCCATTGGGCTTGTGTGATTGATCAAGAAGATCAAGGGTCATTAGGTTAGTGTTAGTTGAGTAGAGTGAAGTGAGTGTTGATCGTTGTGATCGTGTTGAGATCTTGGTGATCTCTTGAAGCCATTGGGCTTGTGTGTTTGGTCACGTGGACCTTGGTAGATTGGTGCTAGCTAAGATTAGCACTCGACATCTAGCTTAGTGTCGGAAATAGGATAAGCGACGTGTACGGTTTTCTCCGCCTTAAGGGAGGTTGTTGACATAGTGCTTGAAACTCTCGAGTGTGGTACTCGGGGAGTGGAGTAGGGCGAAGAAGAGCTTCGTAGCCGAACCACTATAAATCCTCTGTCTCGGTTTGATCTTTCCAACTCTACTCTTTACTTTTATTTGTTATTATTACGTAGCTTAGTTTGTAGTTCATATTGGTGTTGTTTGATTACACATAGAGTTCGAATCAAAGTTTCCAATAGCATACTTTTAAAAAGAAGTTTTTAAACCGGTAAACTATTCAACCCCCCTTCTAGTTTCCCACAATTGGTATCAGGAGCCAGGTCAGTCAAGTTTTTAAAGTATATTGTATTTTAAAGCTTGAACCGATCAATGGATTCCGACAAATATCTAGAAGGGCAATCTATGCAAAGACCACCACTTTTCGAAACCGATTGTTTTATCTATTGGAAAACAAGATTCGAAACGTATGTGAAATCAAAAGACATTGATCTTTGGCATGTTATTACCGAGGGTGACTTTCAACCTATTCAAAAGAATCCGGAAACTAAAAAGGATGAAATAGTTTCTTATGATAAACAAAGTGATGAACTTAAAAGGAAATTAGCCAAAAATAATGAGGCTAAAATGATGATTTATAATGCTTTGCCTAAAAAGGAATTTGAAAGAATTTTTATGTGTAATACGGCAAAAGACATTTGGAAAACTTTGTTAGTCACTCACCAAGGTAATAACCAAGTCAAAGAGAACAAGATAGTTCTTCTTGTTCAACAATATGAACAATTCTCCATTTCGGAGGATGAGTCAATAGATAATGCTTTTGCTAGATTTAATACTATTATCACTAGTCTTAAAGCTCTTGATGAAGGTTATTCTAGTAAGAACTATGTTAGGAAGTTTCTTAGAGCTCTACATCCTAAATGGAGAGCAAAGGTCACCGCCATAGAAGAGTCAAAGGACTTGGCGGCATTGTCACTCGATGAACTTATAGGAAACTTGAAAGTTCACGATATGATAATTAAGAAAGACTCCGAATTAGTCAAAGGCAAAGGCGAGAGAGTTAGATCTCTAGCATTGAAAGCCAAGAAGGAGTCTAGTGATGAGGAATGTTCGAGTTCCGATAGTGAAGATGAGGAATATGCACTAGCGGTTAGGGATTTTAAAAAGTTCTTTAGGAGAAGAGGTAGGTTCGTTAGGCAACCTCGTGATGAGAAGAAGACATCACAAAAGAACCATGTTGAAAAGAAAGGGACAAGTGATAGGAAATGCTTTAGATGCGGAGATCCTAATCATCTCATAGGAGAGTGTCCCAAGCCACCGATATTCAACAACCAACGAGCTCTCATAGGAGGCGCCTGGAGTGATAGCGGTGATGATGAAGAAAAGAAGCCCAAGGACGAAACGTGTCTAATGGCTCATGCTTCAAATGAGATATGCTTGGGAATCGACTTGGAGCCTGACGAATGGGTAAAGGATAGTGGATGCACCAACTACAAGGCATACAACGGAGGTAATGTCACTTTCGGTAGCAA
Source organism: Artemisia tridentata subsp. tridentata (assembly GCA_021014915.2). NCBI lineage: Eukaryota > Viridiplantae > Streptophyta > Magnoliopsida > Asterales > Asteraceae > Artemisia > Artemisia tridentata. The sequence continues at coordinate 200,241,223 of CP139508.1, forward strand.
ACTTAAGGGCAACATTATTGGCAAAGGTACGATCACTCATAACTCCCTCACTATTAGAAATGTTGAGCATGTAGATAACTTAGGATTTAATTTGCTTAGCATTAGTCAAATGGTAGATAATAAGTGTAGAGTTATATTCTCTGAAGAGGGTAGTGAGATCATTAAGGATGGTAAAACCATAGGCAAAGGAGTTAGGAGAAATGGCCTATTTGTCATGAAAATAGGAAATAAGCCTCAGGATAGGATATGCTTAGCAACCATAGATGATAACTCCACTCTATGGCGTAGGAGATTAGGTCATGCCAATATGCGTTTAATACAATCATTGGCATCTAAGGAACTAGTTAGAGATCTACCTAAGATTAAGTTTGATCTACACTTTTGTGACGCTTGTAAAGTTGGAAAACAAGCCCATTCTAGTCACAAAGCTAAGAATATAGTCTCAACCTCTAGATGCCTAGAACTCCTTCATATGGACTTATTCGGTCCATCCGCCGTACAGAGCTACGGAGGAAACTACTACACCTTAGTAATAGTTGATGACTACTCTAGGTACACTTGGACTAGATTTCTTAAGAATAAGACTCAAGCCTTTGAGGAATTCGAGGTTTTTAGTAAGAAAGTCCAAAATCAACTAGGATGTACAATAGTTTCCATTAGGACGGATCATGGTCGGGAATTTGATAATGAAGTTCAGTTTGGAGTATATTGTGATGCTAATGGTATTACTCACAATTTCTCAGCTCCACGCACTCCACAATCAAATGGGGTAGTAGAGCGGAAAAATCGTACTCTACAAGAAATAAGTAGAACGATGTTGAATGAACAATCAATTCCGCAAAAGTTTTGGTGTAATGCGGTGGACACCTCAACTTACATACTTAATAGGATTTTAATTAGGCCTATCTTAGGAAAAACCCCATATGAAATCATGAAAGGTAGAAAACCTACTCTTGATTACTTTAGAGTGTTTGGAAGCAAGTGCTTCATACAAAACACTAAAGATTACCTCACCAAGTTTGACCCAAAGTCTTACGAAGGTGTCTTCCTAGGATACTCCCAAAATAGTAAAGCTTACATTGTCCTAAATAAGGAAACAATGAAAGTCGAAGAGTCACTCAACGTGACATTCGATGAAAGCCCTCCTCCAACTAAGACATCACCCTTGGTGGATGATGACTTAGATGAGGAACAAGCCATTGAGGTTAATGGCAAGAAAACCTTAGATGATGACATTGAGGATGAAATAGTTGAAGTTGACGAAATTGTCAATGTTAAGGAATCCAAGAACCATCCTATTGAAAATGTCATAGGAAACCTAAACCAAAGAACCCTTAGGTCACAAGCACAAAACAAAAGTAATTTCTTTTGTTTTATATCTACTGTAGAACCTAAGAATGTTGGTGAAGCGATTAAGGATGAAAGTTGGACACTTGCCATGCAAGAAGAACTTAATCAATTCACCGCCAACCAAGTTTGGGAGTTAGTACCTCCTCCTAGGAATCAAACCATCATAGGAACTAAGTGGGTATTTAGGAATAAACTCGACGAAAATGGCGTCGTGACTAGGAATAAGGCAAGGTTGGTAGCACAAGGCTATAACCAACAAGAAGGGATAGATTATGATGAAACCTATGCACCTGTAGCTAGATTAGAATCTATTAGAATACTCCTTGCCTATGCGTGTGCCTTAGACTTTAAACTATACCAAATGGACGTGAAAAGTGCATTCCTTAATGGTTATATCAACGAGGAGGTATATGTTGCTCAACCTCCGGGATTCGTTGATTTCGAATATCCGAATCATGTTTATAAACTCAAGAAAGCACTCTATGGTCTTAAGCAAGCTCCCAAAGCTTGGTATGATAGACTGAAAGCATTCTTGATTGAACATGAATATACCATGGGAGTGGTAGATAACACGCTTTTCACAAAGAAACGAGATTCACATCTCATCATTGTTCAAATATATGTTGATGACATTATATTTGGCTCAACTTGTACAGAACTGTGCAATGATTTTTCTAAAATCATGCATGACGAGTTTGAGATTAGCATGATGGGCGAATTAAATCTCTTCCTTGGTCTACAAATTAAGCAAATGGAAGATGGTATCTTCTTTAATCAATCTAAGTATAGTAAGGAAATGCTTAAGAAGTTTAGTTTAGAAGAGTCTAAGCCCATGAAAACTCCCATGTCCACGGAAATAAAACTCACGAAAGATGAAGAAGGTGAGTCCGTGGATAACACTAAGTATAGAGGTATGATAGGTAGTTTACTGTACCTCACGGCAAGTAGGCCCGACATTATGTTTAGTGTCTGCCTTTGTGCTCGCTTCCAAGAGGATCCCAAAACCTCTCACCTTGAAGCGGTTAAGTGTATCTTCCGATACATTAAAGGTACTATACACTTGGGATTATTTTATCCCAAGGGGACCGGTATAGAAACTGTTGTCTATGCCGACTCTGATCATGCGGGAGATTACGTGGATCGAAAAAGCACGAGTGGCGTTTTTACCTTCATGGGTTGTTGTCTAACTTCTTGGTTCTCCAAGAAACAAACGGATCTTGCTATCTCCACTACCGAATCCGAATACGTAAGCGCCGGAAAGGCATGTCAGCATGCACTATGGATGAAACAAGCCCTTAACGATTATAGCATATACTTAGATGATGTTCCCATTATGTGCGACAATAAAGGTGCTATTGACTTGAGCAAAAACCCTGTCCAACACTCCCGTACTAAACACATTGAAATTCGCCACCACTTCCTTCGCTATAATGTTCAGAAAGGAAACATTTCTATTGAGAAAGTTCCTTCTCAAGACAACATCGCTGACATACTAACCAAACCTCTCAAACGAGAATCCTTTAACTACCTCCGTCTAGGTCTAGGAATGATGGAACATATTCCATAAATCTCATGACTCTTGAAGTCATCCCGTGTATCTCGTCTAGTCAAGTTTAGGAACCCCTAGTCATAAGAATTTGTTAGGTACAAATTCTTTCCTTGTGTCATAAGATCTCACTAAAACAGCGAGACTTAGTCGTCAAAAATCAAAATGGGACAGAAAACAGTCCCAGCAGATCACGGCTCCACTAAATGTGGCACGACACCGTTAAATTTAACGGTACCGTGGAACCGTGCATCTGGAACATTTAGTATTTCAGTCTCCTTTTCCCACATTACTCATTCAAAACCCTCACAACCTCAGTAATTGCTGTCATAACCTAACCTCACAACCCAAAACTCAATTACACCTCTTCAAGATCATATTCAAGACATTGATTTCAAGATCCTCAATCATTTTACCCTTTTCAACATAATTTGTAAGTTTTTCTCATTCTAATTTATTTTTAATTTTGAGTCTAGGGTTTGTTCATTGATGAAAATTGAATTGGGGATTTTCACCTTTTTTATAGGAATGTTTCAAAATTAGAAGTCATCAACACTAAAACACCCCAATTCCATCAATTTTAAAATCTCACAAAATTAGGATCATGAAATTATTCCTTTTCATGCATTGTTGATGCAAAATAAAAACACTTTCTCATGCATTCATGATCTCACAAATATTATTCGAATTACATAATCAATATGTACTCTTCGACATATTTGTTTGAGCTAAAGTGAAATCAGGAGTGTTTGGGTAATCTCATTATTTTTTTTTGAGTCGAGATTACCGCACCTCCACATAGTCTGCATATAGGCACACACTAGGCACGTGTTGTATGCAACTAATTTTTATTCTGAATTTATTTTTAAATTTTCTTATAGGACACAAAAATGTCTCATGAATATGATTTTGATCATCTCCTAACCGATACCTATACACCCGAAATCTCACGTGAACCCACTACACCCGGTAACCACATTCGTGCCTATGTCAATCTTGAAACCCGTCGGTTTCATGAAGGCCATGTCGTTGATCCATCCCTAGTTTACCATCGGGATATCAACACTTCCTTTAGAGCTATAGGATTCGATTGTCTACTCCACATTAACGAGTACATTTGTCCTCGCTTTGTGTTGGAGTTCTTCCGACAAGTTGAACTCGTACGTAACGAGGATCAATCCTTGTCACTTTGGTTTTGGGTCAAAAACTTCAAATACGTTCTAACTCTTGAGCAATTTGCTCAAATCCTTAGTATACCCAATCATGGGCAATGTGCCTATACTGAAGATTGGTGTCTTGAGTCTCTCTTCCACTATCGTGAGGAGAATAGTCCGTACTGTTCGTACATACCCTCTCCAACCGAACTAACCAAAATCATCCGTACTCACCCTCACCCACATCCAACGAAAATTCGTCTGGAAGAAGTGCGTCATGAACTACTTTCTTGGGCAGTCATCCTGCGAGAAAATGTTCTAAGTCTCACAGGAAATCGTGAGAAACTCCCGGCGTGTTGTGCTCATATGATTTACTGTCTCTTAACCCAACAACCTTACAATCTTGCTTACTTCTTTGCTAAGCGAATTGTACATCTCAATGGTAACAAGAATAAATTGATACCTTATGGGATGTTCCTAACCCATCTCTATCATCACCTAATAACCTTTCACCCTTACCTTCATGGTCCTCAATACTCCCTATTCACACCTGTCATGAAACCCATAACCGAGTCATATGTCTCAACCATCCTCACTTCCGAACTCACCACCCACTATGCACCCTTTGATGATCCTATTCATGAGAATGAGACAAATACTCAAGACGAGAGTGTGACAAGAAAGGGGAATGCTCAAGTCATAAGTAGTTAGGAAGAGATTTATATCTCTCACTAGGGTTTATTACTAATAGATAATATTAGGAATTAATGCTCAAATTATCTTGCATGATTACATAAATGTTCTATTTGACATTTGGATGATACCTTATCTTGTTCTTTATGCTTGCATGCTTATGATTATTTAAGTATAATGCATGATCATCTTTGTGTGCTAGATGTAGCATTGTATGGATATATTATGAAAATAAGTACCTAGTGAGTTGAGGCACTCTCATTTCCAGGAATTAGTTCCCCTAGAAAATTCCCCCTAGCTGCCCTAAACTAGCCTGCAAGGAAAAGTTTGTGCCAACAGTGTCACGGCACCACTAAATAGGGACGGCACCGTTAAATTTAACGGTACCGTAGGGTATTTAACGGAGCCGTGACCCTGTATAACGGATTTTTCCTAATGCTCCTATTTCCCTATCACCCTAACCTCAAACCTGCAAACCTTGCACCCTCACATTCACCCTAGGATTCCCCTCTTACACCATAGGATCAACTTTAATTCAAATTTCACCCAACTTGCCTATATAAGGCCTCACCCTTGCAAGCTTATCTTACACTTCACCTTCAACCTCACATCACACAAACACCATGTCCTCCACACATGGTTCAACCTTTCAAATCTCCAAGAAACCTAGGATAACCGTAAAACCACCCTCAAAACCACTCTTTGTGGATCTCACAAGAGATGATGAAGCTATGACACCACCTTCCCAAGCCACTCCATACTCACCATTACCACCTTATGCACCATCTAAAACATCTTCTACCTACACAACATCTTCATCATCCTATTACACCACATCATCAATGGAATACACACCATCTCCCTTCACCCCATTGGACAATGCCATGCCAATTTCACCTCCAACAACCCTACCACAATCACCATCTCCTATCATGACACAACCCAACCAAACACATCCCTTGGAGTTACATAATGTTAATTTCCTATGTTGTCTCCACAGCCGTAATCTCATCTACTTCTTAAGAGACGAGATTCATTTCATGTTCTACTTTATAGAACATCTCTTGACACCTCCACCACCTCAAATGGGGCCCCAATCTCCACCACCTCCTAACCAAAACAACTAAACACTTGCTTGTTTAGTCCTCCACAATAAACTCTTAGGACCCCTCTTGGAAATGAAGCTTGTCTCTAGTCATTAGGAATTTAGGCTTCTTGTTATCTTTCTTAGTGCTTTCTATGTAGTCATACATTACTATGACACTTATTTGTTTTATGAATTAATGCTTCTATGTGGAGGTTTTTCTTTTTAAGGGATTGGTTATTTGTCACAAATGTGCTACTTGTTAGATATTGTATATTTGTCGTCTAACTTTGTTTTGTAGCACGATCCATTGCTCGATTCCTTTGTGTTCTCCAAATGAGGGGGAGTACACATCAAGGGGGAGCCTTAACCACCTTTTTGATTTGACAAAAAGGGGGAGAAATGGGAGTAAACTCATTAAAAACGTGTTAAATTTAATTTTAACCTAAAATGAGTTTATATTTTGTCATCATCAAAAAGGGGGAGATTGTTGATGCAAATAATGTTCTAAAAACGTTATTTATATCTTTCGATTACTTCACGTTTTGAGGATGACAAAATGTGAACTCACGTTACGTTAAAATTAACGCTAACAAGTTTTTAATCGGAAGATCCCGTTTCTACGCAAATCACTCTTGAACAAAGTTACAACTTTGACTAGTGATCAAAGAAGTGAATTCATGTTTTGAAAATTCACATTTTAAATGGAACAAAACATTTTTTTCAAAAATACACATGACAAATTATTTTTGAAATATTAAGAAATGTTTTAATGGAAAAATAATTTTGAAAATCACAACAGCTATTTTTCCCCCCAAAATCAGCTCCAACCTTCCCCAAATAAGTTTTCACCAGAAAAGACAAAATTTGGAGCGTCCTAGTCTACCACGGCTCCACGGTACAGTTAAATTTAACGGAGCCGTGGGTCATTTAGTGGAGCCGTCCGTACCATTTTGAATTGTAACGTTCAGATTTTCTTTGCCTATAAATACCCACCTCTTTTACAGTTTTAGGCACCCTTCACACACAGAAAAATCCCTTAGTTAAACCCTCTCACACCTTTCACTTCTAAGGGTCATTTAGATTAGTTTTTCTTTGTTTCAAGAGTGATCCAATCATCCTTCAAGTGATCCTCTTCATACCTCTTCACTAGCAAGAGAAGAACACAAGTATCCAAGTTGATACAAGGTGTTGTCATCCCTCTTCATTGGCAAGAGAAGAACTCAAGTAATCAAGAAGATACTAGAGTTATAGTTGATAGGTTCTTGTAACATTTGTTACAACCTTGTTGTGTCTTAGCATACATCAAGTTTATTTTCTTTTTTTGAGTGAGAGTGAAGATCAAGTGTGATCTATAGAGATAGTGAACATCTCTTGAAGCCATTGGGCTTGTGTGATTGATCAAGAAGATCAAGGGTCATTAGGTTAGTGTTAGTTGAGTAGAGTGAAGTGAGTGTTGATCGTTGTGATCGTGTTGAGATCTTGGTGATCTCTTGAAGCCATTGGGCTTGTGTGTTTGGTCACGTGGACCTTGGTAGATTGGTGCTAGCTAAGATTAGCACTCGACATCTAGCTTAGTGTCGGAAATAGGATAAGCGACTGATATGTGTTAAATTACACATATCTTTTGCTCAATAAAACGGACTAAATAAATCAAACACTAACCAAAAATGCCAAATATATTGTGTTTTTGTGTTTATGCATGTGCAGGTACGGATATGTGGAAAACAGACGAAAACGACATCAAAATGGATCAAACCAAGCACGAAATGGAAAAGAGTTCAAGAGCCGAAGCCGGGAAAGGAAATTATGAGATTTGGACCGGGACTTTATATGAGATTTCAGATCATGGGTCTTTTAGTGTATTGTGATGGATTGAGAGATTCAGATTGATTTCTGTTGACTCAGAATGATTGCCGTTTCTCTCATGGATTCAGAAGTATGCTAGAAAATCCATTGGTCTACGCTCATTTTCGGAATTTACAACATTAGTCCCTGAAGTTTGAAACTTGTCAACTATGGTCCCTGGAATTTCAGATGATACAACATTGGTCCCTGAAGTTGGCACATTGGCAGTTTTGGTCCTTGGATTTACACTAATCCTATTTCTATCTTAACTACTTCCTGGATTTAATTTCACAACCCAACCCACTTCACTATACCCAGCCCAAACAAAATACCCAAGCCCATATGGCTTTAGCTAAAACCTAGGTCAAACCCTAGTCAACTCCCTCTTTGCTATACTCTTCAAGTCAAACGGTCAACCCATGAGAAGTAATAAATACGCTCTTGAGTACTGTGCTTCTCCCTCTTCCCCAACCTCATGCCTACTGCAACTATCCCCATTTCCCCAATACTTTGCACCCTCTCTTCACTTCCCCATGTCCTAATCACCCACGCGTACCCTTCACCCAAGAGAAGACTGCAAAAGTTTTAAACGGTTATAAAACCTTTTCCCGCCAAATCCCAAGTTAACGGTTGGGATGAAATATAGCTAATTCAACGGTGTGGTTTTGCTCAGAGACAGAAGACAAAGGAAACCCTAGCTTTTAGTAGTATAAATAGTGAGCCTTTGTACGCCAAGTAGTTAAGTAGTTTTTAGTTTAAAATCGTTATGTTAATTTAAGCTTTCCCAGTTGTAATTTAATCTTCCAGTAATAAATTCAAGTCACTTTTGATACAATTGTTCTCTTTTAATTCAGTTTAGCATTCAGTTTTGAGTTTTAGCAAAGTCCACTTATTTTTCTCACTTCGTATCAAGACTTACTAGTGTTAAGAACCAATAATCAAACTCCCTAACCTTTTCTATAAGCTCAGAGAAGCTCTTTATAGCTTCTTGTGGGTTTATATTAGCTAATTCAGTTTCAAGTTTGAAAAGTCAACGAAAAGTTAACTGGTCCATGATGGTGATGATTCTGGGGTAATTTGATAGATCAGACAGTGAACTGGAAGTGTTTGGCCTATCTAAAGATAGGCTAGCTTAAGGAGTACCCTCTGTTGAGCTGAGGGAATTCAAGTGAGTTCTCAATTTATATTAATTTCTTGTCAATTTCTGTTTTCACTGTACTAGAGCTTATTTCTTGTGCTTTTTGCTTTTTATTAAGTTATTTAAGGTAGTATAGGTCATTAGGGTATATCTAGGTCATTAGTTTAAGTCTGAGTAGCATCTTCACTTAAAAAATCAAAAATAGTCAACTTAAGTCAATTTAGACTTTAGCTTAATTAGTGCTTAATTTTAGGTAAAAACTGCTTATTTCATCTTCAGTAAGTTAGTTAAGTTTTATTTAATCAGTAACTTAGCTCAAATTGGTCATCATAAGTGTAAAACTCAAATCAGACCATTTATAGGGGTGTTTGGGTTAACCCAGTCAAACGGGTAAATTTTAGTCTTTACTGTTCATTTGCACTTTTCCAGGTTTTAATCTTGAATAACTTAGCATTATTAAGTCTGTTGTAGAAGCATTGTACCAATTTTTGAAGATTTCTAGATATTGAAGTGATTAGTGCACTTGTAGGGTGTCAACTGTGCATATAAGCTCCCATAAGCTTGAGTTCTTGTAAGGTCTGGTTTTTGGTATTTTTAGACCCCATTAGGCTAGTTAAGTTTATCCTAAGTGCCTTGTTTAGTGCTTTTAATCATAGCTCAGGTCTGCACACATACTAGCATAACAGTCCTTCTTTTTGATTTTTCTACTTTTTGACAATCTTGGTGATTTTCTTGTGTGCTCATATTAAGTTGAAATTATCTGGACCTTTGGATTTATATAATTCCCCAGCTCACCTGTCTAGTGTATTTTTCTTGAGATTTTAGAATAAGCTTTTAGTAGTTTTTCACAAGCTTGAAAGTCACTAGTTTTGCCCTGCACCTAAGTTAGAACAGCAGACTTTTAGTTCTTTTTGCTTATTTGATTTAGTTTCATTGCTTATCTGATTGTTATTTCTACTTTTCCTGTTTGCTTTAGACTTATTTTTGTTTGCTTATTTCATCTCAGTCCTTATTTACAGCTTTTCCTAGCTTAATTTCTTTCTCAAAACTAGTTTAAACTTGTTTTCATATAAAAAAACCAACTGTCAGCTTTTCACACCTAGTTTCCAGCTTATCTTTGTTTTCTAAAAAGATTTCCTTTTTTAAAGTTTCATATATTTATAAGCTAATTAAGTTTTAATCAAAAAAAAAAAAGAAAAATAAAAGTTTTAAAAAAAAACTGGTGTAAGAGGGAATCGAACCCTGGTCACCCAGGTAGAAATCCCACAAGCAAACCATCTGCTCTACGCCCCTTTTTGTTTAACCTTTGCTTTTGTTTCAATTTAACTCTTTTTATTTTGAACCTTTTTTAAGCCTATAAGCAGTTAAGCTAAGAAACAGCTTATTCACTTAAGCTGCTTCAACTTTACCATTTTTCCTAGTTCCTTTTTAGTTTAAAGTATTTACCATAAATTTTTCATAATTTTCTGTATCAGTTTAGTATTTTTAAATCATTTATTTTCTTAAAATAGTTTTTTAATTCATAATTAATAAAATAAAAATCAGAAAAATATAAATCTTTTTTCAAAAATTTTCTTTTTATAAATAGGACTTAAGAAAAATAAATTTGTACCCATAGGTTTAGTATTTCATTATTTCACGTTTTTATTCGCGTATTTTATTCACGTTTTATTTATTTACGTTTTGTTTCCGTATTTGTTTATTTATTTCTGTTTTCATTTATATTTAAGTTTATTACTTATTGCTTCTCATATTCATTCGTTACTCATCAAATCAAATCTATTCCAAATCATTTCGGTTCTCAATTTTCAAAACACAACGCACAAACCCGATTTCACGAATTCCATTCAATCCTTCATCGGGGATAACGAACCTAGGTTACACATACTCCACTTGTGTTTTCCTTTGGAAAAATAAACGTATTGATTTTAACGAATCAATTTTTGGCGCCGCTGCCGGGGAAGGTTGTAGCGAGTTTTTACAATCTCGTTTGTCGTTTTGTGTCAAAACCCTTCTTGGTTAAAGGAGGTAATTTTTTTTGTCTATAATCTCAAAGATAAATATAAAAAAAACAAAATAAACCAAATAAAAGATTATATAAGTCACAACAAACACTTTTCCCAAAGTGTTTACAATTCCATAAAAAGTTCCAACAAAACAAATCGTAAGTTAATTGTTTTCAGATTATCTTGAAATTACAACCTCATCAAGTGGTTCTAGGACGGTTCTGACATTAAATTGCGAACCGAAAGAAGCGGGTTTTTTAGGAGCATTTATTGCCCACCTTTGCTTCTCCGCCGCTCTGCGAGTAATTTTAAAGAGAAACGAAAATAGATTTTCGAATCGGTACCAAAAATATTGTGCTTTTTCAAATATCGCTTCAAAAATCCAAAAATATTTTCTTTTTCAAATTTTGTTTTCTTTTTAAACTTCCAATTTTCCTTGGTGTATGCACACCCGTACTTCTTCACCCAATCTTATTACACCAACTTCCAATCCCGAGAGAATCCTTCGTCGAGCTCGACGTCTTGATTTTCAAGACGTTGACGGGATGGCTGACGATGATACGGGTGATATCCCAAACAATGAGCCAGCTCCCGATCTCCGAACGATGGAGGAGTTGTGCCAACCAACCATGCTAGGACGGGGCGGACCTATTGCCCCCGTTACTATCCAAGCCGCGGATTTTGGACTTAAGCATCACATGATACAACAAGTTGAAAAATCTTGCCAATTCCATGGTTTGCCGGGTGATGATGCAAATAAGCATCTCGACAAATTCATTACCGTCACCCAAAGTATGAAACAAAATGGGGTCACCGATGACGCCCTTCGTTTATACTTGTTTCCTTACGCATTGACGCATCATGCCACCGCATGGTTTGATCGTCTTCCCAAGAACTCGATTCATACGTTCGACCAAATGACTTCTAAATTCTTGGCGAAATATTTCCCACCGTCGATGGTGACGAAATTAAGGAACGATATAAGTAACTTTCGCCAATTTCCTAACGAATCCTTGTTTGAAGCTTGGGAACGTTACAAACTATCTATCGATCGATGCCCGAATCATAACATGTTATTGGTAACCATCATAGACACATTCTATAATGGTTTGACGCTAAGACATCGGGACACGATCAATGCTGCTGCGGGTGGCACCTTTATGAAAAGGCGACCCGAAGAGTGCTATGAATTAATCGAAAACATGACTGCCCATCATAATTATTGGGATTCCTCTGCCGAGAGGGAAGAGTCAATTAAATCTGTCAATTCGGACTCTTCACCCCAAATTGACGCACTCACCAAAAAAATAGATGATCTATCCACAGCTATGCTCAGAATGCATCAGTCAAATCAAAACAAAAATAATCATCAAGCTAATGTGGTTAATCAAATCTGTGAAACATGTGGTGGTCCACACCCATATTTCGAGTGTCCAGCCACCGGTAGCAACACTCAAGAGAGCGTTTATGCTGCTTCGGGATCCTATAATCAGGGAGGTAACAATTACCAACCCCAAGGAGACCGTAATCTTCTCAGCTACCGTTCTAACAATTTTCTAGGACCACCCGGTTTTAATTCTCAAAATCCAAATGGGCAAAACCGAAATGCCCAATTCAGCCAAAATCAAAATCGTATCAACCAAGGTTTCCAAAACCAAGGCCAAAACCAAGGTTTCCAAAACCAAGGTAATCAAAACCGAGGTTACAACCAAGGTAATTTCAATCAAAATCAAGGGAATGTTCAAAACCGAGGGCAAAATACTCAAAACCAAGGTTTTAACCAAAATCAATCATCCTCGGATGAGTTGTTAAAACAATTCATCAAATCTCAAGATGAGACAAATCGGTTATTGGCTACTCAAATCAATGAGATCAGGAAGTCTTTAAATGATCGACCCTCGGGCTCAGGAACTCTTCCTAGCAACACGATCGTCAATCCGAGGGGCGATGTAAAGGCGATCACCACAAGAAGTGGTAAGAAAGTTGATGGACCTTCAATTCCTATTCCTATTCCTTCTCCGGTGACGGAAGTGGAACAAGAGAATGAGGTGACCACGGACAAGGTGCAATCCTCAAGCCCACAAAGTACCGCACACGTCCACTCTCTTAATGTCCAAACTCCAATACCGGAACCCGAAGTTCCTAAGACAAATTCTAAGCCTTCAATTCCATATCCTTCAAGGCTTAATAACCAAAGGATCCAAGAGAAAACTAACACACAAATGATGAAATTTTTGGAAATCTTCCAGAAATTACATTTCGACATTAGTTTTGCGGATGCCTTACTATATATGCTGAAATTCGCTTCTCAATTTAAGAGTATTTTAAGCAATAAGGAGAAATTGTTTGAATTGACTAAAACCCCTTTGAATGAGAATTGCTCCGCTGTGCTCCTTAAAAAACTTCCCGAAAAATTAGGAGACCCTGGTAAATTTCTCATACCTTGTGATTTTCCGGGATTCAAAGAATGCCTAGCCTTAGCCGATCTTGGCGCTAGCATCAATCTAATGCCTCTTTCATTCTGGCAAAAGATTTCACTCCCTGAACTTACTCCCACAAGGATGACTCTTGAATTAGCGGATCGAACTATTACTACTCCTAAAGGCGTTGCTGAAGACGTTTTTGTCAAAGTAGGAAAGTTTCATTTCCCCGCCGATTTTGTAGTTGTGGATTTCGAATGCGACCCCCGAGTTCCTCTCATTCTCGGGAGATCTTTCTTGAGAACCGGACGTGCCTTGATTGATGTTTATGGAGAAGAATTAACACTTCGTGTTGATGGCGAATCTATAACATTTGATCTGAATCAAACTTCGAAGTATTCCTCAAAACATGATGACATATCGATTAACCGGATCGATATTACTTACGAGGAGTACACTCAACAAGTCCTTGGATTCTCAGATTCTTCAAGTGGCAATCCCACTTCTTCAGATCCTATTATCGCTCTCTCTTCCCCCTCTCTCACTCCATTTGGGGGAGGTGATTTCATCTTGGAAGAAGCCGACGCCTTCCTTGCTCTTGATGATTCAATTTCACTGGAAGTCAATGATTCTTATCTAGATCCGGAGGGAGACATTCTTCTCCTTGAGAAGTTTCTTAATGATGACCCAACATCTCTCCCTCCACAAGAACTTCATAAAGAAGAAATCAAAGAAATAAAGTCGTCTACCGAATAGCCTCCTGAGCTCGAGCTCAAGGACTTGCCTCCTCATCTCGAATATGCTTTCTTAGGAGATTCCGACAAATTCCCTGTCATTATCTCTAAAGATCTTAAAGATGAGGAGAAGATCCAACTCTTAGACGTCCTAAAAAAACATAAAAGTGCTATCGCTTGGCAAATCTCCGACATAAAGGGCATAGATCCTCAATTTTGTACTCACAAAATCTTGCTCGAGGATGATTTTAAGCCATCCGTCCAACAACAAAGACGGGTTAACCCAAAGATCCATGATGTCATAAAAAAGGAGGTTCTTAAACTCCTTGATGCCGGAATGATTTATCCAATCTCGGATAGTTCATGGGTTAGCCCGATTCATTGTGTTCCAAAAAAGGGTGGTATCACCGTTGTTGCAAATGAAGAGAATGAGTTAATCCCCACACGTCTCGTCACGGGATGGAGAGTGTGTATCGATTATAGAAAACTCAATGAGGCCACCCGTAAAGACCATTTCCCGCTTCCCTTTATGGACCAAATGCTTGAGTGTTTAGCGGGGAATGAATTCTATTGTTTTCTCGATGGTTTTTCCGGATATTTTCAAATACCAATTGATCCCCAAGATCAGGAAAAGACCACATTTACATGCCCATACGGAACTTTTGCCTATAAACGCATGCCGTTTGGCTTGTGTAACGCTCCTGGCACGTTCCAACGATGTATGATGGCTATATTCCATGATATGATCGAGAAAACAATGGAGGTCTTTATGGACGATTTTTCCGTCTATGGAAATTCTTTCTCATCTTGCCTCTCCAATTTAGACAGAATGCTTAAACGGTGCAAAGACACCAACCTTGTGCTAAATTGGGAGAAGTGTCATTTCATGGTCAAAGAGGGCATTGTCCTCGGCCACAAAATCTCCAATGCCGGGATTGAGGTTGATCGAGCTAAAGTCGATGTGATTTCTAAACTACCTAATCCCACAACCGTCAAAGGCATTAGGAGTTTCCTAGGTCATGCCGGTTTTTACCGTCGATTCATTCAAGATTTTTCCAAAATCGCTCGGCCTCTGACCCATTTGCTTGAAAAAGATGCTCCGTTCTTCTTCTCCCCCGAATGCATCGAGGCATTCGGAATTCTTAAAAAGAAGTTAACGGAAGCACCCATCTTAGTTGCCCCCGATTGGGACTTGCCCTTTGAACTAATGTGTGATGCTAGTGATTACGCTATTGGGGCAGTCTTAGGGCAACGTAAATCCAAACATTTTCAGCCTATACACTATGCTAGTAAGACATTGAACGATGCTCAATCTCACTATACTACTACTGAGAAAGAGTTATTAGCCGTTGTCTATGCTTTCGAGAAATTCCGACCTTATCTTGTCCTATCTAAAAGCATAGTGTACACGGATCACTCGGCTTTAAAATACCTCTTTGCAAAACAAGATGCAAAGCCGAGATTGCTTCGATGGATTCTCCTCCTACAAGAATTTGATATCACTATCCGTGATAAAAAAGGAGCCGAGAACCTAGCTGCTGATCACTTGTCCCGATTAGAAGATCCCCACCAAAGTGAACTCGAGAAGAAGGAAATTAACGAAACATTTCCTCTCGAGACACTTAACGTGATTTCTTTTCGTGGAGATTCTAGTGCCCCATGGTTTGCAGATTTTGCAAACTACCATGCGGGTAACTTCGTGGTTAAAGGGATGTCATCCCAACAAAAGAATAAGTTCTTCAAAGATGTGAAGCATTACTTTTGGGATGACCCCTATCTATTCAAAATTTGTGCGGATCAAGTTATCCGGCGGTGCGTTCATGGACAAGAAGCCATGGACATTCTTAATGCATGCCATAATGGACCCACGGGGGGACATCATGGTGCAAACTATACCGCTAAGAAAGTCTTTGATTCCGGTTTCTATTGGCCGAATATCTACCGTGATGCCCACAACTTGGTAAAGTCTTGCGACTCGTGCCAACGTCAAGGGAAAATCTCGCATAGGGACGAAATGCCTCAAAATGCAATTCAAGTGTGCGAGATCTTTGATGTGTGGGGCATCGACTTTATGGGGCCATTCCCGTCCTCACGAGGGAACAAATACATACTCGTGGCTGTCGATTACTTGTCCAAATGGGTCGAGGCGAAAGCACTCCCCACGAACGACGCCCGAGTAGTTGTAAAATTCTTGAAATCTCTTTTCGCTAGATTTGGAACTCCACGTGCCATAATTAGTGATCGCGGTACTCATTTCTGCAATGACCAATTTACAAAGGTAATGCTTAAGTACGGTGTCAATCACCGTCTTACCACCGCGTATCACCCACAAACAAGTGGGCAAGTGGAAGTTTCAAACCGTGGTTTGAAAAGAATCTTAGAAAGGACCGTAGGCGAGAACCGTGCCTCCTGGTCGGACAAATTGGATGACGCATTATGGGCTTTCCGTACAGCATACAAAACACCCATTGGGTGCACTCCCTATAAGCTGGTATACGGGAAGGCATGTCATCTCCCGATCGAGTTAGAGCACAAAGCCTATTGGGCCCTCAAACACGCCAACTTCAATCTTCAATCTGCGGGCGATCACCGCAAGGTTCAACTAAATGAATTAAACGAACTTCGTGATCAAGCTTATGAGAACTCTTTAATCTATAAAGAGAAGACTAAGAAGATTCATGACTCAAAAATTAAGAACCGCGTTTTCAACGTTGGTGACCGAGTCCTTCTTTTCAACTCTAGATTGAAATTATTCTCGGGAAAACTTAAAACCCGTTGGACTGGGCCCTTCACCATTGCTAAAGTACTTCCTTATGGTGCCATTGAGTTGTCTCATAACAATGGACCAAATTTCAAGGTGAACGGTCACAGGTTGAAACATTACTTCGGAGGAGACATACCATCCTTGGTTGACTCGGATCTCCAAACCTTCCCCATGAACCAATGAATTCGGGGCGAGTCAAGCTAACGACTCGATCATAAACAAGCGCTTCGTGGGTGGCAACCCATGCTTATCCGTGTGTTTCTATTTTTACTAATAAAGCTAACGTGAAGAGTTTTATCTCTTCCAAATTTTCTTGTCTTTGTTGGTTGTTTTGTGCAGGTTGGTTCGTGTGAAGAAACTCGTGTTCACAATTTTGTGTATTAGTAGTCCCATAACCGTTATCTTATCGACTAACGTTAATATTTGGCATAATTCATAAACGGCCTTAAATTTACGTTGGATGACCCTTTCCTTTAAAACATTGGGGATAATGTTTCGTTTTAGTCTGGGGGGGGGGGTAATCTTTCGATTTGATAGTACCTTGCTTTATGTCATTCGTCCTCGCAACCTTGTTTTCCCACCAAAAACCCCAAAAATTGAAAAAATTAAAAAAATTTTTTTTGGAAAGCAAGGCGTTTTTAAAACTTTTAATTTCAAAAACGTGAGTTCATAACATTGCATGAGGACATGGAAATAGCTTAGTCTGGGGGATTTTGATATGTGTTAAATTACACATATCTTTTGCTCAATAAAACGGACTAAATAAATCAAACACTAACCAAAAATGCCAAATATATTGTGTTTTTGTGTTTATGCATGTGCAGGTACGGATATGTGGAAAACAGACGAAAACGACATCAAAATGGATCAAACCAAGCACGAAATGGAAAAGAGTTCAAGAGCCGAAGCCGGGAAAGGAAATTATGAGATTTGGACCGGGACTTTATATGAGATTTCAGATCATGGGTCTTTTAGTGTATTGTGATGGATTGAGAGATTCAGATTGATTTCTGTTGACTCAGAATGATTGCCGTTTCTCTCATGGATTCAGAAGTATGCTAGAAAATCCATTGGTCTACGCTCATTTTCAGAATTTACAACATTAGTCCCTGAAGTTTGAAACTTGTCAACTATGGTCCCTGGAATTTCAAATGATACAACATTGGTCCTGAAGTTGGCACATTGGCAGTTTTGGTCCTTGGATTTACACTAATCCTATTTCTATCTTAACTACTTCCTGGATTTAATTTCACAACCCAACCCACTTCACTATACCCAGCCCAAACAAAATACCCAAGCCCATATGGCTTTAGCTAAAACCTGAGGTCAAACCCTAGTCAACTCCCTCTTTGCTATACTCTTCAAGTCAAACGGTCAACCCATGAGAAGTAATAAATACGCTCTTGAGTACTGTGCTTCTCCCTCTTCCCCAACCTCATGCCTACTGCAACTATCCCCATTTCCCCAATACTTTGCACCCTCTCTTCACTTCCCCATGTCCTAATCACCCACGCGTACCCTTCACCCAAGAGAAGAACTGCAAAAGTTTTAAACGGTTATAAAACCTTTTCCCGCCAAATCCCAAGTTAACGGTTGGGATGAAATATAGCTAATTCAACGGTGTGGTTTTGCTCAGAGACAGAAGACAAAGGAAACCCTAGCTTTTAGTAGTATAAATAGTGAGCCTTTGTACGCCAAGTAGTTAAGTAGTTTTTAGTTTAAAATCGTTATGTTAATTTAAGCTTTCCCAGTTGTAATTTAATCTTCCAGTAATAAATTCAAGTCACTTTTGATACAATTGTTCTCTTTTAATTCAGTTTAGCATTCAGTTTTGAGTTTTAGCAAAGTCCACTTATTTTTCTCACTTCGTATCAAGACTTACTAGTGTTAAGAACCAATAATCAAACTCCCTAACCTTTTCTATAAGCTCAGAGAAGCTCTTTATAGCTTCTTGTGGGTTTATATTAGCTAATTCAGTTTCAAGTTTGAAAAGTCAACGAAAAGTCAACTGGTCCATGATGGTGATGATTCTGGGGTAATTTGATAGATCAGACAGTGAACTGGAAGTGTTTGGCCTATCTAAAGATAGGCTAGCTTAAGGAGTACCCTCTGTTGAGCTGAGGGAATTCAAGTGAGTTCTCAATTTATATTAATTTCTTGTCAATTTCTGTTTTCACTGTACTAGAGCTTATTTCTTGTGCTTTTTGCTTTTTATTAAGTTATTTAAGGTAGTATAGGTCATTAGGGTATATCTAGGTCATTAGTTTAAGTTTGAGTAGCATCTTCACTTAAAAAATCAAAAACAGTCAACTTAAGTCAATTTAGACTTTAGCTTAATTAGTGCTTAATTTTAGGTAAAAACTGCTTATTTCATCTTCAGTAAGTTAGTTAAGTTTTATTTAATCAGTAACTTAGCTCAAATTGGTCATCATAAGTGTAAAACTCAAATCAGACCATTTATAGGGGTGTTTGGGTTAACCCAGTCAAACGGGTAAATTTTAGTCTTTACTGTTCATTTGCACTTTTCCAGGTTTTAATCTTGAATAACTTAGCATTATTAAGTCTGTTGTAGAAGCATTGTACCAATTTTTGAAGATTTCTAGATATTGAAGTGATTAGTGCACTTGTAGGGTGTCAACTGTGCATATAAGCTCCCATAAGCTTGAGTTCTTGTAAGGTCTGGTTTTTGGTATTTTTAGACCCCATTAGGCTAGTTAAGTTTATCCTAAGTGCCTTGTTTAGTGCTTTTAATCATAGCTCAGGTCTGCACACATACTAGCATAACAGTCCTTCTTTTTGATTTTTCTACTTTTTGACAATCTTGGTGATTTTCTTGTGTGCTCATATTAAGTTGAAATTATCTGGACCTTTGGATTTATATAATTCCCCAGCTCACCTGTCTAGTGTATTTTTCTTGAGATTTTAGAATAAGCTTTTAGTAGCTTTTCACAAGCTTGAAAGTCACTAGTTTTGCCCTGCACCTAAGTTAGAACAGCAGACTTTTAGTTCTTTTTGCTTATTTGATTTAGTTTCATTGCTTATCTGATTGTTATTTCTACTTTTCCTGTTTGCTTTAGACTTATTTTTGTTTGCTTATTTCATCTCAGTCCTTATTTACAGCCTTTTCCTAGTTTAATTTCTTTCTCAAAACTAGTTTAAACTTGTTTCATATAAAAAACAACTGTCAGCTTTCACACCTAGTTTCCAGCTTATCTTGTTTTCTAAAAAGATTTCCTTTTTAAAGTTTCATATATTTATAAGCTAATTAAGTTTTAATCAAAAAAAAATAAAATTAAAAAATCAAAGTTTAAAAAAAAAAACTGGTGTAAAGAGGAATCGAACCCTGTCGCACAGGTAGAAATCCCCAAAGCAAACCATCTGCTCTACCTCCTTTTTGTTTAACTTTTTGGCTTTTGTTTCATTTAAGTCTTTTTATTTTGAACCTTTTTTAAGCCTATAAGCTGTTAAGACTAAGAAACACTTATTCACTTAAGCTGTTTAACTTTACCATTTTTCTAGTTCCTTTTTAGTTAAAGTATTTACATAAATTTTTCATAATTTTCTGTATAAAGTTTAGTATTTTTTAAATCATTTATTTTCTTAAAATAGTTTTTTTTAATTCATAACTAATAAAATAAAAATCAGAAAAATATAATTTTTTTTTTTCTAAAATTTTCTTTTTATAAATAAGGACTTAAGAAAAATAAATTTTGTAACTCATAGGTTTAGTATTTCATTATTTCACGTTTTTATTCGCGTATTTTTTTCAACGTTTTATTTTATTTACGTTTTGTTTCCGTATTTGTTTATTTATTTCTGTTTTCATTTATATTTAAGTTATTACTTTTGCTTCTCATATTCATTCGTTACTCATCAAATCAAATCTATTCCAATCATTTCTGTTCTCAATTTTCAAAACACAACGCACAAACCCGATTTCACGAATTCCATTCAATCCTTCTATCGGGGATAACGAACCTAGTTACACATACTCCACTTTGTGTTTCCTTGGAAAAATAAACGTATTGATTTTAACGAATCAGCGACGTGTACAGTTTTTCTCTCGTCTTAAGGGAGGTTGTTGACATAGTCTTGAAACTCTCGAGTGTGGTACCCCGGAGTTGAGTAAGGGCGAAGAAGAGCTTCTAGCCGAACCACTATAAATCCTCTGTCTCGGTTTAAAAACCTTCTTTTCACACTCTACTCTTTACTTTTATTTGTTTTTAAAATGTATTGCCTTAGTTTGTAAGTTCATATGGTGTTGTTGATTAACATAAGTTGAATCAAAGATTCAATAGCAATAACTTTAAAATGAAAGTTTTAAAAAAACGGTTAAACTATCAACCCCCACTAGATCCCACAATGTACGCATCATTTTTTAAGTATTTGTATTTAAAGCTTGAACCATAAGATCGAAAACTAGAAGCTATCTTAAGCTTCACTTTAACCATTGTTTTATCTAGTAAAACAAATTCAAACGTATGTTAAATCAAAGACATTATTTTCATTATAGTTGTTTCAACCTATAAAAAATCGGAAAAAAAATGAAATTTTCTTTATGATAAAAAAGTATTGAACTTAGGAAATTCCAAAAATATGGCTAAATTGTTTATAATGTTTTTTAGTGATTAATTAGTTTGATCTTTATTGTTTAATCTTGTATCTCTTGAACCATCTTGGTTTTTTTACGGACCTTTAGAATTTGTCTCTAGATAGCATTACATTACTTAGTGTCGGAAATAGGATAAGCGACGTGTACGGTTTTCTCCGCCTGAAGGGAGGTTGTTGATATAGTGTTTGAAACTCTCGAGTGTGGTACTCGGGGAGTGGAGTAGGGCGAAGAAGAGCTTCGTAGCCGAACCACTATAAATCCTCTGTCTCGGTTTGATCTTTCCAACTCTACTCTTTACTTTTATTTGTTATTATTACGTAGCTTAGTTTGTAGTTCATATTGGTGTTGTTTGATTACACATAGAGTTCGAATCAAAGTTTCCAATAGCATACTTTTAAAATGAAGTTTTTAAACCGGTAAACTATTCAACCCCCCTTCTAGTTTCCCACAATTGGTATCAGGAGCCAGGTCAGTCAAGTTTTTAAAGTATATTGTATTTTAAAGCTTGAACCGATCAATGGATTCCGACAAATATCTAGAAGGGCAATCTATGCAAAGACCACCACTTTTCGAAACCGATTGTTTTATCTATTGGAAAACAAGATTCGAAACGTATGTGAAATCAAAAGACATTGATCTTTGGCATGTTATTACCGAGGGTGACTTTCAACCTATTCAAAAGAATCCGGAAACTAAAAAGGATGAAATAGTTTCTTATGATAAACAAAGTGATGAACTTAAAAGGAAATTAGCCAAAAATAATGAGGCTAAAATGATGATTTATAATGCTTTGCCTTGAGTAGAGTGAAGTGAGTGTTGATCGTTGTGATCGTGTTGAGATCTTGGTGATCTCTTGAAGCCATTGGGCTTGTGTGTTTGGTTACGTGGACCTTGGTAGATTGGTGCTAGCTAAGATTAGCACTTGACATTTAGCTTAGTGTCGGAAATAGGATAAGCGACGTGTACGGTTTTCTCCGCCTTAAGGGAGGTTGTTGACATAGTGCTTGAAACTCTCGAGTGTGGTACTCGGGGAGTAGAGTAGGGCGAAGAAGAGCTTCGTAGCCGAACCACTATAAATTCTCTGTCTCGGTTTGATCTTTCCAACTCTACTCTTTACTTTTATTTGTTATTATTATGTAGCTTAGTTTGTAGTTCATATTGGTGTTGTTTGATTACACATAGAGTTCGAATCAAAGTTTCCAATAGCATACTTTTAAAAAGAAGTTTTTAAACCGGTAAACTATTCAACCCCCCTTCTAGTTTCCCAGTATCAATTTTAGGTATTTAAGCTTGAACCGATCAATGCATTCGACAAATATCTGATTTAAAGCTTGGAACATCATGGATTGACAAATATCTAGAAGGGCAATCTATGCAAAAGACCACACTTATTCGAAACCGATTGTTTTATCTATTGGAAAAACAAGATTCGAAACGTATGTGAAATCAAAAGACATTGATCTTTGGCATGTTATTACTGAGGTGATTTCAACCTATTCAAAAGAAATCCGGAAACTAAAAAAGGAATGAAATAGTTTCTTAATGATAAACAAAGTGATGAACTTAAAAGGAAATTAGCAAAAATAATGAGGCTAAAATGATGATTTATAATGCTTTGCTAAAAAGGAATTTGAAAGCAATCTTTGGAAATGTGTAGATACAAGGTCAAAAGGACATTGGAAACTTTTGTAACAAAGAAAACCAGTCAAGAGAAAGATAGATCTTCTGTTTAAATATAACATTCTCTTTCGGAGGATATCAATAGTAAGTTTCTTAGATTATACAATCACTAGTAAAGCCTTGAGAGGTATAGTGAACTTAGAATCTTAAGTCATCTAATGAAGAACACGATAGTCAAAGCTATGTCAGAGAGTTAGACTAGCACGTTAAAGCCATAGAGATTAGTGATGAGAATGTTCGAGTCGAATGAAGATGAGGAATATGCACTAGCGGTTAGGGATTTTAAAAAGTTCTTTAGGAGAAGAGGTAGGTTCGTTAGGCAACCTCGTGATGAGAAGAAGACATCACAAAAGAACCATGTTGAAAAGAAAGGGACAAGTGATAGGAAATGCTTTAGATGCGGAGATCCTAATCATCTCATAGGAGAGTGTCCCAAGCCACCGATATTCAACAACCAACGAGCTCTCATAGGAGGCGCCTGGAGTGATAGCGGTGATGATGAAGAAAAGAAGCCCAAGGACGAAACGTGTCTAATGGCTCATGCTTCAAATGAGATATGCTTGGGAATCGACTTGGAGCCTGACGAATGGGTAAAGGATAGTGGATGCACCAACTACAAGGCATACAACGGAGGTAATGTCACTTTCGGTAGCAAACTTAAGGGCAACATTATTGGCAAAGGTACGATCACTCATAACTCCCTCACTATTAGAAATGTTGAGCATGTAGATAACTTAGGATTTAATTTGCTTAGCATTAGTCAAATGGTAGATAATAAGTGTAGAGTTATATTCTCTGAAGAGGGTAGTGAAATCATTAAGGATGGTAAAACCATAGGCAAAGGAGTTAGGAGAAATGGCCTATTTGTCATGAAAATAGGAAATAAGCCTCAGGATAGGATATGCTTAGCAACCATAGATGATAACTCCACTCTATGGCATAGGAGATTAGGTCATGCCAATATGCGTTTAATACAATCATTGGCATCTAAGGAACTAGTTAGAGATCTACCTAAGATTAAGTTTGATCAACACTTTTGTGACGCTTGTAAAGTTGGAAAACAAGCCCATTCTAGTCACAAAGCTAAGAATATAGTCTCAACCTCTAGATGCCTAGAACTCCTTCATATGGACTTATTCGGTCCATCCGCCGTACGGAGCTACGGAGGAAACTACTACACCTTAGTAATAGTTGATGACTACTCTAGGTACTCTTAGACTAGATTTCTTAAGAATAAGACTCAAGCCTTTGAGGAATTCGAGGTTTTTAGTAAGAAAGTCCAAAATCAACTAGGATGTACAATAGTTTCCATTAGGACGGATCATGGTCGGGAATTTGATAATGAAGTGCAGTTTGGAGTATATTGTGATGCTAATGGTATTACTCACAATTTCTCAGCTCCACGCACTCCACAATCAAATGGGGTAGTAGAGCGGAAAAATCGTACTCTACAAGAAATGAGTAGAACGATGTTGAATGAACAATCAATTCCGCAAAAGTTTTGGTGTAATGCGGTGGACACCTCAACTTACATACTTAATAGGATTTTAATTAGGCCTATCTTAGGAAAAACCCCATATGAAATCATGAAAGGTAGAAAACCTACTCTTGATTACTTTAGAGTGTTTGGAAGCAAGTGCTTCATACTAAACACTAAAGATTACCTCACCAAGTTTGACCCAAAGTCTTACGAAGGTGTCTTCCTAGGATACTCCCAAAATAGTAAAGCTTACATTGTCCTAAATAAGGAAACAATGAAAGTCGAAGAGTCACTCAACGTGACATTCGATGAAAGCCCTCCTCCAACTAAGACATCACCCTTGGTGGATGATGACTTAGATGAGGAACAAGCCATTGAGGTTAATGGCAAGAAAACCTTAGATGATGACATTGAGGATGAAATAGTTGAAGTTGACGAAATTGTCAATGTTAAGGAATCCAAGAACCATCCTATTGAAAATGTCATAGGAAACCTAAACCAAAGAACCCTTAGGTCACAAGCACAAAACAAAAGTAATTTCTTTTGTTTTATATCTACTGTAGAACCTAAGAATGTTGGTGAAGCGATTAAGGATGAAAGTTGGACACTTGCCATGCAAGAAGAACTTAATCAATTCACCGCCAACCAAGTTTGGGAGTTAGTACCTCCTCCTAGGAATCAAACCATCATAGGAACTAAGTGGGTATTTAGGAATAAACTCGACGAAAATGGCGTCGTGACTAGGAATAAGGCAAGGTTGGTAGCACAAGGCTATAACCAACAAGAAGGGATAGATTATGATGAAACCTATGCACCTGTAGCTAGATTAGAATCTATTAGAATACTCCTTGCCTATGCGTGTGCCTTAGACTTTAAACTGTACCAAATGGACGTGAAAAGTGCATTCCTTAATGGTTATATCAACGAGGAGGTATATGTTGCTCAACCTCCGGGATTCGTTGATTTCGAATATCCGAATCATGTTTATAAACTCAAGAAAGCACTCTATGGTCTTAAGCAAGCTCCCAAAGCTTGGTATGATAGACTGAAAGCATTCTTGATTGAACATGAATATACCATGGGAGTGGTAGATAACACGCTTTTTACAAAGAAACGAGATTCACATCTCATCATTGTTCAAATATATGTTGATGACATTATATTTGGCTCAACTTGTCCAGAACTGTGACTTTTGAACAAAGTTACAACTTTGACTAGTGATCAAAGAAGTGAATTCATGTTTTGAAAATTCACATTTTAAATGGAACAAAACATTTTTTTCAAAAATACACATGACAAATTATTTTTGAAATGTTAAGAAATGTTTTAATGGAAAAATAAGTTTGAAAATCACAACAGCTATTTTTCCCCCCAAAATCAGCTCCAACCTTCCCCAAATAAGTTTTCACCAGAAAAGACAAAATTTGGAGCGTCCTAGTCTACCACGGCTCCACGGTACCGTTAAATTTAACGGAGCCGTGGGTCATTTAGTGGAGCCGTCCGTACCATTTTGAATTGTAATATTCAGATTTTCTTTGCCTATAAATACCCACCTCTTTCACAGTTTTAGGCACCCTTCACACACAGAAAAATCCCTTAGTTAAACCCTCTCACACCTTTCACTTCTAAGGGTCATTTAGATTAGTTTTTCTTTGTTTCAAGAGTGATCCAATCATCCTTCAAGTGATCCTCTTCATACCTCTTCACTAGCAAGAGAAGAACACAAGTATCCAAGTTGATACAAGGTGTTGTCATCCCTCTTCATTGGCAAGAGAAGAACTCAAGTAATCAAGAAGATACTAGAGTTATAGTTGATAGGTTCTTGTAACATTTGTTACAACCTTGTTGTGTCTTAGCATACATCAAGTTTATTTTCTTTTTGTGAGTGAGAGTGAAGATCAAGTGTGATCTATAGAGATAGTGAACATCTCTTGAAGCCATTGGGCTTGTGTGATTGATCAAGAAGATCAAGGGTCATTAGGTTAGTGTTAGTTGAGTAGAGTGAAGTGAGTGTTGATCGTTGTGATCGTGTTGAGATCTTTGTGATCTCTTGAAGCCATTGGGCTTGTGTGTTTGGTCACGTGGACCTTGGTAGATTGGTGCTAGCTAAGATTAGCACTCGACATCTAGCTTAGTGTCGGAAATAGGATAAGCGACGTGTACAGTTTTCTCCGCCTTAAGGGAGGTTGTTGACATAGTGCTTGAAACTCTCGAGTGTGGTACTCGGGGAGTGGAGTAGGCCGAAGAAGAGCTTCGTAGCCGAACCACTATAAATCCTCTGTCTCGGTTTGATCTTTCCGACTCTACTCTTTACTTTTATTTGTTATTATTATGTAGCTTAGTTGGTAGTTCATATTGGTGTTGTTTGATTACACAGAGTTCGAATCAAAGTTTCCAATAGCATACTTTTAAAAAGAAGTTTTTAAACCGGTAAACTATTCAACCCCCCTTCTAGTTTCCCACATTTCACATCAGAACAACTAATAATAAAACAGCGGAAGTCTTAACATTAAACCAAAAGATAATAAGCCAACAAGACTTATATCAAGTTCAACAAGACAATGAAAAGAAATAAATGAAGTACTACACAATCAAGTGCTAAACGAAGGCATAACAAGTCAAATTTCAAATGGTAGAACTAAGGTACTAAGGTCCATGCTTCACTCAAAGTTGCTCTCATCCCAAAGCAAAACCCAGCTTCCTAGCTTAAATACCTGCCGCAGGAAAAGAAAAATGCGGCTGAGCTACGAGAGCTCAGTGAACAGATATAACGATAACAAGCAGTAATAAAGGTTTACGAAATGTAAATGTAGTAAAGGTTATCAAGAGTAAAGGCATAGGAAACAAATAAGGAATAATGTACAAGTGAAAAAGGTAAGGTAAACAGAAAGATAAACAGATACAGCAATCCTCTACGAGCCCAGAACATATCATATCAAGTCAAGTAAACAAGTATACATGTATACGGAGGGGTGACCTCGGTATGCCAAGTATAATATGAGGGGATACCTCCAAGAGGTGGAGTCATGAGCTCCCAAGAGTGAATGACGTGTATCGCACACACCCATCATGTCACTAACAATACAAGTAATCAAGTCAAGTCAAGTACAAATCCAAATCCAAATCTAGGATGCATCCATGCGCCCCTGTAGGCTGCCACAATGTCTTCATCATGTGTACAATTCAATTATCAAGTCATGGCAGGGACGGGATAGGTCATCACTTTCCTACCCAAAAGTCAAGTCATTGGTGCATCAATGACAAGGACATGAAACCCTCATGCCTAGTATGGCTCGTAGTCTCAAACTGTGGGTCAAGGTCAAGGTCAAGTATCAAGTGTACAAGTCAAGTTCAAGTTTCAAGTTACATATCAATGGGTTCAATTCACATGGTCAAGACAAGAGATCGTAGCAAATGTTCATAGTAAAGGTTTAATCTAAAAGTTCATTTGAAAACAATCCTTTAAAATAGTTTCCATAAAATAATCTTTTAAAATGGTTTTCATAAAAATAGTCTTTAAAATAGTTTTCAATAAGCTAGTTTTAAAAATGGTCTTCTTAAAACATTTTCATAAATAAATAAAAAGGTTTTATCATCCAATTACAATATCAAGCATATTAGGGTTCAAGTCAAGGTTTTATGGCAAGGTTCATATCAAGGTTCATAGTGGTTCAAGGCAAAGATCAAGGCAAGGGTTCAAAACAAAGGTTCAAATCTAATGTTCACAAAACAAGGGTACATAGCAAGGGTTTGGGGAATCCTAAACGAATCAAAACAAGAGATCAAGAGAAACGAAGGCACCTTACAAGAAGGGCAGAATATCTGTACCTTATTAGCAAGCAAGAACAAAGATAAAAGGCTGAAAGAGATCGAGTTACTCCTTCTTCACACCTAAAGAAGTAGAAGAGAATTACAAAGTACTCTTAGTTAGTAAGTTTCCATTTTTTTAGAAAGATTTAAGTATCAATTCTTGTTAAGTCATTAATTAATACTATTATGGAAATAGGGTACATTTTAGCAAGTTAAGATAGTTCAGGGTTCATTTTGTCAAGTTTTCATAACTTGGGTTTTAATTGTAATTATATCAAAGTTAAGGGTTTCAAATGAAATATCACAAGTTATTAATTTTAAACTCATCTTTTAATCAGAATTACATCTTTAATCCTTAAAGTTTCATTATTTACACTTTTAGTCCCTCTATTTAATTTCTTCCTAATTCGAACCATAAAATAACAAATAAATCATGTTCTTGCAAATTTTACACTTAAGGACCTCATCTTATAATTTTTACACATTTATACTGACCTAATTAACATTATAAAAACAACCTTTAAGTTTCAAGAATGACAAAACAAGTCCTCCTTATTTATTTTCCAATCGTATAACATGTTTAAGAAGCAAAACAAAACCCTAACTCATCTAATCATCAAATACTCATTACCTCATCATTAGTTTGCATTTAATGACCAGAATTAAAGTACCAAACCCTAACCCTAATCAGTTCTAGGGTTCCTTTTTATTTTCTTTCTATTCGACACATATAATACGATTTTAACAAAAATTAGTTACGATCCATATAAGCTTCTACAATTCGAACCACTATTTTTCCCAGACCATATATGTTGTATAATATCCAAAATAAATAATTACATGCCCTGAATCAATCGTATTAAGCGTATTGTATTTTACTTACGTTTTAGCTCTCAAAATTCGTACGACTTATATAGCTTGCATGATTCGAGTTATACATTTTATTTAGGTCTTATATAATCATACTAACATAATAAAAATACTATATGCAAGATCGAACATGTCAAAGGGTTATTTAGAAATTGTACCTCTCGGTTATACGTATTCGACAAAACAAATGACTAGCGATCAAACCAATGGATCTCACGACTTCCAAACAATTTCCTAAGCTTCTTTAGGTTATGTAGAACTCTGGAAAAATGGCACACGAATTCTCCTTGGTCGATTTGAGACTGAACGATTTTTGAAAGGGTTTAAGGGTTTCGTTAATATGTATTATATATATATATATATATATATATATATATATATATATATATATATATATATATATATATATATATACATAAACTATGAAAACGTGTATAGTTGATAAGGTATCAATAATTTCGGCCCAAGCAAGCTTAATTAAGGTTAAATACTGATTGTGATCTTTTTCTAAATTTATTAGTAATTATCTTGCATTTTATTTAATTTATTTTGTATTTTTAATATTAACTATATACGAATTATATATATACTCTACCAAAATAAATACTTTGTATATTTTGTTCTTTTTAAAATGTTGAAATGTAGTCACAAAATTTTTTTGGCTTCATGTCTAGTTCATTCCCGAAGGTTTGGGATTTGTTTGGTGACTTAGATGCATTTTAATCAATTTTTAAAATTGTAAGGGCATTTTGGTCATTTTGCATGTTTTCAGATTTCAGGTATTACAAAAAAGATAGTGGGCTGGAATTTATTTATTAGGAGGGTAGGTTTTGTTTTATTATTACCCCATGTACCCCGTGTCCTGTTGAGCTAAATTTTAAATGTGATCCCTCGGTTTGGTAAAAATACGGGAAATATATTTCTGGAAACGTTTTTACAAAAATGGTTTAAAAACAAGGTCATTGACTCCGAAAATTAATTATAAAATTTAAGCCATTACTTTTGTGGTGTTGGTACGTGTGTGGCGTCGCGTTTTTCAGAAAAAACGAGATGACTTCTTGGCTTTGTAAATAAATTGCCATCAAGTGATTACTTTACTTTTTTTGATAAAATTAAGGGATTTGGGGGGTTACTGTATTGCTACAGTGTGCGAGAGAATTTTCTGAAATAGTTAAATACGCTCAAAATGCTCAAATAAATTGTCAAATAATAATAAGTTAATTTTTATCATTAAAATAATGTTTGAGAAATTACGGGTGGTTACAAATTGAAACTCAGCATCAGACGCAATCATATGTTGTCTTAATAACTCATCCGTAGATGGATTATTTGGAATTTGATTAAAATGCGTCTGAGCTTGGTTTTGGTTGAAATTTTGACCTTGGTTTTGATTAAATCCTTGATTTTGATTATAATTATTCCTTTGGTTAAAATTTTGTCCCCGGTTGTTTTGATTAAACCCTTGATTAGAACGATTCAAAAACTGATTTTGGTTATTTCTGTTTTGAAAATTTTGATTGTTCAGATTAGGGTTATTTGCTTGATTGAAACCGGGTGGTCCAAGATAATTGTTGGAATGATAGCTTAAGAGATTATGGTTTCCTTGTAGTTGGTAAGAATTACCTCCTATATTAAAGGATCCCGTAGCAGCATATACGTCTCCTTGAGTGAAGCCACCGGCGGCTTGACACTCAGAATAATGAAGTGGAACACCACAAGTCTCACAACCAGGATTGATAACATTAGCTTGCTGATTAATTTGGCTCATTCTTAGAAAATTTTTGTTCATTTCTTCGATTTGCTTAGCCATGGCTACTAATTCTGGAGAAGAAGTGATAGATCTAGATGACTCGCCCCTTTGAGCTGAGGTATCCCAGTCATTGTGGTGAGCGGTCATATTTTCGATAAGATCATAACACTCTTCGGGCCGCCTTTTCATAAAGGTGCCTCCAGCAGCTGCATTGATTGTATCTCGGTGTCTCAAAAGTTAACCCGTTATAGAATGTATCTATGATTGTAACGGGTAACATATTATGATTAGGACACCGGTTAGTCGAAACTTTGTAACGTTCCCAAGCTTCGAATAAAGATTCGTCGGGAAGCTATCGGAAGTTACTGATATCGTTTCTCAATTTTGTGACCATAGAAGGAGGGAAGTATTTAGATAGAAATTTAGAAACCATCTCCTCCCAACTATGGATAGAATTATTTGGAAGACGATCAAACCAAGCGGTGGCATGATGTGTCAAAGAGTATGGAAAGAGATTCAAGCGAAGGACGTCATGTGGGACGCCATTTTGCTTCATACTCTGAGTAACGGTCAAGAATTTGTCAATATGCTTATTAGCATCGTCACCCGGTAAACCGTGGTATTGACAACTCTGTTGGACTTGTTGAATCATATGATTCTTAAGTCCGAAATCCGTAGCCTGAATGTTAACGGGAGCGATCGGTCCGCCCCGTCCGTTCATAGTCGGCTGGCACAGCTCCTCCATCGTTCGGAGATCGAGAGCCGGATTTTGATGAATAGGTCCCGCAAGAGGCGGTACCTGATTTTGGTTATTATTATTCATATTAATAAGTGACGGTTCACAACGATTTTTTTGTCGAATTAATCTTTGGGATTTGAAAGAGGAGAATTTAGTTTGTTGAAAGAAGATCGTATGCTTATGCACTAAAAAGAAATAAGTGAGAAAATATTTTTGAGATTTTTGAAAAATATTTTGAAAAGAAAAATATTTTTGGATTTTTTTTAAAGTTTTAGAAAAAGAAAAATATTTTTGGCTTTTTATGAATTTTTAATTTTTTTTGTTTGCTTTTTTCAAATTTTTAACAAAATAAACTTTCAAAAGAAAGGATCTTCAAGGCACCAACGCCAAACAAAACACAAAATTCTTAACAAGTGATAAATTGATCTTCCGAGGTCGTATTCACGGGGCAGTTTTAATATTAGTTAGTTTTCCCGTTAGAACAAAGATTCACTTGAGGACAAGTGATAAATTGATCTTCCGAGGTCGTATTCACGTTGAGATTTGAATTGAAAATTACGTTTGTGTTTTTAGTTTTAATGCTTGATTGTCGTTGTTTTTGATTTTTGTTTTTAGAGATTTTAAAAACTATTGTAACTAATTAAAATTTAAACTAATTTAAATAGCAAACTACAAGTAATGACAATAAAATAAATCATTTTCTCACAACGTTGGCTTATATTGAAAACAAATAATTTTTCTTGGAAAAAATTATTAGATCTAAATGATCAATTATCCTAACGGCTTTTGCCCGTTAAAACAACCAACTAAAAAGATCTAAAAATAATCCGAAAATTATTAATCAACAACCTTTGAATAACCGTTTAAAAAGGAATGTTTTTTCACAACGTTGGTTTATATTGAAAACACTTCTTTTTACCTAGGTAAAATCTACTTGGTTTAGATAATTAGTTACAACCAAGTAAACCAAATGTTATCAACTAATAATTTCTAAGGTTTCACACTTAATTTCACAATTCACCAACACTTAACAAGCATATAACAAGATCTACTCACTACTCATATTAATTAAACTAATAGAAACAAATAATTATACAATAGTAAACATGATATTAAACTAGATATTTAAACTAAAAATGATAAAAAAAAAATGTAAGAGATTAAGACCCAGTGATTTATACGAGAGAATAACCACCCGATCTTATAAACTAAATAAATAATTAAAGTTTATTTTCTTATTAACTTTAATTTTGCTAAGTAGCTAATAAAGTTTAAAGCTTTATTAACTAAATAACTTGATAAAAGTTATTAAAGTTGTAAACTTTAATGATTTTTAAGCTTATAAGACCCGTAAGCTCCACGCCTTATGATAAGAATGATAAGAAACAAATAAAGATCAAAACTTTATAAAGGTTAGTACAAATAAGCTAATAAATAACAGTTTATAAAAATGTTTTTTGTACCTTTTTTGAAAGAAAATAATATTTTCACTAATTTATCACCCAAAAAGGCTCATAAATCAATGAAAAATATCAAATGATCTCGGAAAAATCCCAAATTTTTTTTAGAAACTTTAGAAAAATGACAGAAGCTTATTATAAATTTTGTAGAATTTTTGGAAGGGCGAAAGTATTTTAATTGATTTATTAAACTAAAACAGCTCATAAATCAATATAAAATAGTAAACGATTTCAAAAAAATCTGAAATTTTTACAACAATTTTGGGAAAGAGTAAGGAGATAATAAAAAACTTAAAAATATTTTTAGACGACTTTTACTATTTTTTTTAAATGAAATACGAATCAGATCTATAAAAACAAAAAGACAGAAACTGTTTTTGATTTTTAAAAAATAATCAAGCTACTCATAAAAATCTAAAAAATTTATCCTAGCTTACGAAAACATTAAGAAGATACCAGATATTTTAAAATATTTGTTTGACGAATTTTTATATTTTTTAAAAATAAAATACGAAACAGTGAAATAAAGACACAAAAAGACAAACTATTTTTGATTTTTTTACAGTAAAACGTGAAAAATAAATTTTGTAAAAGATAAAATTGACAGGAAACTATTTTTTGGGTTTTCTAGAAATTAGCTACGATTTTTTTTTATATATATATTTTTTTTTAAACTAATAACAACAAAATAAAAACACAAAACTTTATAAAAAGAAAGAGGTGAATAAGAGTGTGTGTGACCATGTGTGAAACAATATTTTACACATACACCATCATTAAAACTCTTCTATTCACATTCTTTTTATAAAAAATTTGTAAACTTTTAAAGATTAAATGAAAAATAAGGAAAGAAAGATATATTGAAAGTAAATAAACTTAAACTAAACAATACTTTTATAAATTTTAGGACAATAATCCAAAAATTACAACTAAAAAAAAAACTTAACTATATTTCCTATCAAAGCTAGAGAAAAAATAAATAAATAAATAAATAAATAAATAAATAAATAAATAAATAAATAAATAAATAAATAAATAAATAAATAAATAAATAAATAAAAGAGAAAAGAAGATGGGGAATGATGGGGATGATAAATTAATTTTCATTATAGCCCTTCAAGTTATAGAGTCATTGCCACTAAGCTATTTAACCTGATCAATCGAGCCAAGCCACCGAGAATGTTATAGCTCCATTTTTTTTTCTTCATTTTTGGCTGCATTCCCATGTGGATCAGTCAAATGAATTTTTTTTTTGATTTTATTTAGTTGGGCCTGGTCTGTTCGTGGGCTTGCTATGAGATAAGCTAGACTTGGACTTTTAATATAATTTTCTTGGCCCAAACTTAATAATACTTGAGCTTTATCTTTGGGCTTTAATTGGGCTTCCACTTAAGTTTGATAAATCAATTAATAAGCTCCAAGTTATCTTCTAAAAATATTTAATTTCTTCTAATGTTCAAATAATCATCACTTTGCTTCAGTTTTGCTCCCATAATTACCGTTTCCGCTTTGTTTTCAAACCCTTGTACCTGCAAGACATGATAACAAAAACAAAACATATTTGAAATATATTTTACCCTATTTCATGGTTATTAGTCTATTTTTAGCGTGTTTTCTGGTATATAAAATGATGTGTGTTTAAGCACACATCATAAGCATTCTCTAGTCCCATTGTTTGAGCAAAAGAATTCCACCAAGACAATGCATGCTCCACTAGGGTACCTGTCGCATACTTCACCTTGCAATCCTCAGAATAGTTACTTCGTAGAAACACAGACTCTGTCTTCTCAAACCACTAAGTCAAACCAACAGCTCCTTCAGTTCCCTTGAAAGTGATAGGCTTACTGTAACACCCCAACCCGACCTTGGTCAAGATGCCACATTATGGTGTCTATCAGAACATATGCAAACAACGCAAGCGGAAGACTTCATAAATAATGTAAAGTCAAGAACATCATGACTTATAAATTACAAGTTCCCAACAAGTCTAAACGAATACGAAATGAAATAAAATATCCAACATAATCTATTCATAATCCAAACAAATGGGGAAATCTAATGAAGGTAGGTCTTCTATGCTCCTACTCTCATCACTCATGCCCAGCTTCCCTCTTATTACCTGCCGCATGGAAAAGAAACGCGGATGAGCTTTAAAAGCCCAGTAAACAGATATAACGGAAACAAATAACTAATTCAAAATGAGTAGGCAACGAAAGCAAAAGAAACTGCTGAACAAGATATCATATAATCAGAGCAACAATGCAGAAAAATCATAATGAAGTCACAGCAATCCATCAGAGAATAATCATCATATGACTGAACAGAACAAAACCTAACAGAAATGCCCATCGAGCTCAGAAAGCATGCCACATGCTTAGTCACATAATCCTGTCATAGCATAAATGTACAAGGAGGGGAGACCTCTCGGGTAACAGAAGTGAGGGGGTGCACGACACGTACAACCCAATCACTAAGTCATAATCACACCAATCTATACCTAGGATGCATCCATACGCTCCCTGCAAAATAGAATACATATGCAAGTACGAGACTATACATACATATAACAGAATGGCCACGTGCGCCATAATCATATAATCATAACAGAAGGGAACACCGTGGATCAATCACACCTCCACAGAAAGTGTCATGCCGTTGGTATCTCAATGACATGGCCATGGTACCTCCATGGCTAGTTAGCTCGGGCAACAGAACAGATAAATAAAGCAAAGCTATCCATAATCATAAAGAAGTAATCACAGCATAATCATTAAAGCATATCGATTGAACATAATCTCAATCAATGAGATAATAAACAGATCATCATAAGAGAATGGATAGCAACTGAATCATATCATAAAGAATCATAACAGGGAATCATATGATAGCAAAGGATTCAAAGTCAAGGATCGAAAAGTCATGAGATCAGATGCCTTACTGAGAAAGGGTAGAATATCTGTACCTTATGCAAAGCAAATCAACAAAACAGGAAAGCACACCGAAACAGGAATCACTCCTTCGTCACAGAACCTATACAAATTAATGATCACGTATTACTTATAAGCTCATTTTATAAGTTTACTGCGTATAGTTGTTCATATACCATATTTAGGGTTTCTTTCTATTTTTAGTAACTTTCTATTTTTAGTAACTTTCCATTTTTAGAAGGTTTCCATATTTAGTAAGTTTTCCGATTTAGTAAGTTTCCATAATTAGTAAGTTTCCCGATTTAGTAATTTTTAAGGTTATATATGACAATTAAGTAACTTAAAGACTTAATATAACCAATATTATAGTTTAGGGTTTAATATGACAACTTATAATAGTGTAGGGTTTAAAGTGTCATTTTTGTAAAGTTCAGGGTCTAAAATGTAACTTATCATAATCATATAATCAATTCTTATGTTTATAGATTGATAACGCTCAAATTATACATGTTCTTAGGAGCGTTATCGTGGATTTTATGCATATATATTGATCACTTTTATGAACTTATGGTACTTAATGAAGTATAATTTCTATTTTAGGTTCATGGAAGCTCACGACAAAGAAAACCAAGAAAAAAGACGAAGAAACGATCAATAAACGAAGATTTATGCATATATGAAGAATTCCTGACAAATGAAAGTCTCTTGGAGTATATTCGAGAAGATAAAGTCATGAAGTTGTCACCCCAAAGACTCAAAAATAAAGCACAAGAGGGAAAACGAGAAAAGAAATGAAGAAAAGAAGCTAAAACGAAGAAATAATGGAAGACTCATTGTTCCCGACACACCTTCACCATTTTGGCCATAAGTTGAGCATACGAACTCGGATTTAGTTAATTCAAGCGGCCACAGAAAGCTAAGAGAAAGATCTACAACTTTGGTGTTTATTATTTCTGGCCAAAAGGCTCCAACCGATTGGATGGAGCCCGCAACCGATCGGATGGAGCTAACTTTTTCATCCATCTGATCGGTATGACCCCGCATCCGATCGGATGGATGAATCTGACCTCTCCAAGTCATTTTTAATGCTTATTTAAGTATCATTAAGCCACAAGTCCGATCATGTCTCCCTAATAACTCCTAAACCTGCTAATTTATGACACTTTGTGCCCAAGTTACTTACTTGTTGGCTAAGGGTGGCTTCTACATATAAATAAGACCATTTTGGCTTGGTTTTGGGTGTGAAATTCTACCCTCCACCCTTAAGGACGAATTTCCACCAACTTATCTCTCCCAAAAGACCACACACCTCTGCCATTTCTAGAAGCAGTGCTCAAGTGCTAAAGAAAGTGTTCGGGTGTAATTTTTCGGCTTGGTTAGAAGTTGTTGTTGATTGGAGGCTTGAAGGTTGCTATAATCCTTCACCTTTACCTATTGTAATTGATACCTTGGGTAAACTCTTGTTACTTTTATGATGTTGAATTCTATTATTCATGTTGAACTTTGGTTATTGATTAATCTTGACATGGAATAGTTTTGTATACTTGTTTGGATATTATGATAACTTGTGATAAAGGGATGTTTGGATAATTGTAGTGTTTGTTTGGAATATTATGATAACATCATATTTGGTTAAATTGGATCTTGATATTGTTTATTGTTTTGATTAATCATTGTTGGGTCTAAATGTCGAAAGGATTCTCAATAGTGGTTGATTTTAATTCATTAGTCGACCAATGTTTTGGTCTTGTACTTTGTGACGATTGTATGAGAAACTTAATAAACATAACAAGTGAAAGTTTAATTTAGATTAAGGGTCGAAAGGCATCTTTTGAATATGTGTTCTAATCATTTTTCAAGTAAATGGAACTTCACGAATTAATAACATCAAAGTCTAAAGTTCGAAAGGATTCTTTCTTGTTATAGGCATAAGGCTCATGACATGACCATTTGATTGAGGCTTATACATATTTGATTTATAAAACACTAAATTATTATTGGTTCTAAAGGTCGTAAGGATTAATAGTATTAGTCGTATTTATATTTGTGGAGTGGGTCGGGGCTTTCCCCACTATCAGCTCACTCCACAGCCCACTAGAGGCACAATATTAGTAACTATATAAAGCCCTTCCCACACTTGGGAAGGGTGGAACTCTTGTATCATTTTTCACCTACAATCTAATTTACACAAGTTTCTCCCAACTCTCTCTCTCTAGTTTATCTCTCTAACAATGGATCTAATCTTCCATAACCCAAGACCACCCGAATCATCCACACAATCAAGATGGGTATATCCTACAATTGGTATCAAGAGCCATGGTTAGGTTCGATTGATTGTGCGGATTCGTTTTTTTTTGTTTTGTTCGAATCGTGGTCTCCACTGTTCTCGGTTTTAAGATCTGAATATTAATTTATTTTTGTTATTGCTCACGATCATATTGGATTGTCTAGATCTTAATGTTAGTTTCCTATTTTCTGATTTTATTTTTCTTTGGTTCATACATCAGTTTGGAGTGAAGGCACTCACAAGTCCATTATCACCTTTTCAAGCCCATTTATGTTATGTTTAAGGATTCACTTTGCCTGCTTTACCTTATCTGCTTTGTTCGAACAGTAAGTCAAGAAAGTTGGGTAGTTAAGTTTAAGGTTGTGACTTGGTGTCTTGCTTTCTTGCTTTAGCGCTTTTCTTGGTTCGATCACAACACAAGACAAGAAAATGTTTTTTTCTTGTTTTTCCTTTGGCTCAAGATCTAACTATTAAAACTGTTTTTGTGGTTCTTTTGGTCAAAACGTGGTGATTTAAACATCAAGGGTTGGTTTTATATTTCATACGGTTGATGAAGCAACACCACAAATTGCTGTTTGTATTGTGCTTTTGCTGTTTTGTGACTTATTTGAAGGTTAAAAGTGTGGTTCTTGTGGATTGTTCTTGGATGCGGTTTGTGTCAAATGGTGGTGTTCATAGTTGCGGTTTGTGTCATGTTGGGATTGGTGTTTGGAGTGTTGCTGCAAAAAGGGGTATAAGACAAAACTGGGTGAAAGTGACAGCTTTGACTGGTCAAAGTTGCGGTTTCTCTGTGCGGTTTGTCTACTCAAGACCAAATTGTTAAACAATCAGTACTGATATGCTGCCAAAATTTCTTCAAATGTTGCGATTTGTCCATAAAAGAATTAAAATGAAGAAGAGGCCATGACCAGACCATATACCGCTGAATCAGTTAATCATCATCAGTCAAAGTCTCAATGTCTAAACAATAAGAATAATCAAGAAGGAGACTCAAATATAACCAAAACAAATCCAAACCATTCCTCTGTCCCTACTGCCAACAACAAATAACCAGATCCAACATCTATCCTAAATCAACTCGTGAATATCCGCAACAACTAATTCATTCCCATATCTCAAACCAAACAAGACTCAAAAGTCAAGAAAATGATATTTAAACAGTCACCATAAATCTTTCAAATGTTTAACTTTTTCGAAACTAAAGAAAGAAGTATAACACTGTGTTAGTTTCTTTCCTTGTTTCGTTCCATCTCACATCAACGAGGACTCAAATGAAAAACAAGTATAAATTTTTCAGAAGATCTCAGCTTACTTTCGTGGTAGTTATTGATACATCAAGACCATTGAAGGCCTTTCACACAAAAAATATACATCATCGATCATTGTCGAAACTTAGCCTCTTTCAATATCTGAAAATTTAAAGAAAGGACAAAACAATCGTGTTTCATCCTTCTTTGTGTTCGGTTAAATGAAAATCAAATACAAAACATATGGCGAACCTACCTTAGACCTTTCGAAGGATCCTCAAACCTTCTACGTGATTTCTTGATTCCAAATAAGGAATATAAGAAGATATAGGTTCGAGTAAATTACTGGTTGTGTTTGTGTTTGATCGCTAATAGAAAGAAGAGGATTAGTTGGTGATGAAGATTGGGATTAGGGTTTGTGGGTGAGAGGCAGTTAGAAGAAAGGGGGGCGGATGAGATAAGGATTAGGGTTATAATAATTTGGGATTTGGGAGTGTCTTATACACATAATCTATTAGGGTTAATTGGTGATTAAGTGGGCTTGCTCCTGGTGTTATCATTGTGAATCTCATTGGGCCATGAGGTAGGGACTATTCTTTGGGCTGTGATCATTGGACCATTCTTTTGTGCACTCCATTGTTTGACGTTGAGTTTATTTTGTTTGGACCGAATTTGGCTAGTTTATAGCACAAGGATGATTGAGCGATTTTGCTTATGTTGTTGGTTTAAGTTCTCCTGTAGTGAATGGTATTGGGTATTATCACCAGGACGAACTCCTCGGTTGGTCAAGAATTTTTAATTTCGGATAACGATCTTGATCGAGCTTCAAGAATCCGAGTTTTGACAATTATTTTGGGATTGGATTAATCGGGTTTTCTGGATATTACTGCGGGATGCCATTATCGGACTCGTGTAAATTGTCAAGGCTCGTATCTGGGTATATGAATGTCAATGTGACTACAGAGGTGTGAATTTGGCTGCATGGTCCTATTGGAGCCTACGATTTGAGTGAGCCTGCAAGTTGATCTTTGAGATTTGAGTTATAGTTGAAAAACTGCGATTTGGTTAATTGCGAGTTGACAAGCTGCTATTTGACTTGTTGCAATTTGACTGATTGCGATTTAACCAATTGAAATTGGACGTTGCGAGTTGACACTTGCGATTTGACTAATTGCAATTTGGTTGATTGCAATCTGACTTGCTGCAAATTGACAAACTGTGACTTGACTTGTTGCAAATTGATCAAGTTGTGAGTTGACTTCGGTGACTTGAATTTCAAAGATTATTATTGCACTTCACTCTATGCTATTCTTGTTGATTTCACGGTTTTCCTTGTAGACTTTAGAAAATCCCGCGAAAGATTCGATTTCTCGGTTTAAATCTCAAGAGTTGTAAAATCCCGTGAAATTGATTTTGGACAAGTAGGCGGGACTTGGATTTAGACAAAATGAAACTTACGGGGTTTGACTATTTTTTTTTGGGATAAGTTTGTGCTTCGAGATCGGCTGGAATTGGGAAATTATGGTGACTTGGTAGGTTTGCTAATTCACGGGTTGGTGTACTTAGTGTCACAAACATCTCGGGGTTGGATGGATGCACGATGTTTGATGACCCTTGCTCGAGCGTATTTATGGTGATTAGACTTGGAAGTTCAAGAAGTGGATATATACAATAAAGGATGGAGATTGGGTATATATTTCACTACCTATATTTAAAGGAGTTACGTTGCTATGCTCAATATAGGTTCTAAATCACAAATTTAGTGCAAGTATAAGTCGCGAACTTGTCTTTTATCAGACTTCATCAAGATATTTTGTTTTTCAAGCTTCTAATGGGATTGTAGTACAAGATCTTCTCATGAGGTGGTCAGACTTAAAGACGGGAGGTGGTTTGTTCGGAGACGTGTTTTAACCTGTTACACATTCTATAGTTAAACATATGTCATCAAGCGGTGTTGGCATATTATGAGCTTCAAGGAATTTT
The DNA here is from genome assembly GCA_021014915.2 of Artemisia tridentata subsp. tridentata. Classification (NCBI taxonomy): domain Eukaryota; kingdom Viridiplantae; phylum Streptophyta; class Magnoliopsida; order Asterales; family Asteraceae; genus Artemisia; species Artemisia tridentata. The sequence goes on from CP139508.1 coordinate 200,282,805, forward strand.
TAATCTGCTAAACCATTGATGAAGAGACAAACGAGGGGTTACTTCAAGAGAGTCTTAATCACCATCTTCGTTGCTGTAGTTTTATTTGTCTTTTTCCATGTATTGTGCCTGACAAATTCACAAACATCACGGACTCTCAGCTTTGGCAAAAAGGTCATTTCATGCCCTTTTTGAGGAGGTGAATTAGTGCGCTTTTTCTAGTGGTTCTGTCTCCAACGGTTACAGCAAATCAGATCGTAGCGAATCAAGATTCAGTGGTTCAGTCTCAAGAAGTTTGAAGATTAGCGGTTCCAGTTTCAGTGGTTTAGCTTTCAGCTTTCAGCGGGTTGGCTCTTAGCGATTTTCCTAAGATTTCAACGGTTTGATACTTACTGTTGTGCAGTTTGTTCTTGAATTTACTTCTTGGTTAAATCTCAAGAACTGTAAAATCCTGTACACCGTACGACAACTATTCCATGCACTGCACCGATAACATCCAAGCAGCTGGGTCAGACAGTTATGCTTGATAGGACTGACTATGAGTCATGGGCACTGCTAAGAATTAGCGCATGTTTCTTCTCTTTTTGACTACTCAACCGCACAAGATGATCACGAAGTTGATTTGGTATTCCTTATTTGAGATTGAAGTTGAATTTCACGAAGGCGACCACTTAGTTTATCATGAAGTCGGGGTTGGTTGGATGTATGACCTTCAATGATAACTTGCTCGTGCTTAAAATTTTAAGTTGAAGACTTGGATTATCTAGTTACCAGCAGTCGGGGTAACTATCATTTAAGAGTCATGGGAGTACTCAGTGTCACACGTCAATGACGTTGTTGGTAATCGCAAGAGGTGGTAATGTCTCATACTTTGGTTGGGTATTGAGCACTTAGAGATTTGCTTGGAGCATTAATTCTCTACACCGTTCTTCCAACAATTAGTGCAAGCTTAAGTAACAAATTTGGGGACTTCTACTTCAGTTTTCAATATTGGTATATCTGGTTTCCATCATCAAGTTGTCACTAATCTGTGTACAAGGTTAGTTAGTTGGCCAAAGGTTTTTTAAAAGTTGTGATGTGATCTGTAATACTCACGAGATATTCTTAACCCAAACTGATGTTCACCAAAAACAAATCAGTCATGCCACATTCAATCTGTTACTGTCTCACGGTTTCTTCTTGGTTTTGTAAAATCCCGTGAAAGAACTTATTTCTCGGTTTAAACCTCAGATTTATAAAATCCCGTGATGATGGGCTATGCGCTCTTGACCATGATCGGGTTAAAACCATTATCAAAGTTCAGCTATAACATCACAAATGGCTGGATCGGGGGCATTTAGTCGACAAGATGTGACTACGGCGTTAATTCATTATTATCTATTTGAGGCTGAAGTGAAATTTCATGGGTGCGTGTACTTAGTATCTGAAGATATCGGGGAGGTTGGATGAAGATTCTTCGAGATCCTTGTTCGAGCTTTCAACGTTTAAAATGACGAGGACTTGGATATCTAGTTATTTTTTTCTTTCTCTCTATTACAAAATAACTATCACTTTAAGGAGTTACGTTGTAGTGCTTAGTGTCACACGAAGTTGTGGATATCCAAGAGGTGATGTACGTCTTATACTTGATGGTTGGTTGGTTGAAGAGTATAGTGTACTTAGGGATTCGATGTTGCACGAAGTCTCTACACCGCTCTTTGTCACGCATTAGTACAATTTTAAGTAACAAGTTCGGGTTATATTACTTCAGTATCAAGTTCATCATATTAGTTTTTTCTCCATCAGTGGTCTCGACATCAAGTCGATAAAATGATAATGGGGTTGGTAACGAGTTAGATGAGAGAAGTAGTAAAGAGAGAGTAATGACGTTTGTACACTTCAGTGCAGGCCTCGGTCTTCATCATTATGACGTCTGAATACCTCAGTTCAGGCCTCGTTCTTCAAAGAAAAGAAAAGTGTACGCTTGAGTGCACTTTATCTTCAAAAGAAGAGGAATCTTCTTATTTATGGCCATTCTCATCAACAAGTTTCACGCTCTTTCCGTGCTTATTCAGTCTTCAAGTGGATCGGCGCATATTGGAGTATATTTTTATTTACGTATTCAACCAAAAATTGCAGTTGACAGGCATATGCAATTTTTGAGGGGGGGGGGAAGGGTGAATAAACAACATGTCAGTCTTCAAGAACCGTCAAGTGGAGCTACTTACCGTTGATGGTATTCATATTCACTAGTTCAATCATCAAAAATTGCAGTTAGCAGGCATATGCAATTTTTGAGGGGGGGAAAGGGTGAATATTAATCTACATGTTGGTTGATGATTGAGAAATGGTCATACGACTCCTGAATACGTCAGTTCAGGAGTCGTGCAAACCATGGTTCTCCAACACTACGTCTTCCTCCGTCTATCAAGGTGTTGAAGAACATGGTCATGGAATGCTAATCGACGTCTCACGGGCTGGTACAATCAGTATCAAAGGGTTCTAGTCAATGCTTCATGTACACGTCATTAGGCTACATGTACACATCATGATGATGATTCCGATTAATCGTAACCATCATGGGGGAGAGAAATGTGTACACCAAGGACGCACAACAGGTTCACGTGATCGGGCTTAATCATTTATTCTGGTGTTGACAACCGCAGAGATGATCAGTGGTTCAACTTGTTACCTTGGTAGTAACGTTTCACTATTACGTATTGGGCTGATTAATCGTAACCATCAAGGGAGAGAGAATGTGTACATCAAGGACGCACAACAGGTTCACGTGATCAGGGCTTAATATCCAAGGATGGATACATACTATAGATGATCAGTGGTTCAACTTGTTACTTTGGTGTTATACTAAAGACTGAAGAAGGTCGAGTCGTCAGTCTATTCTACATTCTCTGTTGTGTGTTATCATCTCATGTGTACGCTGCGGGCTGATGGGTTATATGTAAGGTTACTGGAAGGCATTTGGTGAGATGAAGATGATTGGTATTCTGTTCCTCCATATTGGGCAATCTTGAAGAAGGTCGAGTCTACAGTCTACTCTACATTCTCCGCTATGTGTTAGAAGACTAAAGACGACATGCATTTGGTTATCAAAAGACTTCTTCATATTATGGGCGTTCATCCAAATTCTTTCTTCTATTGTGGGTGTTCATCAGAAAGGTTGTCTGATTAGGGGAGAGCACTAATTAGGGGAGAGTGAAAAGCCTGAATTAATCCCTAAGTTAAAAGTGCTCACGTTACTCTTCAGCAAGTTAAATGATGGAAGCGGAAAAGATTCAGGATGCTGAGGAGTAATGGTTTTCGGTTCATATCCTTGTATATATTTTGCTTCTTACATTCTTTTTCATATCTTATACCATTTTGTAAATAGATATATAGAAATCTTGCTAATTGTAAATAGAGAAACGTAAAATCAGAAAAACCATAAAAATTAAAAAATTAGAAAAGACCAAAAATAGTTTCACCTAGGCATGTCTTCTGTTTATCGATAACATTTACGGACTTAGAAATGTCATTCAATAATGGCACGGGTCTTTAAATGAAGCTCGAGCAGAAGTTAAAATGGATGGTTAAAACATGTCTAAATGGCTTGCTATTACTTTAGATAGCAACCCACGCTTCACAATGGGGAAAGCACGTCGCCAAAAAGACGGCTGTTCCTCCAACTGGGTGATGTTCACCTAGGCATGGATTACTTTATATCCATGTTTCTTCGATCTGATGTACGTTTTAGTGCATCATTTCTGGTAAAGGAAGAGAAATCTTCTTTGCATACAAATAGTTTTCATTCAATGATTCTTCTGAAAATTATTTGTGAGACACTTGGTGATTATGTGTTACCTGAAATTCTTTTACTCTTAGATTATGCATAAAATTTGTCACTCAATCAACGACTACAAATCTTTAACTAGAATACGGGTCATTGATTGAGGGGGAGAGTGAATTCAAATTTTATATCATCAAACGGGTTTCTAGATTAATTCATATTCTTTGAAAAGGTTTTGTAGCTAATGAGGTATTAGTTGAAGAGGAAATTGCTAAAATGTATAACAAATGGCCAAATGTGTTAGTTGCTAGAAAGTTTAGGACATTATGTGCAATCTGCTTATAGTTTCCTAGCTTCATATAACCAGAAGGTTCATTTGTATCACTTTGGAATCCTCGTTTAATCCCCTAGATACATTAAGACTCAAAACCTAAAAGAAGTTAGAAAACTAGTTGTGTTTGATGTTCTTGAATACTCCACTGGCATTTGTATGATCTAAGTGAATGAGTTTCAAATGTTGTTTGTCTCTGCTGCTTAATTGTTGTTGATATTGTGCATATGTTCTCAGGATTCGCTTAGGTATATTGCTATTATGTTAGAATCATGTTCCTAAGATCCTGAATTGAATATTGAAATCTATGTGAATTGCCATGTTCATGATTGTTGATTGCTTTTCATGCTAGATAGTAGTTTGACGTATTTCCGGAATGTGGTTTGATTAAATGAATGTGGTATTATAATGTGGCAAGCTGCTGAAGGGTAGCTATTAAGGAATAGTGTATCTGTATGTATGTATATCTGTGTTGATATTCTTATGCAGATTCCATAGCCAAAATGAATGTGCCAGTTCCCATTCTAACCAATTGATCAGACGTTCAAACTCTATTGATTGGCTCAGAATTCACCACAACAACAACGTCGGCAGCAACAACAACAACAACACTGTCATCACCACCACCACCTTCACTTCAACAAAGCAGTTCGTATTCTGATCTCGCCAAATGGAGATCTTCAACGTGTGGGAAAGTTTTGTTGGTGGATGGATAATCGATGTTGACCACTGACTCACTCAGAAAAGCAGATGATCACATCATCTGCGCAAAAAGGTCAATATCATTTGTGTCATAAAAGTTATCTTGTGCAAAATGAGCAGTGAATCTCCCTCTTAGATTAAGGGGGAGCATACTATGTTCCATTATCAGAAACATTAAATCAGACACATTTTCTCCCACATTTTCTAACTTATTTAAATCAATTGGGATCACAAATCTCAAATGGTTTGAAATTTTTGATCGGTGGAGAGAATGTGATTTAAATATGAAATCTGATAAAATGTGATATTTGGACTTAAATGTAAGCTCTCCCATATGTGCTAAACTCTTTCGTATATCGATGCACATATTGAGGGGGAGCAAATGGACAAAAGGATTTGGCATCTTATGTGAGCAAGGCTCAGACTTCACAAATGAATTGACGAAACATATATTGTCATCAATCAAAAGGACATATCCTGGCCGGGTAATAATTTCAAGCTGGTCTAACCAGTGATGTAAGCGTGTCTCGAAAAGGATGTGTCTGAGTAGAGTGTACCGTTTCGAGAAACTTTCTGTGGACTTAACCAGGCCGGGTAATAATTTCAAGCTGGTCTAACCAGTGATGTAAGCGTGTCTCGAATCGGTCATGTTCACTGAAAGTCGATCAATTCAAAAAAAGTGCGAGCTCTACCTAACATATGCAAATTTATAAAACAATCAACCGAGCACATGTTGAGGGGGAGCATTTGAAAAATATAAAACTCTCAAGTGTTTGCAAAAATGTGTTTCAGAATCATGAACACTTTGAGAGATTTTTCAAAGATTTGGTTTGGCAATCGTGGATGAATACCAAAGACCGGCCATTTTAATTAATGCATGGAGTTATAAGGATGGTTAGGTTAGGCTCAAGTTCCCACGATCCCGCCAGAGCTGGAGGGATCTACCCAGGGACAATCCACTAGTTAGCGTAGAAGTCCTTAGGTATGACTAAAAAAGGAGAAAAGTGGATAAGGGAAAAGTGCCGACTGAGATGGAGCTAGTACTGGAACAAACCCAACAAGGTTCTAGTTATGAAGTCTCGGTAAGCACTGAAGGGGTTGAAGAATGAAAAAGAAATGTAAAGATAAAGGGTGAAAAGAAAGAAGCCCTCCTTACAACTTAGGCAGAAACCGGGTCAATACATATGCTGTCAGAATCACTTAGTTGATTGTTGACATTTGATTGCTGACATTGAAGACAAAGTATCATGGACCCAGTGATACGCTGCAAAACCCTCCCTAGCCACTCAAGGTCCCTCAAAGGATTCTTGTTTCAATTATCACGGAGTTCAATACATTCCTATCGTCTCTCTCACTCCGAGTTAGATGATATTGAAAAGGTGGCAGTCCTCTCCAGCCTCCGACCACCAAATCAAAACGCATAATAGAGTCTAGAGCCACGAGATGCATAAAAAGATCTCTTAGGGACACAAACTATTTCTACACTGGTTGGTCAACTTCAAGGACACCAGTTGTAAACTAAGAGTCCTACGCAGATCTTAGCAATCTGCCAGAACATTTATGAGAGAATTTACGAATGTAATTCTCAATGATTGAATGGAAATTCCTGCCAGGGTCAACATTAAGCAGCCCTGAAAGCAGGTCACTTCGGTAATTCCCTGTGGATTACGCTTAGTGATCGCGGCGGTTTCAAACGGTCTACAGTCGTGGAGAGATCTCCAGCGACTCACCTAATCGTTGATATGCTACGGTACGATCTTAAAAAGCCCTCTGTGGGTTTTCGATTAGGAACGGTCCTGGTAAGGATTAGAGAGAGTTTTCACACTATGCTGTTAACAATCTCGAAGTCCGAACCTGTAAGTACCGGACATTTTGTTGCTAACTGTCGTATGCAGGTACATCTGGTGGTTGAAGCTGATTGATGTTGCAACTGTTTGCGGTTGTAGCTGATTAAGGTTGCAGCTGAATGCGGTTGTAGCTGATTGATGAAAAGATGCCAATCCACTACCACATGTTCACACTACATCATCATCGTATTCAAGAGAAGTCATGATAACCTAAAAGACCTTTAACACTGCTTCTGTAAACTCTGATGCTGAAGATCATGACACTAAATAGTGTGAGCATGTCGGCTCAAAGATTATTACATCACATGGAAACATACTGCAGAAAGATGACTTGGAGACATAGGTTGGATGATAATTTCGTAGAATCTTCAAAATCATCCAAGACAAAGAACGGTCATCAAAAGATTACTGCTGAATGCACAATGCTTCAAGACAATGAAGAATCAAAGGCTACGAGCTATGAAGACAACTTCAGATGATAAAATGCTAGAATTCAAATTATTATTTCCGGGGTGACCTCCCTTAGGGGGCGATTGTTAGGAATATAAATATTCAGATGAAGGCTCGGTCACCCCGAGTATGTATTTAGCATTTACATAGCTCGTAGGCTTATTTATATTAGCTTAGTAATATTAGTATTAGTATTAATAGTATTAGTCGTATTTATATTTGTGGAGTGGGTCGGGGCTTTCCCCACTGTCAGCTCACTCTACAGCCCACTAGGGGCACAATATTAGTAACTATATAAAGCCCTTCCCACACTTGGGAAGGGTTGGAACTATTGTATTATTTCACACACAAGCTAATTGGTTTCAAGTTTTCCCAACTCTCTCTCTCTAGTTCATCTCATCTCACTAACTCAATCATGGGTTTCTTGATCTTTCAAGATCCAAGGCCACCCGAATAGATCCACACAATCAATATGTTTAGATCTTACAATAACAAATCAAGTAACCTTAACTTTCCCCTTTCTCGACCTCATTATATATACTACCCATAATCATGCATGCACTCCTCATTATTTACATGTGGTATAACCAGGTTTTAATACATATAGCCCTACTCCACATGCATGTTTTCAATAAACAACAAAACGTATACATGGCCTCACATTCGAAAAGGAAAACAGGTCCAACAAACATGTAAACCATCAGATTTTAATATCCAATAAAACTGTATGTTGACCTATATGTAATCATCATTTTATGTGACCATATTCTATCTTTCATACACCATTTATCCAGGTTTAATATGTAACAAAGAGGTCCAAATTTCACATGCATACAGTCCCTATATCGACCCATAATCATGCATGCACTCTTCCCTTTTAACACTTATTAGTCCAGATTTTTCATGTGTAATCTATCCCATCAACCATGCATGCCATCAGATTCCAATATTCATATTAAACCTTATATCGACTAATGTACCTACTCCAACCATACATGATTTCATGCTGTTTTTAATGCTTCTATCTTATTCATATAAAAGAGATCCAACAAACATTTATATTTCATATTCAAGTAGCAATATGAAACCATATATCGACACCCACATATTATCATTTCATGCGTCTAGTACCCAGAATTTTGATTGTATTTTAGTGGTCGAATAAGAGCTCCAAGACCAGTTTCAATAGCTCATAAAATATTGATTCAATAGCAGAATAAAACTACATATCAACATACATACTTCATTATTTCATGTGATCTATATTCCTCTCATGTTTATCATTTTATGCGACAATATACTCTTCATTCGTATCAGTCTATTAGGTCGATATAGCCTTGCTTTAGTTTATCGTTTATAAACATTTTATGTGCATATATGTCGAGAACAAGAACAAGATCAGGAGTGGTATACCTTGTATTGATTAAAAGAGAAGAACAAGAACAAAAGACTCCAAAACCCAGAACCTGGTCGAACCCAAATCAAACACCCTTGAACCCAGGAAAACCACAATCAAACACAATCTTTGTGTGCCCTTTTCACCTCCACGAACCACCTTTTTGTACCACACGAAAGCTCTCCAAATGTGCAGTCGAATTGTGTTATGTTTAGGGTTTTTATGCGTGATATTAATGTATGTATATTCAGTTATTATAGAAAAGAGATAAGGAGGTGGGGCTGAATATTTGGCCGAGTATATGGGATAAGAGGAGACCAAGTTTTTGTTTCAAATTCATATATGCATTCTAGATATTTCCACACTACATATTGTGCACAAGGTTCTTAAATAATTTAGCCTACATAGGACATGTTAGGCGTGTGATTTTTTTGTTTTTTTTTGTTTATAGGACTATGCATATTTCAACTCATATAAATTTAGGTTATAACTTTTATATATTTTGGAATTCTTGAGTTGTAACTTATATTTATTTAGGTTACATTTATGTTAAAGTTCAAGATAGCCTCGGGTTTTAGGAACAATGTCTTAGGTTATTATAATTCTTCCCCTCTAAAAAGAAAAATTTCGTCCTCGAAATTTGAAGTAAGAAAAACAAACGAATACGTAATGCGGATAGCTAGCTCGCATTGATTCTTCGGTTTCCCAAGTAGCCTCACTCTCGGGATGATTCTTCCAAAGATTCTTAACGAACGGATTTGTTTTTGTTGATATAAATAATGCCTAAAAACATTATTAATACTTCTTGATATCTCTATGTTTTGATAATCACAAAATGTAAACTCATTAAACATAAACTTATTAAATAAACAAGTATTTAGTTGTAAATATTCATTTCAACAACTCAATCACTTAAGGTATGAATAAACAAATGCTTAATGCATTATATGATCAAAGGAACATTTTTTTAATCACTAGAATTTTTATAAAATGTCACAAACATTTTATATCTTTTAGAAAAACTTTTTTGGTAATAAATAAAAAGGTTTAATCCATTATAAATTTATGAATTCAAATTTTCAACCAAAAATGGCAAAAATATTCCAGAAAAACCTTCCCCACAAAAAGACAAAACTGGGAAACGGTACAGATGGGCCGCCCCTTTAAATATACTAAGCATCCCCTTTAATTTTAAGGGGACCGCCCCGCTCCTCCAACTGTCCAGTTTTGCCTATAAATACTGGACTTTCTCTGGACTTTTTTCTCACCTTTTGCACCCCAAACCTTCTGTTCTAAATCTCTTCTTATCTCTCCAAATCCTTTCTAAATCCTTTGATCATATATTCTTAAGCATTGGTTTCCAAGTGATCCAAGCTTCCATCATCCAAGTGCCAAAGAAGAATAATTCTATCAAACAAGACTAGAAGTATTACAACTTAGTATCATCTTGTTACTTAAGTTGTTAGTTTAGTAAACTTTGTAAATCATTCATTCATTTGTACAAGTTGTGTATATTTGTTAGATAGGTGTGAGCATAGTTGGTTAGGCTAGATTAGTGTGTAAGTAGTGAAATTGCGAAGAAGTTAAGGTGTGTAAGTAGTGAAGGCGTGAAGAAGTAGAAGAGTATATAAGTAGTGCTAGGTTGTGAAGAAGTTGTGAAGCCGTAGTGAAGTTGTGAAGAAGTTAAGGTGTGTAAGTAGTGAAGGCGTGAAGAAGTCGTGAAGATGGTGTGAAGCCGTCGTGAAGAAGTTGTGAAGTCGGTGTGAAGAAGTTGTGAATAAGTTGTGAAGAAGTTGTGTAGAAGTTGTGAGATTGGTTCTAGCTACGATTAGAACTCGACATTTAGCTTTGTGTCGTTAAACCGGTGTAAGCGAAAGTTGTGTAAGGTTTTCTCCGCGTTAAGGGAGCTTGTTGACATAGTGAAGAAAACTCTCGAGTTAGGTGCTCGGGGAGTGGAGTAGGGCAAGGAAGGTATCCTTGTAGCCGAACCACTATAAATCCTTTGTCTCGTGGTTAGATCTTTCCATCTTTATCTTTCATTTCATTTCATTACTTTACTTGCATTGCTAATTTAGATTTACTTATATTTTTTCATATTGTTCAAAAGTTGAGTTCACATAAATTCGAATCTAAGTTTTTAAAAGTAAACAAAGTTTTCATAATAAAATTAAAAAGACGTAAAACTATTCAACCCCCTTTTCTAGTTTTCCACAATTGGTATCAAGAGCCAGGTCAAACAAGATTTTTAAAATATATTGTATTTTAAAACTTGAATCGATCTATGGAATCGGAAAAATATTTAGAAGGGCAATCTATGCAAAGACCACCGCTATTTGAAAGTGATGGTTTTCTTTATTGGAAAAATAGATTCGAAACTTATGTGAAATCAAAAGATCTTGATCTTTGGCATGTTATTACCTATGGTGATTTCCCCCAATTCAAAATAATCCTTTAACTAAAAGAGATGAAATTGTACCTTTTGAAAAACAAAATGATGATTTGAAAAAAAAACTAGCTAAAAATAATGAGGCAAAAATGGTTATATATAATGCGTTACCGCGTAAAGAATACGAAAGGATCTTTATGTGTGAAACCGCAAAAGAAATTTGGAACTCCTTACTAATAACTCACCAAGGTAATAGTCAAGTCAAAGATAATAAAATAGATCTTCTTGTTCAACAATATGAACAATTTACGATTCCGGAAGAGGAATCAATAGATAATGCTTTTGCTAGGTTTAACACTATCATCACAAGTTTAAAAGCACTTGATGAGAGTTTTTCTAGTAAGAATTTTGTTAGGAAATTTCTTAGGGCTCTTCATCCAAAATGGTGAGCTAAAGTTACGGCGATTGAAGAATTGAAGAACTTGTCAAATCTTCAACTTGACGAGTTGATCGGCAACTTGAAAGTCTACGAAGCAATAATAAAGAAAGACTCCGAGATGGTCAAAGGAAAAAGAGAGCAAAGCAAGTCAATTGCATTGAAAGCTAGGAAGGAATCTAGTGAAGAGGATAGCTCAACCTCCGAAAGTAATGACGAAGAATATGCAATGGCCGTAAGAGAGTTCAAGAAATTTCTAAAGAGACGAGGAAGATTCACAAGACAACCACGAGATGAAAGAAGATCGCTTCAAAGAAATAGGAATGATAACTACGGGAAAAGAAAGTGCTTTAGATGTGGAAGCCCAAACCATCTCATTGGCGAATGTCCAAAGCCACCGGGTCATGATTACCAAAGCGCCTTTGTTAGTGGAGCATGGAGTGATAGCAACAAAGACAAAGCGGACAAAGCAAACGACGAAAAATGTCTTATGGCAAAGACATCAAATGAGGTACTTTCCGAAACCAAATACTTTAGTAACAAAAATCAATCATTAGACGAAAAAGATCTAGATAATGAATATAATAGATTATGCAAATTAGGTCAAAACGTCATGGCTAAAAATAAATCACTAAAACATATTAATAATCGATTAGAAAATGAAGTACTCGAATTAAAAATTAAACTACAACATTTAGAAAAAGGAAAAGAAGTTTTTATAGAATGTAAAACATGTCTAGAGGTCAAAAATGAAAACGAAAAACTTAAAGATGAAATTTCCAAGCTTGACAAGTTTAAAAATAGTAGTAACTCACTTAAGAAAATAATAAGTGTTCAAGGAACTTCGGGAGATAAAACCGGTCTAGGATTCAACTTAAATAATGTTTCAACTAGTGAAAATAAAAATGTAAAGTTTGAATGTCAATCTAGTAAACAAAAACCATTAGAGTCAAAAACTAAGTATATACTTATAAAAGATAGAAAAATACCTATTGCGAGTGATGAGGAAGTAAAAAGTTTTTATAAACCATCATTAAAAGCCAAAACCGGATTTTCTAAACCGAAATTAAGATCTAAAAATCCACCTCCAAATAGACCAAATAATCCTCATCCTCGGTCTAAAAGCCCTCAACCTAGAAGAAATCAAGGTAGACAAAACTTTCCTAATAATAATAATCACCCAATTTGGAATTATTCACTTCAACCAAGTTTCAACCCATGGGGAATACTTTCACCATACATGAAAATGCAAACCATGTTTGGTTCAAACAATTTTGGACAAATGGGACAATGGGGACCAAGTGGCTAAATCGCCACTCATTGAATAATTCGGAAACTCATCTATGATTGGCTTCTATAAGTCAATATATCACCTTGAAGTATTTGAAGAAAAGCTGGACATAAGGTACGTTCTCTTGTTAAATTTCATGAGTAGTTACTTCATACATATAGTCTTATTAATCATTGCCTTAGGATATGCTTAGTTTGATAGGTTGCATTGCATTTACACTTTTAGTTATATCCGTTTTATGATTTAATAATCTAGAAACCCTTTAGTTAGCCCCCTAAGTATTAAATGAAGTATTCACTGTCGAACTCATTTAGCCTTCTCAAATTTAATATGGAAATCTTCTATGTCCACTATTAGAAAACTCATGGTGATGAAGTGAAATGAGTTAAGTGGATTAATCATTAACATAGAAGTTAGATTAGATTTCTCGCGTTAGAAAACTATGGATGAAACAAGCTCTCGTAGAATATGGCATCAAGTTAGATAAGTGTGCGACAACAAAGGAGCTATAGATGTTAGGTTATACCCATTCAACACTCTCGCATCAAACATATAGAATTTCGTCATCACTTCCTTATGACCATAGGATATGTAGAAAAGGGTAGCATGTGACGATAGCCTTAACCAATTCCCTTGAGCATGAGATCTTTAACAACCATTTTTTAAAATCTAGGATTAATGGTATTTGTTGTCAAAAATCTAGTATCTTTAAAAATATACAGAAACTTCACATTTTGGAAAAATGATTTTTTTAGATGACTATTTCACTTTTCTATTAACATGTTTTACTATCTCATTTTTTTTAATCTATGTCCATAATTCTATTTTGATCAAAGTCAAAGATTGGGAATTTTTTTTCTTACCCATTTTTCATAAACACACTTTTGAAATAAAACCCAATCTATTTTATTCAAATAACTTTCACATCTACATAAAAACCCACTTTCAAACATTGTTGAATAATGCTAAAAATATTTCTTTAAATCATGCATGGTGATCTCATATTTGTCATCTATATTTATGTACATGACATTTATAAGTGAACTAAGTCAAATCAAGCGGACCATGGTTTGTCTATTAAGATTTTGTTTGTAACAAGTCTAGAAGTCCATGCTATCTTAAGTTCCTATTTATTGCACATAGGCACACATTAGGATCCATCACATAGTTCATTAATCTTCCCACTTATATATAATTAAGAAAATACTTGGTGTAGTGTATTGTTTCCTAGTCCATATATATTACTTGCTTGATGAGTAGGTTTACATGCTAGATGAAATTACGTGTTTTCTTAATCTCTTTAATTAACATGTTTTGCATAAATATCTATTACATGCTTAATTGCCTCAAAGAGTTGGACTTGCTTGAAACTAAACCCAAAAACACAACCCTTTCTACAATTTTCTGCCAAAAACCCATTTTCAGTAATCTGGGAACCTACAGATGGGCGGCCCCCTTAAATCCTAAGGCGGCCCCCTTAATGTTTAAGGGGACCGGCCATCTGATGGTCGAAGGTGCTGTTTCTTTTTCTATTTTTTTTAGCCCATTTCATCCTACACTTCCCAAAATTCACTTCCAATCCATCCAACAAATTTTATCCATTCCTTAATCCCATCAATCCTACACTATAATCACTCACATTCCTCATAATCTTCTATCATCCCATCATGCCATCTCCCATCAAACCAAAGCCAAAATCCTCAAGGTTAGCAAGGATGACCGAAAAACTCGTTTGGAGAAGAAAACCAAACCCCCGAAACAAGTCTATCACAACAAATGATGTGGCTAAACAACCAACACCTCCACTCACATTTATTCTCATTTATACTCCCAATCCTCAAGCTAATTCTAATGAACCCTTTCACAAACCTCATCATAATAACCAACCATCCATCTTTACTCCCGAAAATACACCTTCATCTCACTCATATGATTCATATGAAGAGCATGATCAACCCCAAAACAACAATCCAAATCTCATTCACAACACCTCTCATCTTATTCAACATACCAATGAACCATCCAAAATACTCACCACTCTTGGAATATCCTCTTCTTCCATATTTCCATCCTCATCCACTCATGATTACCCAATCTCACAAATGTCTCCACCACCATGAGTATCACCACCACCTCCTACCAACTCACATGTTACTCCTATGTTGCATGTCCAAACATCCATCCCAAATAACAACCACACTCCACCATCATCACCTTCCTCCAAACACTTGAAGTTCATTGAAGAACTCAAAGAAGCCCATGAGCTTAGTGCTCTTCTTGCCTTACACCTTGCTTAACGCAAGATTGGATCAACTCCCTTCTAGCTCTCCTTCATCACAAAATAACCTCAACCTCCACCTTCGTTCAAAACTACACATCTCAACCTCAAACTAATCTCAATGAAACCTTTCAAAACCCTCATCATATTGGTCAAACATCCAACTTTACCTCAAACCACACACCTCAATTTCATCCACTTCCACCAAATGATCAAATCTACTTTCTCACGGAAAAGGAAAGGTTCCGTGAAGATATAAACCAAATCCATGACCTTTGTGATCTCCTTGCTATACACCTCGCACAACACAACAAGGGCCAACCTCGATCCTCCATCCTCACTCTACTCAAATTGCTTACCTCACCCCCACAACTTGAATCAAGTTGATAATCATGTCAACTATGCTCCTTGTCGTACCTCCACTCCATACTCTAGCACAACACCTCCACTAGCACAACACTCTAACCCTAAATCAACCCACTCCGCTCCAAACTCTCTATCTCCAAACTCTCCACCTCCAAAAATATACCTCTATTAACCCAACATTCTTACCCTCACTCAACCAATTCCATCCCAAACACTCTACATTCAACCATCTAAGCATACTATATGCTTATGTTTCTCATTTTCCAAGCTTTCGTGCCGCAAGCAAGTCCGAAAGCTCTCTTTGGCAATTTAGGACCTTTAAATTAATGAATGTCTTGCTATGTGTTCTTAATATTTGTTTGCCATAATTGTTGTTTGCCATGATTGTTGTTCTTATATTCCATATTTTGCTATATATGCTTGTGCTTCTAATATTTTTCTTGCAAGTATTCCATATCTCGATTCTTTGATGCCCTTAAACGAGGGGGAGCACACATCTAGGGGGAGTTCTCGTCCCGACAAATTTTGTTTCTAAAACTTGTCGGCTTAACCTTTTTGATTCTTCAAAAAGGGGGAGAAGTGAATATAAACTCACTAAATACTTGTCCAAAAATAATGTTTTGGATTTAATGAGTTTAAGTTTTGTAATCATCAAAAAGGGGGAGATTGTTGATATAAATAATGCCTAAAAACATTATTATTACTTCTTGATATCTCTATGTTTTGATAATCACAAAATGTAAACTCATTAAACATAAACTTATAAAATAAACAAGTATTTAGTTGTAAATATTCATTGCAACAACTCAATCACTTAAGGTATGAATAAACAAATGCTTAATGCATTATATGATCAAAGGAACATGTTAGGAATATAAATATTCAGATGAAGGATCGGTCACCCCGAGCATCTATTTAGCATTCACATAGCTCGTAGGCTTATTTATATTAGCATAGTAATATTAGTATTATTAGTTTTATTAGCTTAGTCGTATTTATATTTGTGGAGTGGGTCGGGGCTTTCCCCACTGTCAGCTCACTCCACAGCCCACTAGGGGCACCAATATTAGTAACTATATAAGACCCTTCCCACACTTGGGAAGGGTTGGAACTCTGGTCATATTTTACACACACTAATCTAATCTATTACAAGTTTTCTCCCAACTCTCTCTCTTTAGTTCATCTCATCTCTCTAACTCTAAACAATGGATCTAATCTTCCATGAACCAAGACCACCCGAATCATCCACACAATCAATATGTTTAGATTCTACAATTGGTATCAAGAGCCAAGGTTAGGTTCGGTTTGATTGTGTGTCGGATTCATTTGTTTTGGTTCGAATCATTGTGCTTAAACTGTGTCGGTCTCATTTTTTATTATTTGAATCTTGGTGCTCAAACAGTTCGAACGTTTCATTTGTGTATTGTTTTTGTTGAATCTCATCTTGGCCCACATCACACATATCTAATCTTGGGCCTTTAACAGTTGTTTATTGCTCGATTATTTTTGATTCGTGGTGTATATTTCATGTGGTCTCTTATTGAGTTGTGGGCTAATGAGTATTGGTCATTTACTAATATTCATTTTTGGTTGTGTACGTTCCTTATTTGGTCCGTATATTTGAACCCATTGTTTCAAGTTTCAAGTATGAACTGCTGGTCTTGGATCTCTTCATGGTCTCATTTTTTTCCAGACCTCTTGGTAGCAGTTTGTAAAAAGAAAAGGGTGTTCACAGTTGCTATTTTTATAAGGTTGTTCTTGGTTGCTGTTTGTGTCAAATGGTTATGTTCATAGTTGCGGTTTGTGTCCCTTGGGATTGGTGTTTGGAGTGTAGCTGCAAAAAGGGGTAAAAGACAACAAGGTGAAAGTGACAGCTTTGACTGGTCAAAGTTGCGGTTTGTGTTGTGCGGTTTGTCTGTGCGGCTTGTCTGTGCGGTTTGTCTGTGCGGTTTGTCTGTGCGGCTTGTCTGTGCGGTTTGTCTGTGTGGTTTGTCTGTGCGGTTTGTGTTGTGCGGTTTGTCTGTGCGGTTTGTCTGTGTGGTTTGTGTTGTGCGGCTTGTCTGTGCGGTTTGTCCATGCATTTTGTCTACTCAAGACAAATTATCAAACTAAAAGAAAGGTTATGCTGCCAAAATTTTAGCTGACCATGCGTTTTGTCTGTCACCGTCAAACCAAAACTAATAGCAGCAACTACGAATCAAGGGTTTGTTTTTTGACTCAAGTGATACAGAATTGAAGATGAAGCAGAATCATTGACCACAAACATTACCACAACTCAAATGTGACCTCAGTTATAATAACATCATCAGTCCAGCGTCTAACTGAAGACCAGTAATACGTCACTATACCAACACCAAATTCATTAACTATCCAAAGTCCCATCACCAACAAGACTCTAACACAACTCCATCATCAAGGCTACATCCATATCATAAATCCTTCTTTAACAACAACTCGACTCGTACTTAAAACTGAAAAATAAAATAATAGATCTCAGATTCTATTCAACGTCATACCAATCTCTCAAAGATTTTTTGTTGAAATACATTTCATCATCGACCATTTTGGAAGCAACCTTCCTTAATATACGAACATAAAAGAGAAGAATATTAACAATGAAGTTATATTCTATCTTCGTTTGCTCAAATCACTAAAAACAAAACACATCATAAAACCTACCCGAGACCATACGAATGATCTTGAAGTCGTTTCTCTTGATAATTCGCCTTGAAAGATCGAGCAAGAAAGATATAGGTGGGCTTCTTGACGATGGTTGTGTCTCGTTCTCAAGTGAAAGGATGAAGGAGGTGTCTTCGATTTGATGGTTATGGTGGAATCTGAGATTAGATTGGATCAAGTAATAGGGATGGTTTGATGTTGATGTTGCTGCGATTTATTGACTGATGATGCTTTAATGGAGATGAAGGTTAGTGTTGATGTTGGTGGCTGAGTATAATGAAGGTGAAGGGGGCAGATTAGTTTAAGATTAAGGTTAGGGTTTGTGGTATTAATACAGAATCATTAGGGCAATGGGAGATTTGGATCGGGTATTATTTCATGACATGGGCCGAGTGAATTTGGTTGTTTCTATCCGGATTGGGCCGAGTGAATTGTTACCCTAAATAGAGACCGGGCTTGTGTATGTGTTATCCAATATTTGTGTATTTGTGTATTTTAAACACAAATAGATTGGAAACTAGGAATGAAGTCATGATTCCGATTATTTTGAGTACCTAATTGAGTTTTGGCTGATGTTGGATGCGAACTCTTGGATTACAACAAGCCTTTATGACGAATGTTTGAGTTAATTATGGTTGGGGTGCTTATAATTTTGGCACTTTGGTTGCTACAAAATTTCACGAGAATTTACATGTCACAGCTTGTATTTGGGTATAGAATGTCATCGTGATTTCTGAGTTGTGGGTTTAGCAGCGCTGTCCTAATGGTGTCCACGATTTGAGTGAGCCTGCAATTTAATCTTTGCTATTTGAGTTACAGTTGACATATTGCGATTTGATTAATTGCGATTTGTCAAGTTGCGTGTTGACTTGTTGCGATTTGACAGATTGCGATTTGACCAGTTGCGATATGACATTGCGAGTTAACACTTGCGATTTGACTAATTGTGATTTGGTTGATTGCAATCTGACTTGTTGCAAATTGACAATCTGTGACTTGACTTGGTGCGATTTGATCAAGTTGTGATTTGATTTCTGTGACTTGAATTTCGAAGATTAGTATTGCTCTTAACTCTAGGCCATTCTTGATGATTTCACGGTTTCTCTTGTAGATTTCAGAAAATCCCGCGAAAGATTCGATTTCTCGGTTTAAATCTCAAGAGCTGTAAAATCCCGTGAAATTATTTTTGGTCAAGTATGTAACACCCCAACCCGACAAGGGTAAAGATATCACAATGATGGTTTCATATCAGATCAAACAAAGCATACATCTGTAGCAATACAAGAATTTTCAAAGGTTACAAATGAAATACAGATACTATAAGGTTACAAATGAATTTCCACTAAATATTAATTCCGAAATAATAATAACTTCTAATCACTTCTAGATCCAGAATAGCTACCAGCCTTCTAAGTCCAAAGGTACTCTCCACCCATTCCCAGCTCCTTACTAAAAACCTACCGCAGGAAAAGAAATGCGGCTGAGCTACGAGAGCTCAGTGAATAGATATAACGATAACAAACAGTAATAGAGAATAATGCAGAATAACAGAAACAATGGTCAAACAGATGTAATATGGATCACGGAATAAGTCAATGAATAAACATAAAGGGAAAAGAGAAAGGGATAGTAATCCACCACGAGCCCAGAAACAGAACATATCATATCGTAACCATAAATCTTCAAATCATATAGAGGGGAGACCTCTCAGATAATCAGATAATATGAGGGGTGTCCTCATTCTTCAAATGGAGTAGCTAGCTCCCAGAAATATGTGAAAGGCGTGTATTGCACACAAGCACCAGTCACCAGACAAATCATATCAAATCATGTTAAATCCACTAAACAGAACAGATCTAGGATGCATCCATGCGCCCCCCAAACAAATACTGGCCATAACAAATATAATGCGCATATCATAATCAAAATGGGGACGTGGCGGAACATCACTCTACCGCCCTAGAGTCATGCCATTGGTGCATCAATGACACGGCCATGTTACCTTCATGGCTAGGAAACAGATTTTGGCTCGGGTATCAAACTAAGAGTCAGATATCATATCAAATCAGAGTGTCCTAATAGATGGCTCATAACAGATAGTTCATAACAGAGGTTTATATCAAATATCATCAGAAGTAGTACCAAAAGTCCAAATCAGAGTTCATCAGATCAAGGTTCATATTAAATAATCAAATCAAGGTTCAGATCACAAGTTCATTTCAAAAGTTTCTATCAAAAGTCCATTTTAAACAATCCTTTATTCATGATTTTCATAAAACGATCCTTTAAAGTGGTTTTCATAAAAATAATCTTTCAAAACGGTTTTTATAAAGATAGTCTTCAAAATATAGTTTTCATAAAAGTTAGTAACATTATATAAAAGCAATTTCGCATCATTTATAAACATCTTTTTAAAATGGTTTTTCTCAAAACATTTCCATGGTATAATTAAAAAGGTTTTCATAACATAGGTTCATAACAGAGGTCATGTCAAATGGGATCAACAAAGAAGGTTCAAACAAAGGGAATCATAGCAATGGCATCAGTTCAGAAACTAACGGATCAGAAAATGAAAGAGATCATGAGAAACCTTATAAGAAAGGTCAGAATATCTGTACCTTAAGCAAACAGACAAACGGATAAAAGGTGGATCACACAGAAACAGATGGTCACTCCTTCTTCACCGAACCAATATAATTTAATAATCACATATTACTTATAAGCTCATGTTAATCAGATTTCATAATTTATGTTTTCTTTCTATTTTAGAAACTTCCAGTTTTAGTAACCTTCCAGATTAGTAACTTTCTGATGCGTGGTTTTGCAACCTTACAACAGGTTTTACCTCTCGAGGGATCTCAAGAGGCTTACAACCCCACCAGGCAGTGTACCTGACCGATGTAGTATAGTGTAGTGGTAAGTACGGGGGATTGATCGTTCTCCACAGGGAATAGTGTTCGTTAGGTATGAAAAACTACTTTAATAGGTCTAAGGGTGAGAGAAGATTCTTTTTATGTTTTTATATTTTTTTGGAAAGCAAGTAAAATCTCGGGTTTGAAAGAGTGGGCGGAATTAGTTGCTAGTCAACTAACCCAAATTACTACGAATGCAAATTAAATAAAATAACAGAAAATGAAAATGTTGGTGAAAACTTATGTGGAGGGAAATGTGTTTACTTAGATTTCCTTACTCCCTAACTATCTTTTACCGGTTGATTAGTGTGTATTAGTCGCGTGGATGACGGGTGTATTCCTTAATACCAATCGTGGGGTGGCGTACGTACTTCCCCAACTCTACAAGCTCCTACTTCACTCCTATGTCGAGCCGGCTAGGAAGCTCCTAACATGGGATCACTAGAATTCGCTTGTGCATTAAATACAACCATAAAAACCTTTAGTACGCATTGGTTCATGTTTCTTAAGACGTTCAAGCAAGTTACCGAATAGGAAGTTAGCCAGTTTTCTTAAGCCTAACATAGATAAACAATCATCCAATACAACTAATAACACACTAATAACCAATAATCAATAGCTAGGTTTCATTAGATCTAAGCAAACACAAGATAAATCTAGCCTAACATGTTAATCAAAAGACAAGAACAAGATAAATCAAACAACACATAGACATATTGAATGATTAATTGATAACTTATCTTCAATGTAACATGGAAGATCTCAAGGCAAAAAGCCTTGAAAAAGATGCTAAAATCGTCTTAGGGTTTTCTCCCAAAAATCCCACACTAAGTTCCACACTAATGACAAAAAATTAGAAAACTATATATAGATTTTTACATCTGACGGCGTCACGTTATGGAGTGTGACGCCGTCACCTCGCCGCTTTTAGGGTTCCCGGATGACCTTCTTGACGCCGTCCCTCTTTAGCTCTCCAAAATCCGTTCTGGCTTATCAAGGCTTGACGCCGTCAGACCTTGAACGTGACGCCATCCCTCTTTGAATTAAGCCGTGACGCCCTTGATCAGGTTAAAGCGTGACGCCGTCAGAATTCACATGCAATTTTCACTGGCTTATCATGAGTAAATTTCACATCCACCTTTTCTTGCCAAGCCATGACGCCGTCTGGAGTAAATCCTGACGCCGTCAAAGGTAACTTTTAGCCGATTTTTGAGACTTTGTCGTTTTCTTCACTTTTA
Source organism: Artemisia tridentata subsp. tridentata (assembly GCA_021014915.2). Lineage (NCBI taxonomy): Eukaryota > Viridiplantae > Streptophyta > Magnoliopsida > Asterales > Asteraceae > Artemisia > Artemisia tridentata. The sequence goes on from CP139508.1 coordinate 200,304,859, forward strand.
TGCTCCAAAAACGTCCAAAATGCCTCCTTTTCCAGATTTCTCCTCAAAAGTACCTAAAATGACAAAAGGAACGATTTAGGGCGATATTTGATCAAATAAATACGATTTAGGGCTTAAATGACCCCTTAAAAGCGGTACACTTTTCGCTTCATCAAATACCCTTACACTTGAGATTTGCTTGTCCTCAAGCAAATGTGCTTTTATTCTAATCAAAATACAAGTTAGGGGTCATTTAATGCAAACATAAAAGTAATTACAACAAATAATCGTTCCACTTTAATCATAATAAGCATGGAGATTATAAACTAGCACCTCACAAGTAGTGTTTAGATACTCACATCTCTCAAGTGTCATCAAAATAAATCTCATAAATGAAAACGGATAATATCTCTCACTACCTGTCATAGCAAATAGATTACCATAGGCTTGGGAAAGGATCGAAAACCTCCTCCACTAGGCGTAAGCACCTAAGATAAACTATCAAAGAGGGCTTTTAAATGGGTTATAACGTTAGGTGTAGGGAAAAGGAAAACATGGTTTTGTTGGATAAGGGATATTTTACTGGTGGCGAGTTAAAGATCTTGATCAATTACATGTACTATACAATGTTGCTAAGCCAAGACTCGACTCAATCTTAAGCTAATGAAAGAAAATAACAAAAACATAAAATAATCATAAAATAAAACGGGATGGTAGTCCGTATGTTTTTTCTACTTTTCTTTTTCTCATTTTTTTTTGGTATTTTTCTTGATTTTTTCGATTTTTTTTTTTTTTTTTTTTTTTTTTTTCATACACTTTTGCCCTACCATCCAAAATAATACATTGCTAGGGACATTGCATCCCCTTACACTTGAATTTTTACATAACTTTACAAATAACTATTCTAATGACTCGAATTAAGATAATCGAAAAACTTGGAGTACTTTTAAAATATTTAGCACATATGGGGGTAATGAATGATGTTCTTCCCCATTACTCCATTACACTAGTACTTTACCCATGAGTCCCAATCGTCCCAAAACAATATGTACAAGGATATGACTCGACTTAGCAACCATGTAATCAACTAGATAATTAACTTGGGTTTAAACAAATGTTGTCACAACAATGCACTAAAAATGAGTGCATACAAGGTAGGCTAAGGCGATTTGGGTGTACATTTAAGTGGGGTGTAAACAAATTCTTCCTTTAAGTAAAATGCTTAAAGGTCGAAACGAAAAGATAGGCTCTGAGGGGTGTACTAGGGGTATCGTGTACTAAAAATGAGTACAACGCAAAGGGTGTGGGAGAATTACTTGACTAATGTAGCCAAAGTAATTATAACAAAAACACAGGTGTAAAACAATGGGTTAATCCTAATGCCTCTTATCATGTAGTAAATCTAACTACACGAATGTAGTCTCACTTGTGGCCTCGAAATGGTCCTAACGCAAGTTCTAGAATCTAAGTGCTACCGGTACACACATCATAGCATAAATGCTTTTCCTACCAATTCTAGGGGCGAACCTCACATATTTGGGGGTGGAAAATTTTTTAGTGGTACGGTTTTGTGCTAGTCATATAACTCCTATCCGTGAGACGCTCATTAAGATCAAAGTTTCACTCCTATATGTTGTAAAAAATTTTAAATTTGGCACTAAAATTACCCTAACAGGTATTTCTCTCAGTTTTATTACACATCAACTATTAAACAAACAAAAATCAAGCGTAATTGTATTCTCTAAAATCGTACTTTTACCCTCCCCTTACACTTAAGATGAACATTGTCCCCAATGTTCAAATAACAAGATGTAAAAGTAAAAAGTAAAAGAATGAAATCAAATACTCCCCTGATTCGCTCGGTGGATAATGAAGTAATACGGTTAAATCTTCTTCCAAGGTAATGTTGAAGCTCCATGACTAATGCATCGCCATAAGCTTGATCCAAAACATTTCCTTGTCCAAAATAACCTGTTAAACCTGAGAAAACAAACATGAAAACCTGCATAGCATCGGCGGGATAAATCTATATATAAAGATATAATGCTTATGGAATGATAATTTTGCAGATTCCTGGAGATTATAAGTTGGAGATTTAATAAAAACTTTTATGAAAACAAAACTTTCAAAAATTTCTGAGAATTAAATCTGACGCCGTCAGGTTATAAACCCTGACGCCGTCAGAAATGACCTGACAAAAATTCTCATTTTAAGTTTCCGGAAAATTTTTGGAAAAACCTTTACCTTACTTCCTGGAAATCCTGCAAAACATCACTATGACTCGATACAAGCATTTGACTCAAACGAATACTAATATGTATGCTAATTTATTATTATTACGATTCATGTTCATTTGTGTTCTAATAAACCGATTTAGATTTCCCTTACACTTATCTTTTGCAAAATACCTTTATATGTAGTTAAGACGAAGTTAAAAATAAAATAAAGCATTTTCACAAATTAGTTTTGAACATGAATCAATAAGAATAAAAATTAAACACACATACGGAAACAAATAAAATCAAACAAACAAATAAATAAACACAAAAAGCAAATAAAGATTGGGTTGCCTCCCAAGAAGCGCTTTTCTTTATTAACGAGTCTTGTAGCTAGACTCAAAGTCACGTACATTACGTGATTCCATCATTCATAATGACGTATCCCTGATAGATATGATCCTTGTTATCAGGGTGGTGGTGTCTCAATCGCTCGACATTCGCGGTCACTTCACCTCCTCCCTTGCTGGTCAAGCTTACTATCCCATCTTGGTGTAAACTTTTAATTGTGAATGGTCCGTACCACCAGGGACTTGGTTCATTGGTAGGTGCTTCTGTTTCTGAATGCCTTAGGAGCACTGAGTCTCCTTTTGTAAATTCAACGGGGTTATTGGTTTGCTCATCAGCCTCAACATAATCGTTATTTCCACCCTTACCTTCTCTAATCTCATTTTCCATATAACTCTTAATCCTTGCCTCCCATGCAAGAATTTTCTCTCGAACATTACCACGGATTATATTGGGGTTAGCCTCCATCTTCTTCTGCAGAGCAACATCTCGTATATGTCGTGGGATCGTTGGGAAGTTTATTGTTTTCTTCCCCTTCTTCATTTGGATGGTGTTATTTTCGTAATTGATTTGTGCTCTAGTGGTAGCGAGAAAGGGTGCCCCAAGGATTATTGGCATATTCATATCATTTCTCTCAATGATCATGAAGTCGACCGGATACAGGAATCCGGCAACGTTGACCAACACATCTTCTGCAATTCCTAATGGATACTCATAAGAATGTTTCGCAAAGGAGAGTTTAGTATGGGTGATGGATGGCAACTCATCGGTTAACTGGACATAAACGGATAAAGGCATCAAATTTACGTCGGAAACCTTGGTCAGCTATCGCATCCAGATACTTGTGTTTTCCAATGCTGCATGGTATTTCAAAGACCCCGTAGAATTCCTGCTTTTCCACTAACTTTTGTCCTATGAGGCATTCATACAATTGCCCACCGGGTAATGTGTCAGATTTATCATCCGGTTCCACTTCCTTGGACTCCTTGTTGGGTAGATGAGTACGTCGATAGTTTCTCACCCAATCGTTTATGGTCTCCTTGTTTATTTCGTGCTTCAAGTAATGCCTCACTTGTTGTGACACTGGCGGTTCAACTAATTGGCGCTCCTCAGAGGGCGCCTCCTCTCCCTTGTCGGAATCGCATTTGTAGGCATTGGTGTTTCCATTATTAAGTGGGATGAGGTCAATTTTGTTAACTTCCATAGTTATGGATTTCCCTCTTCCATCATTTCCGCCCTCTTGGACGATGGAGGTGGCCTTGAAAAATTTAGTGTTAGGAACTTCAGCGTCATTCCTCACCAACACTTTTTCAGGGGCTTTTGTATTTGTGTATTCTTTCAAAAGATTCATCATTTCCGCCATCTTCTCTTCCATTTCCTCCTTCTGTTTGTAGACGGCTACCTCAAATTTTGCCAACCGTTCGGAGTGTTTTGACATGTACTCTCTCATTCGAGCTTCGAATGTTGGACTAAGTTCCTGAGGTGGTGAGTTGGGTTAAGCGTGCTTATGGAAGGGTTTAGCATTTTCCCTAAGGGGTGATTCGGACAATGGTGTTTGCTTAACGCTTGAGACTGAGTTAATTGTTGCTTTTTGTGGACTTAAGGGTCTCTTTTGCTTTTCCATAAGATATGCAACCCTTTTCTCAAGTTCACTAACGCTTTCCTCAGTGATTTGATTGGCTGTATCGGGCGATGAATATGTCTTGACTGCCGAGCGCACGTCGTGGGAGACTTGCCACAATTCATCATCGTCGGATGCAAGCTCATCAATGATCTCCCATGATTCCTCGGCGCTTTTGTCGCGCAATCTGCCCCCGGAGGCTCGATCGATGGCACGCTTGGTGTGGTAATCAACATGGTCATAGAAGATTTGGATTTGAAGCCAAAGATTTATGCCATGATGAGGGACTTTTTGGAGTAAGTCCTTGAATCGAATCCATGCCCCGTAGAGGGTTTCGCCTCGACGTTGTTCAAACATCAAGATATCCTTCCTTAGCTTGGTAGTTCTTCCCGGTGGGAAAAACTGAGCAAGGAAACGAGTGGTGAGATCATCCCAAGAGGTGATGGATCCTGCGGGTTGACGCTCTAGCCATTGACTAGCTTGGTCCCGCAGAGAGAATTGGAAGAGACGCAATCGGGTCGTCTCTCGAGTGGCAACATCAAGGTCTATAGAATCAACGATTTTGAGAAAGTCCTTGAGATGTTGATTAGGATCTTCAGAACGAAGTCCATGGAATGCGCATCCGCTTTGCACCAACCGGATGGTGTCGGATCGCAAGGGTGTGACATTGGCTCCTTGAGTGAGCTCAATGGTGTTTCGATAGCCATGGTGGCTAGGACGGGAGTACTCTCCTAAAGTACGGGCTCTAGGAGGTGGTGGTTGTTGTGGTGGTGGGTTGTTGGGATTAAGGATATTACCATCTTCCATGATGTCGAATGGTAATGGTTACGAACAAAGAAACGAAGAAAATAGATAGACTAAAGCAAAACCTAGAAAAATAAAATAAAAATCTCACTAGAAAGGAATCTAGTGAGTAGACCTATAAAATAAAAATTCCACCTAAACAATAACTATTCTCCGGCAGCGGCGCCAAAAACTTGATGCGTGGTTTTGCAACCTTACAACAGGTTTTACCTCTCGAGGGATCTCAAGAGGCTTACAACCCCACCAGGCAGTGTACCTGACCGATGTAGTATAGTGTAGTGGTAAGTACGGGGGATTGATCGTTCTCCACAGGGAATAGTGTTCGTTAGGTATGAAAAACTACTTTAATAGATCTAAGGGTGAGAGAAGATTCTTTTTATGTTTTTATATTTTTTTGGAAAGCAAGTAAAATCTCGGGTTTGAAAGAGTGGGCGGAATTAGTTGCTAGTCAACTAACCCAAATTACTACGAATGCAAATTAAATAAAATAACAGAAAATGAAAATGTTGGTGAAAACTTATGTGGAGGGAAATGTGTTTACTTAGATTTCCTTACTCCCTAACTATCTTTTACCGGTTGATTAGTGTGTATTAGTCGCGTGGATGACGGGTGTATTCCTTAATACCAATCGTGGGGTGGCGTACGTACTTCCCCAACTCTACAAGCTCCTACTTCACTCCTATATCGAGCCGGCTAGGAAGCTCCTAACATGGGATCACTAGAATTCGCTTGTGCATTAAATACAACCATAAAAACCTTTAGTACGCATTGGTTCATGTTTCTTAAGACGTTCAAGCAAGTTACCGAATAGGAAGTTAGCCAGTTTTCTTAAGCCTAACATAGATAAACAATCATCCAATACAACTAATAACACACTAATAACCAATAATCAATAGCTAGGTTTCATTAGATCTAAGCAAACACCAGATAAATCTAGCCTAACATGTTAATCAAAAGACAAGAATAAGATAGAATCAAACAACACATAGACATATTGAATGATTAATTGATAACTTATCTTCAATGTAACATGGAAGATCTTAAGACAAAAAGCCTTGAAAAAGATGCTAAAATCGTCTTAGGGTTTTCTCCCAAAAATCCCACACTAAGTTCCACACTAATGACAAAAAATTAGAAAACTATATATAGATTTTTACATCTGACGGCGTCACGTTATGGAGTGTGACGCTGTCACCTCGCCGCTTTTAGGGTTCCCGGATGACCTTCTTGACGCCGTCCCTCTTTAGCTCTCCAAAATCCGTTCTGGCTTATCAAGGCTTGACGCCGTCAGACCTTGAACGTGACGCCGTCCCTCTTTGAATTAAGCCGTGACGCCCTTGATCAGGTTAAAGCGTGACGCCGTCAGAATTCACATGCAATTTTCACTGGCTTATCATGAGTAAATTTCACATCCACCTTTTCTTGCCAAGCCATGACGCCGTCTGGAGTAAATCCTGACGCCGTCAAAGGTAACTTTTAGCCGATTTTTGAGACTTTGTCGTTTTCTTCACTTTTATGCTCCAAAAACGTCCAAAATGCCTCCTTTTCCAGATTTCTCCTCAAAAGTACCTAAAATGACAAAAGGAACGATTTAGGGCGATATTTGATCAAATAAATACGATTTAGGGCTTAAATGACCCCTTAAAAGCGGTACACTTTTTGCTTCATCACTTTCCATATTTAGTAAGTTAAATGTTAAATGTTACTAATATCATAGTTTAGGGTTTAATTCGTTATTAAGCAAAGTTAAGGGTTAAACGTGCAAATCTTCCAAGTTTTATATTCATTAGGCACCACACCCAACAATATCAGTTATATGTGCCTTCTATTAACTTTACAATATTCAGTTTTATTTTAACTTTATCATTATTTAACGTTTAAAGTGTAAATTAGGCCACGTTAGAATTAAGTTTAGGTTGACACAAAAAGAGTTTGATTACACACGACTCAAACTAGATGATAAGCCCACAATTCCCACGTAAAACTCATGCACAATACACGACTTAGGTTTCTTGTTGAACCACAATATCACACGTCGATCCATGCAACTATGACATACGAATATATACTTGTTCTAATCTCGACCCACGCTCAATACCACAGGCTACTAAGGTGCGTTTTGTTTATTACCTAGGGTCGACACATGGGCTGAGGAACACGACATCAACAGTCACTCACTCGACACCGGTTGCTATCTATCGCGATACAATAACCATAAGATTCGACCCACGTCACAACTACAACATCATCACAGCCCCAACTCACACTAACGAACCCGATTCGACACATACGTAACGCACACTTTAATCACAAGTCGACACCAAAACATACACAACGAGCCATGTCAACGCGCCAAAACCATGATCGCGATACACAAACATTGCCATTTCATATTTAGTACTCACGTGTTCATCATTAGGTGAATTCCATTTATATATATTCTGTATACATCATATATATATTATATATATATATATATATATATATATATATATATATATAATTATATATATATATATATCTTTATTTTGTGAACAAAGTTTAGTTAACTAAGAGATAGATCGATATCGAACACAAACATTGTCATTTCATATTTAACGAAGCAAAGTCTTGTTTTCATGTGATCTGTTATTTGAGGTTCAAATTATACAAGGCATATTTGGTTATGTTCCATGGTTCTCATCATTTTTTTAACAGATTATAGGTATTAAAATATTTTCACTCTTATATCATATTATTAATGAATCAGATGGTTCAAGTTCATGTCTGTTGGTTGTATATAATAGAGGTATAACGAGGAGAGTTGTTAACAGAAAAACAAGGGTTATAGGTGGTACCTTGGTGAATCGAATTGAAGAAAAAGATAAGGAACAAGAATAGACCACGATCAAGAAAACCCTAATCACAATCTAACCCATAGCAACAATTATCCCACAGCAATCCTCCTCTTTAGTTTCGATCACAATAATAACAGCAACACCGAATCTTGGTTTAATGATTTTTGAGAGAAAAATACTTGTAGGTGTTTTGTTCTTGGTGTACGTATATTTGGAATGGAGGAGCTAAGGTTGAAACGTTTCTTTTTAATCGTAATTTAGGAAAGAGCGTGAGACTTATTATGGCAACTAATCAAGTCTCTTTTAATTGTGTTTATGGCAATCAATATAATCGGTTATAGAGTTTTAAGATAGGCCGAGTTTTATGCATGAATTTCGGTGGTTACATTATAATTTCAATCATGACCAAAAATTGGTTATAGGAGCATCTAAATTATTGTACACTTTTAATTATTTTAGTTTATATCTAGGTTTATATAATTCATAATTAATTAAAATGTATAAACTATAGTTTAGGGTTCTAATAATAATATTTCAAAGTTTAGGTAAAAATTCAAAATTATACGGAATTTAGGTTTTTGAATTTTAGGGTTTTACAAAGTAGGTTGGACTTGGATTTAGACATAATATAACTTACGGGGTTTGACCAATTTTTTGGGATAAGTTTGTGCTTCAAGATCGGCAGGAATTGGGAAATTATGGTGACTTGGTTGGTTTGTTAATTCACGGGTTGGTGTACTTAGTGTCACAAACATCTCGGGGTGGATGGATGCACGATGTTTGATGACCCTTGCTCGAGCGTATCTAAGGTGATTAGACTTGGATGTTCAAGAAGTGAATATATACAATAAAGGATGGAAGGTTGGGTATATATCACTACCTATATTTAAAGGAGTTACATTGTTGTGCTCAATATAGGTTCTAAATCACAATTTACAATTTAAGGTGATTAAGGTGATTAGACTTGGATGTTCAAGAAGTGGATATATACAATAAAGGATGGAAGGTTGGGTATATATCACTACCTATATTTAAAGGAGTTACGTTGTTGTGCTCAATATAGGTTCTAAATCACAAATTTAGTGCAAGTATAAGTAGCGGACTTGTCCTTTCTCAAGCTCCATCAAGTAATTGTTGTCTCTCAAGCTTCTAATGGGATTGTAGTACAAGCTCTTCTCTAGAGGTGGTCAGACTTAAAGATGGGAGGTGGTTTGTTCAGAGACGTGTTTTAACCCGTTACACATTCTATAGTTAAACATATTTCATCAAGCGGTGTTGGCATATTATGAGCTTCAGGAAATTTTTAATCTGCTAAACTGTTGATGAGGAGACAAACAAGGGGTTACTACAAGAGAGTCTTAATCACCATCTTCGTTGGAGTAGTTTTATTTGTCTCTTTCCATGTATGTGCCTGACAAATTTGCAATCATCACGGACTCTCAGCTTTGGCAAAAAGGTCATTTCATGCCCTTTTTGAGGGGGAGAATTAGTGAGTGTTCTCTAGCGGTTCAGTCTCCAGCGGTGTGAATCTTAGTGGTTCCGGTTACAGCAAGTCAGATCGTAGCGATTCAGGATTCAGTGATTCAGTCTCCAGAGGATTGAATATTAGCGGTTCCAGTTTCAGTGGTTTAGCTTTCAGTGGTTTGGGGCTTAGCAATTTGTCTAAGATTTCAGCGGTCTGATACTTACTGTTGTGCAGTTTGTTCTTGAATTTATTTCTCGGTTAAATCTCAAGAACTGTAAAATCCTGTACACAGTACGACAACTATTCCATGCACTGCACCTGATAACATCCAAGCAGCTGGGTCAGACAGCTATGTTTGATAAGACTGACTATAAGTTATGGGCACTGCTAAGAATTAGCGCATGTTTCTTCTCCCTTTGACTATTCAACCGCACAAAATGATCACGAAGTTAATTTAGTTTTCCTTGTTTGAGATTGAAGTTGAATTTCATGAAGGCGTCTACTTAGTTTATCTTGAAGTCGGGGTTGGTTGGATGCATGACCTTCAATGATAACTTGCTCGTGCTTAAAATTTTAAGTTGAAGACTTGGGTTATCTAGTTACCAGCAGTTGGGGTAACTATCACTTAAGAGTCATGGGAGTACTCAGTGTCACACGTCAATGACGTTGTCGATAATTGCAAGAGGTGGTAATGTCTCATATTTTGGTTGGGTATTGAGCACTTAGAGATTTGCTTGGAGCATTAATTCTCTACACCGTTCTTCCAACAATTAGTGCAAGCTTAAGTAACAAATTTGGGGACTTCTACTTCAGTTTTTCAATATTGGTATATCGGGTTTCCTTCATCAAGTGGTCACACTTAGTTATTCGTGTACGAGGTTGGTTAGTTGGACAAAGGTTTTAAAAGTTGTGATGTGATCTGTAACTCGCACAAGATATTCTTAACCCAAACTAATGATCTCCAAAATCAAATCAGTCACGCCATATTCAACCTGTTACTGTCTCACGGTTTCTTTTTGGTTTTGTAAAATCCCGCGAAAGAACTTATTTCTCGGTTTAAATCATAGATTTGTAAAATTCCGTGATGATGGGCTATGCGCTCTTGACCAGGATCGGGTTAAAACCATTATCAAAGTTCAGCTATAACATCACAAATGGCTGGATCGAGGCATTTAATTGACAAGATGTGACTACGGGGTTAGTTCAGTATTATTTATTTGAGGCTGAAGTGAAATTTCATGGGTGCGTGTACTTAGTATCTGAAGATATCGGGGAGGTTGGATGAAGATTCTTCGAGATCCTTGTTCGAGCTTTCGACAGTTACAAGGACGAGGACTTGGATATCTAGTTATTTTTTCTTTCTCTCTATTGCAAAATAACTATCAATTTAAGGAGTCACGTTGTAGTGCTCAGTGTCACACGAAGTTGTGGATATCCAAGAGGTGATGTACGTCTTATACTTGATGGTTGGTTGGTTGAAGAGTATAGGGTACTTAGGGATTCGATGTTGCACGAAGTCTCTACACCGCTCTTTGTCACGCATTAGTACAAGTTTAAGTCACAAGTTCGGGTTATGTTACTTCAGTCTCAAGTTCATCATATTGGGTTTTTCTCCATCAGTGGTCACGACATCAAGCCGATAAAATGATAATGGGGTTGGTAACGAGTTAGATGATAGAAGAAGTAAAGAGAGAGTAATGACGTCTGAACACATCAGTCCAGGCCTCGTTCTTCATTGACTATGACGTCTGTACAAGTCAGTGCAGGCCTCGCTCTTCAACATTATGACGTCTGTACACAACAGTGCATGCCTCGTTCTTCAAAGAAAAGAAAAGTGTATGCTTGAGTGCACTTTATCTTCAAAAGAAGAGGAATCTTCTTATTTATGGCCATTCTCATCAACAAGTTTCACGCTCTTTCCGTGCTTATTCAGTCTTCAAGTGGATAGGCACATATTGGAGTATATTTTTATTCACGTATTCAACCAAAAATTGCAGTTGACAGGCATATGCAATTTTTGAGGGGGGGAAAGGGTGAATAAACAACATGTCAGTCTTCAAGATCTGTCAAGTGGAGCTACTTACCGTTGATGGTATTCATATTCACTAGTTCAATCATCAAAAATTGCAGTTGGCAGGCATATGCAATTTTTGAGGAGGGGGGGGGGGAAAGGGTGAATATTAATCTACATGTTAGTTGATGATTGAGAAATGGTCATACGACTCCTAAATACGTCAGTTCAGGAGTCATGCAAACCATGTTTCTCCAACACTACTTCTTCCGTCTATCAAGGTGTTGAAGAACATGGTCATGGAATGCTAATCTACATATTCACACGGGCTGGTTCAATCAGCAACAAAGGGTTTCTAGTGAATGCTCCATGTATACGTCATTAGGCTACATGTACACATCATGATGATGATTCCGATTAATCGTAACCATCATGGGGGAGAGAAATGTGTACACCAAGGACGCACAACAGGTTCACATGATCGGGCTTTATACTGCTTCCGAGTTGAAGTTATTCCGGTGATGATAACCGCAGAGATGATCAGTGGTTCAACTTGTTACCTTGGTATTATCGTTTCGCTTTTACGTCATGGGTTGATTAATCATAACCATCAGGGGAGAGAGAATGTGTACATCAAGGACGCACAAAAGGTTCACGTGATCAGGGCTTAATATCCAAGAGGATACATACTATAGATGATCAGTGGTTCAACTTATTACTTTGGTGTTATACTAAAGACTGAAGAAGGTCGAGTCGTCAGTTTATTCTTCATTCTCTGCTGTGTGTTATCGTCTCATGTGTACGCTGCGGGTTGATGGGTTACATGTAAGATTACTAGAAGGCATTTGGTGAGATGAAGATGGTTAGTATTTTGTTCCTCTATATTGGGCAATCTTGAAGAAGGTCGAGTCTACAGTCTTCTCTACATTCTCCGCCATGTGTTAGAAGACTAAAGACGGCATGCATTCGGTTATCTAAAGACTTCTTCATATTATGGGCGTTCATCCAAATTCTTTCTTCTATTATGGGTGTTCATCAGAAAGGTTGTCAGATTAGGGGAGAGCACTAATTTGGGGAGAGTGAAAAGCCTGAATTAATCCCTAAGATTAAATGTGCTCACATTACTCTTCAGCAAGTAAAGCGATGGCAGCGGAGATATTCTGGAAGCTGAGGAGTAATGGTTGTCGGTTCGTATCCTTGTATATATTTTGCTTCTTACATTCTTTTTCATATCTTATACCATTTTTGTAAATAGATATATAGAAATCTTGCTAATTGTAAATAGAGAAACGTAAAACCAGAAAAACCATAAAAATTGAAAAATAGAAAATGACCAAAAATAGTTTCACCTAGGCATGTCTTCTGTTTATCGATAACATTTACGGACTTAGAAATGTCATTCAATAATGGCACGGGTCTTTAAATGAAGCTCGAGCAGAAGTTAAAATGGATGGTTAAAACATGTCTAAATGGCTTGCTATTACTTTAGTTAGCAACCCGCACTTCAAAATGGGGAAAGCACGTCGCCAAAAAGACGGTTGTTCCTCCAACTGGGTGATGTTCACCTGGGCATCATTTCTTGTAAAAGAAGAGAAATCTTCTTTGTATGCAAATAGTTTTCATTCTGTGATTCTTTTGAAAATTATTTGTAAGACACTTGGTGATTATGTGTTGCTTGAAATTCTTTTATACTTGGATTGTGCATAAAATTTGTCACTCAATCAACGACTACAAATATTTAACTAGAATACGGGTCATTGATTGAGGGGGAGAGTGAATTCAAATTTTATATCATCAAACGGATTTATTGGTTAAATCATACTTGTTAGAAATGGTTTTGTAGTTAATGGGGAATTAGTTGAAGAGGATCTTGCTAAAACTTTATATCAAATGGCTAAACGTGTTAGTTGCTAGAAAGTTTAGGACATTATGTGCAATTTTCTTATAGTTTCCTAGCTTTATGTATCTAAAAGGTTCATTTGTGTTACTTTGGAATCCTCGTATAATCCCCTAAACACCTTAAGACTCAAAACCTAAAAGAAGTTAGAAAAACCAGTTGTGTTTGATGTTTTTGAATACTCCAATGACATTTGTATGATCTGAATGAATGAGTTTCAAATGTTGTGTGACTCTTGGTAGTCGATTGCTGCTTAATCGTTGTTGATATTGTGCATATGTTCTCAGGATTCGCTTAGGTATATTGCTATTATGTTAGAATCATGTTCCTAAGATCCTGAATTGAATATTGAAATCTGTGTGAATTGCCATGTTCATGATTGCGAATTGCTCTTCATGCTAGATAGTGGTTTGACGTAATTCCTGATTGTGGTTTGATTATAAGATGAACTTGGTATTATAATGTGGCAAGCTGCTGAAGGGTAGCTATTAAGGAATAGTGTATCTGTATGTATGTATATCTATGTTGATATTCTTATGCAGATTCCATAGCCAAAATGAATGTGCCAGTTCCCATTCTAACCATTTGATCAGACGTTCAAACTCTATTGATTGGCTCGGAATTCACCACAGCAACAACGTCGGCAACAACACTTTCACTACCACCACCGCCATTCATCTATTTTGGTCTCGCCAAGTGGGGATCAACTACAGTTGCGAAAGATTTTTTGGTGGATGGATGATTGATGTTGACCACTGACTCACTCAGAAAAGCGGGTGATTACATCGTCTGCGCAAAAAGGTCAAAATCATATGTGTCATAATTGTCGAATTGTGCATAATAAGCAGTGAATCTCCCTCTTAGTTTAAGGGGGAGCATAGTATGTTCCATCATCAGACTACATTAAATCGGACACATTTTCTCCCACATTTTCTAACTTATTTAAATCAATTGGGATCACAAATCTCAATTGGTTTGAAATTTTTGATCGGGGGAGAGAATGTGATTTAAATATGAAATCTGATAAAATGTGATGTTTGGACGTAAATGTAAGCTCTCCCATATGTGCTAAACTCTTTCGTATATCGATGCACATATTAAGGGGGAGCGAATTGACAAAAAGGATTTGGCATGCATCTTATGTGAGCTAGGCTCAGACTTCACCAATGAATTGACGATAGCTAAAGTCAGTAGTCGAAAGGAGATGTCCTGGACGGGTAATAATTTCAAGCCAGTTTATCTGGTGATGTAAGCGTGTCTCGCAAAGGACGTGTCTGAGTAGAATGTACCGATTTCGAGCGATTTTCCTTGAATGTGATCTGGACGGGTAATAATTTCAAGCTAGTTCACTAGTGATGTAAGCGTGTCTCGCGATGATCATGTTCTTGGAAAATCAATCAATTCAAAAGTGCGAGCTTCACCTAACATGTGCAAATTTATAAAACAATCATTTGAGCACATGTTGAGGGGGAGCATTTGAAAAATATAAAACTCTCAAGTGTTTGCAAAAATGTGTTTCAGAATCATGAACACTTTGAGAGATTTTTCAAAAATTTGGTTTATGGCAATCATGGAAGAATACCAAAGACCGACCATTTTAATTAATGTATGGAGTTATAAGGATGGTTAGGTTAGGCTCAAGTTCCCACGATCCCGCCAGAGCCGGAGGGATCTACCCAGGGATAATCCACTAGTTAGTGTAGAAGTCCTTAGGTATGATTAAAAAGGAGAAAAGTGGATAAGGGAAAAGTGCCGACTGAGATGGAGCTAGTACTGGAACAAACCCAACAAGGTGCTAGTTATGAAGTCTCGGTAAGCACTGAAGGGGTTGAAGAATGAAAAAGAATTGTAAAGATAAAGGGTGAAAAGAAAGAAGCCCTCCTTACAACTTAGGCAGAAACCGGGTCAATACATATGCTGTCAGAATCACTTAGTTGATTGCTGGCATTGAAGACAAAGTATCATGGACCCAGTGATACGCTGCACAACCCTCCCTAGCCACTCAAGGTCCCTCAAAGGACTCTTGTTTCAATTGTCACGGAGCTCAATACATTTCTATCTTCTCTCTCACTCCGAGTTAGATGATATTGAATAGGTAGCAATCCTCTCCAGCCTCCGATCACCAAATCAAAATGCACAATAGAGGCTAGAGCCACGAGATGCATAATAAGATCTCATAGGAACACGAATTATTTCTACACTGGTTGTTCAACATTAAGTACACCAGTTGTAAACTCATGAGTCCTACGCAGATCTTAGCAATCTGCCTGAACATTTATGAGAGAATTTACGTATGTAATTCTCAATGATTGAATGGAAATTCCTACCAGGGTCAACATCAAACAGCCCTGAAAGCAGGTCACTTCGGTAATTCCCTGTGGATTATGCTTAATGATCACGGCGGTTTCAAACGGTCTACAGTCGTGGAGTGATCTCCAGCGACTCACCGAATCGTTGATATGCTACGGTATGATCTTAAAAAGCCCTCTGTGGGTTTTCGATTAGGAACGGTCTTGGTAAGGATTAGAGAGAGTTTTCACACTATGCTGTTAACAATCTCGAAGTACGAACCTGTAAGTACCGGACGTTTTATTGCTAACTGTCGTATGCAGGAACTTCTGGCGATTGTAGCTGATTGTTGTTGCAGCTGTTTGCAGTTGTAGCTGATTGAAGTTGCAGCTGAGTGCGGTTGTAGCAAATTACATAAAAGATGCCAATCCAGCACCACATGCTCACACTACATAATCATCGTATTCAAAGAAGTCATGATCAACCAAAAGACCTTCAACACGGCTTCTGCTAACTCTGATGCTGAAGATCATGACCCAGAATAGTGTGAGCATGTCGGCTCAAAGATTTACACATCACATGGTAACATACTGCTGTAAGATGACTTGGAAACAAATGTTGGATGATAATGTCGAAGAATACTCAAAGATCATACAAGACAAAGGAAAAGTCATCAAAAGTTCACTGCTGAAAGCACAATGATAAAAGACGTTGAAGAATCAATGACTACGAGCTATGAAGACAAGTTCTGAAGACGGAATGCTAGAAGTCAAATTATTATTTCCGGGGTGACCTCCCTTAGGGGGAGATTGTTAGGAATATAAATTTTCAGATGAAGGATCGGTCACCCCGAGCATCTATTTAGCATTCACATAGCTCGTAGGCTTATTTATATTAGCATAGTAATATTAGTATTATTAGTTTTATTAGCTTAGTCGTATTTATATTTTTGGAGTGGGTCGGGGCTTTCCCCACTGTCAGCTCACTCCACAGCCCACTAGGGGCACCAATATTAGTAACTATATAAGACCCTTCCCACACTTGGGAAGGGTTGGAACTCTGGTCATATTTTACACACACTAATCTAATCTATTACAAGTTTTCTCCCAACTCTCTCTCTCTCTAGTTCATCTCATCTCTCTAACTCTAAACAATGGATCTAATCTTCCATGAACCAAGACCACCCGAATCATCCACACAATCAATATGTTTAGATTCTACATAACATTTTCTTAATCACTAGAATTTTTATAAAATGTCACAAACATTTTATATCTTTTAGAAAAACATTTTTGGTAATAAATAAAAAGGTTTAATCCATTATAAATTTATGAATTCAAATTTTGTTAGGAATATAAATATTCAGTTGAAGACTCGGTCACCCCGAGCACTCATTTATGTTAAATAGCTCGTAGCATAACTAGTAATATTAGTAGTAGATTAGTTATAATTATTATTGTGGAGTGGGTCGGGGCTTTCCCCACTGTCAGCTTGCTCTACAGCCCGGTAGGGGCAAACTAGCTAGTAATATCAAGTACTATAAATAGCCCTCTCCTCATGTAGAGAGGGTTGAACCTTCCTACACTTTGAATACATTTTTCTTTCTTTCTTTATCTCTCTAAGGTTCCAACACTCCTTCTCTCTAATCTTCTTCTTCTTATTCGATCCATATTTGTCCCAAACTAGTGTTTCTTTGCTTGTGAATAACTTACAATTGGTATCAAGAGCCATGGTTAGGTTCACATAATGGTTTATTCACATATTCGTAGTGTTTTGGGACAATCTTGGTTCGAAAAAGTTTTTTTCTTAAAAGTCCATTTTGTGCTTTGTTTTGTTGGTAGAAGGTATTAGATCTTGTACTTTCGAGCTTAGGGTTAACATAGGAGTTGTTCTTGGTGCTTGGAATCACACTTTGTGGCTTGGTGTGGCTGTTTTTGGAAGATTCGAAGGGTAGTACTTTGTGTTCTTAGTTGCGTTTTGTCCTACTGAGGTTGTTTCTTAGTAGCGTTTTGTGTCTAGTGGGGTAAAGAAAAGTAGCGTTTTGTGTTTCGTCAAAGGTGCGACTTGTCACTTTACCGTATTTGGCAAAAATGACAAAACGCTACGATAGCGACTTGTCTGGCGTGTAGTGAAGTTGCGTTTTGTCCTTGATAGTGACAGCTTTGTCTTTTTATGACTTGAGGGTTGTGTTTCAGAAGGTTGCGACTTGTCTGTTGCGGCTTGTGTTAATCAAAGTTGCGACTTGTTTGTTGCGTTTTGTGTTCTCAGAGGTAGCGACTTATCTGTAGCGTTTTGTATACTCAGAAGTTGCGACTTGTCTGTGGCGATTAGTATCTTCAGAGGTTGCGATTTGTCTGTTGCGTTTTGTGTCAGAGTGTTGCGACTTGTGTACCTGCAAATTGAACATTGTGTTTTGTCTCATAGCTCTCAAATTACAACTTGATTGTATGCGATTTGTCTAGCTGCTATTTGACTTATTGCGACTTGATAATCCTGTGATTTGTCTTGTTGCGATTTGACTAGTGGTGTCTTGACTTCTTGCTTTTTGATCAATTGAGATTTGAGTTCTCTTGAGTTAAGATTTATTGTTCTAATTAGCGAGTAACTTCTAGTTTACGGTTCGTTTCTTGGTGATTTTAGAAAGTCCCGCGAAAGATTCATTTTCTCGGTTAAATTACAAGAACTATAAAATCCCGTATACTTTGTTATCAACATGACTAGCACTGCATCAGATGACATTCAAGCAGCGGGGTCCGATACCCGTCCGCCTATGCTTGATAGGACAGACTATGAGTCGTGGGCACAGAGAGTACGGCTTTATTGCTTGGGGAAAGAAAATGGGGCAAACATCCTTAAGTCCATTGATGAAGGACCATTTCAGATGGGTACTACCAGAGATGCTGTGACTACTGGTGAAGATGGCACAGTCACACTTGGTATTGACAGACCTCGCACTTACAATGATCTTACTGAGGAGGAAAAGAAGAGGTATGATGCTGACATTAGAGCCTCAAATATCATCATTCAAGGTCTACCAAAGGATGTCTAAAAACTCATCAACTTCAACACAGAAGCCAAGGCAGTATGGGACAATGTGAAGATGCTGTTAGCTGGGTCAGAACTCACAAAGGAAGACAGGGAATCTCAATTGTATGATGAATTTGAACCTTTCAAAATGAACTCAGGAGAGAATATCACAGACTACTATGTGAGATTCTATAAGTTGGTAAATGACATGAGGATAATCAGAATGACGATGCCCAACATCCAACTTAACTCCAAGTTTGTGAACAACATGACTCCAGAATGGGACAGATTTGTCACTGCTGTCAAACTGAACAAAGGTCTGAGGGACACCAACTATGAACAGCTATATGCCTATCTCCAACAACATGAGAAGCATAATGTCTTTGATCGGGTACTAAGAGAAAAGTTGAATCCTTCAACTTCCAATGATCCACTGGCCTTTATGGCAACTGCTATACCAAACACTCAACCATCATCCAACTAAGGATACCCTCAACTTCAATCACCATCATCTGCTATGAGTCCTCAACTTGACTCAGGCTATACTCAGACTGACAAAATGCTGGATAACCTCACCAATCAAGTATCATTACTTGTTCAACAGTTCAAAGCTTCTCTCCCTCAGACCAACAATCAGTTAAGAAATTCATCCAACCCGCGCAATCTTGCAATGGTGGAGGATGGAAAAATTGTGGTTCAAAATGTGCAAGGGAGAGCTGGAAGAAACATGGGTCGAGGTATTATGCAGAACAGAGCAGGGAATGCCAACCAGGGGCAAGGCAAACAGCTCAAGTGCTATAATTGTGGAGGTCTGGGACACATTGCCAGAAACTGCAATCAACCAAAACGTCCTCAGAACTCAGATTACTTCAAGGACAAGATGCTGTTGATGCAGGCTTAAGAGGATGGAGCGGTATTGGATGAGGAAGAATTGTTGTTTCTAGCTGGTGATGGGGCTAATACTTTTGATGCGGATGTGGATGAGCAACCTGTCCAAGATCTGGCACTCAATGATCCTAATATCTTCCAAGCTGATGATTGTGATGCATTTGACTCTGATGTGGATGAAGAACCAACTGCTCAAACTGTCTTCATGGCCAATTTATCATCCTTGGCCTCTCCATCTCGACAAGCTGGTTCTTCAAATGCTTCTATGATTTCTGAGGTACTAAGACTATATGACACATATGAAATAGTTGGCAAACAAAAGTTTCCCAACGAAGTACAACAGGCAATTGTCTCTGACTCAAATAATGTTGACATGGAAAACAGCAATATGATTCCATATGAACAATATTTGATTCACAAAAATGTGCCTGATGTACAAGATGGTGAATCTTCTGTTGATAATAATGCTTGTGTTGTTGATGACTTGTGTGCCTTAGAAAATACATGTGAAGTAGATAATGCATGTAAGAAACATGAAAGCACTGTACTTGCACCACATGATGACTTGATCACTAGGCTAAACATATATGAGGAACAAGTAGCTATGTATGAACAGCGCGCTAAGTTTGAGCTGAATGCACGTGAGCAGAAAATGGAAGATCAAATGTGTACTCTTATGAAAGAATCTAGGGTAAGAGAGGAAACATTAAAACAAGAGTTAAATTCTTTGAAAAATCAGTTGGATTTATCTGTTAAGCAACAACAGGATGCTCAAAATTGCATAAGTATACTAAAGCTAGAATTCAAAGAAAAAGAAAAGGAACTCTTAAATGATTTTTCTAGACTCAAAACATTAAAGAATAAGCTTGAAGATAAGTTGTACACACAAGATCAAACCATACAAACTGCTCAAATGATTCATAGGCACAAAAAGTTGAGTGACAAGCATAGTAGAATTATGATAGGTGAACCCAAGTCAGCCATCCTTAGGAATATGAAGATAGCTCAACCTGCCCTATATGATGGTAATGTGATGCTCATGCCCAATCATGTACCCCCTGAGCATTTTTCCCTGAAAGAAAGTGAGGAGATAGAAGACAGAACTAGGGAAAGAATGAATGAGAAAATGAAGGATCCTGAATGCATAGCCAACCGAGTAATAATCAAACCCCATGATTATTATGAGGAAAATCGTTTGACTGTGTTTGCACCTCAAAAGAAGTTAACACCTGAACAGATATTTTGGACACAAGACATGAAAAAAATGAAGGAAGAAAAACTTAAAGCCAATACCCCACTCATTAGGAAAGTTGCGTCCATTATGGTGTATCCTCCCAATACACCTAGACATTTGGTTCCTCTATCTCTTCCCACAGAAAGCAAAACTCTAATTAGCTTATACGTATTTTGGCAACTATTTGCTGATTTTGATAATACATGTAAGAAGAGAATCACACCAACTGGAATTACTGAGGGGGAAAGGTGTTTTGAACATGCTAAAAGGTGTTACTTGACTGAGGTCATGCCATTCTTTAAACAACTAAAATAACATTTTGAAGCAAGGCAAACAGCCCTTAACACATAAATAAATGAAATGAAAAAAGTGTTTAAAGATATGGAAAATGAGGTAACTGAATATGAAATAGAACTTAAGAGCCGTGAGATTGAAAGGAAAAACATACTCATCACTAATGAAAATTTGATTGCAAGATGTATTGCACAAGATGTATTTTTTACTGCTACTGATTCTGCATTATCTGCTTGTCAATATCATGAGTATGCTATGGCTTTAAATGTTACCCAGAATCGTGTTGTGGAGCTTGAGGGGGAGAATTTGAAACTGCTTGAAAAAATTCAAAATGATGACCATGATAACATGGTCAAACGTTTTTCTAAACTAGAGGTTAATTATCTTAACTTACAATTAAAATATCAACACTTAGAAGAAAGATGTAAACTATCAAATGCCAAGACATCTTCGGATGCTCCTGAGTTTGATACGTATTTTGAATTAAGCAAACGGGATGAGAAAATTCAAGCTCACACGAACACGATTCGACTGTTGAGGGCTCAAATTGCCCAATTGAAGTCCAACAAGTGTGATGTGTATGGCACCAATAAACCTTCGTCTTCAGATTCTCAGAATTTTCAATTTCAAGACACCATAAACAAGTAACATTATGAAAATGAGTGTTTTCGAGAAGAAAATTCTAAGATTAAACTGCACTACAAAGAGTTATATGACTCAATTAAAGTTACAAGAAATAGTCATAATGAAAAGATAACTTCTTTGTTAAATGAGATTGAGAATCTTAAGACTCAGGTGAAAGGAAAAATGCCAAGTACATCTTGTAATTGTGTTTCTTCAAAGGTCTTTGCTTGTAAAATATATGATGTTGATGTGGGGCCCATTCCATTTCCCATGAGAAACAACAGACCTGTCCATCAAATGTATCTCAGTCACCTTAGGGATGGACTTGACACTCTTCGTGAGGTTGTGGAAGAAGACAGAATAGGAAAACCACTTGATAAGGCAGTAGGTTATGCTTGTGTCCTCACAAAAAGGATCCAAGAACAGTTAGAATATGCCATTAGCACGGGTCCTAGGTCTAGCAACCAAAGAGATAGATTAGGTGCCTCATCATCCACTATTAAAAACAAGCATGTATCCTTTGATTTACCATCCAGAACATCAGAACCCAACACTTCAATATCAGGAAAGCATGAGTTAGTAAAGCAAACTAATGTTCCCATCATTACTTCTACAGGAGTGAAAAGTGACACCCAAGCTAGCGGGTCAAAGCCTAAAGGCAATGCAAGGAATGATAGGACTGCGCCGGCTGAGATTGATCACAAGAAAAGAGTAGAAGCCCAACCTAGGAACAATAAGTTTGTAATGACTAGATTGAATCGTGTTGATTCTAGTATCAAAAGTATTGTAATTAATTCGAATTCTAATACGGTCTGTAAAACATGTGACGAATGCTTAATTTCTGTTAATCTTGATGAATGTGTTGTGTCATCTCTGATATCTCATGCACCACCCCATGTTAAGCATGTTAGGAAAACTGAAAGAAATATGAAAATTTGGAAAGCAACAGGAAAAATCTTCACTAATGTTGGGTATCAATGGAGACCCACTGGAAGGAAATTCAGTTTAGGAAATAAGAATCCATTACCTAAGTTGAGTGAACATAAGATTGTGAAGGTTAAAGAATGGAGACCAACTGGTCGAATCCTTCCATTAGGAACACACTGCCTTTCTAATAAGTCTTCTGATAACTCTATGGTAGTTTCCCCTGTAGAGGCATCAGTATTAGAAATGATTGCTGCTCCTAAACTTGTGCGTGCTAACCAAACGGACCCCAAATGCAAGTGGGGATCCACATACTTCAGTTATCCATTGTTGTCTGGTTTCAAATGCAGATCGTACAAATCGTCCTTTGGTATTTGGACTCAGGCTGCTCAAAACATATGACTGGGGATCGCTCACGGCTCAAGAACTTTGTGAAAAAGTTTATCGGGACAGTTAGATTCGAGAACTACCACTTTGGTGCGATTATGGGTTATGGAGATTATGTGTTCGGTGACAGTGTAATCTCACGGGTTTACTATGTGGAAGGATTAGGGCACAATCTGTTTTCTGTGGGTCAATTTTGTGACTCAGATCTGGAAGTGGCTTTCAGAAAACACACATGTTTCGTCAGGGAATTGGATGGTGTAGATCTTCTCAAAGGTAGTCGGGGTACAAATCTATACACCATATCTATTGAAGAAATGTTGAAGTCCTCTCCCATATGCTTGCTTTCAAAAGCCTCTAAAACAAAATCATGACTGTGGCATCGTCGTTTGAACCACCTGAACTACGGTACCATCAATAATCTTTCCCGCAAAGATCTTGTTAGAGGAATGCCCAGATTAAAATATGAGAAAGATCATCTCTGCTATGCATGTCAACTAGGCAAAAGCAAGAAACAAACCCACAAACCTAAAACCGTCAACACCAACTTGGAAGTTCTTCATACCCTCCACATGGATCTGTGCGGTCCAATGAGAGTACAAAGCATAAATGGAAAAAAATATGTTCTGGTGATAGTAGATGATTACTCTCGGTTCACATGGGTAAAGTTTTTGAGAACCAAGGATGAGACTACAGAGGTGATCATTAAACTGATAAAACAGCTGCAAGTAAGGCTTAACAAGACTGTCAGAATCATCCGCACTGATAATGGAACTGAGTTTGTCAATCAACAACTCAGAAATTTTTATGAAAATATTGGCATCACACATCAGAAAAGTATACCTCGCACTCCTCAGCAGAATGGAGTAGTTGAACGACGGAACCGTACTCTGGTAGAAGCTGCAAGAACCATGCTTATATTTTCAAAGGCACCGATGTTTCTCTGGGCAGAGGCTATTGCAACTACATGCTATACCCAAAACCGATCTCTGATTCATCCCATTCATGAAATGACTCCCTATGAGTTATGATGCGTGGTTTTGCGACCTTACAACAGGTTTTACCTCTCGAGGGATCTCGAGAAGCTTGCAATCCCCACCAGGCAGTGTACCTGACCGATGTAGTATAGTGTAATGGCAAGTACCGGGGGATTGATCGTTCTCTAGGGGAATAGTGTCGTTAGGATTGAAAAACTATTCTAATAGGTCTAAGGGTGAGGGAAGATTCTTTTTGTATTTTTATATTTTTTTATAAAAG
The DNA here is from genome assembly GCA_021014915.2 of Artemisia tridentata subsp. tridentata. Taxonomy (NCBI): domain Eukaryota; kingdom Viridiplantae; phylum Streptophyta; class Magnoliopsida; order Asterales; family Asteraceae; genus Artemisia; species Artemisia tridentata. Next base: position 200,328,958 of record CP139508.1, read on the forward strand.
CAAGTAAAATCTCGGGTTTGAAAGAGTGGGCGGAATTAGTTGCTAGTCAACTAACCCAAATAACTACAATTGCAAATAAAATAAAATAACTGAAAATGAAAAGGTTGTGAAACTTATATGGAGAGAAATGTGTTTACTTAGATTTCCTTACTCCCTAACTATCTTTTACCGGTTGATTAGTGTGTATTAATTGCGTGGATGACGGGTGTATTCCTTAATACCAATCGTGGGGTGGCGTACGTACTTCCCCAACTCTACAAGCTCCTACTTCACTCCTATGTCGAGCCGGCTAAGAAGCTCCTAACATGGGATCACTAGAATTCGCTCATGCATTAAATACAACCATAAAAACCTTAGTACGCATTGGTTCATGTTTCTTAAGACGTTCAAGCAAGTTACCGTATAGGAAGTTAGCCAGTTTTCTTAAGCCTAACATCGATGAACAATCATCCAATACAATTAATAACACACTAATAACCAATAATCAATAGTTAGGTTTCATTAGATCTAAGCAAACACAAGATAAATCTAGCCTAGCATGTTAATTAAAAGACAAGAACAAGATATAATCAAACAATACATAGACATATTGATTGATTAAATAAATACTTATCTTCAATTAAACATGGGAGATCCAAGGGTATGAAAACCCTTAAAAATGGCAGAAATTCGTCTTAGGGTTTCTCCTCACAAAGTTGCACACTAATGACAAAAAATTGCAAAACTATATATAGAACTTAGTGGATGACGGCGTCACGTTATAGATCTTGACGCCGTCACCTCACCGTGTCTAGGGTTCCCGGATGGTCTTCCTGACGCCGTCCCTCTTTAGTCCTCCAAAATCCGCTCTGGCCTATCAAAGCTTGACGCCGTCAGAATAGGGCTTGACGCCGTCTCTCTTTAGCTTAAACCGTGACGACCTTGATTACTTCAAAGGGTGACGCCGTCAGACTTCCTTTGTAAAACTCCCTGGCTTATCATGTCTATTTTTCATATCCACCTTTTTTGCCAAGCCGTGACGCCGTCAAGAGCAATATTTGACGCCGTCAAGTGTACTTTTCCAGCAGCTTTGGAGACTTTGTCGTTTTCTTCACTTTTATGCTCCAAAAACGTCCAAAATGCTTCCTTTTCCAGATTTCTTCTCCAAAGTACCTAAAATGACAAAAGGAACGATTTAGGGCAATATTTGATCAAATAAATACGATTTAGGGCTTAAATGACCCCCTAAAAGCGGTACACTTTTCGCTTCATCAAGTTAATTCATAACAAGAAACCAGATCTTTCATTTCTTCGTGTGTTTGGTGCCCTTTGCTATCCAACTAATGACAGTCAAGACTTGGGAAAGTTAAAAGCTAAAGCAGACGTAGGTATTTTTGTTGGATACGCACCAGACCGTAGAGGGTACAGAATCTACAATAAGAGAACCCGACAAATCATGGAAACCATCCATGTCACGTTCGACGAGCTAAGTGAGCAATTTGCTTTAGGACAAACCAGTTCTTGACCCGATCTTACACTATTGACACCTGGACCAATTAGTTCAGGGCTTGTACAGAATCCCACGCCTGCAGATTCTTACGTTCCACCAACGAGTGAGGAGTTGAAGAAGTTATTTGATTCAATGTTTGACGAATATTTTGAGCCAACAGATGTAACAACTTCAAATGGTGCAGCTGTTCTTCCTATAACTGAGGTTAATGTTCCGCAAGGTTCTGAAGACCCATCATCATCAGTCTCAATCAGTATCAATGCCCCAGCTGCAAGTCAATCACCCTCATCATCAAACACTCAATCCTCTCCGGTGCAACAAGAATCTGCAGATGATCATTCTTTAGAAGTTAATCCGTTTGCTCCTACAAATGATGTTCCTTTTGAGAACATATTTGCTCCTGAACCCTCAACAGACACATCCTCTGTCGAAGAATACAGTACGGCAACATCAGTTCAAAACCCTAAACCTCATGACCATCTCAGAAAATGGACCAACGATTACCCAATTGACAACATCATAGGCAATCCCTCTTGTCCTGTATCCACTCGTAAACAACTAGCTACAGATGCACTGTGGTGTTTCTGTAATTTCGTTCTGTCTAAAGTCGAATCAAAAGATGCCAAAGAAGCAATGACCAAAGACTGCTGGTTCGAGGCCATGCAAGATGAAATCCACGAATTTGATCGACTTGAAGTATGGGAGTTGGTGCCTCCTCCAGAGTGTGCTATGATTATTGCTCTCAAGTGGATTTTCAAGGTGAAACTTGATGAGCATGGTGATGTTTTAAAGAACAAGGCACGGTTAGTTGCAAAAGGATACAGACAAGAAGAGGGCATTGATTTTGAAGAATCATTTGCTCCGGTTGCTAGAATTGAAGCTATTAGAATCTTCCTGGCCAATGCTGCAAGTCGGAATATGATAGTCTACCAAATGGATGTCAAGACAGCTTTCCTGAATGGTGACTTAAAGGAAGAAGTATACGTGAGTCAACCTGAAGGATTTGTGAACGCTGAACATCCCACTCATGTTTACCGCTTGAAGAAGGCCCTTTACGGGTTGAAGCAGGCACCTAGGGCATGGTATTATACATTGTCCAAGTTTCTTCTAGCAAATGGATTCTCAAAGGGTGCTGTTGATCCAACATTATTCACCAGGAAGTCAAGAAAACATCTCCTACATGTTCAGATTTATGTAGATGATATCATATTTGCTTCATCTGATCCTAGTGAATGTGATAGATTTTCAAAGGAGATGAGTTCCAAGTTTCAAATGTCAGTGATGGGACAAATGTCGTTCTTCCTAGGATTACAAGTATCTCAATGTCCCGGAGGCATATTCATCAATCAGTCCAAATACGCACACGAGATCTTGAAAAAGTTTGGATTTGATTCAAGTGAGCCATATGACACTCCCATGGTAGACAGAACAAAGCTAGATGAAGACCCTTCAAGGATTCCGGTTGATCAAACAAAATACAGAAGCATGATTGGATCCTTAATGTACATTACTGCAAGTAGACCAGATCTTCTATTTACTGTTTGCATGTGTGCGAGATATCAATCCAAGCCTACCAAAAAGCATCTAGAAGCAGTAAAAAGGGTTTTCAGGTATCTTCAAGGAACAGTCCATATGGGTCTCTGGTACCCTAAGGACACGGCCATGGAGTTAACGGCTTATGCTGATGCTGATCATGCGGGGTGTCAGGACACCCGTCGAAGTACTTCAGGAGGAGCTCAGTTTTTGGGGGAAAAGTTGGTTAGTTGGTCTTCTAAGAAGCAAATGAGCACGTCCATATCTTCTACTGAGGCTGAATACATTGCTATGTCGGCCTGTTGTGCACAAATTCTATGGATGCGGTCACAACTCTCAGACTATGGATTCTCATACAACAAAATTCCTCTATATTGTGACAACAAAAGCGCCATTGCTCTTTGTTGCAACAATGTCCAGCACTCCAGGTCAAAGCACATCGACATCAGGCATCACTTCATCAGGGAACAGGTTGAAAAGGGAATTGTGGAGCTGTATTTTGTGAGGACAGATTTTCAGCTAGCAAACATGTCTTAATGGCTTGCAGTTACTTCATACTGCAACCCGCGCTATCCATTGAGGAAAACACGTCGCCAAAAAGACGGTTGTTCCTCCAAACTGGGTGATGTTCACCTGGGCATGGATTACGTTATATCCATGTTTTTCCGATCTAATGTACGCTTCAGTGCATCATTTCGTGTAAAAGAAGAGAAATCTTCTTTATATCATAAACTTTCCAGTTCTATGATTCTTTAGGAGAGTTTTTGATGATTCACAAGGTGGTAAATTGGACTTAAATGTTCACAAATACTTCTCGTTCAATTGAATGACTACAGCTCTTTAAATAGAAAACGGGTCATTAATTGAGGGGGGAGAGTCTCTGTTTAAATTTTTTGATACCTTTTTCTAAACATTGTGCAACATCAGCAGTGACACTCTCTCTTGGTTTGAAGGGGAGTATTGTATACTCCATTATCAGAAAACATTAAATCAGACACATTTTTCTCCCACATTTTTCTAACTTATTTAAATCAATTGGGATCACAAATCTCAAATGGTTTGAAATTTTTGATCGGGGGAGAGAATGTGATTTAAATATGAAATCTGATAAAATGTGATGTTTTGGACTCAAATGTTAGGCTCTCCCATATGTGCTAAACTCTTTCGTATATCGATTCACATATTGAGGGGGAGCGAATGGACAAAAAGGATTTGGCATAGCATGAGATCGTGACTCAGACTTAACCAATGAATTGACGAAACCTATACTGTCATTGATCGAAAGGACATATCCTGGCCGGGTAATAATTTCAAGCTGGTCTAACCAGTGATGTAAGTGTGTCTCGAAAAGGATGTGTCTGAGTAGAGTGTACCGTTTCGAGAAACTTTCTGTGAACTTGACCAGGCCGGGTAATAATTTCAAGCTAGTCTAACTAGTGATGTAAGCGTGTCTCGAATCGGTCATGTTCACTGAAAGTGGATCAATTCAAAAAGTGCAAGCTCTTCCCAACATGTGCAAATTTATAAAACAATCATCCGAGCACATGTTGAGGGGGAGCATTTGAAAAATATAAAACTCTCAAAGTGTTAGCAAAATGTGTTTCATAATCATGAACACTTTGAGAGATTTTTCAAGGATTTTGGTAAATGGCAACATAGGATAGTCATGAAGTTATAAGGTGGCTAAGGTTAGGAAAACCGTCCTATGATCCGCCAGAGCTGGAGGGATCTACCCAAGGACAATACCAAATAGTTAGTATTAGAAAGTCCTTAGGTATGATATGAAAAAAAAAGAAGTAATATGAGAAAGGAGAAAGAAGGGGTTGAAGAATTAAAAAGAAATGAAATGAGAAAGGGTGAAAAGAAATAGCCCTCCAATTATTCAACCTTAGGGTAGAAACCGGGTTCAATTCATATGCTACTGGTGGTTACTAAGGTAACACCGGTATTGAAGACAAGACGTCATGGACCCAGTGACATACTGCACTAAACCTTCTAAACCACTCAAGTTCTCTTAAAAGGACTTGTTTCATTCTCACGGGGAACCCTGCATAATCTATCGACCGCTCATTACGAGTTGTGTTGATATTGAAACAGGAGACACCACTCCAGTCTCCGACTACCAAAAATGCACTTTTTGAGTCTAGAGCCACGAGATGCATCATAAGATCTCATAGGAACACGTGTTACTTCTACACTGGGTGTTCAACATTAAGGACACCAGTTGTAAACTTATGAGTCCTACGCAGATCTTAGAAATCTGCCAGAAAATTCATGAGGGAATTTACAAATGTAACTCTCAGTGATTGAATGGAAATTCCTGCCAGGGTCAACATCAAACAGCCCTGAAAGCAGGTCACTTCGGTAATTCCTTGTGGATTACGCTTAGTGGTCGCGGCGGTTTCAAACAGTCTACAATCGTGGAGTGATCTCCAGCGACTCACCTAATCGTTGATATACTACGGAACGATCTTAAAAAGCCCTCTGTGGGTTTTCGATTAGGAACGGTCTTGGTAAGGATTAAAGAAAGTCTTCACACTATGCTGTTGACGATTTCGAAGTCCAAACCTGTAAGTACCGGTCGATTTGTTGCTAACTGTCGTATGCAGGAACTTCTGGCGATTGTAGATGTGGAATGTTGTAGCTGGTTGCTGGTGTAGCTGGTTGCAGACAAGTTGCCAATCCTCTACCACATGTTCACACTACATCAACAATGCAAATCAACAAAGTCACGATCAACCAAAAGACCTTCAACACAGCTTCTGCAAACTCTGATGCTAATGATCATGACACCCCATAGTGTGAGCATGTCGGCTCAAAATATATTTCATCACATGGAGACATACTGATAAGAGATGGCTGGAAGATATATGTTGGGTGATTATCACGAAGAATATTTAAAATCACCTAAGACAAAGAACAGTCATCAAAAGAACACTGCTGAAGGCACAATGACTAATGAAACTGAAGAATTAATGTCTACGAGCTACGGAGTCAAGATTCATGAAAAGGGTGATTGAAGTCTGAACATTGTTTTTGGGGTGACCTCCCTTAGGGGGAGATTGTTAGGAATATAAATATTCAGTTGAAGACTCGGTCACCCCGAGCACTCATTTATGTTAAATAGCTCGTAGCATAACTAGTAATATTAGTAGTAGATTAGTTATAATTATTATTGTGGAGTGGGTCGGAGCTTTCCCCACTGTCAGCTTGCTCCACAGCCCGGTAGGGGCAAACTAGCTAGTAATATCAAGTACTATAAATAGCCCTCTCCTCATGTAGAGAGGGTTGAACCTTCCTACACTTTGAATACATTTTTCTTTCTTTCTTTATCTCTCTAAGGTTCCAACACTCCTTCTCTCTAATCTTCTTCTTCTTATTCGATCCATATTTGTCCTAAACTAGTGTTTCTTTGCTTGTGAATAACTTAAAAATTTTCAACCAAAAATGGCAAAAATGTTCCAGAAAAACCTTCCCCACAATAAGACAAAACTGGGCAACGGTACAGATGGGCGGCCCCCTTAAATATACTAGGCGGCCCCCTTAATTTTAAGGGGACCGCCCCGCTCCTCCAGCTGTCCAGTTTTGCCTATAAATACTGGACTTTCTCTGGACTTTTTTCTCACCTTTTGCACCCCAAACCTTCTGTTCTAAATCTCTTCTTATCTCTCCAAATCCTTTCTAAATCCTTTGATCATATATTCTTAAGCATTGGTTTCCAAGTGATCCAAGCTTCCATCATCCAAGTGCAAAAGAAGAATACTTCTATCAAACAAGACTAGAAGTATTACAACTTAGTATCATCTTGTTACTTAAGTTGTTAGTTTAGTAAACTTTGTAAATCATTCATTCATTTGTACAAGTTGTGTATATTTGTTAGATAGGTGTGAGCATAGTTGGTTAGGCTAGATTAGTGTGTAAGTAGTGAAATTGTGAAGAAGTTAAGGTGTGTAAGTAGTGAAGGCGTGAAGAAGTAGAAGAGTATATAAGTAGTGCTAGGTTGTGAAGAAGTTGTGAAGCCGTAGTGAAGTTGTGAAGAAGTTAAGGTGTGTAAGTAGTGAAGGCGTGAAGAAGTCGTGAAGAAGGTGTGAAGCCATCGTGAAGAAGTTGTGAAGCCGGTGTGAAGAAGTTGTGAATAAGTTGTGAAGAAGTTGTGTAGAAGTTGTGAGATTGGTTCTAGCTACGATTAGAGCTCGACATTTAGCTTTGTGTCGTTAAACCGGTGTAAGCGAAAGTTGTGTAAGGTTTTCTCCGCCATAAGGGAGCTTGTTGACATAGTAAAGAAAACTCTCGAGTTAGGTGCTCGGGGAGTGGAGTAGGGCAAGGAAGGTGTCCTTGTAGCCGAACCACTATAAATCCTTTGTCTCGCGGTTAGATCTTTCCATCTTTATCTTTCATTTCATTTCATTACTTTACTTGCATTGCTAATTTAGATTTACTTATATTTGTTCATATTGTTCAAAAGTTGAGTTCACATAAATTCGAATCTAAGTTTTTAAAAGTAAACAAAGTTTTCATAATAAAATTAAAAAGACGTAAAACTATTCAACCCCCCTTCTAGTTTTCCACAGTTTTATTTCTCATGACCCGATCCTGACGCTCCAAAATAGCTTCAGGCTTTTCAATAAAAGGCAAATCTTAACGAATCTTATCCAACGAAACATATATGAAGCGGATGATAGTTGTAACCCTTCAAGATATCCTATGATCCCATTAAGTTCAGGTTATATTCTATCTTAAGTTGTAACTAAGCAACCTATCAGTACTAGATCAAATCAACCTCACTCTCAGGTGGTTTCGAAATCAAACATTTCCAACGGAATAAATTAGCAGAACGGATCTTATCATAAAAGTAATGGAATGATTCCAACATTTGTGATTAAAAATCACCAGATCTCTTGTAGGAACAAAACGGATAGAGCAAAATCTAATAAGGAAGAGGAAACATTAGTATGTCTAGCAGAAGTGAAGTACACCATCGATTGCGTCAACCACATCATGATCATAAGAATCCTCAGAATGAACAAATCAAACCAATATCCCAAAAAAATCAACATGGAAGGAAAATACTAAATGAGAACTTAAAATATCCGTACAACAAATCAACAAAGCAACCAACGTATCATAATAATAGTAAAAGAGAAGTGGGTATCAAAATATCCAGACAAACGGAAATGGAGTAGAGAAATAACTAATCACGAAAGTGATCTCCTCACTTAGTTGGTTTGTTGTCCTTGGCACTCTTATTGTTGTCATTGTTACCACCAAACTTGGGACAATCCCTCCTAATATGATCAGTCGAACTACATGAGAAACATGTACCCGAAGTCTTATAACTAGCCCTCCCCGGGTGAAACTTTCCACAAGTATCACAAGCAGTAGCCGAAGCCTGATCCATACTACCCCTCTGACTAGATGAACCTGAATAACGATGCTGCTGATAACCACGGTCTTGCTAATCCTGATACTGCTGGTCACGTCCCGATCTCTGGTTGTTGTAGCCATGCTTATCATTTCCCCGTCTATCATTACCCCGCTGATCATCACCCCACGAATCATTATCCTGCCGATTGTTTCCCTTGACCGATCGTACACGCTCCCCGTCCCGATATCTCTTGACACCCTGTCTAGCTCTCTCCTACATGATCTCAATGTTACGAACATCATTAGCCACCTGTGCTACATCATCAAAATGGATGTTCACTATCCCATCTAAAAGATCATTTCGAAGCGCCCACTTGAACTTATTAGCCTGCTCCTATTGGGTTCCAACCTTGGCTCCCAAGAATCCTGCCAAACGGAGAAACCTCTTCATGAACTCCGTACTAGTCTCCCTCTCATACTGATAGATAGAATGGTGCTCCCTCTCAAACTTCTCTTTCTCGGACCTCGGAAAATACTGAAGAAAGAAAGTGTCACGAAAATCGTTCCATGACAAAGCAGCAACAAAATCATCTCCACCCGTCGCCTGCTTATAAGCTTTTCACCAGCTGAGGGCATCACCCTCAAACTTATAGCTAGCAAGTCTAGCTTTAAACACATCATCACAGCCCAGAACCTCAAATATCTTCTCCATATGGGCGCTCCAATTCTCCAAATCGACCGGAGCATTCACAGAACTGAAAGAACGAGGATTTTACTTACAAAGCCTCTCCAACCAAGTATGAATAGTCACTGGCGGATTACCAGCACCCGAACCACCGCTACCACTACCACTGGCCGTATTCTGACGGATCTCAGTCGTGATCCGTTCGGTAAGGCCCAGAATCAGTGTGTCAACGGCCCGCTGAACTGCGGCAGCAAATGCAAGGTTGGGACTGAAATCTTCGTTATGACGAGTGTTAACCATCTGAAAGGTCATGAACGAATTAGCAAAGACAAAACGAAGTTAAGGATCAAAATACGAAGGAAAAGATCGTGTCAAAAGCGAAACCTAATGTCTACCCAATCCTCACCGGTCAAAACCTAAGTTCTACAGGGCGAAACCTAAGGGTCCAAATTTTCACAGGCCATAACTTATGAGCTACAAGTCGCAGCCTGGGCTCTGATACCATAATTGTAACACCCCAACCAGACCTTGGTCAAGATGTCATATTATGGTGTCTATCATAACATATGCAAACAATGCAAGCGGAAGACTTCATAAATAATGTAAAGTCAAGAACATCATGACTTCTAAATTACAAGTTCCAAACAAGTCTAAACAAATACGAAATGAAATAAAATATCCAACATAATCTAATCATAATCCAAACAAATGGGGAAATCTAATGAAGGTAGGTCTTCTATGCTCCTACTCTCATCACTCATGCCCAGCTTCCCGCTTATTACCTGCTGCATGGAAAAGAAATGCGGCTGAGCTTAAAAATCCTAGTGAACAGATATAACGAAAACAAATAACTTATTCAAAATGAGTAGGCAATGGAAGCAAAAGAAACTGGTGAACAAGATATCATATAATCAGAGCAACAATGTAGAAAAATCATAATGAAGTTACAGCAATCCATCAGAGAATAATCATCATATGACTGAACAGAACAAAACCTAACAGAAATGCCCACCGAGCTCAGAAAACATGCCACATGCTTAGTCACATAATCCTGTCATACCATAAATGTACAAGGAGGGGAGACCTCTCAGGTACCAGAAGTAAGGGGGTGCACGGCACGCACAACCCAATCACTAAGTCATAATCACACCAATCACACCAATGTATACCTAGGATGCATCCATACGCTCCCGGAAAAATAGAATACATATGCAAGTACGAGACTATACATACATATAACAGAATGGTCACGTGCGCCATAATCATATAATCATAACAGAAGGGAACGCTGTGGATCAACCACACCTCCACAGAAAGTGTCATGCCATTGGTACCCCAATGACATGGCCATGGTACCTCCATGGCTAGTTAGCTCGGGCAACAGAACAGATAAACAAAGAAAAGCTATCCATAATCATAAAGAAGTAATCACAGCATAATCATTAAAGCATATCAACTGAATAGAATCTCAATTAATGAGATAATAAACAGATCATCATAAGAGAATGGATAGCAACTGAATCATATCATAAGGAATCATAACAGGGAATCATATCAGGGAATCATATCATAGTAAAGGATTAAAAGTCAAGGATCGAAAAGTCATGAGATCAGAACCCTTACTGAGAAAGGGTAGAATATCTGTACCTTATGCAAAGCAAATCAACAAAACAGGAAAGCACACCGAAACAGGAATCACTCATTCTTCACATAACCTATACAAATTAATGATCACGTATTACTTATAAGCTCATTTTATAAGTTTACTGCGTATAGTTGTTCAGATTCCATATTTAGGGTTTCTTTCTATTTTTAGTAACTTGCCATATTTAGAAGGTTTCCATATTTAGTAAGTTTCCAGATTTAGTAAGTTTCCATAATTAGTAAGTTTCCCGATTTAGTAATTTTTAAGGTTATAAATGACAATTAAGTAACTTAAAGACTTCATATAACCAATATTATGGTTTAGGATTTAATATGATAACTTATAATAGTGTAGGGTTTAAAGTGTTATTTTTGTAAAGTTCAGGGTCTAAAATGTAACTTATCATAATCATATAACCAATTCTTATGTTTATAGATTTTATGCACTCATGAACACACCTATGCAAATGAATCACCATGTTTACTTGAAAACACAACTCGACATCGAATCAACCCAACACCCTCTTGCACTTAACTTATTCGACACAATTCACACCATACATAGCCAAGTTTTCCCACACGAAGACACACACTTATATACACCCTACTCGACCCTATTTCATGCTTTTCAAACCGAACCCCACATGACCCCTTTCACCCATTTTTTAGCCCTTTTTAGCGAGACCATTCCAAACCAAAATGACCCTTTCGAACCAAAATAATACCCACCATTCGACTCATTAACCCACACACCCAACACTCATTTTCCAGCCAACTCGACACACTCAACCACACATTATCCACCCGCACCACACATACAATAACAAATCAAGTAACCTTAACTTTCCCCTTTCTCGAACTCATTATATATACTACCCATAATCATGCATGCACTCCTCATTATTTACACGTGGTATAACCAGGGTTTAATACATATAGCCCTACTCTACATGCATGTTTTCAGTAAAAAACAAAACGTATACATGGCCTCACATTCAAAAAGGAAAATAGGTCCAACAAACATGTAAACCATCAGATTTTAATATCCAATAAAACTGTATGTCGACCTATATGTAATCATCATTTTATGTAACCATATTCTTTCTTTCATACACCATTTATCCAGGTTTAATATGTAACAAAGAGGTCCAAATTTCACATGCATACAGTCCCTATATCGACCCATAATCATGCATGCACTCTTCCCTTTTAACACTTATCAGTCCAGATTTTTCATGTGTAATCTATCCCATCAACCATGCATGCCATCAGATTCCAATATTCATATTTAACCTTATATCGACTAATGTACCTACTCCAACCATACATGATTTCATGCTGTTTTTAATGCTTCTATCTTATTCATATAAAAGAGACCCAACAAACATTTATATTTCAGATTCAAGTAGCTATATGAAACCATATATCGACACCCACATATTATCATTTCATGCGTCTAGTACCCAGATTTTTTATTGTATTTTAGTGGTCGAATAAGAGCTCCAAGACCAGTTTCAATAGCTCATAAAATACTGATTCAATAGCAGAATAAAACTACATATCAACATACATACTTCATTATTTCATGTGATCTATATTCCTCTCATGTGTATCATTTTATGCGACAATATACTCTTTATTCATATCAGTCTATTAGGTCGATACAGCCTTGCTTTAGTTTATCGTTTATAAACATTTTATTTGCATATATGTCGAGAATAAGAACAAGATCAGGTGTGGTATACCTTGTGTTGATTAGAAAAGAAGAACAAGAACAAAAGACTCCAAAACCCAGAACCTGGTCGAACCCAAATCAAATGATCAAACACAATCTTTGTGTGCCCTTTTCACCTCCACGAACCACCTTTTTGTACCACACGAAAGCTCTCCAAATGTGCAGTCGACTTGTGTTATGTTTAGGGTTTTTATGCGTGATATTAAAGTTTGTATATTCAGTTATTATAGAAAAGAGATAAGGAGGTGGGGCTGAATATTTGGCCAAGTATAAGGGATAAGAGGAGACCAAGTTTTTGTTTCAAATTCATATATGCATTCTAGATATTTCCACACTACATATTGTGCACAAGGTTCTTAAATAATTTAGCCTACATAGGACATGTTAGGCGTGTGATTCTTTTTTTGTTTATAGGACTATGCATATTTCAACTCATATAAGACTTAGGTTATAGCTTTTATATATTTTGGAATTCTTGAGTTGTAACTTATATTTATTTAGGTTACACTTATGTTAAAGTTCAAGATAGCCTCGGGTTTTAGGAACAATGTTTTAGGTTATTATACTTACAATTCATGAAATCCTTATAAGTACAGAAACGATTCTCATTAGCAACGTACATTCCTGCATGCCCACCATTTGGATTGCCAACACCCGCTTGCCCTGCAAGCGCCGCGGCGATACCAGTTTCTGAATCTCAGCTGGTGTCATTCTCCTAGGCGGCATAATTCTATCAATCATTACAAGTGTACAATGTTGATATAAATAATGCCTAAACACGTTATTAATATTTTTCGATATCTCTACGTTTTGATAATCACAAAATGTAAAATCATTAATCGGAAAATTATGACGTAAACAAGTATTTAGTTGAAAATATCTATTTCTACAACTCAAATCACTTAAGGTATGAATGAACTAATGCTTAATGCATTATATGATCAAAGGAACATTTTCTTAAACACTAGATTTTTTATAAAATGTCAAAAACATTTTATATCTTTTAGAAAAACATTTTTGGTAATAAATAAAAAGGTTTAATTCATTATAAATTTATGAATTCAAATTTTCAACCAAAATCAGTAAAGATGTTCCAGAAAAACCTTCCCCACAAAAAGACAAAACTGGGCAACGGCTAGGGAGGGCGGCCCCTTAATTATACAAGGCGGCCCCCTTAATTTTAAGGGGACCGTCCCCCTATTTAAGGGGGCCGGCCACGCTCCAGTAGCCTTCCAGCTGTCCAGTTTTCTGCCTATAAATACCAGCCTTCCCCTGGATTTTTTCTCACCTTTTGCACTAGAAACTTTCTGTTGTAGATCTCATTTCATATCTTCAAAAACCCTTTGATCATATAATCTTAAGCATTGGTTTCCAAGTGATCCAAGCTTCTACCATCCAAGTGCAAAAGAAGAATACTTCTATCAATCAAGACTAGAAGTATTACAACTTAGTATCATCTTGTTACTCAAGTTGTTTGTTTTGTATACTTTGTAAATCATTCATTCATTTGTGTAAAGTGTGTATATAAGGTGTAAACATAAGTGATTAGGTTAGTGTAGTGTGTAAGTAGCAAGGAAGTTGTATAAGAGGTTGTGGTGTAAAGTAGTGTAGAAGCATAGTAAAGTTGTGAAGTAATTGCCGTGTGAAGAAGTTGTAAAACCGCAGCATAGAAGTCGCGAAGCCGTAAGGTAGAGGTCGCGAAGTCCTAGTGTTGAAGTCGTGAAGCCGTAGCATAGGAGTTGTGAAGCGGTCGTGTTGAAGTTGTGAAGTCCTAGTCGTGAAGTCCTAGTGTTGAAGTCGTGAAGCCGTAGCATAGGAGTTGTGAAGCGGTCGTGTTGAAGTTGTGAAGTCCTTGTCGTGAAGTCCTAGTGTTGAAGTCGTGAAGCCGTAGCATAGAAGTTGTGAAGCGGTAGTGTTGAAGTCGTGAAGTCCTAGTCGTGAAGTCCTAGAGTTCAAGTCGTGAAGCCGTTGTGAATAAGTCGTGAAGAAGTTGTGTTGTGAAGTTGTGAGATTGGTTCTAGCTACGATTAGAACTCGACATTTAGCTTTGTGTCGTTAAACCCGTGTAAGCCAAAGTCGTGTAAGGTTTTCTCCGCCATAAGGGAGCTTATTGAAGTTGTGACGAAAACTCTCGAGCTAGGTGCTCGGGGAGTGGAGTAGGGCAAGGAAGGTGTCCTTGTAGCCGAACCACTATAAATCTCTCGTGTTTCAGTTAGATCTTTCCATCCCTTATCTATTTCTTTACTTACATCGTCATTACTTTCATTCACATAGGCTTATATAATTGTTAGTATTACTTAGACGTCGACTTCACATAAAGATCAATTTGAAACTCCATTCAAGAAACCAAAACTTTTATAATCAATTTAAAATAATACATATATAACTAATAATAAGGTTCAAGTTTTATTTGTCATACAAACTTGAATCTAAATGTTTTAAAAAATAAACAAGGTTTTTCATAATAAAATTAAAAAGACGTGAACTATTCAACCCCCCCTCTAGTTTTCCACAATTGGTATCAGGAGCCACGTCAATCAAGATCTTTAAAATATACTGTATTTTAAAACTTGAATCGATCTATGGAATCCGAAAAATATTTAGAAGGGGAATTTATGCAAACACCACCGCTATTTGAAAACTATGCTTTTCTTGAATGGAAAAATAAATTTGAAAATTATGTGAAATCAATTGATCTAGATCTTTGGCATGTCATTTCGATTGGTGATTTTCAACCAACAAAAACGGATTTTGAAACTCAAAATGATTATTTAAAAACAAAGAATAACAAAAATAATGAAGCTAAAATAATTATTTACAAAACCTTGCCGAAAGTTGAATATGAAAGAATATCTTTCTGTAAAACGGCAAATGATATTTGGAAAAATCTCTTAAACTTTCATCAAGAAAAATGTCAAGCCAAAGATGAGGATTTTGATCTTGTACATGAATTAGTCATCTTAGAAAATTTAATAGATAAACATTTAGATAAAATAGATACATGTGCTACTAGTTCAAATGTTGTTAATGAAGGTATTAACGACGAAGACTACATGAATCAACTCCAAAGTGAACTCAATCCAATATCATGGAGTGACACAGACGAAGGAGAAGATCATCATCCGATATGTGACGAATGCAAACTAGATAAAACTCCAAATAAGGTACAATCCGAAACCGAACATTTTTGCTATGATCCATTCATTTTAGAATTTTCAAAACTAGAAAATGAGTTTAAACATTTTTGCAACATAGATCTAAAAACTATTTCTAAACATAAATCATCAAAAACTTTTGAAAGTAATCTTGAAAAAGAAATAATTTTAGAAGATAAAATGTCTAGACTTGAAAGTAATATTGAAATTGATCTAGAATGCAAAACATGTCAAGATTATAAACTTGAAATCAAAAGATTAAATGAAAGAGAAAAAATATTAGCTAGATTTAAAGAAAGCTCCAAATCTCTTAAATACTTACTAAGTTGTCAAAAGCCATTCAATGATAAAACCGGTTTAGGATTTAGTTCGGATAACTCATCAACTAGTAAATCAAAACAAATTAAAATTGAAAAATCTATTAGAGAAATTTAGAAATAAGGTTAGTTACTATGATTATAAATGATATAAGTCAAGAAATCCACTGTTTGTACTTTAAAACAAACTGTTACGGAATTCTTGTACTTCTTGGCGACATCCTCACCATATGCATTCAAATGCAATGGATGTCCTCAACTAACCATCTCGGACCCACGAGAATCCGGATACCAAGTTGTTTTAATTGATCAGGTGACGTTACGCTCAAAGGAATAATACTCAATCTTACGACAACCTACTCAAATTCGAAACCTAGTGACGTAGTGGAATATTTATGGATTCTCTTGCCATCTCGTCTAAATGTGGAAGATTCTACATAAGACGTTATATGCATCAAGGCTAAGATATCAAATGAGTCTAGTACAAGACATGCTCGGGTCAAGCCACTTCGGTATTAATTACGGTGTTAGAAGCTTGCCATGATATACTTTCACACCTTGGTTATCTTGAAGACTCACCTATCATTCACACGTCGATTATCATCTGAGACATTACAAAGAAAAGCTAGGACGTGAGGTAAGTTCTCTTTTTAAATTTCATAAGTAATTACTTCATGCATATAATCTTATTAAATGCCTTAGGATACACTTAGTTTGATAGGTTGCTTTGCCTTTACACTTTAGCTATATTCGTTCTGCGGCTTAATAAACTAGAAATCCTTTAGTTAGCCCCCCCTAAGTATTAAATAAAGTGTTCACTGTCGATCTCATAAAAAGATGATGTTTAAATCGCATTAAGTCAAGCTTTAGTGAACCAAGCAAACTTCATATTTGGTACTCTTCGATAGGTAAATTTAGGAACTTAATTTCTTCTAAAAAGAGAATGACTACTGGAGAATCTATTGACTAGAAATTCAATTTGACCTAATGGTTGAATTGCTTCTTGTGAGAAGTTGGGTGTGTGTAACCCGTAAAAATGGTCGTGTTCAGCCTGAATTGAGCACCACTAGTAATAGTCTCATATTCATTCTCTAACTTGATTAAATTACTCTTCCTAAATATACCTAACGCTAGTTTACTCTTATGAACTTTGTTATTCATTAGAGTTTTTCATTCCTAGATTTATGTCATCTTGCATACATAAAATTTCTAGATGTTTACTTGCTCATATGTGTTTTAATTGTATGCCTTCGTAATTATTTGATGCATATTTATTATAATAGCTTTTGTCTTTCTATAAACTATTCTGATATGATATTTTTTTTTACATGCTTAAATGCCATTGAATGTGTAGAAAAGGATAGCATGTGACAATGGCCTTAACCAATTTTCTTGAGCATGAAATCTTTTACAACCATTGTTTTAATAACATTTATTTTTAATATGCAAAAACTTAACATCTTGGAAAAATGATTTTTCAAAAGATTATATCACCTTTTTAATAAGTTTTACCATCCCACTTTTCTTCCCAACATTTGTCCATGATGATGTTTTTATCAAAGCAAAAGATTGAAAATTTTGTTTCCTTTCCTCATAAAAACATTTTGAAATAAATACCAATCTATTTTATTCAAATAACTTTCACATCTACATAAAAAACCCACTTTCAAACATTGTTGAATAATGCCAAAAACATTTCTTTAAATCATGCATGGTGATCTCATATCTGTCATCTATATTTATGTATGTGACATTTATAAGTGAACTAAATTTGAAAATAACCATAATTTATTCACTAAGACCTCACTTGGTAAAAGTCTAGAAGTCCATGCTATCACAACTCCACATTCCCATGCACATAGATATTCATTAGGATTATTTAACTAGCTTATTAATCTTCCTAAATATGATACTATGAATTACTTGGTGCTATGTAGTGTTTTCTTGTCTAACATATATATGTTACATGCTAAATGAGTTGTTTACATGCTAGATAATAATGTCTAATGAATATGCTTAGCATACATAAGTTATTAAATCCTAAATTGCCTCAAAAGAAGCTGGACTTGCTTGAAACTAAACCCAAAAACACAACCTTTTCTATAAATTTCTTCCAAAAACCCATTTTCAGTAATCTGGAAGTCAGCAGATGGGTGGCCCCCTTAAATACCCAGGCGGCCCCCTTAAAATTAAGGGGACCGGTCCCTATTTAAGGGGACCAGCCATCTGGAGTGACGGATTACTGTTTTCTTTCTCAATTTCCAACCCATTTTATCCTATACTTCCCAAAATTTACAAACACATTTTGTCATAAACCACCCACCAAAATTTACCTTCCTAAACCACATCTTTCCTACACTATAAATGCACCTCCTCATCATAAATTCTCATTCATATCATCCACTCAAACATGTCATCCTCCAACTACCCAAAGTCAAAACCCTCAAGAGTTGCTAAAATCTCGGTGAGACCAATTTGAAGAAGGAAGCTTGAAACTTGCCATAACCCAACAAATGATGTTGTTCAAACACATAACCAATCATCCATCCCTACACCTTCATCTCCCAATGATCAATCTCAAAACAACAATCCCAATCTCACTCACACTCAACCCACCAATGCACCATTCAAAACACTCACCACTCTTGGAACATCCACTTCATCCATATGTCCACCCTCATCCACTCATGATTACCCAAGTTCACAAATGTCTCCACCACCAAGAGTGTCACCACCACCTCCACCAAATAACAACCACTCTTCATCATCATCACCTTCCACTCAACACTTGAAGTTCATTGAAGAACTCAAGGAAGCCCATGAGCTTAATGCTCTCCTTGCTTTGCACCTTGCTCAAAGCAACTTAGACCCATCACCATCCATCTCTCCATCATTACCATCATCACCACATAACTTGAGTCAAATTGAGAAACATGTCAACAATTGTCCTTGTTGCATCTTTCTCCAAAATTAAACCATCACCTTAAATGAGCGTCTCACTTGGATTGAGCATCTTCTTGCTAGAGCTAATCCAACGTCATCACTTGAACAACATCAAATCCTTCATCCAACATGGTCCGCTCCAAACTCTTCACCTCCAATTTCTCCACCACCACTCTCTCCAACTTCCATGAACCCAATAATACACCTCCATTAATCAAACATCCTCACTCTCATCACTCACCACCATTTCAAACACTCCATCATCATTCATCCAAAACTGTAATATTTCAAGCAAGTCAAATGGATTTCCTAGGAAAATTAGAATTCTCTACCTAATGTATTATTTAAGCACTATTTATGTTGTAACAATGATTATGTTTGTCACATAATCATTTTAAATTAATGAATGTTTGTTTCTTTCTTTTTTATATGTGTTTGCTATGAATGTGTTGTTTCATCTTTTTGTTTCATTATTATATATATATATATATATATATATATATATATATATATATATATATATATATATATATATATATATATATATATATATATATATATATATATATGTATGTATGTATATATGCTTATGACATGCTTACAATATGATCTTAGTAGTCTACATATAAACATTATTCTTCTTAATATGTTATTGCTACTATTAAATCATTCCTAATGTACATGGTTCAAATAGAGCTTGCTGCAAACACAACCCAAAAAATTGACCCTTTTCTGAAAAAATTTCAATTCTGGTCGTCTGGGAAATACCAGATGGGCGGCCCCCTTAATGTTGCTAGGCGGTCTCTTTAATTTTAAGGGGGCCGGCCTACAATTAAGGGGACCGGCCATCTGGACAGTATTTTTCACTATTTCCTTTTGCATCTTGTGACCTCTTTTCTCTAGTCCCAGCTACCCTTTCTCTTATTAACCCATCTGATTTTGGAATATTATCCCTAAACCTCAAAACCTTACCCAAAACAACCACACTTTCATACTATAAATTCCCTCCAAACAATAAACCCTCATTTCATCTACTCTCATCTCCTTCAAACACCAACCCAAGACACCATGCTATCACCAAAATCCTCCATTTCCAAGTCCTCTAAGAAACACAAAATGGTCATCATACCACCCAAACACCTTCTCATTGACCTCACTAAAGAAGATAACACCACTCCATCACCACCACCTAAATGCTCATCTCCAAATGCATCTAATGCACCATCAAAAACACCTTCCACCAATGATACCTCCTCTTCTTCCATACCTTCAACCTCCTCCATCAATGACTACATCAACAAACATCTCTCCTCACCACAAACAACACCACCACCAACAACATCCCTACCACATATCACTCAAGAACCTTCATTCACCGAGTTTGCCATCTCCCTCTCACCAATCACACCTCTAGATGCTCACCTTTCATCCTCAACAATTCCACCACCTCTCCTTGCTCATCCCATACCTTGGAGTCTCCTTGAAGCTCATGGAGATACATGCCTTTGTTGCATTCATAACCGGACCATAATCTTTGGTCTTCGGGATGAGATGCAATACATGTACTCATGCATTGAGCACATGTTAACCAACCCACCACCACCACCACCTCCAACATCTTCACCCATTTCACCACCACCTCCTCCATTCTCTCCAAACTAGATGAAAGGTTTTAACAAAAATAATGTTTTCTACCCTTTTTGGTTGCAAGCTTTATGAGGATCATGTGCTTTTGGGATGATTATGTAGTATCATTAGTTGTTTTGTTTGAATGTTTGCATGCCTTATGTTGTAATCTACTTGGTTGTATATTTATACACAACACTTTTATTAAATGAATGCTCTTATTCTATATGCTTGCTTATTGTTGTTACATAAACTTGTGCTTCTAACATTTTTCTTGCAAGCGTTCCATAGCTCGTTTCCTTGGTGCCCCCAAACGAGGGGGAGTACACATCAAGGGGGAGTTCTCATACGACACTTTTACACTTAAAACTTGCCGGTTAAACCTTTTTGATTCTACAAAAAGGGGGAGAAATAGATATAAACTCACTAAATACTTGTCTAAAAACTAATTTTTAGATTTAATGATTTTAGATTTTGTAATCATCAAAAAGGGGGAGATTGTTGATATAAATAATGCCTAAACACGTTATTAATATTTTTTGATATCTCTACGTTTTGATAATCACAAAATGTAAAATCATTAATCGGAAAATTATGCCGTAAATAAGTATTTAGTTGTAAATATCTATTTCTACAACTCAAATCACTTAAGGTATGAATGAACTAATGCTTAATGCATTATATGATCAAAGGAACATTTTCTTAAACACTAGATTTTTTATAAAATGTCAAAAACATTTTATATCTTTTAGAAAAACATTTTTGGTAATAAATAAAAATGTTTAATTCATTATAAATTTATGAATTCAAATTTTCAAACAAAATCAGTAAAAATATTCCAGAAAAACCTTCCCCACAAAAAGACAAAACTGGGCAACAGCTAGGGAGGGCGGCCCCCTTAATTATACAAGGCGGCCCCCTTAATTTTAAGGGGACCGCCCCCTATTTAAGGGGGCCGGCCACGCTCCAGTAGCTGATGCGTGGTTTTGTAACCTTACAACAGGTTTTACCTCTCGAGGGATCTCAAGAGGCTTACAACCCCACCAGGCAGTGTACCTGACCGATGTAGTATAGTGTAGTGGTAAGTACGGGGGATTGATCGTTCTCCACAGGGAATAGTGTTCGTTAGGTGTGAAAGGCTACTCTAATTAGGTCTAAGGGTTGAGGAAGATTCTTTTTATGTTTTTATAGTTTTTATGAAAGCAAGTAAAATCTCGGGTTTGAAAGAGTGGGCGGAATTAGTTGCTAGTCAACTAACCCAAATTACTACGAATGCAATAAAATAAATAACAAAAATGAAAATGTGGTGAGAAACTTATGTGTAGAGAGATGTGTTTACTTAGATTTCCTTACTCCCTAACTATCTTTTACCGGTTAATTAGTGTGTATTAGTCGCGTGGATGACGGGTGTATTCCTTAATACCATTCGTGGGGTGGCGTACTTACTTCCCCAACTCTACAAGCTCCTACTTCACTCCTATGTCGAGCCGGCTAGGAAGCTCCTAACATGGGATCACTAGAATTCGCTTGTGCATTAAATACAACCATAAAAACCTTTAGTACGCATTTGGTTCATGTTTCTTAAGACGTTCAAGCAAGTTACCGAATAGGAAGTTAGCCAGTTTTCTTAAGCCTAACATAGATAAACAATCATCCAATACAACTAACAACACACTAATAACCAATAATCAATAGCTAGGTTTCATTAGATCTAAGCAAACACAAGATAAAATTAGCCTAACATGTTAAACAAAAGACAAGAATAAGATAGAATCAAACAACACATAGACATATTGAATGATTAATTGATAACTTATCTTTCAATGTAACATGGAAGATCTCAAGGCAAAAAGCCTTGAAAAAGATGCTAAAATCGTCTTAGGGTTTTCTCCCCAAAATTCCACACACTAAGCTCTCTCTTAATGACAAAAAATTAGAAAACTATATATAGATTTTTGGATCTGACGGCGTCACCTTATGGATTGTGACGCCGTCACATCGCCGCTTCTAGGGTTCCCCGGATGACCTTCTTGACGCCGTCCCTCTTTAGCTCTTCAAAAATCCATTCTGGCTTATCAAGGCTTGACGCCGTCGAACCTTGAACGTGACGCCGTCCCCTTTTGATTTAAGCCGTGACGCCCTTGATCAAGTTAAAGCGTGACGCCGTCAGAATTCACATGCTATTTTCACTGGCCTATCATGAGTAAATTTCACGTCCACTTTTTCTTGCCAAAGCATGACGCCGTCCAGAGTTAATTGTGACGCCGTCAAAGGTAACTTTCAGCCGATTTTTGAGACTTTGTCGTTTTCTTCACTTTTATGCTCCAAAAACGTCCAAAATGCCTCCTTTTCCAGATTTCTCCTCAAAAGTACCTAAAATGACAAAAGGAACGATTTAGGGCAATATTTGATCAAATAAATACGATTTAGGGCTTAAATGACCCCTTAAAAGCGGTACACTTTTCGCTTCATCAAATACCCTTACACTTGAGATTTGCTTGTCCTCAAGCAAATGCGCTTTTATTCTAATCAAAATACAAGTTAGGGGTCATTTAATGCTAACATAAAAGTAATTACAACAAATAATCGTTTCACTTCAATCATAATAAGCACGGAGATTACAAACTAGCACCTCACAAGTAGTGTTTAGATACTCACATCTCTCAAGTGTCATCAAAATAAATCTCATAAATGAAAACGGATAATATCTCTCACTACCTGTCATAGCAAATAGATTACCATAGGCTTGGGAAAGGATCGAAAACCTCCTCCACTAGGCGTAAGCACCAAAGATAAACTATCAAAGAGGGCTTTTAAATGGGTTATAACGTTAGGTGTAGGGAAAAGGAAAACACGGTTTTGTTGGATAAGGGATATTTTACTGGTGGCTAGTTAAAGATCTTGATCAATTACATGTACTATACAATGTTGCTAAGCCAAGACTAGACTCGATCTTAAGCTAGAAACGAAATAATAAAAACATAAAACAAACATAAACATAAAATGAAACGGGATGGTAGTCCGTATGTTTTTTCTACTTTTTCTTTTTCTCATTTTTTTGTATTTTTCTTGATTTTTACGATTTTTTTTTTTTTTTTTTTTTTTTTTTTTTTTTTTTTTGCATACACTTTTGCCCTACCATCCAAAATAATACATCATAGGGGCGTTGCATTCCCCTTACACTTGAACTTTTACATAACTTTACAAATAACTAATCTAACGACTCGAATTAAGATAATTGAAAAACTTGGAGTACTTTTAAAACATTTAGCACATATGGGGGTAATAAATGATGTTCTTCCCCATTACTCCATTACACTAGTACTTTACCCATGAGTCCCAATCGTCCCAAAACAATATGTACAAGGATATGACTCGACTTAGCAACCATGTAATCAACTAGATAATTAACTTGGGTTTAAACAAAATGTTGTAACAATAATGCACTAAAAATGAGTGCATACAAGGTAGGCTAAGGCGATTTGGGTGTACATTTAAGTGGGGTGTAACAAATTCTTCCTTTAAGTAAAATGCTTAAAGTTAGAAACGAAAAAGATAGGCTCTGAGGGGTGTACTAGGGGTATCGTGTACTAAAAATGAGTACAACGCAAAGGGTGTGGGAGAATTACTTAACCAATGTAGCCAAAGTAATTATAACAAAAACACAGGTGTAAAACAATGGGTTAATCCTAATGCCTCTTATCATGTAGTAAATCTAACTACACGAATGTAGTCTCACTTGTGGCCTTGGAATGGTCCTAACGCAAGTTCTAGAATCTAAGTGCTACCGGTACACACATCATAGCATAAATGCTTTTCCTACCAATTCTAGGGGCGAACCTCACATATTTGGGGGTGGAAAATTTTTTAGTGGTACGGTTTTTGTGCTAGTCATATAACTCCTATCCATGAGACGCTCATTAAGATCAAAGTTTCACTCCTATATGTTGTAAAAAAATTTAAATTTGGCACTAAAATTACCTTAACAAGTATTTCTCTCAGTTTTATTACACATCTACTATTAAACAAACAAAAATCAAGCGTAATAGCATTCTCTAAAATCGTACTTTTACCCCCCCTTACACTTAAGATGAACATTGTCCCCAATGTTCAAATAACAAGATGTAAAAGCAAAAAGTAAAAGAATGAAATCAAATACTCCCCTGATTCGCTCGGTGGATAGTGAAATTACACGGTTAGATCTTCCTCCAAAGAGAATGTTGAAGCTCCATGACTAATGCATCGCCAAAAGCTTGATTCAATAAACATCTCCTTGTCCAAAATAACCTGTTAAACCTGAGAAAACAAACACGAAAACCTGCATAACATCGGCGGGAAAAAATCTATATATAAGGATATAATGCTTGTGAAATGATAACTTTGCAGATTCCTGGAGATTATAAGTTGGAGATTTTAATAAAAACTTTTTATGAAAACAAAACTTTTAAAAATTTCTGAAAATTAAATCTGACGCCGTCAGGTTATAAACCTTGACGCCGTCAGAAATGACCTGACAAAAATTTTCATTTTAAGTTTCCGGAAAATTTCTGGAAAAACCTTTACCTTACTTCCTGGAAATCCTGCAAAACATCATTATGACTCGATACAAGCATTTGACTCAAACACACACGAATATATATGTTAATTTATTATTATTACGATTCATGTTCAATTGTGTTCTAATAAACCGATTTAGATTTCCCTTACACTTATCTTTTGCAAAATACCTTTATATGTAGTTAAGACGAAGTTAAAAACAAAATAAAGCATTTTCACAATTTAGTTTTGAACATGAATCAATAAGAATAAAAATTAAACACACATACGGAAAATAAAATCAAACAAACAAATAAATAAACACACAAAGCAAATAAAACAAATAAAGCTTGGGTTGCCTCCCAAGAAGCGCTTTTCTTTATTATCGAGTCTTGTAGCTAGACTCAAAGTCACGTACATTACGTGACTCCATCATCGGTCACGGTTCCTAGGCCATTCTCCTTCGATCCTCTATCAGAATCACTTTCATAGTAAAGGTATTTCGGGTCCACGTGATCAAAAGGATTGTTTCGGTATTTAGAACTAAGTTCCTTATCGTGCTTAAAGAATCCGCTTGACAGGTCAAAAGTGTCCTTACATCCCCTTCTCACATCATCATCACATAACACGAGTTGGGAACTTAACCCATCGACCCCTTTATAATCATTCTCCTTGAATTCTCTCATCTTGTAAGGCGTTTGGTATGAGATTTCCCTAATCCCATCGGTGAAAGTCATGATCCCATTGAGCTCGTCCACAACCAAGCTTGTGGCCTGGCAAAAAGGTGCCCCAAAAACAACTTGTGATAACCTGGGATCGATGTACTCTTCGATATTATCGACGATTGCGAAGCTCATAGTGAATGTCATATTTCCTACAAACACCTGATGAGGCGAAAAGTGTACCGCTTTTAAGGGGTCATTTAAGCCCTAAATCGTATTTATTTGATCAAATATCGCCCTAAATCGTTCCTTTTGTCATTTTAGGTACTTTTGAGGAGAAATATGGAAAAGGAGGCATTTTGGACGCTTTTGGAGCATAAAAGTGAAGAAAACGACAAAGTCTCAAAAATCGGCTGAATGTTACCTTTGACGGCGTCACAATTAACTCTGGACGGCGTCATGCTTTGGCAAGAAAAAGTGGACGTGAAATTTACTCATGATAAGCCAGTGAAAATACCATGTGAATTCTGACGGCGTCACGCTTTAACTTGATCAAGGGCGTCACGGCTTAAATCATAAGGGGACGGCGTCACGTTCACGAGCTGACGGCGTCAAGCCTTGATAAGCCAGAATGGATTTTTGAAGAGCTAAAGAGGGACGGCGTCAAGAAGGTCATCCGGGAACCCTAGAAGCGGCGAGGTGACGGCGTCACAATCCATAAGGTGACGCCGTCAGATCCAAAAATCTATATATAGTTTTCTAATTTTTTGTCATTAGTGGAGAGCTTAGTGTGTGGAATTTTGGGAGAAAACCCTAAGACGATTTTAGCTTCTTTTTCAAGGCTTTTTGCCTTGAGATCTTCCATGTTACATTGAAGATAAGTTATCAATTAATCATTCAATATGTCTATGTGTTGTTTGATTTTATCTTATTCTTGTCTTTTGATTAACATGTTAAGCTAAATTTATCTTGTGTTTGCTTAGATCTAATGAAACCTAGCTATTGATTATTGGTTATTAGTGTGTTGTTAGTTGTATTGGATGATTGTTTATCTATGTTAGGCTTAAGAAAACTGGCTAACTTCCTATTCGGTAACTTGCTTGAACGTCTTAAGAAACATGAACCAAATGCGTACTAAAGGTTTTTATGGTTGTATTTAATGCACAAGCGAATTCTAGTGATCCCATGTTAGGAGCTTCCTAGCCGGCTCGACATAGGAGTGAAGTAGGAGCTTGTAGAGTTGGGGAAGTAAGTACGCCACCCCACGAATGGTATTAAGGAATACACCCGTCATCCACGCGACTAATACACACTAATTAACCGGTAAAAGATAGTTAGGGAGTAAGGAAATCTAAGTAAACACATCTCTCTACACATAAGTTTCTCACCACATTTTCATTTTTGTTATTTATTTTATTGCATTCGTAGTAATTTGGGTTAGTTGACTAGCAACTAATTCCGCCCACTCTTTCAAACCCGAGATTTTACTTGCTTTCATAAAAACTATAAAAACATAAAAAGAATCTTCCTCAACCCTTAGACCTAATTAGAGTAGTCTTTCACACCTAACGAACACTATTCCCTGTGGAGAACGATCAATCCCCCGTACTTACCACTACACTATACTACATCGGTCAGGTACACTGCCTGGTGGGGTTGTAAGCCTCTTGAGATCCCTCGAGAGGTAAAACCTGTTGTAAGGTTGCAAAACCCACGCATCAACACCTGTATACCATTATCTATGCCGATGTCGTCCTTCCCTTTATGAATCATCCCCCATCTGCAAATGTTGTTATAATGAAACAAGGACATCACATTTTTGGGTAAACATGTGTCAATGTAAACATTATAAAAATGCTTGTGACCAATCATGCAAGGTATTTTGAGATTATTTGGATCATGTCGCTTAATTCGGCCAGGCCTTCTACCGTGTAACCCCCATGCGTTGCCACTTGCTGATGGTTGATACTCATACACTTCTTCGCAGCCGTCCCGAAAAATCACTTTCCTGACACCATCGGTAAATAATGCACTCCTATCATCCTCATCGAGTATCACTCCCGTTGCTTTTATGAATGGTTTGCCCGGAACAAGGCCAGTTAAGGATGGGCTGATGATAGAGTTCATGTTATTAATTACAGTTAACTCGATATGAAAGAGGAACTTTTCTATCACAATTGGTACCCTCCTTATTACCCCGATGATATTAGACCCTTCATATTTGACTTGTTCAGTGAAGGCTTCGTTATATAGAGAGAGGGATATTGCGCTCATAGAAGAGTTGGGGTTTATGTAGGCATCTTTTATAAACTTTTTCCTAGTGGTGCAAGATATCTTAAAGACCCTAGGAGCGCCATCCTCTATTCTCTCTCCGAATCCCATAGGCGACCTTGCTGTGCCCCTCTCAAGTTCCTCAACCAGGGGGCGGTCTAGCAGTCCTGGGAGCCCATGAGGCATTTCGGATTTCTCTTTCGAGCCCTCCTCATCACTCACCTCTATTGTATTCAAGTTCTTTGGTGAGTCTAGATAGTCGTCGGGTGCCTCGGGCTTCTTTTCGGGAACTTCGCCCTCCATTTCATTGTCCACATTTTTGGCTGTTTGTTGGTCCAAATTTGGTTTAGGAACAGGTATTGTTGTAATGGTGTTCACGAAGTGGAGAGGTTTCGAAGGGGTATGAGTATCTCCTGTTTTTTTTTTCGTTTTGTGATATGTATTTGAAGAGTTTACTAGGGTGCTTGATTTTTACAGGAGGGGGTGTTTGGTGGGTCACCGTAACAGATTTGATCTCATTAACTCGTGCCAACTCACAAGTTGACCTGCCAGCAAGGCGATCATTGATAACCTTTAACAGGTCATCAACCTTGTTGTTCATATCAACTTGCTGCTGTCTGAATTGATTCTCAAGTTTGGAGAGCTGTGTTTCTTGAGAGAGAATGAATTTTTGCAGTGATTCCTCGCGATTTTGTTGTTTATGCGTGTGTCGCTGAGGATAATGTTCAGACCAGGTGAGCGGGGTAGAGTCATTGAATGATACGCTACGAGTTTGGTTCCAACTAAAATTTGGCTTATTCTCCCATGCCTCATACCCATCTTCGGAATTTTTGGGCCCATAATTAGTGGCGAGCCACTTATCTCCCGCCTTATCGATTCGCGAGGATGCGAATTCTTTGAAAGCCTGTTTGGGAAGTTCCATGCAATCATGAGTGTCGTGGGGACCACTACATAATTTACACGAAGAAGTGATTTTGTTCACTTGGCTTGAAGGTTTAGAAGCCTCGTAGGATTTCATGAGAAACTTGACTTGGTCTTCAAGTTCTATGATCCTACGGTCAGAAGTGCTTGAATTGTTCGAAGGCAAAGATATTGCCTTGACCGTTTTATTCAAATCACGGGGATCACTCCAACTTTCGTTGTCATAAAGAGCAAGATCCTCTAGGAGAGCCCATGATTGTTCCGCACTTAGATCACGTAGCTTGCCACCGGCCGATTGGTCAATGGTTTGCCTCGTGGAGAGATTGATATGGTCATAGAAGATTTGGACTTGGAGCCAAAGTTCTATGCCATGGTGAGGGACTTTTTGGAGTAAGTCCTTGAATCGAGTCCATGCCTCGTAGAGAGTTTCGCCTTGACGTTGTTGGAACATCAAGATATCATTCCTTAGCTTGGTAGTTCTTCCCGGTGGGAAAAACTGAGCAAGGAAACGAGTAGTGAGATCATCCCAAGAGGTAATGGATCCTGCGGGTTGACGTTCTAGCCACTGACTAGCTTGGTCCCGCAAAGAGAATTGAAAGAGACGCAATCGGGTCGTCTCTCGAGTGGCAACATCAAGGTCTATAGAATCAACGATTTTGAGAAAGTCCTTGAGATGTTGATTAGGATCTTCAGAACGAAGTCCATGGAATGCGCATCCGCTTTGCACCAACCGGATGGTGTCGGATCGCAAGGGTGTGATATTGGCTCCTTGAGTGAGCTCAATGGTGTTTCGATAGCCATGGTGGCTAGGACGGGAATACTCTCCTAAAGTACGGGCTCTAGGAGGTGGTTGTGGTTGTTGTGGTGGTGGGTTGTGAGGGTTAAGGATATTACCATCTTCCATGATGTCGGATGGTAATGGTTACGAACAAAGACACGAAGAAAATAGATAGACTAAAGAAAATCTAGAAAAAGAAAACAAAAATCTCACTAGAAAGGAATTTAGTGAGTAGACCTAATAGAAATAAAAATTCAACCTAAACAATAACTATTCCCCGGCAACGGCGCCAAAAACTTGATGCGTGGTTTTGTAACCTTACAACAGGTTTTACCTCTCGAGGGATCTCAAGAGGCTTACAACCCCACCAGGCAGTGTACCTGACCGATGTAGTATAGTGTAGTGGTAAGTACGGGGGATTGATCGTTCTCCACAGGGAATAGTGTTCGTTAGGTGTGAAAGGCTACTCTAATTAGGTCTAAGGGTTGAGGAAGATTCTTTTTATGTTTTTATAGTTTTTATGAAAGCAAGTAAAATCTCGGGTTTGAAAGAGTGGGCGGAATTAGTTGCTAGTCAACTAACCCAAATTACTACGAATGCAATAAAATAAATAACAAAAATGAAAATGTGGTGAGAAACTTATGTGTAGAGAGATGTGTTTACTTAGATTTCCTTACTCCCTAACTATCTTTTACCGGTTAATTAGTGTGTATTAGTCGCGTGGATGACGGGTGTATTCCTTAATACCATTCGTGGGGTGGCGTACTTACTTCCCCAACTCTACAAGCTCCTACTTCACTCCTATGTCGAGCCGGCTAGGAAGCTCCTAACATGGGATCACTAGAATTCGCTTGTGCATTAAATACAACCATAAAAACCTTTAGTACGCATTTGGTTCATGTTTCTTAAGACGTTCAAGCAAGTTACCGAATAGGAAGTTAGCCAGTTTTCTTAAGCCTAACATAGATAAACAATCATCCAATACAACTAACAACACACTAATAACCAATAATCAATAGCTAGGTTTCATTAGATCTAAGCAAACACAAGATAAAATTAGCCTAACATGTTAAACAAAAGACAAGAATAAGATAGAATCAAACAACACATAGACATATTGAATGATTAATTGATAACTTATCTTTCAATGTAACATGGAAGATCTCAAGGCAAAAAGCCTTGAAAAAGATGCTAAAATCGTCTTAGGGTTTTCTCCCAAAATTCCACACACTAAGCTCTCTCTTAATGACAAAAAATTAGAAAACTATATATAGATTTTTGGATCTGACGGCGTCACCTTATGGATTGTGACGCCGTCACATCGCCGCTTCTAGGGTTCCCGGATGACCTTCTTGACGCCGTCCCTCTTTAGCTCTTCAAAAATCCATTCTGGCTTATCAAGGCTTGACGCCGTCGAACCTTGAACGTGACGCCGTCCCTTTTTGATTTAAGCCGTGACGCCCTTGATCAAGTTAAAGCGTGACGCCGTCAGAATTCACATGCTATTTTCACTGGCCTATCATGAGTAAATTTCACGTCCACTTTTTCTTGCCAAAGCATGACGCCGTCCAGAGTTAATTGTGACGCCGTCAAAGGTAACTTTCAGCCGATTTTTGAGACTTTGTCGTTTTCTTCACTTTTATGCTCCAAAAACGTCCAAAATGCCTCCTTTTCCAGATTTCTCCTCAAAAGTACCTAAAATGACAAAAGGAACGATTTAGGGCAATATTTGATCAAATAAATACGATTTAGGGCTTAAATGACCCCTTAAAAGCGGTACACTTTTCGCTTCATCAGTAGCCTTCCAGCTGTCCAGTTTTCTGCCTATAAATACCAGCCTTCCCCTGGATTTTTTCTCACCTTTTGCACTAGAAACTTTCTGTTGTAGATCTCATTTCATATCTTCAAAAACCCTTTGATCATATAATCTTAAGCATTGGTTTTCAAGTGATCCAAGCTTCTACCATCCAAGTGCAAAAGAAGAATACTTCTATCAATCAAGACTAGAAGTATTACAACTTAGTATCATCTTGTTACTCAAGTTGTTTGTTTTGTATACTTTGTAAATCATTCATTCATTTGTGTAAAGTGTGTATATAAGGTGTAAACATAAGTGATTAGGTTAGTGTAGTGTGTAAGTAGCAAGGAAGTTGTATAAGAGGTTGTGGTGTAAAGAAGTAGTGTAGAAGCATAGTAAAGTTGTGAAGTAGTTGCCATGTGAAGAAGTTGTGAAGCCGCAGCATAGAAGTCGCGAAGCCGTAAGGTAGAGGTCGTGAAGTCCTAGTGTTGAAGTCGTGAAGCCGTAGCATAGGAGTTGTGAAGCGGTCGTGTTGAAGTTGTGAAGTCCTTGTCGTGAAGTCCTAGTGTTGAAGTCGTGAAGCCGTAGCATAGAAGTTGTGAAGCGGTAGTGTTGAAGTCGTGAAGTCCTAGTCGTGAAGTCCTAGAGTTCAAGTCGTGAAGCCGTTGTGAATAAGTCGTGAAGAAGTTGTGTTGTGAAGTTGTGAGATTGGTTCTAGCTATGATTAGAACTCGACATTTAGCTTTGTGTCGTTAAACCCGTGTAAGCCCAAGTCGTGTAAGGTTTTCTCCGCCATAAGGGAGCTTATTGAAGTTGTGAAGAAAACTCTCTAGCTAGGTTCTCGGGGAGTGGAGTAGGGCAAGGAAGGTGTCCTTGTAGCCGAACCACTATAAATCTCTCGTGTCTCGGTTAGATCTTTCTATCCCTTATCTATTTCTTTACTTACATCGTCATTACTTTCATTCACATAGGCTTATATAATTGTTAGTATTACTTAGACGTCGACTTCACATAAAGATCAATTTGAAACTCCATTCAAGAAACCAAAACTTTTATAATCAATTTAAAAGAATACATATATAGCTAATAATAAGGTTCAAGTTTTATTTGTCATACAAACTTGAATCTAAGTGTTTTATAAAATAAACAAGGGTTTTCATAATAAAATT
Organism: Artemisia tridentata subsp. tridentata; assembly: GCA_021014915.2. Lineage (NCBI taxonomy): Eukaryota > Viridiplantae > Streptophyta > Magnoliopsida > Asterales > Asteraceae > Artemisia > Artemisia tridentata. The sequence goes on from CP139508.1 coordinate 200,361,584, forward strand.
AAAAAGACGTAAAACTATTCAACCCCCCTTCTAGTTTTCCACATACAACACGGTAAGTGTTTGATCAGTATAACAGAATCATAACACAGAGTAAACAACACAATGATACATCATAATATAGCGTACGTTCAACATCATAAATAGTACATCACCAAAATACATCATAGATTCAATACTTGTCATAAGTTTTATAAGATATGCAAAACGACTACAAGTTTCTTATCAAAATCTACTAACTGAAACTAGTCAGTTTAGTACGTACAAGGCAAACTACTACTATAATACTAAACTACCATAATAATGATGATCACTAATCTCTACTGACGGTCTCCTTCGTATTTAGCCAAGACATCAACACTATCATCAAAACGGAATCGCGACATCCTGTCATAGTACGCCTGCTACTGCATGGCATGGATCTCATCCCTCAACTCCTGAATACTACGTTGGTAATGACGGCTATCAATATCATTAAAAATAGTCTTAAGATCCAACTTTTCATCAATCTTCTCAATCTCTGATATCCTCTTCTCCAACGACACCAAACGCTCCTAAATCTCTGTCTCTGTCTTCTCTGTCAAACTCAACCTCGCAGTATGCTCATACAACTCAACATACAAGTCACCTATAGCTCTCCTATTTCCCTTAATCTCCTTCTTCAACCCTAGAACATCAGTCTGTCGCATACTCAACCGTCGAGACATCGACATGTAGCAACCCGTACACCAACCGAAATCCTGACACAAATGGCTCAGCTCAGCTATAAGCTCTAAGGGTGTCACTCGCGGCACTGTTGAAGAATCTCCAATCTCAAACATCGATGGTGGCTCAGATGTCACCTCGGTAGCAAGTGCATGTCCCAATGCATTCGACGTATTAGACTCATATGTGACGTCTGACACTACTGGTGAAACTGGTATAGGGAGATCCTCCGGCTCCTCATCCTCATCATCATCACCCTCAATCTCATCATCATCCTCCATTTCATCATCATCATCATCATCATCATCATCCATCTCATCATCATCCTCAGAGTGAGGTGCATCAATAGGGTATGGATCCTCCTCTGGACTAGGTGGTGCAAGTGCGGGATCAAAGGGTGCAACTGATAACTGACCAGATGGGACTGGTGCAGACATAATACTCTACAAGGAGTATCGGAAAAATATAAAAATCCTAGCCAAATTTTTATAAAATTAGTTTTATATGAAATAAGATAGCAGCGGAAAGTTTAAGTATATAATAGTATGAGAGAATGCATACATAAACGATAAAAGAGTGAAGTGGCACGGAGGGCTGATGGCTATCGATTGTGAAAAATTTTTGACACAAAGAAAGAGGAAACTGTTTATAGTTGAGTATGACCTCGTTCTCTATAAACCGTGGCTCTGATACTATTCTTTAACACCCCCAACTCGGAATATGGCAGCGGAACATAGTTTGGAGTATTACTTTCAGGTAAGACAGTGACAATCATAGAAAATGACCTCATAACAAGCCATTTTAATCAAAATATATCATTCGAATTATAAATAAACATTGGAGTTCAGAAGATTCTCAAACATCATAAGCAGCGGAATAAAAGACACAATTCAAAAGGGTTTTTCGAATGATAAAAAGTAGTAGAAAGATAGTAAAAAGTAGATAGATAGTAAAAGCCGAAAGCCATCGATAATCTTCATGCCACTTCCAGTGCCAGTATAGTATGCATTAATTAACTGAGATAAAACATGCTAAAAAGTCAACACAAAGGTTGAGTGAAATTCATAGGTTTATAGTAAATAGTTGAACACAAGATTTTCAAGTCTGGAAGATATAAGTAACAAATACATATATCAGGTAAGCGTCAAACAATTGCTAAGCTCATGACATACAAAACCTTAACCGGCACCAAATAACATTGGTGTAAGTCGACAGCAACCGTGGAATTTATAATACAATAGTTGCCCTCAAGAAGGTACTTTGCCCGATACCTTGATAATTCAAATATAGTACAACACATGCGACCGGACCTAGTCAACGTGGCGGGATGGTCAAATCCTATAGGCCTATATCCCTATATTCGTGCTCACTCGCAAGTGATTAATGGTTCATGATCGAGGGACTTGCTTTCGGCAAGGTCGGTACTTAGCAATATCATCTTAGTCAGGAAAAAGCATACATTTAAACTATTGTGTTCATGAAAAGTAAGTAGCATGTATCTCCCCCATGGGTTTATAAACAATTTAAAAGTAAAGTGGGACTATGAATCATACCTTAGTAGTAGAGAAACAAGATATCACAATAAGATTAGATGGTACAGCACGACAAGTGAACTTCAGCACAACCTAATAAGTAAATGTCATGTCTCAGAAATAATCCTCAAAGCGATTTATAAAACAATACTCGTATTTGAAATGAAAACGGTTTAGTTTCAATGGTGTTTGAAAGAAATAACGTTTATGACTCGTGTGGATATTTAAGAAAAAGTAAAATAATAAAAGTCAGCGAACACAAACGAACACGTAGAAGAGATAAAGAAAAGAGAGAAGAAAGAATAAGAAAAGAGGATAAAACAAGAAAACAATAAAGAAAAACATTAATAGGTTGTTTCGGTGCTTTACCCATATCCTAAAATAGTTGGTAAAACGTTATGATTTAGGAAGAAAACGTATAAGTTACAAAAAGGTTTTTGGATATTAAATAGTTATCATGATTAAGTTATAAAAGGCTTTATCGAAATTTGGACATGGTGCGTCCGTTTATAAAGCATTTCCAAGTCGTTACGACTATTGAATATTTCAAGTTTTATCGTCACATTTTACAAGTTAAATATATATAATTAGACATTATTATTCGTGTGACAACTGGTAAATTACGGGAGCATTTTTTTAAATACCGCATTACGTTTAAAACGAGCATTTAGTTATTTAGAAATACTAGAGAAAATGTTTCGGCACCCAAATCAATCTCAATAGCGTTTTATTAAAAGAATAACCAAATTTCCACTTCCCACCCTTGCCTTAAATTACAGTTTTAGTCCTAAAGGGACATTAGGGTTTCACATGAGGTCGTAAGGCTATATAAGCATCACTTATACCCATTTTAGGGTTTGTTTTCCTTCTTTTGCACACATAGCCGCCCCCTCCTCTCTCCCAAAATCCGACCACACCTCCGGTCACCACCGAGCAACACCACCGCCACCCCTCTTATCACACCGCCACCACCATCATCACTCTCGTGACTCCCTTGTCACGATAAGCTACCACACGCGCCCCACACATCCGTTTCACCATCACTACGCGCCACCCACTTTTTTTTCTGACCAAGATCCGCGTAGGTTTGAGCGTTTGAAGGTGAGACACACCGTTTCACACTCGTGTGTGACTCAGTGTGAGTAAATTCGTGTACAACGAGTTAATCTCTTCTCTTTTCTTTTTATTTTGGTTGGTTTCGGGTATAAAAACAAGAGAAACAATCATTTTGATAACTAAATTGGTTTGGTATCACTTATAGTTGGTTTTGTGGTCGCGTCGTGGTCAAGCCGTGAGCTTAAGCTCACGGTCGAGGCTTGTTGAGTCGTTGTTGAGTCAAGTTTAGTGAGTGTTGAGTCAAGCTATTAGTGTTTTGGTTAGTTTCTTGTTGATATGTTTGTGTTCTTGGGATTCAAATTTAGGGTTTGGTAAACCCTCGACATGGTCGAGTTTGGATATTGGGATTTGGTATGGTGATTTGTGTTGAAGTTGTGGTTGTAGCCAAGAAGGACCTAAGGTCCGTTTGGTATTGGGTTCGTCACGGCTTCGAGCCGTGGTGGTGATGAAGAGACATTATTATTGTTGTTGATATTGAGGTTGGCTATTGGACTTTGATTGTTGGATTTCGTTTATTCGTTGTCGAGCCGTAGGTTTAGGGCCAATAACCATATTGTTGGACATGGAATATTATTTGTGAGCTTATAATTATACATGTGATGTTTAAGCCAAGTCGAGTGTCGCTGAGACTCCGTAGTCTCGTTGTGGCCTCGACGAGCCAAAAATGCTTATTAGATTATATTTGGACTATTGATTATTGAGGTTGACTTGTTGACCCGAGTATATCATAGTCTCGGAATAGTGACTCGAAATATGAGATGACTCGTTACATATTTAAATTGGAAACTTAAATGACATTAATAAACAACAACTTAAAAATATTAACTAACGATTACATTGTTACTTAATATTTTGAAGTTAGAAAGAAAATGTTAAATGACAAATAGAACGTTATTTAATATTTTTTTTACAAATAAAAAGAAAATGGTTAACGAAATAAAATAGAATATGTGCGAGTTATTTAATGTTTCAAGGGCACGCAAGTCGAGAAATACTATTTAAGGAAATGATAATGTTATATTGAGTTAGTGTCGAGTTACTGATCGGTTGATGTTAATATACCCAACCCACATGGTTATCGGACTTACTGGGTTGACGAGCTCAATAAGGGCCCAATAAGCATGTCGGAGGAAACTTATTAACGAACAACTCATCCTATGGCTTATCGAGTATTGTGATTTAGTTTTTGGATTAATAAGTAAAGTGAAGAAATTGCGAGACTTATCGAGTTGACGAATTCGATAAGAGCCCGACAATTCGTCCGAATAACTTATTGAATTTAAACTAAATCATTTGTCCTTGTCTTGTGAGTCGTTTATGTTTTGGTCATTTGTTTGGCGTAAGTTCACTTGAGTCGATGTAGTGTCACCACTGCACACATGATGATACCAAACACTAATAAAAAGATAATATAAGGAGTTTTTGGAATCAAAATGGGATATACTTGGGGATAGTCGATTTATAAGGATTTATACTCTTTCGAATTAGAGGTTAAGATAAGTTTACTATAATAGGTTGTGTCGGGTCCGCAGCGCAGTGACATTCTAGCTACCGTAGTATCTTCTTCTGTTGTGTCATTTCTCGTCTACTTCTTGAGGTGAGTTTCATAACCCCACTTTTACACTTATACTGCTATTTGCAAAACTTGGGGTGAGAAAACATGCAAAACCGTTTTGAGTGGACCGAAGGCTATTTTTATTTTTATTATGTTTGCTATGTTAAACTAGCTATGGTTATATGTTGTATGAGTTGTAATTGTGCAGGATTACGGTGTATGTGCTGCAATAGTGCAGGAATATTAATGCATGAGCTGCAAGTGTGTAGAACTATACGGTGCACCTATTGGGATTATTGAAAAGTTTGGACGCACTTATGTGCGTGTATGATTGATTGGTTTGTGACATAGCCTAGTATAGCAAACATGTTAATGATTTGGTCCACTTGTATACGTTGTGTCTAAACCTATGATGAACGTTGTTTTCTCAGGAAACTAATGGTGGTTATCTTGGATGAACGTTGTTTGGAGGCTTGGCAAGTGGCATGGTTGAAGGATCAACTAAGACTCTGATAATTCTTTTGGGACCTACCTTATGTTTCTTTTGGGCCTTATTTTCAGTACTTTTAAATAAATGTAAACTTGAAGTTTGGATTTTGAAACGTTTTATTTATAACCGATAATGTTATCCTATTTTCTTATGCTTGCGCTGTGTACCAATCCCGTAGCATCCCAATGCTTGTTTTGTCTTATGCTGAACCAAATTTTGGGGGTGTTACAGATTGGTATCAGAGCTCAAGGTTATAGAGAATTGAGTACTTATCAAGAACCTAGACTATAACCATTTTTCAAAAAAAATTGATCCTTGACCGATACATGCCAGCCTGCCAAGTCGAAACCTCGTGAGTTGAGAATTGGAATATTATGAGAATGCGTTATGATTGATATATATTGGAATTTATGTGAAAGATTTTGGCTATATGCTAGAATGATACATTATGACTTATGCGGTATTTGTCTTGAACATGTTTAGAGTAATGCGGTATTCATTGATTAATTGGTTTGGATATAGTTGATGATATTTGGATGTTGGGGAAGTCTTGATATAATTTTGGTTTATGAGATTAGTTATTTTTGTACACTTACCCCTATACCGTTGTCATAGACTATGCCTTCTTTAGCATTTGATGTTTCTGAGGAGATCCTTGTTGTTGCATCCTGCCCAGCACAGTCTCTAATGACTCCAGCTCAGAATGATCCTTATGCGATTGTCCGACATTTAGCTCTTGCTTCAGCATCACCAGTTACCCTTGTATCACAGGTTTCACTCACTTCTCTGCCATCACAATCATCAGCTGGTCGCCCTAGTCCTTTACGATAGCTTACCTTGCACCAGGCATTAGCCCGAGCTCAGACTCCTCGGTTTACCTACCGCACTACTACTCACATGTCGGTGCGACCACCATCACCACCCATGCATTTCTTACCTCACTCTCTTCTGTCATCACCACTTTCATCATCATCCCACCGAAGACCTCGATCACCTACTCCATCATCTCATGATTCACCTGCCCTACAGAGACGTCGTTTCAAAGACCCATACTCAGAGGATGAGGATGGGGATGAGGATGTTGACCCTGAGGAGAAACCTCAGGAGGAGGAGGAGGTTAACCCAGATGAGGTCATCCTACCAGATCAGAGTCCTGCACCTTTAGTGCACTCACCTGGACCAGGCTCCCCCTAGCACATGCATGAGCCTAATTCACTAGAGCAGTTGTTCGAGCTGGCCTCACCTCCTCACTCACCTGAGCCAGAGAGTCCACCGGCACCAGACACCCTATCAGAGGTTGCCTCAGAAGCAACAGCCTATGGGGAGATTGGTCAGATTTGGGAGCAGATCACCACCCACCAAGAGAGGATCAGTCAGTTAACTGATCGATTAGTGGGTGTATCAGCGGCAAGATTTAGAGAGGTTGAGAGAGATGTGGGGGTATTGTATGGTAGGACCACATCGTTGAGACGTGACTCGTTGGACTGGCGTGATGAGTTTAGAGATTTACAGAGAGGTCTCATGACTGCTCGAGATACTGATAGGGCCCTTTGGCGTAGAGTCGCAGAGCAGCAGACTGAGATTGTTCAGCTCAGGAGAGACCACGAGTCAGATCGCATTGAGATCTCATATGTATGGAGACAGATGGCAGATCTGGAGACTACCTTGAGAGAGATCCGTCGAGGTCGTGGCTAGATGTACCTAGATTTGTGACTATTGTACCATCCCTAAACTGAGGAGTCCTCAGTTAGAGATGTTAGTTTTATCAGCTATCTTTGTTATCCTTGTTTATCGGTATCGACGATCAGCTATCATTTCATTCTGTTGTATTTCGGGAACCATGTATCGATATTGATGTTATCATGGATGTGAACTTTTGGATTCTTTCTTTGAGCATAAATTGTTTGTGGTGTGAATGAAATAGTATTCCTGTTATCGTGATTGGTATTTGTGTTGGTATTCAACCCTGTGATGATCACTTTCTTGCGTGATATACTATGTTGTTTGGAATCTTATGACTCTCTTAGGTTGTGATTCAGATCAATGGCTCCGAGACGAAACCCAGCCAGGACCACCCGAACAGGGCCTGCTATTGTCAACACCGTTCGTCGTGGCCGGTGTCCAGTTCGAAACGTTAACAACCAGAATACCTACAACCAAAATACCAACAATCAAACTAATGAAGATCAGAATGTCAATGATCAGGGTGTCAATGGTCACACTTCACCTAACACCCCTCCTGTGAACCAAACTCTGATTGATCAAATTATGGTTCAGCATGTTGCTAAAATCCTAGCTGAGTCGAATCACTCAAATACCTCTGCTGGAACTCCACCACCTACCAGAAACCGTGGTTGTACGTACAAAGAATTTCGGAGTTGTGGACCTACTGAGTTTGGCGGAACCGAAGGCGTTGTTGTGTTAATGAGGTGGATGGAGAAAACCGAGTCTGTATTTACTGTTAGTAACTGTGAGGAAGATGCCAAGGTGAAGTATGCCACCTTTACTTTGAAGGACGAAGCGTTGACCTGGTGGAACAACTACCTCAAATCTGTTGGAAGTGATGTGGCTTATGCTATGACTTGGGAACAGTTCAAGGCTTTGTTTATTAAGACCTAATGTCCACGAAATGAAGTTAAGAAGCTGGAGATTGAGTTTTGGAACCATAAGGTGAAAGGTACCGACATGACAGCCTTCAACCGCCACTTTCAAGAGTTGTTGTTACTTTGCCCAGAGATGGTTCGTACTGAGGCACTCAAAATTGAGCGATACACTGATGGTTTGCCATTGGCTACTAGGAATGACGTGATTGCTGCAAATCCGACAAATCTCCATGAGGTCATTACGATAGCTCAACGCCTAATGGATTCACTGGTTCTTGAAAATGCAGAAAAGGGGAGAAATGATAAGAAGAAACAGGACGATCAATCTAAGAGTAATGATCACCTGAACAAACGACAAGAGGTCGCCAAGGTATATGCTATCGGGGATGGGGAGAAGAAGGGTCATAATGGAAATCAGCCGAAATGCAACTGTTGTAATTTTCATCATCATGGCCATTGTACTGTGGTGTGCCACAAATGCTCTAAGGTAGGACACATAGCCCGGGAATGTAAGTCTCGACCCCTTGCGATGGTTCAAACTACCCCAAAAACAGATTGGAAGGCTAGCGTCACCTGCTACGGATGTGGGAAGAAGGGACACTATAAGAATGAGTGTCGAGAGCTGTAGAACCGAGGGAACCAAGGGAATGGAGGACACCCAGGGAATGGGTGGAACCAAGGAAACCGAGGGACGGGAGGAAATGGGCATAATCGAGGTAACAGGGGAGCAGGAGGAAATCGAGGAAACCAAGGCACTGGGAATCAGCAAGGAGATGTGGGAGCAGCTCAAGGAAGAGTATATGTTATTGGGAAGGAGATCAAGGAGGACCCGGACGTTGTCACTGGTACGTTCCTTCTCAACAATCGTATGCTTCCATATTGTTTGATACTGGTGCCGATAGGAGTTTTGTATCCACTACATTTATGCCTTTGCTTGAAATTCCCCCGACAGCCTTAGGTATTGGTTACGATGTAGAGTTAGCTAATGGTAACCTTGAAAGGACAGACACCATCATCCGCGGCTGTACGCTGAACTTTCTAAACCATCCTTTCAATATCGTCCTCTTACCCGTCACATTAGGCAGTTTTGATGTCATCATCGGTATGGAATGGTTATCCAAGTATCGTGCCAATATTATCTACGATGAGAAAATTGTTCGTGTGCCTTACGAAAAAGAAATCCTAAACATACAAGGGGATAGGAGCGATCGTGTAGGTCCCTCCAGATTGAACATTATCTCTTGTACTAAGGCACAGAAGTATATATAAAAAGGGTGTTACCTCTTCTTGGCCCAGATTTCTGAGAAGAAAGGGAAGGAGAAGGGTGAAAAGCGTATAGAAGATGTACCTATCGTTCGAGACTTTCCGAAGGTATTTCCCGATTACTTACCTGGAATCCCACCAGTGAGACAAGTCGAATTTCAGATTGAGTTGATGTCTGGCACTACACCTGTAGCCCGAGCACCTTATCGACTCGTCCCTACTGAATTGGAATAGCTGTCAAAACAGTTGGCAGAGTTGTCAGAAAAAGGATTTATATGACCGAGTTCCTCACCATGGGGAGCTCTAGTGTTGTTTGTGAAGAAGAAGGATGGATCTTTTCGCATGTGCATTGACTATCGAGAGTTGAATAAGTTGACAGTGAAGAATCGATACCCCCTACCCAGGATCGACGATTTGTTCGATCAACTTCAAGGATCGAGCATTTACTCAAAAATTGACTTACGATCTGGGTATTACCAGCTTACAGTTCGGGAAGAAGATATTCCAAAGACTGCGTTCAGGATTCGTTATGGACACTACGAATTCCAAGTGATGCCGTTTGGTTTAACCAACGCACGAGCGATATTCATGGATCTTATGAATTGAGTGTGCAAACCCTATTTGGATAAGTTTGTGATATTATTCATAGACGATATCCTGATCTACTCAATGAATAAAGAGGAGCATGAAGAGCATCTAAGACTTATCTTGGAGTTACTGAAGCAGGAACAACTATACGCCAAATTCTCTAAATGTGAATTTTGGAATCCAACGGTACAATTCTTGGTTCATGTGATTGATAGTCAGGGAATTCACGTGGTTCCCGCGAAGATCGAGTCCATCAAGGAATGGGCCGCCCCAAAAACCCCAACTGAAGTTCGATAATTCTTAGGCCTAGCTGGCTATTATCGGAGATTCATCGAGGGATTTTCTAAAATAGCCAAGTCCCTAACTAAACTGACTCAGAAGAATGTAAAGTACGAATGAGGGGAAGAAGAAGAAAAAGCGTTTCAACTATTGAAAGAGAAGTTATGTAGTGCACCTATCCTAGCCCTACCCGAAGGAAGCGAAGACTTCGTCGTATACTGCGACGCTTCGCACAAAGGTTTAGGGGCTGTCTTAATGCAACGGGAGAAAGTGATAGCATATGCTTCACGACAGCTTAAGACCCATGAGAAAAACTACACTACTCATGACTTGGAATTGGGTGCGGTAGTATTCACACTCAGAATATGGAGACATTATCTGTACGGCACAAAGTGCATTGTGTATACCGACCATAAGAGTTTGTAACACATCTTGGACCAGAAGAAGCTGAACATGAGACAGTGTCGCTGGTTAGAACTACTCAGTGATTATGAAGGCGAGATTCGCTATCATCCTGGTAAGGCAAACGTTGTTGCTGATGCTCTTAGTCAAAAGGAGAGGATACCACCGTTACGAGTCAGATCCTTGGGAATGACTATTAGTTCACCATTACCATCTCAAATTCTTGAAGCCCAAGCCGAAGCGTTAAAGGAAGAAAATCGACAGACTGAAAACCTCTATGGTATGGTAGAAAACAAAAATGGATTTGTAAAGCGTTCCGATAGAACATTATGCTTTAGAGACAGAAGTTGGGTACCACTCTATGGAGGAATTCGTGAGTTGATTATGCACGAGTCGCATAAATCAAAATACTCCATTCATCCCGGATCTGATAAAATGTACCAAGACCTGAAGAAACTGTACTGGTGGCCTAACATGAAGGCTGATATAGCCCTATATGTCAGTAAGTGCTTAACATGTTCGAAGGTGAAGGCCGAACATCAGAAACCGTCAGGGTTATTGATACAACCTGAACTCCCTGTTTGGAAATGGGAACGAATCACCATGGACTTCATCACTAAATTACCAAGAGCAGCTAGTGGTTGTGATACTATCTGGGTAATCGTAGATCGACTCACTAAGTCTGCTCACTTCCTCGCTATCAGCAAAAACGACAGTATGGACAAACTTGCCCGACTATACGTGAAGGAAATTGTTTCCCGACATGGTGTGCCAATATCTATTATCTCTGATCGGGACAGTCGTTTCACGTCAAATTTTTGGAAGTCACTCCAGATGGCTATGGGGACAAACCTCAATATGAGTACTGCTTATCATCCCCAAAGAGACGGCCAGAGTGAGAGGACTATTCAAATGTTGGAAGATATGCTTCAAGCCTGTGTCATTGATTTCGGAAAAGGCTAGGAGAGATACTTGCCTTTGGCCGAATTTTTCTACGATAATAGCTATCATGCTAGTATTAAGGCCGCACCTTTTGAGGCGCTGTGTGGCCGAAAATACCGATCTCCAATTTGTTGGCCTGAAGTTGGTGACAGTCAACTCACTGGTCCCGAACTTGTTCTAGAAACGACCGAGAAGATAGTTCAGATCCGAAACCGTTTGCAAGTTGCACGTGATCGAAAAAAGAGCTATGCCGACAGGAGACGTAAACCTCTCGAATTCCAGGTCAGAGACAGAGTCATGTTAAAAGTCTCACCATGGAAAGGGGTGATACGTTTCGGCAAGTGCGGAAAACTCAATCCTCGTTACACTGGACCATTCCAGATTCTTGACAGAATTGGACCGGTAGCCTATCGACTTAAGCTACCACCAGAACTGAATAGTGTGCACAACGTTTTTCATGTGTGTAACCTGAAGAAATGTCTTTCCGATGAAACCCCGATTATTCCTTTGAGAGAGATCCAGATAGACGAAAGCTTGAATTTTATATCGTGAAGTCAAGCGACTGAAGCACAGCTGCATTCCTATCGTTAAGGTCCGATGGAACTCGGATCATGGTCCTGAGTTTACATGGGAGTGTGAGGACGAGATAAAGCGAACATACCCTCACCTCTCTTCAACCGTATCGAGTAACTCGAATTGAAACCCGGGACGGGTTTCTCCTAAGGCTGGGAGGCTGTGACAACTGGTAAATTTCGAGAGCATTTTTTTAAATACCGCATTACATTTAAAACGAGCATTTAGTTATTTAGAATCATTTTTGGAATGTTTTGGGAATTTATCCGGATTCTTGGTAATGTTATGTGGACTATCGTTATGTGACGAGTAGTTTCCTGTATACCTGGTTAGGCATTACGTGAGTCGGCAAAATTAAACTTAATAATACGAGAAATATTGACAATTTTTGACGCATTAAACGAGCATGCACATATTTATAGTCTGTCTTATTGGAAAAATAGTTTTAAGATCAATGGCATAAATTAGAAATACTCGGGAAATTGTTTTGGCACCCAAATCGGTCTCAATAGCGTTTTATTAAAAGAATAACCAAATTTCCACTTCCCACCCTTGCATTAAGTTACAATTTTAGTCCTTGGGGGACATTAGGGTTTCACATGAGGTCTTAAGGCCATATAAGCATCACTTATACCAATTTTAGGGTTTGTTTTCCTCCTTTTGCACACATTGCCGCCCCCTCCTCTCTCCCAAAATCCGGCCACACCTTCAGCCACCACCGAGCAGCACCACCGCCACCCCTCTTATCACACCGCCACCACCATCATCACTCTCGTGATTCCCTTGTCACGATAAGCTACCACACGCGCCTCACACATCCGTTTCACCATCACTACACGCCACCAACTTTTTTTTCTAACCAAGATCCGCATAGGTTCGAGCATTTGAAGGTGAGACACACTGTTTCATACTCGTGTGTGACTCGGTGTGAGTAAACTCGTGTATAACGAGTTAATCTCTTCTCTTTTCTTTTTATTTTGGTTGGTTTCGGGTATAAAAACAAGGGAAACAATCATTTTGATAACTAAAATCGGTTTGGTATCACTTAGAGTTGGTTTTGTGGTCGCGTCGTGGTCAAGCCGTGAGCTTAAGCTCACGGCCGAGGCTTGTTCAGTCGTTGTTGAGTCGAGTTTAGTGAGTGTCGAGTCAAGCTATAAGTGTTTTGGTTAGTTTCTTGTTGATATGTTTGTGTTCTTGGGATTCGAATTTAGGGTTTGGTAAACCCTCGATATGGCCGAGTTTGCATATTGGGATTTGGTATGGTGATTTGTGTTGAAGTTGTGGTTGTTGTGGGTTGTAGCCGAGAAGGACCTAAGGTCCGTTTGGTGTTAGGTTTCTCACGGCTTCGAGCCGTGGTGGTGATGAAGAAACATTATTGTTTTTGTTGATATTGAGGTTGAATATTGGACTTGGATTGTTGGATTTAGTTTATTCGTTGTCGAGCCGTAGGTTTAGGGCCGATAACCATATTGTTGGACATGGAATATTATTTGTGAGCTTATAATTAAACATGTGATGTTTGAGCCAAGTCGAGTGTCGCCGAGACTCCGTAGTCTTGTTGTGGCCTCGACGAGCCAAAAATGCTTATTAGATTATATTTGGACTATTGATTATTGAGGTTGACTTGTTGACCCGAGTATATCATAGACTCAGAATAGTGACTCGAAATATGAGATGACTCGTTACATATTTAAATTGGCAACTTAAATGACATTAATAAACAATAACTTAAAAATATTAACTAATGAGTACATTGTTACTTAATATTTTGAAGTTAGAAAGAAAATGTTAAATGACAAATAGAATTTTATTTAATATTTTCTTTTACAAATAAAAAGAAAATGGTTAACGAAATAAAATAGAATTGTGCGAGTTATTTAATGTTTCGAGGGCACGCAAGTCGAGAAATACAATTTATGGAAATGTTAATGTTATATTGAGTTAGTGTCGAGTTACGGATCGGTTGATGTTAATATACCCAACCCACATGATTATCGTACTTATTGGGTTGACGAGCCCAATAAACATGTCGGTGGAAACTTATTAACGAACAACTCATCCTATGGCTTATCGAGTATTGTGATTTAGTTTTTGGATTAATAAGTAAAGTGAAGAAATTGCGAGACTTATCGAGTTGACGAATTCGATAAGAGCCCGACAATTCATCCGAATAACTTATTGAATTTAAACTAAATCATTTGTCCTTGTCTTGTGAGTCGTTTATGTTTTGGTCATTTGTTTGGCGTAAGTTCACTTCAGTCGATGTAGTGTCACCACTACACACATGATGATACCAAACACTAATAAAAAGATAATATAAGGAGTTTTTGGAATCAAAATGGGATATACTTAAGGATAGTCGATTTATAAGGATTTATACTCTTTCGAATTAGAGGTTAAGATAAGTTTACTATAATAGGTTGTGCCGGGTCCGCAGCGTAGTGACATTCTAGCTACCGTAGTATCTTCTTCTGTTGTGTCATTTCTTGTCTACTTCTTGAGGTGAGTTTCATAGCCCCACTTTTACACTTATACTGCTATTTGCAAAACTTGGGGTGAGAAAACATGTAAAACCGTTTTGAATGGACCAAAGGCTATTTTCATTTTTATTATGTTTACTATGTTAAACTGGCTATGGTTATATGTTGTATGAGCTGTAATTGTGCAGGATTACTGTGTATGTGTTGCAATAGTGCAGGAATATTAATGCATGAGCTGCAAGTGTGCAGAACTATACGGTGCACCGATAGGGATTATTGAAATGTTTGGACGCACTTATGTGCGTGTATGATTGATTGGTTTGTGACATAGCCTAGTATAGCAAACATGTTAATGATTTGGTCCACTTTTATACGTTGTGTCTAAACCTATGAACTCACCAGCGTTAGCTGACCCTTTTTAGCATGTTTTCTCAGGAAACTAAAGGTGATTATCTTGGATGAACGCTGTTTGGAGGCTTGGCAAGTGGCATGGTTGAAGGATCAACTAAGACTCTGATAATTCTTTTAGGACCTACCTTATGTTTCTTTTGGCCTTATTTTCAGTACTTTTGAATAAATATAAACTTGAAGTTTGGATTTTGAAACGTTTTATTTATAACGGATAATGTTATCCCGTTTTCTTATGCTTGCATTGTGTACCAATCCCGTAGCATCCCAATGCTTGTTTTGTCTTCCGCTGAACCAAATTTTGGGGGTGTTACAATTCGCGTATATATTAGTTGTCAAGTTTATCGACCATTTTGTGTATGTTCGGGTCCAAATATGTTAAGCTCTTATGAGTCTAACATACTCTTCCGTCTCAAGTACCAAAATCGTCCATAAGGTCCATCGGCTAATACCGTAAATCCAATAACGTCCAATCTCATCCAAGCATAGGTTATTACAATATCCAAGTCCAATGTCCAAATCAATCCCAAGTTATCCAAATATTTATCCGAAACACCATATTGTCAAACAAATAAATAAATGGTAACAGACAAATGAAAACGAAAATAGAATATTAGGCCACATGCATTGGGCTTCGACCCAATGCTTACTCACACTCTAATGGACTCACTTTTGGCTTTTGGGCCCAAGGTTAATAATACTAGACCCATTAAGGACTTATCCAAGTCCAAAACCGACTCGATGGCCGAGACTCCCTTGGGTCTCGACTTGACTCATTCGACACCAAGACCTTAAGAGGTCTCGACTAAACCCCAAACCTACAGGTCGTGGCCCTCTTGGGTCACGGCTCATGTTACTCGACAACCAAAACCAATCAACCTTAGCCGTGACTCCCTTGAGCCATGGTTCACACTATTTGACCACGACAACAATCCAAACCCTCGGCTACAACCAAAACATCAAACCAACCATAGCCGTGACTCCCACGAGTCACGGCTTGGCTCCTATTGAGCCTATGAGCTCTCAGATAGGACTAAAACCCAAAACAAATCCAAAACCAACACAACCAACAACTAAAACTCTAGCCGTGACTCCCTTGAGTCACGGCTCACTCCCACTCGAACCATAGGGCTCTCGGCCTAACCACCAACACAACCAAATCCAAATCTATCCAAACTCAAACCAAAACAAACAACTCTAAAGCTATGCCGTGACTCAACGAGTCACGGCTCAAGGTTACACGAGACCTCTTGGCTCTAGGCCAAGACAAAACCAACACCAAAATCCAATCCAAATCCAAACCAAGCTAGAAAACAAGAAAACAAGTTAAAACAAAACAAAATAAATCAAAAACAACAAGAACTCACCCCGAGTCAACTCGACTCGCAAGTTGACTCGGCTGAGTCACGTGACTCGGACCGAGTCCAAGCGAGTTACGGGTCAAACAACTCAGATCCACACATTATTTTATTAAAACAAAACGGTTTTAAAAGTTTTTATTATTAAATCTCAGTTTTATAAAATATTAGGATTAGGGTTTGATAAAAGGTGATGAAAAAGAAGGAGAGGGGGTGCGTGAGTTACCAAAAGGGAGAGAGGAGGTGGTGGGGGTGAAGCGGCGTGGTGGTGGCGCTACGGTGGTGAGGCGGTGGCGCAGCGGACACAAACAAACGAGCTCCAAAAGTCTTCAAACTCTCCATAAACGAAGAGGAGGTCTTGATCTACGCGTGGTTGAAATTTGAGAGGTGGCTGGAAAATTTTCCGGCGATGGTGGTGGCGGCCGGTAGGGTTCCGGCGAAAGGGGAGAGAGAGGGAGTGGGGGGGGGGAGGGGGTGTGTTATTATGAGAAGAGAGAGAAAGAAAAAAGTTTTTTATAAGATGGGAGGGGCCAAAGGTGAGCAAATGAAAGTGTAAGGGGTGTGGGTGAAACTGTGGGCGGAGGGGGTAAAAGTGACAAAGAGGTAAACTTTTAATATATCTCTCGCGAGGCGCATTTAACGTACCAAACGGACACGAAAATTTACGAAACTTGCGCCATTGTTTCCAAAATAATTTTTCTAGTAAAAATAATTATAAACACGCATAACTTTCTCGAAGTTAATTTATTTGGCAAATCGATTCGTTTCGTGCTTTCTAGGTTGTGCCGGCTCAATAAAGGGATAACGTTCACGTTACTCAAGATATCTCGCATTTCTCAAGTTCAAATAAGTTTAGGAAAAAGTTTAAATGCTAAGGTGATGCAAAAATAAATATTTGGCTAGTGAAAAGGGTTTTGGAAAATTACCGGGTGTTACAGCAGTCGACAAGGGGATGATTATTATTTCAGGCCTACGGCTACGAACTTGATTATGAATGCGACGAAACAAGTTTAATAATTGCTCCGCCAGTGCTATCTCAACATCAAGTTCTTCCCGTAGTCGCATAAGGATAGTTTGTCTCACATCATTTGGTTCAACAGCAATAGTATCTGTTGTGTGAAAAAATGAATGGTAGTTGGGAGAGTTTAAAAAAAATTGTGTGAAAAAATGAATGATAGTTGGGAGAGTTTAAAAAAGAAGTTATGTGAAAAAATGAATGATGGTAAAGGAGTATTTATAGGGGGAAATGTAGCCATTGGAGTACTACGAATTCAAAAAAGATGTTGTACACACACGAAATCAAACAAACTAGATTTTCATTCCTTTAAATAAAATACAAATTACAATACGAAATTTAAAAAACAATACGAAAACTAAAACATAATCATCCTATTTATTTACTTTATGCATCCAACGAACTTTTGCACTGATGTTATCTTGTATTTTGCTAGCCAATTTATACAAATCATTTTTAATCTCGTAATCTTTCTAAGATTCTTCTTCTAGGAAGTCTCAATCGAAGCTAGTTTTTCTTGCAGAATGTCTTTGCATTTCGAGTATGCTGTTCTCGTATCATCTTTAGCATTGTGTGTGTTGTTAAACTTCTTAGCTAACTCGATAATCTCTTCCTGACGAATGTAATCCCCATCAATTTGTTTTTGAACACCATCTTTGATTTCATCGACGGTATATGGAAGTGAGCAAGGCATACTTGTTTGTAGAAAGAATTAATATTTTTGTGTGAAAAATAAATAATGCATAGGTAGTATATATAAAGGTGGGATAAAAAAATATACCATTTGAAAAAATAGCCGCTTGAAGGCCAACCGGTCAAAAAATTCAGAGGCAGTGTGCAAATGGCGCAAGTGACTTCAGTTACATTTGAAAAGGCGAGGCACGATGGTGGTGTGGTAACGGGTGAATGGCAGCGCCATTTCACCCTCCACGTGTGAATGACGGGGCTCAAAAGTGATGATACCCTTCCCTCTTATAATATAACACATCATAAAACCATACATATTGAATGTTTCCGACTTTTCAGTTCAACTATGCTAAAAGATGAATATATACTGATGTGAGACAGGTTGTTACGAACTCCCCTACTTACAACAAATTATACAATCAGTATCCACTCCAGGATAAGCACGAGCAGCGTGCCCATCACACAACAATGCTATGATGACATGGAACATGTTACAAACTGCACCCCTTAAGCTACTGACATTCTCACCAGACATACATAACCAGGATCCACAATCCATATTCCCAAAAGATGCACAAATTACGTGTCCATCAAACCCCAATAGTTTATGGCTATGATACCATATATAGTTTACCACATTTTTAGTGAAGTAGTGATTTTCTCTCCTAATAACATATTCATTGTACAATAATAACATAAGAAAACAACTTTATATTCTAAGCAAATAATTATCACAATTAGGGAGGGAACTAAGGGTTACCCGTTTGTTATGTGACACCATTAAAACTTATTTCGTAGTGTTATTTACATAACATTGATTTTTACAAGTGTATTTGATTAATAAAAGTTTATTTTACTTTTTATTTAATTAGTATATTAATAAGTAAAAGGTAAGCTCAGTTCTATAATGAAAATTTTGTTATAGGTTTAAGAATGCAAGCCTATCAGTACAATTTGATGTTTGTCATGACAATAGTTTATAAGTTAATATAATGGATCAACCTCCCCGGTGTGAAGTTAGGGGTGTTTATTTTTCACTTAATGAGCGGTCCCAAACCCTTGTTTCATTTTAATGAGGAGGTCCACAAAAGTATCTCTCTCTCTCTCTCTCTCTCTCTCTCTCAATTAAGTGGCTAATATAGTAATATCTCCAAATCACTTAATTTAATAAACAACCCCCTTAGTCTTTAGAAGTTGATGGTTTGGTTGGTTCATTAACTGCTTTACTAGAAACATTAATTAAGAGCATTATGTCACAAGAGAAATTCTTAGGCCATTAACTGCTTTACTAGAAACATTAATTAAGAGCATCATGTCACGAGTGAATTTCTTAAGGGTTAGCTTTTGCTTGAAAGCGTGTTGAAAATGAAGATTCATAGTTTACCATGTTGGTGTTGTTAAACTGTTAGAGTATCCCAACGGTAAAGTTTAGTGCATGCCACGAGTAGAGGATTCGACATGACACCACACTGGTATGAAGTTAGGGCTACCTGATAAGTCCAAGGCAGGATGAAACTAGTGAGCCTTTATTATATGCGGGATGAAAGGCTAGTCATTATCAGGTTAAGGAGACAACACAGTGTCTAAGAAATGGCTTTGTGACAAGTGGTATCAGAGCCAAGTCGGATTGAGGCTGACCAAAGTAGAATCACTCATGTCACTATCCTAAAAGTTATTAA
Organism: Artemisia tridentata subsp. tridentata; assembly: GCA_021014915.2. Classification (NCBI taxonomy): domain Eukaryota; kingdom Viridiplantae; phylum Streptophyta; class Magnoliopsida; order Asterales; family Asteraceae; genus Artemisia; species Artemisia tridentata. Next base: position 200,381,256 of record CP139508.1, read on the forward strand.
AAGTGTTGTTGCGCAATGGTGGTAGGAGCCATCTTCATAGATGTCGTGGAGAATGACATGATATCGTGTCGGAACACAATGTTGCATTCCACGAAGCTAGAGAAAGTAATGGACTAATCTAAGTGGGATGAAGTTGATGCACACTAGATTAATGAACTAATCCTAAAAGGAAGGTAGTCGTTGTAAGCTTAGACCAAAGAGTCAAAGTTGAATGTTCTTTTAAGCCACCAAGCAGAGTGAAGCCAAATCATTCGTTATGCGAATAGCCATGCACGAGGTCGTGCATGAATTGGTCGTGTGAGAATATCACGAGCCAAATTCTTAGAGGTCGAGTTCTGCTTGGAAGTGTGTTGAATGCAAGAGTTCCTGGTTTATCCTGTTGGTCTTATTAGAGTACCTCAACTGTAAGGTGTAATACATGCCACAAATAGATGACTCGACATGGTACCACACTGGTAGGGAGTTGGGGCCACTCCTTTAATGAGTCCAAGGCATGACGAAACCAGTGAACCTCTATTATACACGGGATGGAAACTGATCCTTATCGGGTTAAGGATGCCAAGCGAATGTCTAAGAAATGACTTCGCGACAACTAGGTGATATACGATGGTATATGCATGTATTGTCACAAAAATTACAGTCACATTCCGAAACCCACAAAGTAACAAATATAAATACAAACACACATACACGAAAATTGAATAGTTAAAAATGTAAAATACGGATGACGTGTACCATGAGGATAACACATATGCATATAACGCCATTTGTGGTGTCATGGCTAGAAGACATAGGTGTTTGTTTTTACATAACGAAATTTCACTGAGTGCTCTAAACTATCTATATAATATGTTTTGTTTACTCTTTAACAAAATCATCATTAATGCCGGAGGATGATTACTATATATCTTATACCCTTTACTACAACAATAAATAGATGAATCAAGTTGTTAATGATGAAAAAAGTGTAATTAAAATAATTGATAAAAACATAAACCTAAAGTTATGTTATTAACAAATTATTTAATAATCCTTAACGGTCTTCACTTTGTTGCTACTCTAGTATAGCCTTCATTTCTTTTGTTGTTGTTGTGTTTGTCCACCCTTTTACAGCGACTTCTAACACCTGGCTACCTGTAATGGTGAACGCGGATAATAGTGGTCATCACTGTTACCTCAACATCAATTTAGTTTTCTCTCTTTACAACCATCTTCATGACCAACTTGTTGTAATTGTGACCGCGGTCACAATTTTTCATTTTTATTTTTTTAAACAATAATATTAAAATTTCATTAATAATTGAAAACATTATATTAATAATTCAAATAAAATAAAAACATTACAATAAAATTAAAAGCTTAAACTAATAGTCTAAATTATATTCCTGCTTTATTTTCCGTTTCATCTCCAACTTCTTCTCAAGTTGTAGTCCGGTCAAAATGCTCATCGGAAGAATGATAGAACACGAGGTCTTTGTCCATTTTCTTTTCTTGTTGAAATTGAAACATTTGACGTTGCAGCTCAAGTTCTTCTTACTTTTGTGCAATCTTCTGTTGTTCCAATTCCTTTTGCTGCTTACGCGCCTGTTCTTCCAATTCCATTTTGTTGTTGCTTCATCTCTATATAAGATTCCTGGGCTTTATTCTTTTTGGAAAAGAAACCCGATGCGTCGTTTTTCCTTTATCGACTAACCGATCAACAAGAGGTGCAATAGCTGAAGATTCTAAAGGAACGAATGAGGATGACGTTTTCTTCTTAGCTTTGTCCCGGCTCGTTGGTCGAACTTACCGAACCTCTTCCTCGGAAGAATCATTCGCTTCGTGGTTGAGATTAAAACCACCATGTACCGAGTCCGATGTGGCATGTGAGGTGGTTTCCGATGTCTTTGATTTTTTTAGAGTCTTTTCTTTGGTTTCGTAAAATTTTGACATCTCAATCTCTTGCCAATTTTTATGTTACCTCAAAAGATTCCATGACTCAATTAGTGTGAAGGCCTGACCGTGCGTCACTTGATATTCAGCACACGCTTTATCGAAAGCCATTTGGTCACTTGAGCCACTCTCGTCCTCCGTTTTACATAATTGTGAATCGCACAAAATTGACCAATTCCAGGGCGAATCCTAAGTTTCCATTTGGTGTTGAGGGCATCGTATCCTCTTATCGATTCCCCCATTTCATTCCCAAAGTAATCAACTACTTGCGTCCAAAAAACCCTAGTCTTTTGAGTGTTCCTTTTGATGCAATTTTTTGACGTGTTTATCCAAGCTTTACACAACACTAACTTTTCCGCTTGGGTCCATGGGTTTCTAGTATCATCTTTTCCTAACGTCTTGGATCTTTGACGTCTTTTTGACATTTTCTTTTTTTATGGGCACCACCTCTTCGACGAAAGAGTTGTCTTCAATAGGTATGGTTGGACCACCCGAACCTCGAGTCGTAGAATAATTTTGACTACCAAAAAACGGATCCATATCTTTATCAATATTAAAACGGTTAATCGGAGAATATCATTGAGAAGTTTAAGCTGGTTCATCAGTTGGTTGAACGGTGGTGGTGAATCGTGTAACATTTGCGGACAATACATTTGAGATTGTTGCTGTTGTTGGTACATCGGTTGGTTAAACAGAGGTTGGAACATATTATTTTGATAAGGTTGTTGGTATGGTGGTTGTGATTGGTATATGAAACTTGCGGATTGAAAATTAATATATGGTGAGTAACCGACCAAACGAAAATTGGGATCCGGTGTTGGAAAGTTTGGAATGTTTCGTTGGCGTTGAGATTTTGGTGTTTCGGTTTTGGGAGTTTTTGAAACATTATGTGAGATGAAAATATTATAGCAAGATTGGTTTGAATTGTGTATAAAGTGGAAAGGATTAGAGCATTTATAGGGCCAGTTATTTAAATTTTTAAAGATTTTTTTTTTCTTTTTAATAAAGTGATCAAATGGTCACATTTTTAGCCATTGGGTTGGTTTTGAGTGTGCAATGAATCGGTCGAAATTAGAAATGATTTTTTTTTTTTTTTTTTTGCATAGGACGCATCAGGGGGCGGGGGCTCGTAATGGGGAGGACGCGACGACATCTTGGTCTTAGGGTCAATTTGAATTTATTGTTTGGTTGGTAACTCAAAAAAATTCATTTAAGCATCATCCTCATAAAAGCTAACCCCACAATTAAGTCACGTTTAGGCTACCCTTTTTATTTGTTTATATCTCTCCCACATGTTTTACAAAAACATAGTTTATGATTTTACTATTGTATAATATAATTAATTTTATTAAATCTTAATATTTCTCTCTTATATTTTTATCAGTCATGCACCAAATCCAAATTCTAAACGAATCCAAATCATACCCCAAATCCACTTGCACACCCCCAAACCCACTTACACACCAAACGCACCTTTAATTTGATGGAAGGCATGGTTTATTTGTCTTAGTTTCGTTTTTATGTTGTACACGTGTCTAAATAATAAAAGAGTTGATATCTGTCTCCGTGAAACTTTTACTGTTTGTATATGTGTATAAGCATATGAGTGGTAAATCGACATTTTATGCATAAAAAATTCGTTTTTGCATCTAGTTTCTTTTTAGTATACAAACTCAAAATTAAAATAATAATAATAATAATAATAATAATAATAATAATAATAATAATAATAATAATAATAATAATAATAAATTCATAACTTTTTTATGCACGAACATTCTCTATTTTAAAAGAAAATTTCAGATTTTTTCAAGAAGTTTTTATTTTTTCAAGTCTTTTTATACTTTTCACGGATATTTATCTCTCTTAACATATTTATTTTAATCAGAAATATGATTTTTTTAACAATTTTTTCTAAGTAATATTTAACGGATTTACCCGCCCTTTATTTAGTGAATGTCATCACACATGAATAATTTAAAGTGACACAAATTTTAATATGAACTTAGACAAGAAAAAACTAAATATAACAAACATGTATATAAATAATGTCTTGCCATCTCGCCTAATCTATATCTCATCCATTTAGTAACAGCACAAAATTAACACAAAGATCATTTTCATGTTAATGGATATGTATAAAATCTGAAGAGGTGCATTAAAGTCATTCGTTGATTGTTGGTGTAATAATTAAAGGACCCATTGACGCAAATAAATAGCCTAAATGACACCACCAACCTATTCTATCTTCTATTTCTATTTATTCCTTGTAAAAACATATATATTTTCTACCTTTATTGTCACACACAAACACATATACGTGCTACATATTTTACTCATCAATATAAAATATTTTCAGATAAAAGTGTAACGGTTTACATCTTACTTTTTTCATATCATGTTTTAACGAGATCGACAATTTTTTGTGTAACTGTTTACATCTTACTTTTTTATATCATGTTTTAGCAAGATCGATATTATTCTTTTGTATTATAACTGTTTACATCTTACTTTTTCATATCATGTTCTAGCGAGATCGATATTATTCTTTTGTATAACTATTTACATCTTACTTTTATCATATCATGTTTTAGCGAGATCGATATTACCTTTTCTTTTTTTTTTTTTCGTAAAAACATAAATGTATTTTACTTTGATAAGGATATGCATATGTGATATGTTAGCCGTCGGTATTACATAAATACAACTGCTTATATCACACCCTATTTTCTATTATTAAAACTTACATTAAATATACACTACTTTTATAAAATTTAAAAAACACAATATTTAAATAACCAAAGACTTTTTTGTTACTGCCTACTTTTTAGTTGAGCTAGATTTAATGTTTTAGTTCAATTCCGATGAAAGTGTTTTGAGTTTGGTTTTTTTGTTGACTTGCTAAATCTGTGCATGTTCAAGATTTCATGTTCTTTTAAGGTATGGCTTTTTATAGATCTATGATCTTGTTATGTTTAGTGTTCTTTTGGTTTAATTTTTTTGTACCCAATATGGATCTAAGGGTAAATTTTTATGTTTTTGATTATGGGTTTGTTAGATCAAGTTGGTTTATGAGATCTTTGAATGTTTTTGTTTTTAAAGTTCATAATTTTTGTTCTATCATTTGGAGAAGATGAGAATCAAAGTTGTAAAGAATATGCTTATGGTTGATTCTCATTTTGTAAAGGTAAGAATTAGAAAAAAAAAAAAAAAAATGAAAACTTTTCAGTGAATTAGATGACTTTTGACTCCAAGGGGTGTTTGTCTGTTGTGGCTGCTTATTGTGTTTTTTTTTTTGGGAAGCATATAAGCAGTTTTGTGTGTTTGCATGAAGGAAAGTGCTTAAAATGTTTTGAGATACATAGTTTAAGATTGCTTATTTCAAATTAATTATCTTGAATTCTTGATGGATCCAAAATTATGACTTAAACCTTAAGGTGTAATAAGGGGATGTTTGTTTAAGCTTATATAGCGGGCTTATGTCTTATATGGTTTCCGGCTTATTTTTCGTAAGCCTATTTTCTCGGCCTGTTTCGAAACTTGTGTTTATTAAAGTTTATTATGACATAATAAACTTTTATGGGTTTATAAGTTTCGAAATAAGCCGGAAAAAGTAGGCTTATGAAACATAAGCCGAAAACCACATAAGCCATAAGCCCACTGTATAAGCTGAAACAAACGCCCCCTAACTTTGTTTTAGATAAGCTGACTATCTGCTTATAAGGGATAACCTTAAACTGTTTTAATAAGCAATCCCAAACACACCCTACATTCTGTACGTGTGGTTATTTACATAAACTTGATGTGATTGAGAGTGAGTTTTTATGCTTTTTCATAAATATTTTTGCCATTTTTAGTTAGGTTAAAGTTACAAAACTCAAAACTTTGCAAAGTGAAAAACCAAATAAGGAGCCCTTGATCTTTAGGCTAGGATGACATCTTAGGATTCTATCACTACTTAGTTCCATAAATTGAGCTTTACTTTAGATTGAAACTTGAAAGTATGTTTTAAAAATGAAAAAGAAAGCAAAGTCATTCATTAATAAAGGTATGCAATTTAGTCCTCTTTAACCCCATGTGAAGTTGTCTTTTCTGCTTATCTCTTTACTTTTCTTCACTTTTCCTTTCCTATGCTATTGATCCCCTCTCACTACATTCTGATTCCAAATTTTTAATTATTTTGCAGCAAGATTCAATGTCAAATTCCTTGTGATCTTCACCAAAAGAGTATCTGTTGTATTTCTTGTTTGTAAATGTCGTTCCGTAGCATAGTTCGTGACGTGAGGGATGGATTTGGGAGCTTATCGAGGCGTAGTTTTGATATAAAGCTGTCGGGTCTTCATAGTAGAGGCAAATCTCAAGGATCAGTAAATGATCTGAATGACAATCTTGCTCATCTTGTGATTCAAACTAGTCGGTGGGCTAATTTACCTCCGGAGCTCCTCCATGACGTGATTAAGAGGTTAGAAGAGAGTGAAAGCACTTGGCCTGCCAGAAAACACGTAGTTGCGTGTGCTGCTGTTTGTAAATCTTGGAGGAGTATGTGTAAAGAGATTGTTACAACTCCGGAATCATGTGGGAAGATTACTTTCCCCGTTTCCTTGAAGCAGGTGTTTATTCATATATTTTTATTTCTTTATTTGTAGGATTTAGTAATTATACTTCTGTGTCCCATTTTTTGGTCGTTTGGAAATCAAAAACTTCTAAAAAACTGCCGCATTAATAAAATGTAATATTTAAGTAATAAATAATGTGAAACACGTGTATAAAAACTCTTTTGAGATTACGGGTTACAAAATGACATAAACTGGACACAAAACGATCTTGTAGTTACTTAACTGTACAAAAATAGTACAAATGAAAAAGCATGTTGGTACTCTATGCAAAAAAAAAAAGAAAAGAAAAAAAAAACCCTATAATTTGTACACACGAACTTCTGAAATTAGTTTTTAATAGTCGTTCATAACATTTTCAGCCAGGACCTCGTGATACTACTATTCAATGTTTTATCAAGCGGGATAAATCGAACTTGACGTATCATCTTTTCCTGTGTCTTAGCCCAGGTGAGTGGTTCAAATTCTATATCTGCTGTATATAGGGGCAGGTTTTGTTTTCATGTAGATTTTGTGTTTCTTAAATTCTGTTTAAATTTGGATTTGCAGCAGCGTTGCTAGTTGAAAATGGCAAGTTTCTGCTTTCTGCTAAAAGGACTAGGAGAACTACTTACACCGAGTATGTTATCTCCATGGATGCCGATAATATTTCAAGATCAAGCGATACTTATATTGGCAAACTCAGGTATAACGCTTGATAAGATCAAAAACATCTTCCTATAGTTATGAATAGCAACAGAAAATTGCGCTTATTGACATGTTGGCAGGATTAGGTAATGGGTCAAAATGGGTAATTTTTGCATGGGCCGGGTTAGGTTGACCTAACAAAAAAATCTTTTAGCTTTTTTAAGAACAATTTATGTGTCAGATGTGAATATTATTATCTCAAGTAGCACAAATGTTTTTTGCATAACATAATATAGGATGTTTTAGGCGCTAGAAACACTTTCTGCCCGTTCATCCCGATTTTGACCCCTTTCATTTCTACTATTTTTATTTGACGCATTAGAGCTAGAACAAAATCTGAAATACATTTATAAGTTATGTGTTGAAAATTTCCCCTTTAATTTTATTGCTCGTTTCTTTCAGATCTAATTTTCTCGGAACAAAGTTTATAATATATGACACACAACCTCCACCGTCTGGAGCCCTTGCCCCTGCACCAGGCCGATCTAGCAGAAGGTTTTATTCCAAGAAAGTCTCACCAAAAGTTCCAAATGGAAATTACAGCATTGCACATATCACCTATGAGCTTAACGTGCTTGGTACACGGGGACCACGTAGGATGCACTGCATCATGCATTCGATTCCCACCTCGGCACTCGAGCCAGGTGGCTCTGTGCCAGGTCAGCCAGAGGACCTCCTTCCTCCCCGCTCACTTGAGGACTCTTTCCGCAGCATTTCCTTCTCCAACACCGAATTCAGCAGCTCGAGGTTTTCTGAAATTGTTGGTGCTGCCATATCGCGTGATGTTCCCGAAAGTGAAAAGTCAAAAATGCCCTTGGTGCTGAAAAACAAGGCGCCTAGGTGGCATGAACAGTTGCAATGTTGGTGTTTAAATTTTAAGGGGCGTGTGACGATTGCTTCTGTGAAGAACTTCCAGCTTATTGCCGCCCAACCACCACCGGCAGTGGTGGCGGCACCATCATCATCTGCAGGAACTACTCAGCCAGCTCCATCGGAGCATGACAAAGTGATACTACAGTTTGGCAAAGTAGGGAAAGATATGTTCACGATGGATTATCGGTACCCTTTATCTGCATTTCAAGCTTTTGCTATCTGTTTAAGCAGCTTTGACACCAAGTTAGCTTGTGAATAGAAGAAAAAAATAACAATGAAAACCAAAATTTAACATTAGGGCTTAAAGGAAGCGAATTTCTTTTGTGTAATCTTCTCTTTTGTTAGTAGAAAAGGGAAATTGTTGTTGTTGATGTTATTATTATGTTTTTGGCAGATCAAAACTAAACATTTTCTTTCTTCTTGCAATCATATCTATAATCCATCTTACTGTTTGTTGGCATTTAATCCATTTGATGATGTGACACGATATAGTATCATGCTACCATGTTGTGTCATCAGTATCGAGTTTGATGGTATGTAGCGTATATGCGACTAACCTCTGTGTGTGTGTGTTCTGGAGGATTTAATGTCATTTGGTTTCTGAATAAAATACATAGCGTCAGAAGGCTTACAACATGCATTTACTTTTATCCCTCTAAGCCTTGGTATTGCGATACCTGAAAATACATAGGATGTAGGAACTAGGAAGATTCATGATCTCGCCGAAATGTGCTTTTGTCTGAGTGGATATGAAAAAGTTCAACGATTCCCAGATCTTGACTTGTTGAAAAATCAATTAGAATCACCTATTATTTCCAATTTCGGTCAAGGTCACAATCTGTAATGGATCAGTTGTATTATGACGGATTCATATTTTATGAACTTCTCGGAAATGTTTAAGGAAGTCTAATATTAATCAAAACCTCACATTCAGGAATAAACTTTAAAATTGGTTCAAAAGTGAGCTGTTGACAATAGACAAGATCTTGAGAACCACAATGTTAACAAACGATAACCTTAACAGAATTTTAGAATAACTAGAGTACAGAAATAACTAAATAGTTTTAGATCCCTGCTTACTCTCTTTGCATTCCCTTGAGATCCTGTAGTAGAGTTACCTTTCTCATTCGGCTCAATGCGTGAGAAAACCAAACTTAATGTTTCTTTGGGTACAAACAAACTATCAAGACAAAAGATTGTAAAATAAATCATGATTTCATTTTGGTAATTGTCTGCGTGACTACGTTTTTTGCTACATCCTCAAAACTGAATCTCATTCAAGAATGATGCTTTATGCGTTATGTTAAGATCTCGTTTTCTGGTTCCAAAATCAGATCCTAATGCACCAACTCATCTATCTCTTTGATCTTCTGTTGGACCCTGGTCGAGAAGCATGCTGGTTCAGCTCGAATCACAGAGTTCCAAACATCAATGCACCCTCTGTAAGATCCCAACTCCTCACCAGCTAAAAATCCTGTATGTAACCCAGCTTGATATCCATCGTCTTTTCCAGAGGCAAATCTGGCATCATAGCCTTAAAGAAACCCGTGGTTCAAGTGGTCGTCTACTAAATCTATTGATGTATCAAATATGTCGTCCAGAAGATACATATAGCCTGTGATAGGCATAAGGAAGAGATTAATGAGAAAGAAGATATGGATAATGCTGATGTGAGCCATTCACGATAAGCGAACAGTGTGTTTTTAAGGAAGTATATACTAGGCCACTCAACCGTTTAACTCTAATAACGCTTTTTAGATCAATGATCTCTATATATTCTGTAATGTCTTAATAGAAAAAGAAACGTATGAGCTTGCAACTGTTAAGTAAGATACTGTACTAAATCAAGTGTTTTCCAAGATTTGATAGAAAAATTAATACAAATTATCATGAGGTGAAATCAAGGACGGAACATTGGGGAGGGTCGTGGCCCCCCCAAAAATATGCATATTAGGGATTTAAAAAAAATTCAACATGTAGCCCTCCCCCAAAATAGGAAACAATACAGTTAATCCTGTAGGATTATATGAATCATAAAAACTATAAACATATAAAAACATCAAAGCACACGCAGCGGAAGATCTACAAGAACTAGTAATTAATTAAAACTAAATAGATACGTACCTTTTGCAATCACCAAGAACAAGTATAAACCCTAACAAGGTTTATGAAAGTCGATCCAAACACAAGGGAAAAACACTAGTTAAAATAAACTAGTCACTCGTTCTTGTACACACGTGATGATAGCGTTTCAGTAGGAAAAACTAGGTTCTTGATCACTAATAACCAAACACTTTAATTGCTATTAGCTTGAGCCGAATTTCCTAGTGGAAATAAAAATGTCGACTAGCTTCTAGCAAGAGGGAGAAAGAAGAGAAGTTTGGCAATTAGGGATTCCAGATTAGTAAAACCCTAAACACAATGAATTGTATTTATAGGCTATCCCTAGGGCACCAAACTTGCTCCCTACTCTTCCTCAAAACCGGCCAACCCAACCCAAGTTGGATTTCCAGCCGATCCAGCCCACTCTTGTGGTTCTAGATCCTTCTTTTCACTTTTAGTCCTTTAACGGTCGTTATCTCTAACACCGTTAAGTACTAACTGTCGTTAAGTGCTTGTTTGTGAAATGAATAAATAAAATACATAAATATATTTAATTTATTCATACTATTGAAACTCTCACGCATCGTGTGCAATCCCGAGTCTCGGGTTCGAAACCGGACATACGTATATTAAAAGTTAAACATTTAACTCTAACAGCTCCCACTTGGATAACTATTAATATAGTAATGACATGGGCTAGTCTAGCTTAACAGATCCCAATGCCCCCAGCTCGATCCGAGTATGGTTTTCCTGGAAAAACCACGTGATGAATTAAATCATCATACTTATCCTTTTGTTACTAATACCGCGTTAATTTGGATATGGATCTTGTCATTCCACAATTAACAGTAGTTTCTCGTTTATACATAATTGAACAAGATTACCAAAACATCTGAACGTCTTCCAGATAGACTTTGGGCGTGCGCACGCAAACATCTTGTTAATCATACGAGTGGCCAAGCAGTATTAAACTTCAACACAAAGTTGAAGGAACAAATTCCTTATTGACTGCGAGCATAACCCTTGAACTTTGCATCATTTCTGAAAATAGCCCTTATAACTACCTTTTACGGATAGCGTTAGACTATCTCACAGAAAATGAGCTACATCCTCGGCAATTATCTGGCATCTCAAGTCAGAGGATAAATATTCATGATATACTTAATGACTATGATCCATAAAGTATAATCATGTGGTTGGGATAAGTCCTATATTCAATTTATCCAATATTGAATATCATGTGACATTGGTGTCTTAACCTTACAGTACATTCTACCAATCCTCACATTTGTCTTAGTTCAATAATATTCTTATATTATTAATTGACAACGGACTATTTAGAATAAATAAATTATTCACGGATTTAAACATGCAAATATAGGACACAAATATTAATAATGATAATAAACGTTATCCGCACTTTATTTCATTAAAATAATAATTGTTTACACGTCCCTATCGAAATACTAATCCAACAGATTTACATGAAACTATCTGCTAAACGAAGACCAATACCCTGAGCATGACGATTAAACGTCTCCTTAGGTAATGCCTTCGTGAAAGGATCAGCCAGATTGTCATCTGTGTGAACTTTGAGTACTTTTATTTCACCATCATCGACTTGTTCTCGAACATAGTGATACTTTCTTTTAAAGTGTCTGGCGCCTTTCATAACTCCAGGTTCATTGGCGAATGTGATTGCAGCAGAGTTGTCGCAATACACATTTATAGGTAATTCTATTGAAGGCATCACTCCAAGATCCTTAACGAATTTCCTTATCCAAACAGCTTCTTGTGCTGTCTCCGACGCAGCAATGTACTCAGCTTCTGTAGCAGACATGGCCGTTGTACTCTGCTTCTTACTCTTCCAGTCTACAGCTCCTCCATTTATGACAAAAACGTAACCCGTCTGAGACTTCGTATCTGTTAGGAATATAAATATTCAGATGAAGGCTCGGTCACCCCGAGCATCTAATTAGCATTTCTATAGCTCGTAGGCTTATCTATATTAGCTTAGTATTATTAGTATTAGTCGTATCTATATTTGTGGAGTGGGTCGGGTCTTTACCCTCTGTCAGCTCGCTCCACAGTCCACTAGGGACATATTATGTAATAGTATAAATACTCCCTTCCCACCCATGGGAAGGGTTGGACCTTTCACATTAAGCTAATATCATCTTGTTTCTCTCTCTACAAAGGCTCCCAACCTCTCTCTTTCTCTCTCTAAGTTCTTACTCATTCGATCCAAGTAATAGCCTCAAACTAGTGATTCTTGTATTGTGAATACCCTACAATTGGTATCAAGAGCCAAGGTTAGGTCCATGAGAGTTGGTATTCACGGATTTGTGTAGTTCTTGAGGTTTTTCTTGTTGGTTCGATTTGTAGTTTTAAGTTTTTTTTTGGATTCGGTTTGTTTAGTAGCATAAATCTCATTTTGTACTTTGTTTAGTGATTAGAAGTTGTTTTACTTTGTACTTTCTAGATTAAGATTAGTATTAGAGTGGTATTTGGTGTTTGGATTCACAGATCTAAGAACGGTGTGGTGATTTTGGAGCAATTCGTGGGTTTTTGTGGAAGTGTTCTTGAATGCGGTTTGTGTAGTTGGGACGATCTTGAACGCGGTTTGTGGTACATCGGATACGCGGTTTGTCTTTTTTACTAGTTTAGGCAAAAGGACAAACTGCATTGAAAGTGACAGGTTTGGTAGTTTGTGCCAACTCGGTTTGTCTCTAAGGCGCACACGCGGTTTGTGTCAACGCGGTTTGTATATCCGGTGTGAACTCGGTTTGTCTCTTTGGCGCATACGCGGTTTGTGTCAACGCGGTTTGTATCTTTGGTGTGAACTCGGTTTGTCTCTAAGGCGTATACGCGGTTTGTGTCAACGCGGTTTGTATCTCTAGTGTGAACTCGGTTTGTCTCTTAGGTGCATACGCGGTTTGTATCTCTAGTGTGAACTCGGTTTGTCCCTTAGGCACATACGCGGTTTGTGTCAACGCGGTTTGTATCTCCTGTGTGAACTCGGTTTGTCTCTTAGGCACATACGCGGTTTGTGTCTACGCGGTTTGTCTAGGCGGTTTGTGTCTTGGTGATTTTAGAAATTCCCGCGAAAGATTCGATTTCTCGGTTAAATCACAAGATCAGTAAAATCCCGTAGTTACTATGGCTACCACATCAAGTACATCATCAGATGATATTCAAGCAGCAGGATCTGACACTCGTCCACCTATGCTAGATAGGACGGATTATGAGTCTTGGGCACAACGAATTAGACTTTACTGCTTGGGAAAAGATAATGGTGTTAACATTCTTAAGTCAATTGACGAAGGACCTTATCAGATGGGTACCACCAGAGACGTTGTTACAACTGGTGAAGATGGAACTGTAACTTGGGGCATCGACAGACCTAGAAACTACAATGATCTTAATGAAGAAGAAAAGAAGAGGTATGATGCCGATATTAGAGCCTCCGACATAGTTATTCAAGGTCTTCCAAAGGATGTATACAAGCTCATCAATTTCAACACTGAAGCTAAAGCTGTGTGGGACAACGTTAAGATGCTGTTAGCAGGATCAGAACTCACAAAGGAAGATCGTGAGTCACAGCTGTATGATGAGTTCGAGCATTTCAAAATGAACCCAGGAGAGAATGTCACAGACTACTATGTGAGATTTCAAAGTTGGTGAATGATATGAGGATGATCAGAATGACTATGCCCAATATCCAACTTAACTCAAAGTTTGTGAACAATATGACTCCTGAATGGGACAGATTTGTGACTGCAGTCAAACTCAACAAAGGCTTAAGGGATACCAACTATGAACAACTGTATGCCTACCTGCAACAACATGAGAAGCATGCTGTTTATGATCGAGTGCTGAGAGAAAAGTTAAGTCCTTCAACTACAAATGATCCACTGGCATTCATGACAAATGTTCAACCGACAATTCAATCATCATCAAACCCAAGCTATCATCAACTTCACTCACAAGTACCTGCTATGAGCTCTCAACTTGACTCAGGGTACTCTCAGACCAACAAAATGATTGACAACCTCACCAATCAAGTTTCATTACTGGTTCAACAGTTTCAAGCATCACTCCCTCAGACCAACAATCAGTTAAGGAATTCATCCAACCCACGCAATCTAGCAATGGTGGAGGATGGGAAAATTGTGGTTCAGAATGTGCAAGGGAGAGCTGGTAGAAACATGGGTCGAGGTTATGTGCAGAATAGAGCAGGGAATGCCAATCAGGGGCAAGGGAAACAGATCAAGTGTTATAATTGTGGGGGGCTTGGACACATTGCTAGAAACTGCAATCAACCTAAACGTCCTCAGAATTCAGATTACTTCAAAGACAAGATGCTGTTAATGCAAGCTCAAGAGAATGGAGCGGTATTGGATGAGGAAGAGTTATTGTTCTTGGCAGGAGATGGAGGAAATACTTTTGATGAAGATGTGGATGAGAAACCTGTTCAGGATCTAGCACTTAATGATCCTAACATCTTTAAGGCAGATGACTGTGATGCATATGACTCTGATGTAGATGATGAACCTACGGCTCAAACAATCTTCATGGCTAACTTGTCTTCCATGGTCTCATCTCCCCGTCAAGCTGGTCCTTCTAATGCATCCGTGATATCTGAGGTACTAAAAATTTATGACACATATAATATTGTCGAGGGACAAAAGAATCCCGAAGAAGTACATCAGGCAAATGTTTCTGACTCAAGTAATGTTGACATGGAAAATAGCAATATTATTTCATATGAACAGTATTTGAATCACAACAACTCGCCTGATGTACCAAATGGTGAATCTTTTGTCAATAATGATGTCTGTGTTAGGAGGAATGTATGTGCCTTAGATAATGTGGATAATGCATGCGAGTGCCATGAGAACAAATTGCCTGTCCCTGATGATAACTTGATCACAAAACTAAACATCTATAAAGAACAAGTGGCTATGTATGAACTGCGTGCTAAATTTGAGCTTAATGAACGAGAGCAGAAATTAGAAGGTCAAATGAGTACACTTATTAAAGAGTCTAGAGTAAGAGAAGAAACACTAAAATTAGAGTTGAGTTCTTTGAAAAGTCAGCTAGAACAGTCTGTCAAACAGAAACAGGAAGCACAAAAGTGTGTTGATACACTTAAGCTAGAATTCAAACAAAAAGAATCAACACTTTTAAATGATTTCTCTAGACTCAAGACGTTAAAAAATAAGCTTGAAGATAAGTTGTACACACAAGACCAAACCAGGCAGACTGCTCAAATGATGTATAAGCACAGAAAGTTAAGTGACAAGCATAGCGAAAACAATGTAGGTAGATCTAAATTAGCTATTCATGAGATTGCTAAGATAGCCCAACCTGCATTAAATGATTCAAATGTGATGTTTATGCCTAATCATGACCCGCCTGAGCTTATCCACTATAAAGAGGAAGAGGAGATGAGTGAGAGAACAAAGGAAAGAATGAATGAGAAAATGAGGGATCCCGAGTGCATAGCCAGACGAATAATAATCAAACCCCATGATTATTATGAGGAAAATCGTTTGACTGTGTTTGCTCCTCAAAAGAAGTTAACACCTGAACAGATATTTTGGAAACAAGATAATGAAAAACTTAAGGTAGAAAAACTTAAGGCCAACACCCCCCTCATTAGAAAAGTTGCATCCATAACGGTGTATCCTCCCAATACACCTAGGAATCTGGTGCCTTTGTCTCTTCCCACTGAATGCAAAACCTTTATTAGCTTATATGTGCTTTGGCAATTATTTGCTGATTTTGATAAAACATGTAAGAAGAGAATCACACCAACTGGCATTACTGAGGGGGAAAGGTGTTTTGAACATGCAAAAAGGTGTTACTTGACTGAGGTCATGCCATTCTTTAAACTACTTAAAGAACATTTTGAAGGGTTGCAAACTGCCCTTAAAGCCGAAATAAAGGAAATGGAAGTAGTGTTTAAAGATATGGAAAGTGAGGTGAATGAATATGCAATAGAACTTAAGAGTCGTGAGATTGAAAGAAAAAACATACTCATTACTAACGACAACTTGCTTGCTAAATGTATTGCACAAGATGTATTTTACACTGTCACTGATTCTGCATTGTCTGCTTGTCAATTTAATGAGTATGCTATTGCGTTAAATGTCACCCAGAATCGTGTTGTTGAGCTTGAGGGGGAGAATTTAAAATTGCTTGAAAAAATTCAAAAAGATGACCATGATAATATGGTTAAACGTTTTTCAAAATTGGAAGTCGAATTTCTCAATCTGCAATTGAAATATCAACACTTAAATGAAAAACAGAAAATATCAAATGACAAGACATCCTTGGATGCTCCTGAATTTGATACGTATTTTGAATTAAGCAAACGAGATGAGACAATTCAAGCTCACACGAACACGATTCGACTGCTGAGGGCCCAAATTGCCCAATTGAAATCCAACAAGTGTGAAGCATATGGCACCAATAAACCTTCGTCTTCAGATTCTCAGAATTTTCAATATCAAAACACCATAAATAAGTTACATTATGAAAATGAGTGTTATAGAGAAGAAAATTCAAAGGTTAAACAACATTTCAAAGAGTTATATGATTCTATTAAAGTCACAAGAAGCAATCACAATGATCAAATAACCTCTTTGACAAATGAAATTGAGAATCTGAAGGTTCGGGTGAAAGGTAAAATGCCATGCACCACTTGTAATTGTGATGCACCAAAGGCTACTGATAGTAAAAAGTATGATGTTGATGTTGGGGATATTCCGTTTAAGCTTAGAAATAATAACCTTGCCCATCAAACATATCTCGATCATCTTAGAGAGGGCCTTGACACACTTCGTGAGGTGGTTGAAGAGGATAGGATTGATAAGCCACTTGATAAGGCAGTTGTCTATGCCTGCAAACTCACGAAAAGGATTCAGGAAAACATAGAATATGCCATAAGTTCAACTCCTAAGTTTAGCAGATATAGAGATAGATTTGTTGAATCATCATCTACTGTTGAGAACAAGCTTGTAGCCTTTGATCTACCACCAAAAACATCAGAACCCAACACATCATTACCTGGAAGGCATGTGACAGAAAAACGAACTAATGTTTCATTCGATGCTTCTACAGGAGTAAAAAGTGACACCCAAGCTAGCGAGTCAAGGTCTAGAGAAAATGCGAGAAAAGATAGGACTGCGCCAGCTAAGAATGATCACTTGAAGAATGTAGAAGCCCAACCTAGGAACAATAAGTTTACAATGAGTAGGATGAATCGTGTTGATTCTAGTATCAAAAGTACTGTAATTAATTCGAATTCTAATGCTATTTGTAAAACTTGCGACAATTGTTTAATTTCTGCTAATCATGATGAATGTGTTGTGTCTTTCCTGATGTCTTCTGCATCATCCCATGTTAAGAATGGTAGGGTAACTGAAGCATGCAAAAAGGTTTGGAAAGCAACAGGAAAAACATTTGCTAGCATAGGCTATCAATGGAGACCCACTGGAAGGAAATTCAATTTAGGAAAACAGTGCACGTTACCTAAAATGAATAAGCATAAAATTATGAAAGTTAAGGAATGGAGACCCACTGGAAGGAAATTCAATTTAGGAAAACAGAGACCATTACCTAAAATGAATATGCATAAAATTGTGAAGAATAAGGAATGGAGACCAACTGGTAGAATCCTGCCTTTAGAATCACAATGCCTTCCATCTAGGTCTTGTCCTGTCTCAAGTTCTGTCTCCTCAGTAAAGATAATGGCATCTGTGAAATCTGTGGTTTCTGAATATGTGTGTGCTGACCAAATGGACCCCAATTGCACTTGGGGATCCACATTTTTCAGTTATCCATTGTTGTCTGGTTTCAAATGCAGGTCGTACAAATCGTCCTGTGGTATTTGGACTCAGGCTGCTCAAAACATATGACTGGAGATCGCTCACGGCTCAAGAACTTCGTGAAAAAGTTTATCGGGACAGTTAGATTTGGGAACGACCACTTTGGTGCTATTATAGGTTATGGAGATTATGTGTTTGGTAATAGTGTAATCTCAAGGGTATATTATGTGGAAGGACTAGGACACAATCTGTTTTCTGTGGGTCAATTTTGTGATTCAGATCTGGAAGTGGCTTTCAGAAAGCATACATGTTTCGTCAGGGAATTGGATGGTTTAGATCTCCTCAAGGGCAGTCGGGGCACCAATCTATACACCATCTCGATTGAAGAAATGTTGAAGTCCTCTCCCATTTGCTTGCTTTCTAAAGCCTCTAAAACAAAATCATGGTTGTGGCATCGTCGTTTGAACCACTTGAACTTCGGTACCATAAATAATCTTTCCCGTAAAGATCTTGTTAGAGGAATGCCCAGACTAAAATATGAGAAAGATCATCTCTGCTCAGCATGCCAACTGGGTAAAAGCAAGAAACAAACCCACAAGCCTAAAACCATCAACACCAACTTGGAAGTTCTTCATACCCTCCACATGGATTTGTGTGGACCAATGAGAATACAAACCATAAATGGAAAGAAGTACGTTCTGGTGATAGTAGATGATTATTCTCGGTTCACATGGGTGAAGTTTTTGAGAACCAAGGACGAAACTCCAGAGGTTATCATTAAACTGATAAAACAGCTGCAAGTAAGGCTCGATAAAACTGTCAGAATCATCCGCACTGATAATGGTACGGAGTTTGTTAACCAACAACTCCGTAATTTCTATGAAAGTATTGGCATCACGCATCAGAAAAGTATCCCTCGCACTCCTCAACAGAACGGAGTGGTTGAACGAAGGAACCGTACTCTGGTGGAGGCTGCAAGAACTATGCTTATATTTTCAAAGACACCGATGTTTCTCTGGGCAGAGGCTATTGCAACAGCATGTTACACTCAAAACCGATCCCTAATTCATCCAGTTCATGAGAAGACTCCCTTCGAGTTAATTCATAACAAGAAACCAGATCTTTCCTTTCTCCGTGTGTTTGGTGCACTTTGCTACCCTACCAACGATAGTCAAGACTTGGGAAAGTTAAGAGCTAAAGCAGATGTAGGTATTTTTGTCGGATACGCACCAGACAGTAAAGGGTATCGAATCTACAACAAGAGAACCCGTAAAATCATGGAAACCATTCATGTTACGTTCGATGAGCTGAGTGAGCAACCTGCTTCAGGACAAATTAGTTCTGGACCCGATCTTAACCTTTTGTCTCCTGGACCCATTAGTTCAGGGCTTGTACAGAATTCCACGCCTGCAGATTCTTATGTACCACCTACTTGTGAGGAGTTGAAGAAATTATTCGATCCCATGTTTGATGAATACTTTGAGCCAACGAATGGAACCATCCCGAGTGAACCAGCTATAATTCCTATGGATGAGGTTCAAGCCCCACAAGGTTCAGAAGGCTCTGCAGCTTCAGTATCAGTCAGTCACAATGCTCCTGCTGCCAGTCAATCGCCTTCGTCATCAAACACTCAAACTTCTCCAGTAATGCAAGAATCTTCAGATAATAATTCTTTGGAAGTTAATCCTTTTGCTCCTGTTGAAGAGGTTCCTTTTGAAAACATATTTGCTCCTGAACATTCATCAGACACATCCTTACTTGAAGATCACAGCACTGCTTCTTCTGTTCACAACCATCAACCTCACGACCATCTCAGGAAATGGACCAGTGATCATCCAATTGACAACATCATAGGCAATCCCTCACGACCAGTATCCACACGTAATCAGCTAGCCACTGATGCACTATGGTGCTTCTTCAATTCCGTACTGTCTAAAGTCGAACCAAAAGATGCCAAAGAAGCAATGACTAAAGATTGCTGGTTCCAGGCTATGCAGGATGAAATCCATGAATTTGATCGACTTGAAGTATGGGAACTAGTGCCTCCTCCGGAACGTGCAATGATCATTGCTTTAAAGTGGATCTTCAAAGTGAAGCTTGATGAGTATGGTGATGTGTTAAAGAACAAGGCACGGCTAGTTGCTAAAGGGTTCAGACAAGAAGAGGGCATTGATTTTGAAGAATCGTTTGCTCCGGTTGCTAGAATTGAAGCTATAAGAATCTTCCTTGCAAATGCTGCTAGTCGAAATATGATAGTCTACCAGATGGATGTCAAAACGGCATTCTTGAATGGAGATTTAAAGGAAGAAGTCTATGTGAGTCAACTAGAAGGGTTCGTGGATGCTGAACATCCTACTCATGTTTACCGCTTGAAGAAGGCTCTTTATGGGTTAAAACAGGCGCCAAGGGCATGGTACGATACATTGTCCAAGTTCCTCCTAGTGAACGGATTCTCCAAGGGTGTTGTTGATCCCACACTCTTCACCAGGAAGTCAAGAAACCATCTACTGCTGGTTCAGATATATGTAGATGATATCATCTTTGCTTCAACAGATCCTAGTGAATGTGATAGTTTCTCAAAGGAGATGAATTCCAAGTTCCAAATGTCTATGATGGGACAAATGTCATTCTTCTTAGGATTACAAGTTTCTCAAAGTCCCGGAGGCATATTCATTAATCAATCCAAATACGCCAACGAGATCTTGAAAAAGTTTGGATTCTATTCAAGTGAACCTGTTGACACTCCCATGGTTGATAGAACAAAGCTAGATGAAGATCCTTCAGGGATTCCAGTAGATGTCACAAAGTATCGAAGCATGATTGGATCTTTGATGTACATCACGGCTAGCAGACCAGATCTTCTGTTTGCTGTGTGTATGTGTGCTCGGTATCAATCCAGACCAACCAAGAAGCATGTTGAAGCAGTGAAAAGGATCTTCCGATATCTTCAAGGCACGGTTCATATGGGTCTCTGGTATCCTAAGGACACTGCAATGGAGTTAACGGCTTACGCAGATGCTGATCATGCGGGATGTCAAGACACTCGTCGAAGTACTTCAGGAGGAGCTCAGTTTTTAGGGGAAAAGTTGGTTAGTTGGTCTTCTAAGAAGCAGATGAGTACTTCCATATCATCTACTGAAGCTGAGTACATTGCTATGTCTGCTTGCTGTGCACAAATCCTTTGGATGCGATCACAGCTTTCGGACTATGGATTCTCATACAACAAAATTCCCCTATATTGTGACAACAAAAGCGCCATTGCTCTTTGTTGTAACAATGTTCAGCACTCCAGGTCTAAACACATCGACATCAGGCATCACTTCATCAGGGAACAAGTGGAAAAAGGAATTGTGGAACTATACTTCGTGAGGACAGAGTTTCAGTTAGCTGACATCTTCACCAAGGCCCTCCCAAGAGAAAGGTTTCAGTTTATTCTCCCACGCCTCGGCATGAAAAGCATGACTCCTGAAACCCTCAAGTGTCTTCAGGAAGAAAAGGAGGAGTAAAGGATTGTCTTCTTATATCCTTGTACATAGTTGTATATATCTTAAATCAAAAAGAAAAATACAAAAATATAAAACCTATAAAACCATAAAATCGAAAAAAATCAGAAAATACCAAAAAATAGTACTACCTAGGCATGTCTTCTGTTTATCGATAACATTTACGTATCTAGAAATGTCATTCAACAATGGCACGGATTCTTAAATGAAGCTCGAGCAGAAGTTATACTAATCAGTTAAAACATGTCTTAATGGCTTGCAGTTACTTCATACTGCAACCCGCACTATACAATGGGGAAAGCATGTCGCCAAAAAGATAGCTGTTCCTCCAACCGGGTGATGTTCACCTGGGCATGGATTACTTTATATCCATGTTCTCCCGTCTTGATGTACGTTTCAGTGCGTCATTACGTGTATAAGAAGAGAAGTCTTCTTTACATCAGACTCTTTATCTTGTTTGATTCTTCAAGAGAGTCTTGATGTTACACAAGGTGGTAAATTGAACTAAATTTTCACAAATATCCGTCGCTCAATTGAATGACTACAGCTCTTTTAATGGAAAACGGGTCATTAATTGAGGGGGAGCATATTTGTTCAAATTTCCGACACCTTGCCAAATTTGTGCAAACATCAGCAGTGACGCTCTCTAGCTGTTTCAAGGGGAGCATAGTATGCTCCAAAATCAGAATACATTTAAAACCTGACCACATTTTCTCCCAAATTCTTCTAAATGTATTTAAATCAATTGAGATCACAAATCTCAAATGGTTTGAAATTTTTGATCGGGGGAGAGAATGTGATTTAAATAGAAAATTCTGATAAAATGTGATGATTTGGAAATTAATGTATGCTCTCCCGTATGTGCTAAACCATTTTGTATATCAAGGCACATATTGAGGGGGAGCAAAATGTTTTGGTCATAAACGCAAGCTCTTCCATATGTGCGAAAATCTTTCTTATATCAATGCACATATTGAGGGGGAGCAAATTGTTTTAACAAAACTAAGGATTTGGCATCTCATGTGACCGTGACTCAGAATTAACCAATGAATTGACGAAACTTGAACTGTCATCAATCGAAAGGATTCGTCTTGGCCGGGTAATAATTTCAAGCTGGTCTAACCAGTGATGTAAGCGTGTCTCGAAAAAGATGAATCTGAGTAGAGTGTACCATTTCGAGAAACTTTCTGTGGACTTGACCAGGCCGGGTAATAATTTCAAGCTAGTCTAACTAGTGATGTAAGCGTGTCTCGAATCGGTCATGTTCACTGAGAGTGGATCTATTCAAAAAGTGCGAGCTCTACCTAACATGTGCAAATTTATAAAACAATCAACCGAGCACATGTTGAGGGGGAGCATTTAAAAAATTTAAAACTCTCAAGTGTTTGCAAAAATGTGTTTCAAGATCATGAACACTTTGAGAGATTTTTTCAAAGATTTGGTTTGGCAATCGTGGATGAATACCAAAGACCGACCATTTTAATTAATGTATGGAGTTATAAGGATGGTTAGGTTAGGCTCAAGTTCCCACGATCCCGCCAGAGCCGGAGGGATCTACCCAGGGACAATCCACTAGTTAGTGTAGAAGTCCTTAGGTATGATTAAAAAGGAGAAAAGTGTGATTAAGGGAAGAGTGCCGACTGAGATGGAGCTAGTACTGGAACAAACCCAACAAGGTACTAGTTATGAAGTCTCGGTAAGCACTGAAGGGGTTGAAGAATGAAAAAGAATTGTAAAGAGAAAGGGTGAAAAGAAATAGCCCTCCTTACAACTTCGGCAGAAACCGGGTCAATACATATGCTGTCAGAATCACTTAGTTGATTGCTGGCATTGAAGACAAAGTATCATGGACCCAGTGATACGCTGCACAACCCTCCCTAGCCACTCAAGGTCCCTCAAAGGATTCTTGTTTCAATTGTCACGGAGTTCAATACATTCCTATCGTCTCTCTCACTCCGAGTTAGATGATATTGAATAGGTGGCAGTTCTCTCCAGCCTCCGCTCACTAAATCAAAACGCACTATCGAGTCTAGAGCCCCGAGATGCATAAAAAGATCTCATAGGAACACGAATTATTTCTACACTGGGTGTTCAACATTAAGGACACCAGTTGTAAACTTATGAGTCCTACGCAGATCTTAGCAATCTGCCAGAACATTTATGAGGGAATTTACATATGTAATTCTCAATGATTGAATGGAAATTCCTGCCAGGGTCAACATCAAGCAGCCCTGAAAGCAGGTCACTTCGGTAGTCCTTTATGGATTACGCTTAGTGATCGCGGCGGTTTCAAACGGTCTACAGTCGTGGAGTGATCTCCTGCGACTCACCTAATCGTTGATGTGCTACGGTTCGATCTTAAAAAGCCCTCTGTGGGTTTTCGATTAGGAACGGTCTTGGTAAGGATTAGAGAGAGTTTTCACACTATGCTGTTAACAATCTCGAAGTCCGAACCTGTAAGTACCGGTCGATTTGTTGCTAACTGTCGTATGCAGGAACTTCTGGCGAGTGTAGCTGTGGAATGCTGTAGCTGGTTGCTGTTGTAGCTGGTTGCAGAAAAGATGCCAATCCTCTACCACATGTTCACACTACATCATCATTGTACTTCAACAAAGTCATGATCAACCATAAGACCTTTAACACAGCTTCTGCAAACTCTGATGCTGAAGATCATGACACCATAATAGTGTGAGCATGTCGGCTCGAAGAATATCACATCACAAGGAAACATACTGCTGAAAGATGACTTGGAAACAAATGTTGGATGATAAATTCGAAGAATTCTCAAAGATCATCCAAGATAGAAGAACAGTCATCATAAGATCACTGCTGAAAGCACAAAGATACAAGACTTTGAAGAATCAAAGACTACGAGCTATAAAGACAAGTTCAGAAGAAAGAATGCTAGAATTCGAATTATTATTTCCGGGGTGACCTCCCTTAGGGGGAGATTGTTAGGAATATAAATATTCAGATGAAGGCTCGGTCACCCCGAGCATCTAATTAGCATTTCTATAGCTCGTAGGCTTATCTATATTAGCTTAGTATTATTAGTATTAGTATTAGTCGTATCTATATTTGTGGAGTGGGTCGGGTCTTTACCCTCTGTCAGCTCGCTCCACAGTCCACTAGGGACATATTATGTAATAGTATAAATACTCCCTTCCCACCCATGGGAAGGGTTGGACCTTTCACATTAAGCTAATATCATCTTGTTTCTCTCTCTACAAAGGCTCCCAACCTCTCTCTTTCTCTCTCTAAGTTCTTACTCATTCGATCCAAGTAATAGCCTCAAACTAGTGATTCTTGTATTGTAAATACCCTACAGTATCATCTTTATCAGTCTGAAAGGACGCATCGCAGAAACCTGTAACATTCAGTTCTGCGTCTGGATTTCCCCCGAAAACAAGAAACATATCTTTAGTATTCCTTAAATACTTAAGAATGTTCTTTACAGCATGCCAGTGATCTTTCCCTGGATTCTGCTGATAACGACTGGTCAAATTTTGAGCGAATGCCACACCTGGCCTTGTGCATCTAACTGCATACATGATGGATCCTACTACCGAAGCATACGGAACTTTCTTCATGTATGCCACCTCTTCAGGTGTAGAAGCACACATTTCGCTGCATAAGCCGTGTTCCACTTGCATGGGCAAATATCCCTTCTTGGAATTTTGCATATTGAATCTCTTCAATATTTTATCCATGTAAGCACTTTGGCTTAATCCGATTAACCGTTTAGATCTATCTCTATAGATCTTGATTCCAAGAATATACACTGCTTCTCCTAAATCCTTCATGGCAAAGCAATTACCAAGATAATCCTTAACTTCATTAAGGCTTGGTATATCATTTCCCATGATTAATATGTCATCGACATATAGGACAAGAAAAGTAGTGTTACTCCCACTAACTTTGTGGTATACACATGGCTCATCGAAATTTTGAGTAAATCCAAACTTCTTGATTTCCTCATCAAATTTCTTATTCCATTGCCTGGATGCTTGCTTCAATCCATAAATGGATCTTTGAAGTTTGCATACACGCTCAGGAAATTGTGGATTCACAAACCCCTCAGGTTGCGCCATATAGATATCTTCATCTAGGCGACCATTTAGAAAGGCGGTTTTGACATCCTTTTGCCAAATCTCATAGTCATAGTAGGCAGCTATGACTATAAGAATCCTAATAGCTCTAATGTCGGCCACAGGAGAAAAGGTCTCCTCATAGTCAACACCATATGTTTGGGTAAAGCCTTTTGCCACCAAACGAGCTTTGTAGGTGTGTACGTTGCCATCCATGTCAGTCTTTTTCTTGAAGAGCCATTTACACCCAACTACCTTAGCATTGGGTGGAAGGTCTACTTCAATCCAGACTTTATTGTCTTTCATGGATTGCATTTCCCCATCCATGGCTACCTGCCATTTATCCTTTTCAGGACTATTAATGGCAGCCTTATAACTAGTTGGCTCATCAATGTGATCCAATAGCATAGATTCCTCATCATCTATGTTTAAACATAGACGGTCAGGAGCCTTTGCAGATCTTGAAGATCTACGGACGGGTACCACTTCTACTTCAGGTGGAGGACCTAAGCTTTCAGGTTCCACAGGAAGTGTGTTAGTGTTCTCAGAAGGTGACACATCTTCTTGATCATTTTCAAGATCATATACTCTCCCACTGAATTCTTGAGTCAAGAAATTCTCCTCAAGGAATTCACCATATCTAGCCACAATGACTTTATTTTCTGGTGGGAAGTAAAAATAGTAACCCCTTGTTTCCTTAGGGTATCCTACGAAGATGCACTTAACAGATCTTTGTTGGAGCTTGTCAGGTGAGTCACGTTTAACAAACGCCTCACAACCCCAGATCTTAAAGTAAGACAAGTTGGGAGCTTTTCCAGTCCATAATTCATATGGAGTCTTATCAACCTTCTTAGTTGGAACCATATTTAGTATGCGAACAGCACTTTCAAGAGCATAGTCCCAAAAGGATAAGGGAAGAGTTGTAAGATTAAACATAGATCGTACCATGTCAAGCAAGGTACGATTTCTCCTTTCAGATACACCATTTTGTTGTGGAGTATAAGGAGAAGTGAGTTGTTGGACAATGCCACACTCAGCTAGATAATCTTTGAACTCTTGGCTCAAAATACTCACCACCACGATCGGATCGAAGGGCCTTAATCTTCTTTCTGAGTTGTAATTCTACTTCATTTTTGAAAACCTTGAATGTCTCAAAGACTTCATGTTTGTGTTTAAGTAAATAAACACAACCATAACGACTATAGTCATCCGTAAAGGTTAGGAAGTAGGTAGCACCGCATTTTGACACGTGTCTAAGTGGACCACACACATCCGTGTGTATCAATCCAAGTAGATCCGAAGCCTTCTCCATATTCCTATGGAAAGGTTTCTTCGTCATCTTCCCAGATATGCAAGATTCGCATTTATCAACTGAATCATCATTGATATTAGGTAAAAGCCCATCACTTAGCAGCTTTTCCATGCGTTTCTTGCCTATGTGGGCAAGACGACAATGCCATAAATAAGACGAGTCCAAGTTAGACTTGGCTCTCTTATTCCCGATGCTATACATTGAATTATCTCTATTGGATACATGGTTTTCCATGTCAATTTCAAACACACCATTTAATGAAATAGCATTAAAGTAAAAAACAGAATTTAGAGAAACAGAAATTCCATTATCATTAAACGTATGCTTAAAACCCAAATCCAATAACAAAGAAACTGATACGATACCTCTAACAATGGAAGGTGCGTAATGACAATTGTTCAAAACTAATATTAAACCAGAAGGTAAAACTAGCTCAAAAGTCCCTATGGCTTCTACTGCTGCACGTATTCCATTTCCCACGTACAAGTAGCATTCCCCATAGTTCAGCTTCTTCGCTCCTCTAAGCCCCTGCGATGTATTACAAATGTGAGTACCACATCCTGTATCATATATCCAGGCATTTTGCTTACAAGGAAAAGAAAATAATTCAACCATAAAAATACCTGAAGTGCTGGCGCCTTGCCCAGCCTTGGCATTCTAATTTTTGCGACATCCTCTTAGCAACAATGGACAGTCACGCTTCCAGTGTCCTAGGAGTATGGCAGTGGTGACAAGCAGCCACATCCTTTTTGGGATAATCCTTCTTGGGAGGAGGATTCTGCTTCTTTGGCTTTTGCTGATGGGTCACAATCTGCTTGCCCTTGTCAGCGTTGCCCTTTCCTTTCTTGTTCACATGTTTCGGTTTACCGGGCTTAGCTACTCTACCACCTCTTATTGCCATAACAGCAGGTGTAGGAGCTTTCTTTGTGAGGGCCTTCTCATGCTCAATAAGCATTGCATGCAATTCAGAAAATGTCTTTCCCTTGCAATGCATGTTAAAGTTGCGCACAAAATCACCATATAATTCCTCATTGAGGGATTTGTTGATGAGGCCAACTTTAACGTCTTCCACAAACCCGCAATTAAGTGCATCTAGTTGGTCAAGATAACCTTTCACTTTAAGTGCATGATCACTTACGGGTGTTGTCACATCCTGCTTGCACTTGCCCAAGTTGTCAAGTACATCATACAATTCAGCCATAGGTGATTTCTGAAACATACGTATCAGTTCATCAATCATGTTTTTCGGGCTATATTTCTCAAACTGTTTAACCAGTTTATCATCCATCCCCGATAGCATGAGACAAGCCGCATCATTGTGCTTGTCATAGGTTTCATTGTACTGCCTAAGTATTTCATTAGATGAGTTTGCAGGAGGAGCTTCTGGAAGAGCCTCAGTAAGACATTCAGAACGTTTGGCAATTCTAAGAACAAGCCTTAGATTTCGATACCAAGCGTTAAAATTCTTAGTCCCGGTCAATTTTTCCTTTTCAAGCATCATCTTGAAACAGGAGGTTAAATTTGACGAGTTTCCGGGTTGGGCCATTTCTACAGAAAAAAATTCAAAAGTTAGTACTTTCGATAATTTAAACATTTCATGAAAATTAAACACCCATTGGTTAAAAAACCATTTAATTTTCACTGAAAACTAGGATCCTAATTGACGTCATTTCATTACATCAGCTGAGGCTGCTAGCAATGAAAGTACTCAACAAGGTACGGGATCACCCAATTGCCAATGTCAAATTGCAATTCCTAGAAATCTTGGGACTTACATTATATTGCCAACATCAGTTGCAAAATGTAAGCATGTTTCATCCCCAAATCTTTTATGCCTTGACGCCGTTTCATTGCATCAGCTGAGGCTGCTAGTAATGAAAGTGCTCAATTAAGTTAACCAATTTAGAAACGTGTAAATTGACGCCGTTCCATCACATCAGCTGAGGCTGCTAGTAATGGAAGTGCTCAATTTACCCCTATTGACTTCATTCTTTGAATCATCACATCAGCTGAGGCTGCTAGTAATGATAGAATGTCATCTTAGGTGTTTCCTTGTTAATTGGTCGGCATATTACTTAAATTTTAGGGTAATAAATTTTTTGATGTGTAAAATCAAAAATATGTACAAAGATGTCATGCATTCATCTTTGTATCATATATATATTTTCAAAACAAAACCGTTTACCAATTCGTAGCTCAAATCATCAAATTTTTAATTGAGGCGTTGAGCAAATTACAACATTGCCTTAAGATGCTTCGTACTTTATCATGGTGTACTTGGTAAGTCTATTATTGATGCACAGGCGAGCGGAGGGACGACAGCCGCCGAAGCTGGTTAAAACCGTGCCCCTTTAAGGTCACAATTTAATGTGAACCAACCTTAAACCCACTTTATAGTTTGTCAATAATAGGTCCGCCGCTTCGACCACTTTTGTACAGTTGCAATCAATCAACTAAAAAATATGATTTTCTTGCTAAAACAATTTTATGTAATAATTTATTAATTGCTAGTCTCGCCTGGGAGCAAATTACTGTGCGAAGCGAACCACTGTCGGCACATAAGACTTGGCAAAAAATAAAATTACTACAAAGGTTTCATAGTTATTAGTCTTGTTTATTTTTTATTATGAAAATTACCCTCTTTTTGTGTTGCAATCCATCATAATATATAAACACAAAAGATCAAGTAATTTAAAAAAAAATAAACACATAATAACAAATATATGATCATAACAATATCATATAGCCACATGCAAACCTTTTTCCAATAAATCCTATTATTAATTCTATGTGTAATTAAATATGTATTAAACTAACAAAAACTCCCATTGGTTTTCGAGCTCATTGTGCCCAATGGACCACAACACCAAATAACTTGGCCGCGTAAGTTTTAGTTAATTTAATACCACATTGCACATAATTTATTAATTAATATATTGAGGTCTTCCCCAATTAAAGATTTATTAAACAAAACATGTAGCAAATACATACATATAATCGAACCATATAACAAACCATGGCAAAATATGCAAGATTTTGTCATGGATACCATATTAACACATAATCATGAAATCCATATTAATATGTTAATTCCTTGTACGTATCTAATTAATTTGTGTCATCACATACGGTATACACAATTAATCCCTAAAAATTACCATGCATAATCTAGGGTTTCTAATTAAGTTTTAATTAAACATAAACCCTAAAAATAAAATTTTGTGGATCGATCCACATTAATTAAAATTAGGGTTTCATATAAAAAACCCTAGATCATAAAAGCATGTATCTAATCAAGATCCAATTTTTAGGTTTTAGTAATTAATTACATAGTTCTAAACGAGGCTCATGATGCCACTGTTGGATTATATGAATCATAAAAACTATAAACATATAAAAACATCAAAGCACACGCAGCGGAAGATCCACAAGAACTAGTAATTAATTAAAACTAAATAGACACGTACCTTTTGCAATCACCAAGAACAAGTATAAACCCTAACAAGGTTTATGAAAGTCGATCCAAACACAAGGGAAAAACACTAGTTAAAATAAACTAGTCACTCGTTCTTGTACAAACGTGATGATAGCGTTTCAGTAGGAAAAGCTAGGTTCTTGATCACTAATAACCAAACACTTTAATTGCTATTAGCTTGAGCCGAATTTCCTAGTGGAAATAAAAATGTCGACTAGCTTCTAGCAAGAGGGAGAAAGAAGAGAAGTTTGGCAATTAGGGATTCCAGATTAGTAAAACCCTAAACACAATGAATTGTATTTATAGGCTATCCCTAGGGCACCAAACTTGCTCCCTACTCTTCCTCAAAACCGGCCAACCCAACCCAAGTTGGATTTCCAGCCGATCCAGCCCACTCTTGTGGTTCTAGATCCTTCTTTTCACTTTTAGTCCTTTAACGGTCGTTATCTCTAACACCGTTAAGTACTAACTGTCGTTAAGTGCTTGTTTGTGAAATGAATAAATAAAATACATAAATATATTTAATTTATTCATACTATTGAAACTCTCACGCATCGTGTGCAATCCCGAGTCTCGGGTTCGAAACCGGACATACGTATATTAAAAGTTAAACATTTAACTCTAACAAATCCCTATTTAATAGCTCCACATCCATGCATAATGTTCAAAACAAAACTACATTTAAGATTTCAGTTTTCATCTAATAATCGGATATATATATATATATCTATAATCGGATATATATATATATATATATATATATGTATATATAATGCTGTGTTCCAACTGATTTTTTATCTGTGTGATTATCTTTTTTATTCTAAGTCAAATTAATGATTGATTTTAGTTTGTGCATTCTACTTTAGAGCTTATCACCTTATGCATTATATTGGTTACATCTGACTTTAAGTTCCTACAATGGTTTATACAAGCATAATATATGTCTGTGATGGAATCTATACGTGATCATATGAATTTGAAACTAGCTAAATATTGATTAATCTTTTAACTATGTAATGTTGGTTGTGTAATTGTATAACAAATCTTTTATATATACATTAGAACTACACTTCACATTACAAATGATTTGGCCCCCCCAAGAAAGTTTTTCAAGTTCGGTCCCTGGGTGAAATGTGATGAACAGTTAGTGATTAAGTCATAAAAGTATTATACACATATATAATCTCTCCATTCTAAAACAAATTTGTAAAGTTGAAATTATCTAGTTCGTTAAACGGAGCTACAGAACACTATAAGCTGCCCAAAATACTAAAAGACCACTTTAACTTGTAGACAAAAGTGTTTTTCCATATATTTTTGCAGGTACATTGAGTTTAAGAAACAAACCTGTCTCTGAATGCTAAAAGAAAGGAAGAATTTTTGAGTTGTGATTTGTTTGTTGATTGTTAATGCAAGAAATGAAATGCAATTAAATGTTGATTTTGGCTGCGTAGGGTTAAGAGAAGTGTGACTGCTATTGCTGTGAGAAAGAGAAGGGCTGTGGGAGGCGTGTGACAAAATATAGTGGTACTTATGTAGTGTGTAATTAGGATTTGTTACTTGCTATTGCTAGGCTTTGCTTATCCGAATTTGCTATAAGGGGATATTGATTTTGGTTATTTGTTATTGTGGGCCAAAATATAGTGGTACTTAACCTTTTTGGAAGTGGAATGGTATTAAAAAATCCGGATTGGTGATATGGGTGTTCATCCGGATTGGTATTATGAAATGTTATGTGTTTTAGTTATAAATTGTGTAGTTTAATTGTTTAGGGGGAAAAAATAAAAAATTTGGGAGGGCTGAAAAATCATGGGCGCGAGTGAAATTGGTTGGGAGGGCACAATAGCTTTGTATGTTGTACCCTGGGAAACAGACGGCGAATCTTTTTTAGGGGAATCGTGTTAAAAACGAGCCTCGTATTACGACCTTTACTGCTTTATTATTTATTGTTCATAGTGTCTGTCTTCTGCTTCTACCCTTGTTGTCTGTTATTTAATTTTCTGTCATTTAATTTCTATTAATTTTATTATTCATACTTGTAATCTGATTATATTAATTAAATTGTACACCGTTTCCCACAGTCTTAAAACAAATGATGTGTAACAGAATTAAAACACTTTGTTAAAATCGGATTAATATTATTAACAGATTTTCATACATAAACTGTATTCTGTCGAAACCAAGATTGAGTTTCTTTGGAAAATCAGTTTTAAATAGAATTTTAATTTACAGATTTGGTGTACATATCTAAAACGATTTTATAAGCAGTTAATTTTATCAGTTTACATTGAAACCAAGATTGAGTTTCTATCTCTTTTGGTCATTTATTCGGTTTAATTAAATCTAGATTCATTGAAACCAAGATTGAGTTTCTTTGAAGCAGATTCGGTACAAGTTAAGAGAAATCACGATTGAATTTCTTAGATACCGATTTTATAACAGTTGATTTAACTGTTTGCGTTTGTTGATCTTTCACGATGACAATTGATGCTACTCCTGTGAACGTAACTGGTGCGCCGGTTACCAACACGGTTGCTAATCATTCTGAGAAACCAGAGAAATTCAATGGGCAGAATTTTAAGAGGTGGCAACAGAAGATGTTCTTCTATCTCACTACTTTGAACCTTGCGCGGTTCTTAAAAGAGAATCCACCTCACGTGGAACCTCCTACAGAAGGTCAATCCTCTAATCAACAGGTTGTTCAAGCCTTGGAAGCATGGAAACATTCAGACTTTTTGTGTCACAACTATGTTCTGAATGGTTTGGTGGACTCTTTGTACAACGTGTACTGTAAGACCAAGACTGCCAAAGAATTATGGGAGTCATTGGAACGCAAGTACAAAACTGAGGATGCTGGTACAAAGTAGTTCGTGGTAGCCCGTTTTTTGGATTACAAGATGGATGATTCAAAGAACGTGATGAGTCAGGTCTAAGATCTGCAGGTTTTACTACACGACATTCATGTTGAGGGAATGACTTTGAGTGAAACTTTTCAAGTTGCTGCTATTATTGAAAAGTTACATCCAAGCTGGTAGAATTTAAGAACTACCTGAAGCATAAGCGAAAGGAGATGAGTGTTGAAGACTTGGTTGTTCGTCTTCATATTGAAGAGGACAACAAGCTGGCTCAGAAAAACACTTATACGCCTGATTCTGCCAAGGCAAATATGGTTGAGCATGCTTCGTCATCTTCAAAGTCTCATGTTAAGGGAAAAGGCAAGGGCAAAGGAAAGAATGACAAGAAGAGCAAAGGGAAGTCTGAGTACCTTGCTCCTAAAGGTGCAATTGTGAAACAGAAGTTCCAAGGGGTTTGCTTCAATTGTGACCAGCTGGGTCACCGTGCTGCTAATTGTAAGATGCCGAAGCGGGTGACTCCGCGCCAGGCAAATATGGTGAATGATGTGGACATGATTGCTATGGTTTCTGAAATCATTTCCATGATCTCTGAAGTTAACCTGGTAGGTTCCAACAACAGGGAATGGTGGGTTGATACTGGGGCTACCCGTCATGTGTGTGCTGATAAGAGTATGTTTCACTCTTTTAGAGCGGTTGACAATGGAGAGAAGCTGTACATGGGCAACTCTGCAACTACTGATATCAAAGGCGAAGGAGATGTTATCTTGAAGATGACATCCGAGAAAGAGCTCAAGTTGACTAATGTCTTGAATGTTCCAGAGATTCGCAAGAATCTTGTGTCTGGTTGGCTGTTGAACAAGTTTGGTTTTTGTCTTGTTTTTTAGTCTGATAAGTTTGTTCTTTCTAAGAATCAAATGTTTGTTGGTAGGGGATATGCCCTGAATGGTATGTTTAAGCTCAATGTAATGGTTGTTAAGAATGATATCAATAAAATGAATTCTTCTGCTTACTTGATTGAGTCTTCTAATGTGTGGCATGGCCGTCTTGGACATGTAAATTTTAATTCGATGCGTCATTTGATTAAATTTAATTGCATACCTAATTTCCATGTTGACTCAAAATATAAATGTGAAACTTGTGTTGAAGCCAACTTACAAGATCATCTTTCAAATCGGTTGAACGAAAAACCGAACCACTTGATATGATACACACTGACATATGTGATTTGAAATCACTAACCACAAAAGGTGGCAATAAGTACTTTATCACGTTTATTGATGATTGTACAAAGTATTGCTACGTTTACTTGTTAAAAAGTAAAGATGAAGCTATAGACAAGTTTGTTTTTTACAAAAATGAAGTTGAGAATCAACTTAATAAGAA
The DNA here is from genome assembly GCA_021014915.2 of Artemisia tridentata subsp. tridentata. NCBI lineage: Eukaryota > Viridiplantae > Streptophyta > Magnoliopsida > Asterales > Asteraceae > Artemisia > Artemisia tridentata. Next base: position 200,415,915 of record CP139508.1, read on the forward strand.
AATCATGATTGTATGAAGTGATAGAGGAGGTGAATACGTGTCTCCATTTGCTGATTTTTGTGCTAAACATGGAATTAGACACGAATTCACTGCTCCTTATTCACCTCAGCAAAACGGTATTGCCGAAAGGAAGAACCTTACCTTGAAGGAAATGGTTAATGCCATGTTGATAAGTTCTGGTTTAAGCCAGGACATGTGGGGGGAAGCCATTCTAACGGCTACTTATCTTTTAAATAAGACACCTCGTAAGGAAAAAGAAGATACCCCTTATGAACTATGGATGGGAAGAAAACCATCATATTAGTACTTACGAGTGTGGGGGTGTCTAGCAAAGGTAGCTATACCGACACCCAAGGCCCAAAAGATTGGACCTAAATCTGTGGATTGTATATTCATTGGATATGCTAGGAATAGCAGTGCTTATCGTTTCATTGTATATGATTCGAAAAGTCCGGATATACAAAAGGGTACACTAATGGAATCAAGGAATGCTTCCTTCTTTGAAAATATATTTTCTTGTTTAACGAAGGAAACTGGAAGTTCATCTAGAATAGATGACGAAGTTGTCCAAGATAAGAGACAATGAGATGATAATGATCTCCAAGATGAGGGACAAGATCAAATCGAGGAAGAAGAGGTTGAACCTAGAAGAAGCAAAAGGGCAAGAACCGAGAAATCGTTTGGACCCGATTTTGTTTCTTTTATGGTAGAAAATGAACCTACTTCTTATCAAGAAGCGGTAACTTCCTCGCAAGGACCTTAATGGAAAGAAGCCATTGGGAGCTCGTGGATTTACCTCTTGGTTGTAAACCACTAGGCTATAAAAGGATCTTCAAGAAGAAGATGAAAGCCGATGGCACCATTGACAAGTACAAAGCAAGATTGGTAATCAAAGGATTTAGACAACGAGAAGGTCTAGATTATTTTGATACATATTCGCCTGTTACGCGAATAACCTCGATCAAGATGATACTTGCTATTGCCGCTTTAAGAAATTTGGAAGTTCACTAAATGGATGTGAAAACGGCTTTTCTAAACGGGAATTTAGAAGAAGAAATCTACATGAACCAACCTGAGGGTTTCATAGCTCCTGTACAAGAGAACAAAGTTTGTAGGGTTGTTAAGTCATTATATGGCTTAAAGCAAGCTCCCAAACAATGGCATCAAAAATTTGACCACGCCATGCTAGAGAGCGAATTCAAAATTAATGAATGCGACAAGTGTGTTTATTTAAATGACACAAGTAGTGGATATGTAATCTTGTGTCTATATGTTGATGATATGCTTATCATTGGCAGTAACGACAAGATGATCAAATCTACTAAAGACATGTTGAAATCAAAGTTTGACATGAAGGATATGGGCTTGGCTGATGTGATCTTGGAATAAAGATCATACGAACTCAAAATGGACTTGTGTTAAGTCAAGCACATTACGTAGACAAAATTCTTAATACTCATAATGCGGGGGATTCTGGCCTAGCTAGAACTCCAATTGACACCAGTAAGCATCTATCAAAAAATAGAGGCATAGGTGTTGCCCAATTAGAGTATTCAAGAATTATTGGCATGTTAATGTATTTAATGACAAGTACCCGACCTGACTTAGCATATGCAGTTAGCAGGCTAAGTAGGTATACTAGTAATCCAAGTTATGCACATTGGGGAGCTATGACTAGGGTACTTCATTATTTGAGATACGGTCGCGATTATGGACTGCATTATGAAAGATATCCAGCTGTTATAGAAGGATATAGTGATGCAAATTGGATATCTGACATAAAGGATTCTAGATCGACTAGTAGATACGTGTTTACACTAGGAGGGGCAGCTATATCTTGGAAGTCTTCCAAGCAAACTGTTATAGCTAAGTCCACGATGAAATCAGAATTTATCGCGTTAGATAAATGCGGACAAGAGGCGGAATGGCTACGTCAATTCGTAGAGGACATACCAAGGTGGCCTAAACCGGTAACGGCCATTAGTATACATTGTGATAGTTGAGAGGATTTAGATACACTTAGGATGTTAATCCTTTATAACGTGTATGAGATACTTTGAGTGAATGCAGTTAAGTATGTGGAATCTACTTAACCACACTTAGAAGAATATTGGTTTGGTTAATGAAACAGTAAGGCTTTGTATTGGACAATGAACACAATGATTAACACAAAACGATTCAATATTATTGCTTCAATAATATGAGTGATCTTAGCTATCACTAGGGTTACAAGACCTTGAATCCTTAACAAAAACTATGACTTCGTACGTACGACTCTTGTGTATAGACATAAGGAGTCCTTTACATGGTAAGTATTCACCGTATAAATCTAACTAATAAGGATATACACAAAATCTATACCATACTTATCTCCTACAATGTTTCCAAAAGCAGTTATTCTTCAGCAGTATCTTCTGTATAACTAGCAGTACTAACCTAGCAGTTTGTACTGTTAGTTATTTCCTAAGCAGTATTCAATTATACACTAGCAGTTAGTACTGTTAGTGTATTCTTCTCAGCAGTACTAATCTTCAGAATATTTAATTCCCAATAATCCTCCCCTAAACTTGTGATTTACCCAAAATCATCAAGTTTCTTCTGAATTAAATGAGGATTGTGAGGATCTTCCAAACACTACATAGTCAGTCTCTTGATCTGAGCTTTCCTTTGTTCTGCAAGATAGAATATTTTTCTGACCAACTCATCTGCCATATGTGAATCACCTTCAACCTGGAGTGTTGAACATACCAAAGCTAATAAAACTGCTGCTCTGAGAGGATAATCTTTTTCTACCAACATATAAATTTCGAATCCATCTTTGGTAGAAATCCTGTGAACACCACAAGTATCAAATAATCTCCATGTAATCTCTTTAATTGGAGCTTGAAACCTCCAAATAGCTTCTCCTCAATCAGGTTCATATATTCTTTTCAATTGAACCCATAATTCCTTATCTTTGCCATCAGTTGGATCAGAGGTTCTAAACCTTTCCTGCACTAAACTCCATAACTTGTTCAAGTCATCTCTGTCAAAAGATCTCAGCATATCTTCAAAGAATTTGTGCACCTCAGTCTTTCCTCCTACCATGATGATCTTTCACCCCTTTATTCTCCCATCTAAGTACACCTCCCAATCTATAATTGGATGCTTGCCCTGGAGTGGATTAATGTTGAGAGATTCAGGAACTACCACAATCATGCTATGTACTTATTCATCAGTCAATGTTTCCTTTTCTTTCTCTGCTTCTTCCTCTGCAGTTTCTTCCTGAATTAATTCCTCCTCAGTCCTTTGTTTCTTAGCCTCATCAGACTCCAATACCTCTGCTCCTCTCTTCACACTTTGACTTGGCTGAGTCTCAATAACAAATCTTGGATCTGATGGCTTATGTATTCTTGTGTAAGCTTCAATGTAAGATCTTTCAATATCTTCGTAAGTCATCCCTTTAAAATAATTCTCCTTCCAGTAATCTTGATGCTTTAGAAAGTTCTTCATAAACCTCAATTGCTCACTTCTTGAAGGAATTTTCTTCTTATAAGACTTTTTCTTGCTTTGTTTCCTTCTAATCTCTTGCAATAAGTTAGCAATAGCATCACCTTGTTCTTCTGGAGTGTACTTTGCTCTTTCATCAGCTTGTAACTCTTCAGCCATTTTCTGATCTGCTAAAATCTGAGCAGCTCTCTCATCTTCTTCTATCTCAAACTTTCTTTCAATCATAAAAGCAGCTAATCTTGCTTCTTCTGCTAGCCTTTCTTCCTCAGCAACCCTATTTAATTCATCTTCATGAAACTTTTGGGCTAGCTCTTCATCAAGTGCCAACTGAATTTTCTCCTTCTTGGACAATTGTTTAGTTGGTTCTTGCTCTGTCATTATGGCTTTTCCTTTGTCTGCTCTTGATATCCTTGGTTTCCTTGAGTAGAATGCACTAGTAGTACCTTGATATCCAGCAGTTATCAAATCCTGAAGACTAACAGTACCTTCAACACTAGCAGTACCTTGCTTTGTCCCAGCAGTACTTTCATCAAATCCACAGTACCCTCATCAAACTTATCTGCTTGCCTCCCCTGAGTCTCATATTCTTCTTGTACCAAAAAAACATCTGGGTCTTCTTGTTGCAAAGGCCACATTGGATGAATCAATGTTATGGCATAGGAGACTTGGTCACATTAATTTTAAAACCATTAATAAAATTGTAAAAGATGGTTTGGTAAGAGGCTTGCCTCAGAAAAGATTTGAAAATGACCAAACTTATGTTACCTGTCTTAAGGGAAAACAACACAAAGCTTCTTGTAAGCCCAAGATTTTTAACTCTATTGGTCAACCTTTGTTTATGCTACATATGGACTTATTTGGCCCCACTTCTGTGAGTAGTATTAAGCACAAGAGGTTTTGTCTTGTAGTTACTGATGACTATAGCAGGTTTACATGGGTTTTCTTTTTAGGTTCTAAGGATGAGACACCTAGCATTCTTAAGACATTTATCACTGAGATAGAAAACCTAGTGGATAAGAAAGTAAAAGTCATTAGGTGTGATAATGGAACATAATTCAAAAATAGAGTTATGGATGAGTTTTGCAAAGAAAAAGGTATTAGAAGGGAATTTAGTGTGGCTAGAACTCCTCAGCAAAATGGGGTTGCTGAGAGGAGGAATAGGACATTAATAGAAGCTACTAGAACCATGTTAGCTGACTCTAAGTTGCCTATCACTTTTTGGGCTGAAGCAGTTAATACTGCTTGCTATGTACAGAACAGGGTTTTGGTAGTTAAGCCCCACAATAAGACACCATATGAGCTGTTTAGAGGTAGAACTCATGCATTAGGATTTCTAAGACCTTTTGGGTGTCATGTGACCATTCTGAATACCTTAGACCATCTAGACAAATTTGATGGTAAAGCAGATGAAGGATTCTTGGTTGGATATTCTCTCAATAGCAAAGCCTTTAGAGTATACAAAATAAGAACTAGAAAAGTTGAGGAAAACCTGCATGTTGAATTTCTAGAAAATAAATCTAATGTTGCAGGTGAAGGACCAAAATGGCTGTTTGATCTTGAGACTCTAACCCAATCTATGAACTATGTGCCAGTTGTTGTAGGAAATTCTTCTAATGTTTTTGCAAGTTCAGATAATGATAATGCAACAGATGAAGCAGGATTGGATGAGGAGAAAGATCAAGATCATGTACTAATGCCAATATGGACAAGTGTGGATTCAACTTCAATGAATGGTGGACCTTCTCCTGATGAAGCTAAGGAAGGGATTGAAGGTGAAAACAATGTAGATGAACCTGAGGAACAAGAGAATCAAGTTACCAGTATAAATGATGATTGTACTGCTGTGCCCCAACTTGACACTGCTAGGCCAGATGTTCATACTGCTAGCCCATTAGACTCTAATGCAGCGGATTTTTCAGAAGATGAGGTGGATTTCAACAATCTACCATCTACATATCCAGTTCTCACTACTCCACACACAAGGATTCACAAGGCTCACTCCCTGGATAATGTGATTGGTGATGTGCAATCTGGAGTGAAGACAAGGAAGCAACTTATGCATTCAGACCAACAAGGGTTTCTTAGTACTGTGTATGAATCAAAGCAGCATGAAGATGCAAACTCTTGTCTATTTGTATGTTTTCTCTCATAAATTGAACCCAAAAATGTGCTTAAAGCCTTAGATGATTCAAGCTGGGTAGAAGAAATGCAAGAAGAGCTTCTCCAATTCAAGATTCAGAAGGTTTGGGTACTGGTGGATTTACCCAAGGGTATGAGGGTGATTGGCACCAAATGGGTTTTCAGGAACAAAAGGGATAAAAGGGGCATTGTGGTTAGAAATAAGGCTAGACTTGTAGCCCAGGGGTACACGCAGGAAAAGGGTATAGACTATGAAGAAGTCTTTGCACCAGTAGCAAGGATTGAGGCAATTAGACTCTTTCTGGCCTATGCTTCATTTATGGGATTCACAGTTTATCAAATGGATGTCAAGAGTGCCTTCTTATATGGTACTATTGAAGAGGATGTGTATGTCTCACAACCTCCAGGTTTTATTGATCCAGAGCATCCTGATAAGGTGTACAAAGTAGTGAAGGCTCTCTATGGTCTACATCAAGCACCAAGGGCATGGTATGAAACATTGGCTTCCTATTTGCTGGATAATGGATTCCAAAGAGGCAAGATTGATCAGACATTGTTCATCAAGAAGCACAAGAAGGACATCTTTCTAGTACAGGTGTATGTAGATGATATTATCTTTGGATCTACAAGGAAGGAGATGTGTGTTGACTTTGAGAAACTTATGCATGATAAGTTTCAAATGAGTTCCATGGGGGAACTTACTTTCTTCTTGGGTCTGCAAGTAAAGCAATCACATGAAGGCATATTTATCAGCCAGGAGAAATATGTTGCAGAGATTCTAAGGAAGTTTCAGTTTGCTGATTCAAAAGTGGCAAGCACACCAATTGATCCTGAGAAACCTCTTCTTAAAGATGCAGATGGGGAGACTGTTGATGTTCACACATACAGATCCATGATAGGGTCCTTGATGTACCTTACATCATCAAGACCATATATCATGTTTGCTGTTTGTGCCTGTGCAATATTCAAAGTGACCCCTAAGGTTTCTTATTTAACAGCAGTCAAAAGGATCTTTAGATATCTTAAGGGTCAACCTAGGTTAGGTCTGTGGTATCCTAGGGAATCACCTTTTGACCTGGTAGCATATTCAGACAGTGATTATGCTGGTGCAAGCTTGGACAGAAAATCAACAACTGGAGGATGTCAATTCCTTGGATGCAGACTCATATCATGGCAGTGTAAGAAGCAAACAATTATGGCAACTTCAACAACTGAAGCTGAATATGTAGCTGCTGCAAGTTGTTGTGGTCAAGTGCTTTGGATTCAGATTCAGCTTCTTGATTATGGGTACAATTTCATGAACACTGTCATATATATAGACAATAGCAGTACCATTTGCATAATTAAAAATCAGTACAACACTCTAAAACAAAACACATAGAAATTAGGCATCATTTCATTAGAGACTGCAATGAGAAAAAGTTGATTCAAGTGATTAAAATTGATTCTGATCAAAACTTTGCAGATCTACTTACAAAAGCATTTGATGTAGGAAGGTTTCAATACTTGGTAGCAAGTATTGGGATGCTTAATCCTTAAAGTTTTCAAACTGTGTGTTTTTATACTTAACTTGGATTTGTACTGCTAGCTTTGTCAATTGGTACTGGTAGTGTATAGTTTGTACTGTTTGTACAAAATTGGTTTGTTTTATTCATACTGTTAGTCATATGTTTATACTGTTATGAGACAAGTGCTTTGCACTTTGTTTTCTTGGTTTTGGACTAACAATTGTAGGTGATAGAGTTGATAATGACAAAACCAACATATGAAAGATGTTGTCTTCCATGAAAGATCAGGACTTCCCCTTAATCCAAGAACTTACCCTGAAGTTGGAAACTCTTATCTTGCTCTTGAAATTTGAGCACAAAGGAAGTTACAAGTGCAATATGTGAGCAAGCATATGGTGGTCCAAGTTGCAGACATAATAGGTCAATGATGGACAGAGTTTAGGAATATATTAACAAAGGTTTAAACCCAAGTTAATTACTTCCTTAAAACTTCTTTCTTGAGACCTGCCTATGATAATTTGTATTGAATTGATGGCTTAGTTGGTCAGACAGTAACTGACTCAACTCACTTTCTATCATTTTATACTTTTATTAGTATAATGAGTTAGTCTAAGGACATCTGATAGAAAGAACAGCGAGCAAACGTGAATCTAACACTTGTGTTAGAGGCAATAACTACCACGAGCTGGAAACCCTGTCAAGAAAGCCCTTTGAATGGGTTTATCTGATCACAGGCAATTATTTTATAACTGAAAACATTGGTTCTCACATAACCAGAGGTTGCTTTAAACCGAAATCTTGATTAGGTGTCTGTCATTACACTTAATACCTTCTAAAAGGTTGTTAGCAGTATGGTTTTTCATTAAAATCAAGTTCATACTGCTGAGTCAAAATTTTCTTAAGAAGTTTGTACTGCCAGGGCTTAAAGTTAGTACTAGTAGGTTAAGTTTGTACTGCTAAAGAGACGTTAGTACTGGTGCGAATTACCAGCTTTTTGAAAATAGCCGTTGAGGGTTAGTTAAGATTTTTACTGATGATTTCCTTGTTTTAAGGGTTTCCTTTTTTGGATATTTTTACCTTTTATAATATTTAATTAACCTTATCTTCGATTAAAAGTTATCTTTTATTCAAAGTCGGTCCAATTGAAACCCTAGCAAGCCACTCATCATCTCTTATCTCAATTAACTTTCTTCTTCTACTTTCTACCCTAAATTTTCACTATTCCCACCAGTCAAATCAACTTTTTACTGAAAATAAAATGGCCACTTTATCCTTTGCTGACAAACACAATCAAGTAGCTTATTTGAAAAAGTCAGAGGATGAACCAACCTTTCATAAGATAGTGGATTTCTTAAACAACACTTACATAAGGTACTCTTTACTTTTAAATCCCACTATCTATGTCACTCACATCAAGCAGTTTTGGCACACTGCCAGTGTCAAAACCTTTGAAAATGGTGACAGAGAAATCAATACTACAGTGGATGGCAAATCCATCACTATTACTGAATCATCTCTCAGAAGGCATCTCCATCTGAGTGATGGCAATGGTATTAGTGCTATGCCAAACACAGAAATTTTTGAAAACTTATCAAGGATGGGGTATCACACTGATTCTCAAAATCTAACTTTTCAAAAGAGTCATTTTGCCCCATAATGGATATTTTTCATTCACACCATCCTTCATTGTCTTAGCCCCAAGAAAACCTCATGGGAACAGTTCAATAGTAATATTGCTACTGGTCTCATTTGCTTGGCTACAGAGAGAATTTTCAACTTTTCAAAACTTATTTTTGAAGGTATGGTTAAGAATGTTGACAGTAAATCAAAATTTTTGATGTACCCAAGGTTCATACAATCTATTTTGAACAAACATCAACTGCTTCCACATAAAACAATTTATCCAACCCCAAAGATTACTCAAAAACTTTTTAGCAACATGAAAATTGCTTCAAGGGGTTATAGTGGGGAAGCAGTACCACTTTTTGATTCAATGATACTATCTCAGGGTGAAGGAGCAACAAGCCCAGTTGTCTCAAATCACACACCCACAACATCAGAAGCTTCAACTTCACAACCATCTTCATCAACCCATAGGACTTCATCCAAACAGGACTCTGATGTTCCTCAGCACAAAGTTCCTACTCCCCAAAGTGTAGCAGATGAGGCTGACAATGTCAGAATGGAAAGGGCTACTTCTACTGACTTTGGCTTAGTAGCTGAGCAGGACAGAAGCAACATCAATAAGACCCAATCCATGGCAACACCAGCAGTACCTAGTACTTCTGGTGGAATCCCTAACCACATGGAAATACTGGGTGGCTCAGAAACCCATCATATGATGGATTATGAGTCCATGCCCCATGATTCACCTCTCCCAGGAGGTAACACACCTGGAAGTGATGAAGGCATAGTGAAACTTAAGGAATTGATGGATTTATGTACAAGATTGTCTGCTAAGGTGAACTCATTAGAAGATGAACTCAAGAGCCACAAGAAGAATTTTGCAGTTGTCTACACAAAATTGACTATGAAGGTGAAGAAATTAGAGACAACAGTCAAGAAACTTAAAGGCAAAAGATCAACAAAATTGGTGATTTCAACAAGTTCTTCTAGTTCATCCAAGAGCTCAAGTTCAGATGATGGTGAGGGATCTTCCAAACAGGGGAGGAAGATTGCCCAAATTGATCAAGACCCAGATGTTTCTTTGGTACAAGAAGAATATGAGACTCAGGGGAGGCAAGCAGATAAGTTTGATGAGGGTACTGGTGGATTTGATGAAGGTACTACTGGGACAGAGCAAGGTACTGCTAGTGTTGAAGGTACTGTTAGTCTTCAGGATTTGATAACTGCTGGATATCAAGGTACTGCTAGTGCATTCTACTCAAGGAAACCAAAGATATCAAGAGCAGACAAAGGAAAAGCCATAATGACAGAGCAAGAACCAACTAAACAATTGTCCAAGAAGGAGAAAATTCAGTTGGCACTTAATGAAGAGCTAGCTCAAAAGTTTCATGAAGATGAATTAAATAGGGTTGCTGAGGAAGAAATGCTAGCAGAAGAAGCAAGATTAGCTGCTTAATACTACTCACAGAAGTGGGGCCAAATAAGTCCATATGTAGCATAAACAAAGGTTGATCAATAGAGTTAAAAATCTTGGGCTTACAAGAAGCTTTGTGTTGTTTTCCCTTAAGACAGGCAACACAAGTTTGGTCATTTTCAAATCTTTTCTGAGGCAAGCCTCTTACCAAACCATCCTTTACAATTTTATTAATGGTTTTAAAATTAATGTGACCAAGTCTCCTATGCCATAACATTGATTCATCCAATTTGGCCTTTGCAACAAGACAAGTAAGAGCCTCTTTAGGAACAATCTTCTTCATATCAACACTGTACATGTTGCCCTTTCTTGGAACTTTGAGCAATACCTGACTTTCATCAGGTAGCTTAAAGTCTGGAGAAAGCACAAGACATTCAGTTTCAGTAAAAAGAACCTTGTTCTTTTTGTCACACATCTGTGAGACACTAAATAGTTTATACTTAAGTTCTTGCACATAGTACACATCTTCAAAATCTAATTTACCGGTTTTAAGAGTACCTTTACCAGTAATTCTGCCTCCTATTCCTCCCCCAAAGGTAACATATCCTCCATCTATAGGTAGAAAGTCTGAAAGATATGACATGTTGCCTGTCATGTGCCTGGAACACCCAATATCTGTATAACCTTGATCTTCACCATCTTCTTGTGAATGTCCCTGCACATGAAATAAGGAAATTAGTTTTCTTGGGGAACCCAAAGCCATTACTGACTTGGATTTGCCTCATGCATCAATATAGTTAAATTTTTGTAGAACAGTTGATGCACCATTGGATTGGATTGGCCTCCAAATCCAACATGCTGAAGCCTTAACAACATTATCTCTCTTTGCCCTAGCAGTGTTTTTAAAGTTGCCAGTACTAACTGCTTGGCTAGCAGTATGAACTGCTGGCTTTGCAGTTGTAGCCTTTGGTTTCCAAATTTGTTTTTGTTTCACTGCTGTCTTTTGAAAAGGCCTTTTAGCAATTGTTGGTGCAGATTTGAAAGTTATTTTTGCACCTTGAACTGCTTGTTTTGGGTAAATAGACTTAAAGGATCTGGTAGTACTAACTGCTGGTCTAGCAGTATGAACTGGTTTTGGGTCAGACTTCAATAAAACTGCTCTGGGTGTCATTCTAGCAATATTAGAGTGATTTTGAGGCCTTTCTATACCCAGTTACCCTATGGTTTGAATACCCAGTTACCCTTTTGTTGCAAAAAGCTGCAAGATGGTCAAAACCTCCACAAGTGTAACAAGCTTTCTTATATAGGACAAAGTCATCACCTAGTTGGTGAGACTTAAGGTTGTTCCAATTCCTTTGGTTACCTCTGGGCTTGTCTGTGGTTCTATACATTTCACAATACCTAACTGGTTGCCTAACTTGTTTAACCTTTGTTTTAGGCCTAATAGTTTCATTCTTGACCACCTTAGGAACACTTGTTCCTTCTACCTTAACTACATCAGGTTTAGCCATAACCTGATCTTCCTTTTCATATGTCCAATCCTCAATGGTTGGAGCATCTGAATTCTTACCAGAGGACTCCTTGTCCTCAGCGAGTGAAGTATCACTTGCACTCTTAAAGGGTTCACTTACTTCTACAGGCTTATCAACAAGTACATTCTCTTTTTGCTTAGGACCATATTCTAACATTGGTTGTTGAAATTCAGGCAAGCCTGTATGCTCTAGGTCTATCCCTGGGGGTGCAGGAATACCTTTGTGAGGAGGTGAAACTGATTTGTATCCTAACCCAAACTTAGCTTTTTTGATTAATTGACATTCAATTATTTTGCTTACACCCTTAGAGGCATATTCTAGTGTTTCTACACTTAACTGAATGTTTTCATTAGCCTTTTTAATCCTATCCAACTCAGCTTTTAGTAGACTAATTTCAGCATTCTTAAATGATAAATCCCTTTTAAGAACTGCTATGTCATCAGCAAAGCTAGACTCATTATTCTTATAGTGTACTATCTGCTCCTCTAGGATAGCTAAACCTCTTTTATGATTTGACAAGTTATAATTAGTTATGTTCAGCTCTATCCTTTGTTTATCACAATGTTTTCTTAAAGTTTCAAGTTCTTTAAGAGTAGTACAAGATTTAGAACAAACTTTAGCAGATTGTACCTCAGAATCAGAGAAGGCCATAAGTGCCATCTCAGTAGGTGCTTCCTCCTCCTCTGCCATAAAACTCCAGTCAAACCCTAAGCCATCAATAGCCACCATAGCCTTTGAAGTTGGCTCAGTTATCTCCACAACCTTTGCCTTACTTCCATACCCTCTGCTCTTGCCATCCTGTTGCCTTGGCTTCCTACATTCCCTTGAGAAGTGCCCCAACTTATGGCAATTGTAGCACTCTATCCTTGATTTGTCAAAACCAGTAGTATCATTGCTGCTGATAGTGATCTTCTTTCCTGTTCTTTGATAGAATTTCTTAGCCCTCATGCTAAGAAGAGAAATCTGCCATTTGAGGTCCATCTCCTCCAAATCATCATCATTGATTTCCTGTAGGTCTTCATGAGTCAACATTGACCCATCATTCTGGCTAGTCAGGAAGGCACAACATGTTTTCTCATCCAGAATACCAACAATACTACTTGATGAACCAACATTACTAACACTAGGGTTAGCAGTACTAACCCCCACAGCAACCTTTACATCTTCAGCTGGACTTGAGGTACTAGAAGATGACACAAAGGCCATGTTCCCAGTGCTTGAATTAGATCCTCCAGCTTTCTTCACATCTTGCTCCACAACCTTGAAATTGCTGTATAAATCCATCAGGCTCATTGAATCAATGTCTGGCTTGTTCTTCCAGACTACTACATGCATAGCCCATTCTGCAGGTAAACTCCTTAAGAAATTGGAGTTTAAATCTTCTTGAGGTATATCCACACCAAGAAGAGCCAGTTGGCTTACAGTCTTTTGAAGCCTGTTGAACATGTGATCCAGTGACTCATTGCTAGTAGCAGTGAAGTTCTCAAAGTTTTGCTTCAAGAGAGTCTTCTGTGTCTTCTTGGTGGCTTCATTCCCACCATATCTGTCTATGATTGCCTCCCACAAAGTCTTAGCATCCTTAAACTTGCTGAAGTTCAATAGTTGATCATTCGGAATGGTCATCATAAGCAAACTTCTGGCTTTAAGGTCATTCCTTTTCTGAAGCCTCTCTTCAGCTGTTACTGGAACAGTCTGCACAACTATTTCAACCTTACCATCAACAGTAGTAGTAGAAGTTGAAGGCTTGAATGAATCTCCTTGTTCAATAATTTCCCAGAGTGCATAATCTTGCACCTGGAAGTACTGTTCGATCATTAACTTCCACATGTCGAATTCATTCTGCTTGAGCATGGGTAGTTTGGCAGCCATGTTGGATTGGGTAGTCTCCATGTCCATTAGTTCTTCTGAATCAATAGTATCAAACCTATCTCTGATACCACTTTAGAGGATTTAGATACACTTAGGATGTTAATCCTTTATAACGTGTATGAGATACTTTGAGTGAATGCAGTTAAGTATGCGGAATCTACTTAACCACACTTAGAAGAATATTGGTTTGGTTAATGAAACAGTAAGGATTTTATTGGACAATGAACACAATGATTAACACAAAATGATTCAATATTATTGCTTCAATAATACGAGTGATCTTAGCTATCACTAGGGTTACAAGACCTTGAATCCTTAACAAAAACTATGACTTTGTACGTACGACTCTTGTGTATATTCATCTAACCTAGGATCTCCTTTTATAGACATAAGGAGTCCTTTACATGCTAAGTATTCACCGTATAAATCTAACTAATAAGGATATACAAAAAATCTATACCATACTTATCTCCTACAATGTTTCCAAAAGCAGTTATCATTCAGCAGTATCTTCTGTATAACTAGCAGTACTAACCTAGCAGTTTGTACTGTTAGTTATTTCCTGAGCAGTCTTCAATTATACACTAGCAGTTAGTACTGTTAGTGTATTCTTCTCAGCAGTACTAATCTTTAGAACATTTAATTCCCAGCAATAGTGAATCGGCAAATGGCAGAGCTCATAGCATAATGTATAATGGAAAGTCCAGACATATCCGTCGTCGACATAATTCGATACGACAACTACTCTCTACAGGAGTTATCTCAATTTACTATGTGAAGTCAAAGGATAACATCGCGGATCCGATTACGAAAGGCTTAAGCAGAGACTTAGTTAGTAAGTCGTCTAAAGGAATGGGACTAAAGCATGTGGAAAACTAGAAAGGGGGGGGGGGTTGAATAGTTTTACCGTTTTAAAATTCTTTTTCTTTGAATACTTAACGTGATTTCAACTAATGCAAATAATAAACAATATATAACATCTAAGTAAAGAAAGAAACGATCAAACCACAACACGGTTGTTTATAGTTGTTCGGTCTACAAGGACTCTCTTCCTTACCCTACTCCACTCCTCGAGCCTCTAACTCAAGAGTTTTTCTTCACTAAGAAACAAGCTCCCTTCTCGGCAGAGAAAACCTTTACAAACGTCGCTTACAATTTTTCCGGTACAAAGCTAAATACCGAGTTCTTTTACAAGGGCACAACCACTCCTGATACTCTATGTATTTTGAGGACTAAAATACTAACCGATCACTACAGAGGTATATGATTGCTTGGTACAAACAATGATGTGTGAAAAACAACAAATTCACACTATGACTAACTAACAAGTCTTGCAACGCTTTGTTGAAGCTTGTGATGCTTTGATCTTCTTGCTACAAAGAAAGATCACTAACAATGAAATATGAATGGGTTAGAAATGAATGAAAGAATGTATGATGTTGTTTATACTTATGAGTGATAAGAAAACATGAATGTGTGGCTTGCTATTTATAGGCCAACTGCCTTAGCAAGCCACGGATGGGGCGGATCCAAAAACAGGGATCCGTCCGTGTTGTTGTTTGGTTCCGTGGGAACCTGACAGCAAATCTCCAAAAATCTTCACCAAATCTAACCAAGATATTTTCATAACTTATCATTGAATAAAGATATAAGCAAGATATACATATGATCTTCAAAATCTACTAAAGATTTCAAAGTAATGCATGCCACGATGTCATAGTACATTTTCCAAATTTGAAATTAAAATGTATATGAATGTAACTTGTAAATGTATATGAATATGTAACTTGTATATACTAGAGATTATATATGTAACATGTAGATAATGTTATGTGTTTATGAAAAGCTTGTGACTATATATGTAAAAGACTTAACTATATTTATGTTTTGCTAAAACTAAAGTTTATATTTGTCATTAACAAAATATAGCAAAGATCGTAAAATATAAATAACGTTTTTTAGACGATATTTGTATTAACAATCTCCCCCTTTTTGTTGGGGACAAAACATAAGGTTTATTTTTAAGCAATGAGATAAATAGAGTGCAAGTCTTTTAAAAATATAGATTAAACTAGTTTTATGCAAATTTAAAATCAATTTAGGCATTTTAAATTGTATAAAATGTATGATGTATGAGTTTAATATTATCTCCTCCTTTTTGTCGAAACAAAAACAAGAAATGCGTAGCGGAATGTAGTGCAAGCTCTTGGTCATTTCTCCCCCTAGTTAGGGTGCCAAGTATATATGATGCATGGATTTTGAGTGCTTGATTAGCTCCTCCTTGGACAATACTCCCCCTAGTTAGGGTGCCAAGTATATGATGCATGTATTTTGAGTGCTACAAAACAAAGGTTAGTTGATAAATAGTTCAAACCAACCTGTTAGCTTTTATAAAAAGTGATGGTCATTCGTGTATTAATATTTTTGTAATGTGTCGTTGTTTAATTAATAGGATAGTCAATGGGCTTTTAATTTAATCTAATATGTTATAAGTTAGTTCATAGAAAGTCCATAAGCCTCATTTGTTGTAAACTATAAATAGCCTCCTCCCCCTCATTTATAAGGGTGTGCTTAGGGGATTAGTGTGTGTTTATTTAATAAAGACTCTCTCTAGTTTTTCTCTCTAGGATTCTTACACCACACTTCTCTCTTGATTCACCATTAGTGATTGTTGTAGTGTGTGATAAGGATTGATCTTAAGCTTTACAAGTGGTATCAAGAGCCAAACAATGATCTAAGGGTGTGTTTTCTGATCTTTCGTTACTGTTCATCATAGATCCTTCGAGTTAGAAGTTCTATTTTTCCGAGTAAGGGCATAAACATTTCGAGTAAGAAGTTGATTTTCCGAGTAAGCCATATAAACCTTCGGGTTAGAAGGAAAAATTCCGAGCAAGGAAAAGTTTTCCGAGTTAGTTCATTAAATTTCCGAGTTAGGAATAAAAATTCTGAGTAAGGTTCCAAAATTCCGAGCAAGGAATCAGTTTACCGAGTTAGTTCTTAATTTTTCCGAGCAAGGAAACAATTCTTCGAGTTCGGGTTTATTTCCTCTGAGTAAGGACAAGATTTCCTAGTTAGGAAGTATATTACCGAGTAAGGACTATAAATTTCTGAGTAAGGTGAAAATTTCCGAGTTAGGAAAGAAATTCCGAGTAAGGAACCGAGTAAGGATTTTTGATAAGTAAGGAACCGAGTAAGGACTTTTTCTAAGTAAGGAACCGAGTAAGGATTTTTGCTAAGTAAGGAACCGAGTAAGGATCTTTTTAAATCCTTCGAGTTAGATTGAAATTTCCGAGTAAGGACTTTTGCTAAGTAAGGAACCGAGCAAGGAACTATTTTCCGAGTAAGAAGCTTTTCTTCCACTTAGAAATCCTTCCACTTAGAAATCCTTCAACTTAGAAATCCTTCCAATTAGAAATCCATCCACTTAGAAATCCTTCAACTTAGAAATCCTTTAACTAAGAAATCCTTCAAGTAAGATCCTTCGAGCAAGGAAAACTTCGAGTAAGGAGTTATGTTTTTGAATTTCTAGGGTATTTACCGAGCATCAAGGACTGAAATTATTCTGAGTTTCTTAAGGTTTCGCCGAATATCTAACATACAAAACCCTAGTTTTTGAACCCTAATTTACTGAAAATTCTTTCGGGGGTGCGCCGCCCCCTGAACCCCTAGCGAACTCACCGCGGAACAGGGGGTATCTAAAGAACTACCACGAACATAACTTTTGAACCTTAACCAACAACAAACACAACTCCTATATCGTTGAAACGATCCAAGATCAACTTTATCACACATCGGAATTAATTTGAAAAGAAAATGCAAATAAAAGAGAGAGATTCAAAGACAGCGTTTAAAGTATTCAAGTCTCAGATTGAAAAGGTCATAAATACATTTGGATATGAATCAAGGTTCGATCAGGCATTTGAATACTTCATCAGAGTCCGATTTCATCATTTCAAAGAAAAACTCATCCAAAGCCTGAATCAATTTGAAAAACTACTTAATGAAGAAGAACTTTATATGTGCAACTGCAAGGAAGCTCTTAAAGTGATCAAAACTCAAATTCAGAGTATATTCAACCCTTGGTCATTGAACCAGTCAGAGTTTATCGATGCATTTTACCAAAAATTTCGGGTAAGCTATATGACCTTCAGAACTAAATGCATCAATAACATGGGTGAACTCGAAAAGATACTTGATGTAGAGGAAGTTGAGTTAAATGAAATTGAGAAGCAAAAACGGGAAAGAGAGCAGATTGAAAAAGATATGTAGTTAAAATAAAGAGAGCTAATTGAAAGGAAAATGCTGTTAAAGGAAACAAAGGTGAATGAAAGAGTGACAGACAAAGATAAAAAACAGTCAATAAGGGTGCAACATCTGATGCTAGCTTGGTTTTCACGGGAAGTGATACATCTTCAGAACAGCCGGTTGAAAGCAGTAGTCCAAGGTATGATTCGGAGGCTGATGGTACACACAAGAATGAAGCTGTTTGGGATACTGAGGATGATCATAGCAGACCTTCATTTGACACAAAGATATTGGCTACGGTACAACATTCAAACGATAATGATAATGTTGTTTTGTTCGATAATGTGTTTGCTCATGATAAGACACATCCTGCGCATCTTGATTCCATAAGTGACACATATGTGATGGAACGGTTTGATAGTAATATCACTCCTACAACTCCAGATATGGATCCTAATGGAGGTGAGCTTACCTAAGATGGATCTACTTATGAACAAGATCGTGCCTTATTTGCTTCATTAATCAATAATTTCAAACATGAACTTGATAAGTGCGAAGAGGACAATCGCGAAGCTAAGCAAGCGAATGTCTTATTGACTAAAGAGCTTGAGAGATTTAAAGAAATGGAAAAAGGTTTTGAAAATGTAACAAAAAGCAAAGCTAAACTTGAAATTGAAATCTCAAGCTCGGAAGTATGAATTGCATGGAGATTCTGTCAAACCACTTTTAAAACAAAAAGAAGAACTTGAAGTTGGTTATAGAGAAGCTGTTTTTCGTGAAAAACGTTCCATTCAAAAACTGGATTAACAAATGGTACTTAACAACAGAAAGGTTGAAGCACTTTTAAAAGAGATCTCTGATTTAAAAAGTGAAAATTCAAAGCTTTAGAAAACCACTTCAAATTTTAAGATTGTTAAAACAAAGCTTGAGAATGAAAATCAGGAGTTCTTGAAACGAGCAAACAATCTTGAAGCAAAACATCAAAAAATAGGACAATCTGTTCAAACATTTCAAATGATGCTTCCTAAAGATGAGAACGTTAATCATGGAAAATCCGGATTTGGTTTTGAAAATACTGATCATTTGGAAAATAATTTGGAAAATGATTTGAAAAATGAAAAACCTTGTTTTTTAAACAAAGTGAAAAAATTGACACTTAGTTTGTACGATGCTGAAAAACTGGGAAAAGGTTTGTCGACTGGTGTTCTGTTCAATTCAGAAGATGAAGAAAAATATGAAGAGGAAAAACGTTTAAAAGTAAAACAAAGAAAAAGCCCATTCTCGTACCAAGGCTTTGTGTATGGTTGTACACAATTGACAGATATACCAAAAGAACCTTTGAAAAGAAAAGACACAAATGTGAAAAGATATTTCAAAGAAGCTCAACTTGCTACTTATGATGCTAAGTTATGGCAAAATAAAGCAAGGAAACAGTTTTGTCATCTTAAACATCACATTGAGCAAACGTTAAAAGTCATTTGGTTTAAGCAATAATACACCAATATGGAAGTCTGTAAGATTTTAAAAGATGAGATTGAACCTCGTGTGAAAGATATCAACTTAAGTTTTGATTACTTTGAAAAATATCTTGTCACTGAAATGAGAGAAGATTTAAAGTACATCCATTCTCTTGAAGACGAATTTGATGAAAAATGCTTAATACTTGATATTCAAAAAGAATTTTTCACAAATCAAATAGAGTCATTCAAGTCAGTGTCTATCAGCCATGAGTATGAGAATGTGAATTTTGAACAAACATCTTCTTTGAAATCTGAAAATCTTTGTCTCAAAAAGAAAATCACAGAACTTTCAAAAGAAGCAGCTGAAGTCAAAGAAGAATTGTCAAAAAGAACTGCTCAGTTTGAGAAAGATTTAACAAAACTCGAAGCACAAAGTATTTCTTTCCAACTCAAACTGCAGGAAAAGAAAATTTCTTCTGAAAACTCTTTGACAACGGTGCTTAAAGGAAAAGAAAATATTGAATTGGATCATGCTGTGGCATCATTACAAAAAGAAAATGAGCATTTGAAACAGACTTACAAAAACTTGTTTGATTCAATCAAACGATCAAGAGTTCAGAATCAAATTTCAAACAAATCTGACTCTCAGATCGCAACAAATCATCATTTTGAAAAAGAAAATTGTGTGCTTCAAAAGAAAGTTGTTGATTTGGAAAAGATCCTAGCACAACAAGCCAAAGATTTTGATGATGCCAAAACCAATTTTTCAATCGAAACGGACAAATATGAAAAATATTTTGCACATCTTGAAGATCAAAATGTTTCATTACATGAAAAACTGGCATCACAAGATCATCTTATGATTAAAAAAGAATACAATGATTTGCAAACATCATACAATGACTTAAAAGCAAAGTTTGATGCTCTTAATCGATCAAAAGGCAGATCTCATGTTTCAGACAAGTCAACACCAAAAGTAAGTGTTTCGGAGAAGGTTTACACGGGTGAATCTTCAAAACCATTTTCGAAAAAAGTCTCCCAATTTACGACATATTCTTTGCAAAAAGGAAGGAAGTGTTCAAAGAGACTAAATTTTTCCGAAACAGTTACTCCTTAAAAGTTTTGAAGGTCAAATGCTTTAAATGGAAAGAATCAAGCTTTTCAAACTCCACACTCTCGTTTTACATCAGTAAAGCAAGTGTGGAGACCAAAGCAAAGTCGTTCAAAACCTTTCAAATATTCAATATCAGAATTGCTTTCGCTACAACATAAGAATGGCTCCGCTTTGACAATTACAAATTCCGGAAGGTTTCCATTCATCTCAAAAATGAATTTTCAAAATGAAACACCGGGTTTCAACAATGGATGGAAAACTTCACCTTCATGTTTTAAAACTCCAAGAGAGACACCGGGTTTCTCAAACAATTTTCACAAGAAAAAGAGTTTTAAATCACCGTTGATTCCACGAGTGTTATTTCAAAATAAAACACCGGTTTTCAGTCCTCGTTGGAATTCAACTTCTTTGACTCGGATTGACACAGCTTACAAATGGATTTCAAAATATGGTAAACCCGTTGGCGTTGTGCTTAAATGGGTTCCAAAGGTTGTTGTCTAATCTGATCTCATAATGGCTTCTGGACACATCAGTTCAGGACCCGCGCTTCAAAGAAAGGAAAGTGCTTTATCAAAACAAAGGTTTTAAAAATTTTTCGAGCTCTTATCCTAAAAATCTCTATGGCTTGTAAGTATTTCAGCTTACAACCCGGGCTTAAACATTATGGCTTATGCACACATAACAGTGCATAACCCGTTTCTCAAAGAAAGGACCATGTTGTACGTTTTATTGAAACAATCCTAAAAGAAAAGAATTTCTCACGCAAAGTTTATCAAAACAAACTTCTTAATCTTAAGCAAAATTTATTCAAAATTCTTCAAAAGGTTTTTTCAAAACTTTTCAATATTTTGCTAAAGATTTTTAAATCTTTACTCCCCAATTCGCTCCAAAGTTTAAAAATGTCAAAACCTATGCAAGTTTTGAGGGGGAGTATTTTGAAAATCAAATATATTCCAAAAGTTCATGCAAATCCGTTTCTCCCTATTAGTTTTCCAAAAACAAAGATTTTAATCAATCGGTATCAAAGATACCATCGAAATGCTATTTTTAAGGGGGAGAAATGTGATTAAAATGTGATCGTAGTTGAATCTCAAAAGAGCTCGACTCAGATAGCACCAATGAATTGACGAAACTAAATGTCAGTGATCGAAAAGACTTGTCCGGGACGGGTAATAATTTCAAGCTGGTTTATCCAGTGATGTAAACGTGTCTCGCAAATGACTTGTCTGAGTAGAATGTACCAATTCAAGAGATTCTCCTTTGATATGACCTGGACGGGTAATAACTTCAAGCTAGTCTAACTAGTGATGTAAGCGTGTCTCTCAACGGTCATATTAACTAAAAATCAATCAATTCAAATGTGCGAACTCTACCCAACATCTGCAAATTTATATTAAAAATGCATGAGCACATGTGAAGGGGGGGGGAGGGTATTTATGAAAAATCCAAAACTCTCGAAGTGTTAATCAAATGTGTTTATTCATAAACACTTTGAGAGATTTTTCATAAAGGTTTTATGGCAAGTGATCAATAATCTAGGATAATCATGGAGTAATAAGGTGATTATGGTTAGGTTATGTCCTATGATCCGCCAGAGCCGGAGGGATCTACCCAAGGACAATTCCAATAGATTAGAATTAGAAGTCCTTAGGTAAGATTGAAAAAAGGAGTAAAAAGAGAAAGGAGAAAGAAGGGGTTGAAGAATGAAAAAGAAAAGTTTATGAAAGGGTGAAAAGAAATAGCCCTCCATGAAAACTTAGGGCAGAAACCGGGTCAATACATCTGCTATCGGTTGTCACAAAGATGATACTGATATTGAAGAAAAGACGTCATAGACCCAGTGACACGCTGCACAACCCCTCCTAGCCACTCAGGTATCTCTTAAAAGATATTTGTTTCATTTCTCACGGAGAACCTTACATGATCTATCGGCCTCTCATTCCGAGATGTGTTGATATTGAAAAGGTGGCACTTTGCTCCATGCCTCCGACTACTAAAACCAAAATGCACATTATAGAGTCTAGAGCCATGAGATTCATTAAAAGATCTCTCAGGATACACTTCCAATATAATACACATGTGTTCGCCAAAAAGGACACAAGGTGTACAAGAGTCTTAATGAGATCTACGGATCTTGCCTTATATCATGATGGTCAGTTGCTTCAAACGGTCTACAGTCGTGAAGTGATACTCCGGTATACTTCAGCAGCTCACCTGAATTGTGGATACACTTCTGTGTATCTAAGTTAGCTCTCTCGGGGGCATCCGGTTCAGAACGGCCTTGGTAAGGATTAGAGAAAGTTTTCACAATATGCTGTTAACGATCTCGAAGTCCAAACCTGTAAGTGCTGGACGATTTATTACTAACTATTTTATGCAGGTACTGAGGAAAGTCCATCAACCATCATCATATAGCTCAACATCTACATCACATCTTACTCATACTTATGAAGGTCATCCTCAAACAAAGCACAAGTGAAAAAGTTCAAGACAAAAAGATCAAGTTAAAGACAAAGTGTTACGACAAAGTAAAAAAGCTAATCAAGATGTCAAGAAAAAGTTCATGTAACAAGTGAGGACGACATAAGTATGAAGATCAAAGTATTATCAAGAAGTATGAGTATGATGGAAGAGACGACACTGCAAACTTGTGAAGATGTTGATCAAAGGCAAGAAGAACCAAAAGATGATTATTTTGAAGATCACAAAGCATGAAGGAACAATGAATCAAGACTATTCTACAATGACACACAAAGCTCAAGACAATGAAGACGAAAGACCTAATCACACGGAGCGTCATTTGAATGACCATCCCTTAGGGGGAGATTGTTAGCATTTATAAAAAGTGATGGTCATTCGTGTATTAATATTTTTGTAACGTGTCGTTGTTTAATTAATAGGATAGTCAATGGGCTTTTAATTTAATCTAATATGTTATCAGTTAGTCCATAGAAAGCCCATAAGCCTCATTTGTTGTAAACTATAAATAGCCTCCTCCCCCTCATTTGTAAGGGTGTGCTTAGGGGATTAGTGTGTGTTTATTTAATAAAGTCTCTTTCTAGTTTCTCTCTCTAGGATTCTTACACCACAATTCTCTCTTGATTCACCATTAGTGATTGTTGTAGTGTGTGATAAGGATTGATCTTAAGCTTTACACAACCAAGTATAATGATGCATGAATAATCAGAGCTACAAAATAAAGGTTTGTTGATAAGTAGTTCAAACCAACCATATAATGCACAATAAGTGATCACAATCAACACACAAATATCAACAAACATATTTCATTAGAAAATTATTTGTGACAAAAGTCATAAATTTTGGCTATAATGGAGATGCTACAAAGGAGATAAATAGAAAATAACTTAGAAAGAAAAAGAGTCCTAGAATAAAAATCCTAAAAAAAGAAAAAAATCCTAAGATAAAAAGCTCCTAGTGTGAGCATCTATTGAGGAGGGTGAGAAAGAGCGTTGAGGCGCTCTAGGATGTGGTTCAAGATAAACCTCATCTCATTTTGGAGCTCATGAACCAAAATGTTGGTTCGTTGAGTGAGATGAGCGGTTCGTTCACACATGGGGCAACCATGGTGAGGGAAGTTTAGTTGTAGGGTAGGTTCGTTTGTTGTTGGTGGTGGTGGTGGAACATAAGTTGATTGGTGGTTAGGATTTGATGGAGACATGATGGATGAAAGCAATGTGGATTGTAGATCCATTGCTTTATTGAGGTGAGAATCCACCATGTTTGAATAGGCATAGAGGCGGTCAAGTTCCTCATTGATTTGACTGTGAGTTTGTGGAGGTTCAATCCACATTGACTAATCAATGCCTTGGAGTGTGGAGGTTGGTGAGAAAGGTTGAGGTTGAGGTGGTGGAGCTTGATCTCCGTATAGAGGGCCATGAATTTCCCTATAAATAGGGTGAAAGAGTAATGGTTGTTGTTGTGATGATTCAACCTCAAATGGCATTGGTGGTGGGTTGGTGGATCTTGGAGGTAGGTCTTCCAAGGTTTCTAAGTAGGGGTGTGGAGAGGTTGGTGGTGTGGCAAAAAACTCTATAGGTTGGAGTTTTGGAGATCTAGGAAGTGATGGTGATTTGGGTAATTGAGATGGTGCGGGAGGTGGTGTGGTGGCCATTGGTGTTTTTGTTGGTGGTGGAGTGGTGATGATGATATGTGGAGGTGTTGGAGTGGACAAGGTTAGGAAGTTTCATCATTGATTGGAGATGAGATGTTTAGTAGTGATGAATCTGAGGATGAGGAGTTGAGGTTGACAAAGCAACATGGTCTTACACTCATCCTAGCAGTTCTTCTATAAGGTCTTGATGGTGATGAGGAGTTGTTTGACTTTGTCATAGTGAAGAAAATGGTTGAGATATGCAGAATTTTACTAGAAGTGGTGGTGAAGGTGTGAGAAATGATCATCCTAAAGCTTCTAATTTATAGAATCCAAGATTTATGGAAGAGTGTGTTTGGATTTGATGTTAAACCATACACAAATTGTGGTTTCTAATGATTTGGAAGTGGAAGGGAAGGTTGTCAAATCATCAAAGTCAATCCCATGGAATTGAGTTGAGTGAAATGAAGAAGATATGCAGTTAATGCACGATAGTGAGTGGGAAATATTATGATTTGATTGATCCACGGATGATAGGGAACCATTTTGAGGGATCCTTGGTTGGTGGAGAAAGGTAACTTGAGTGAATTTTTGAAATTTCAAGTTTTGGTGGGAAATGTTTTTCCTATTGATCTAAGTGATCTAAGATGATCCTAATATGAGGTATTATCAGTAAAAGTATCCTAATAACAAGAATGAGTAAACTAGAGTGCGGGATTAATCGAAAATTTAAAAATATAGTAGTTAAATGGCAGAACCAAATGACTACACAGGCGGATCCGTCAGGCAATTTTTGGCGGCACCAAAAATTTGGACGGACGGAACCAAATTTTTGGTTCCGTCCTATCCTCCGATCAAAAAAAGTAAACAGAGGTGCTTTTTGAAGCCCCGAACCCCGTTCAAATCCCGTAAATTTTCCTAAAACATGTGTAATTAATTAGTTGTGATTGAGAAAATAAAAAATAAAACTGGTATTAACACATGTAAGCATATAGATCAAACCGGGGCTAATGATATTACTAATAATGTGAGTTGTGCCAAACAGTGGCTTAAGGATAGAAAATTGATAACATCATAATGTTATCTCCCTGCATGACAATGTTAGTTCACATATTTGTTCAATGATAAGTTATCATCCTACGATCATAAAAATACATCACACATCATTGTTAGAAACAATTGTACCAAAGACTCATGAAACCTCTCATTGCCTATCTAGTTTCTTGTTTATCTTCGTTAGGAATCTCCTGATGCACTTGAACATCAATCTTGTTTGCTTGAACTCTTCTGATTGATTGTCAATGGCTGGAAGTTGGTGCATGTATTCGAGAGGTGGAAGCCTAGAATTTGGAAGTCCATCATCCTCGCTCATAGATGATGATGATGAGGAAGTAGGTAGATGAGGGCGTTTTCCTTGTGTTTTAGCTACTCTCTTATCACTCAAAGGTACAAATATGTGATTGACAAGGGAGTAGTCGGGGCAAAAACCTCTAGCATTTGGAGGGATAGGTGCAAAGGCTCTAAAAATACGGGTGAGAAGCATCCCGTATGGAAGAGCGGTGGTTCCTAACATTGGTATGTCCGCCATCCTTTTGGTGACATCGTAGGCAAGGTTGAAAGGTTGATGATTTGACAAGCTATAAAGCATGTAGCATAGGCAAGCATTGATATGGTTACGATTTCCTATGGTGCATAAGACATTGGCTCTAAGAATTTCTTCCCACTTTTTGAATTGTGGCCTAAGTTCATTTAGCTCCATGCCAAAAGGGTATCGGTTGACTTCATTTCCTTGGCGGGTTGCTCTAGTGTTGGAAGTTCTAGGAAGGAAGAGATGGTCTCGGATTATCTCTTTTGGAACCAAAGAAGTGTCGTATGGAGGAATACGGTCAACAATAAAATCAAGGATTGATAAAGACCATTTATCCGAGTAAAGGCAAGTACCTTCACACGGAATTCCAAGGACTTCCGTAAATTGATTTAGAGGAATGTTGAAGTCAGTTTGATTGACTTTGAATTGGATAGAGATGAGACCATAATCATTTGTGGTGAGGATAACACTAGCATAAAACTCTAATAAAAATCTAGGACATATTGGTTCGTTAATGTCAAAGAGACCATCAAAGTGAATGGTAGCTAGTTCTTGGCGAATATTGGTTCCTTCTAGAAAGGAAGGGTCAGTGGTTCTACCCTCGTGAACATATCGTTTCTCTAGGGCCTTAAAGATTTTTACTTGTGCCGGTGTGAGTCCCTTAGTTTTGTGGTGTTTTGGAAGGTAGTTTAGGGTATCCTTGTGGTCGTAGAAGGTCGCGGGAGGCATGATTGATCCTAGATACAAAAAGTTACATAGTTTAGTTAAAACTAATGAAAGTTTAGATACAATGTTCTAGTGTGTGCCTATATGAGGACAATGTGGAGGTGTAGTTATCTCGACTCTTTTTAATGCATAAAAATTTCATTTAGCAAATTTTATAACAAAACGAGAGATAACCCAAACACTCCTAATTCAATGTAGCTTCGATTGAATGTACCCGAAAATACATATTAGTTATGTATTTCCTTTAGCATTCAAGAGACATTATGAAAATGATATTTTAAACATAACGTTTTTATTTGTATGAACAATGTGAAAAATCATTTTTTCTAATAGTGAGAAGCTTTTTACAAAAAATTTGACATGGGGTTTTTAGTGAATTATGATAATGTCTTACAATATGCAATTCCTAACTAAGGGAAACATGATTAGTTATGTAATTTAGCAAATGTACTTCATGATTTTTCAAAAAGATGCATAATCCCCAAGTTTAGATTTTGTGCAAGAAATAGAAACTATAGACTCAGATCAGGAGTATAAATGTAGTTAGAAAACTTATAGTGTGGATTAGAGCACAAATTAGTTGAAGGGGATGCCTAAATTATGAGAATGGTGTGCTATGGGGCGAGTTTGAGTTACTTGTGTGTTATGGGTATGAAAAAAGGAGTGTTTGTTTAATATATTTACAAACCAACCCAGGAACCCACGGATGGGGCAGAACCAAATATTTGGTTCCGTCCTTTGTATCGAATGGTTCCTTGGGACCAATTTTGGGTTTTGGTCGTTTTTGTCGTGTTTGGTTAAGCTAAGATTTTAACTATAAATTTGGTTCCATTAATCCTAAACCAAGTATAAGAAGATTAAATGGTTCTCTCTTAAGAGGTTTCGTTAGGATATTGGCAATGTTGTCTTCTGAGGATACTTTCTCGATTGAGATGTTTCCTTTTTGAACATTGTCATGGAGAAAGTGATGACGGATTTCTATGTGTTTGGTTTGAGCATGTTGAACTGGATTTTTACTAAGATCAATAGCTCTTTTGTTGTCGCAAAGAATAGGGACGTCGTTGAGTTGAATCACATAGCCGACGAGAGCTTGTTTCATCCAAAGTGCTTCAAGATGGGATGTTTTAGGATCTTCTTGAAAGCGAGCACATAGACAAACACTAAACATAATGTCGGGTCTACTAGCCGTGAGATAGAGTAGACTACCAATCATTCCTCTATATTTAGTGCTATCTACGGATTCACCTTCTTCATCCTTGGTGAGTTTAGTTTCTGAGGACATAGGTGTTTTCATAGGTTTAGAGTCTTCAAGACTAAATTTCTTAAGCATATCGTTTATGTATTTAGATTGGTTAAAGAATATCCTATCTTCTAATTTTTTTATTCGAAGACCTAAGAAAAAGTTTAGTTCTCCTATCATACTCATTTCAAACTCGTCATGCATGATTTTTGAGATATCGTCGCATAACTCTTGACAAGTTGATCCGAATATAATGTCATCCACATATATTTGAACTATGATAATATGTGATCCCTTTTTCTTAGTGAATAGCCTGTTGTCAACTAGTCCCATGGTATACTTATGTTCAACTAAGAATGTTTTAAGTCGATCATACCATGCTTTTGGTCCTTTCTTAAGTCCGTATAAAGCCTTTTTAAGTTTATAGACATGATTTGGTTTTTCAAAATCGGCAAAGCCGGGAGGTTGTGCGACATACACTTCCTCATTTATGAAACCATTAAGAAATGCACTTTTGACATCCATTTGAAAAAGTTTAAAGTTATGTGCACATGCATATGCAAGTAATATTATAATTGACTCGAGCCTAGCTACTGGAGCAAAAGTTTCATCGTAGTCAATACCTTCTTGTTGATTATAGCCTTGAGCTACTAGCATATCTTTGTTTCTAGACACTACACCATTTTCATCCATTTTATTTTTAAAGACCAATTTTGTTCCAATTATGGTTTGACATTTTGGTTGAGGAACTAATGTCCAAACATCATTTCTAACAATTTGGTTTAATTCTTCTTGCATTGCTATGACCCAAGATTCATCTTTTATAGCCTCATTTATATTTTTGGGCTCAATTGTTGAAATGAAACAAAAGAGGTTACTTTGATTTTGAATTTTTGATCTTAAGGTTCTTTCATTAATTTCTCCTATGACATTGTCTAATGGATGACTTTTAGATTCTTTGACATTTACAATTTCTCTATTTAAAGGTTCATATTCCTTGTCATTATCTAGATTCTCTTGGTTTACAACCATTTGACTTTCAACTAAGTCATCATCTACCAAAGGTGATGTCTTAGAGGGAGGTGGACTTTCGTCAAATGTTACGTTTAATGTTTCCTCGACTCTTAAGGTTTCCTTGTTCAAAATGATATAGGCTTTACTATTTTGCGAATATCCAAGGAACACACCTTAATAAGACTTTGGGTCAAATTTGGTGAGATAGTCCTTAGTATTTAGAATGAAGCACTTGCTTCCAAAAACTCTAAAGTATCCTAATGTAGGCTTTTTGTCTCTATATAGTTCATATGGAGTTTTATTCAAAAATGGTCTTATTAAAACTCTATTTAATATATAGGTAGATGTATCAACGGCGTTACACCAAAATTTTTGTGGTATGTTTTGTTCATTAAGCATTGTTCTACTCATTTTTTGGAGAGTTCGGTTTTTACGTTCTACTACACCGTTTGACTGAGGAGTACGCGGAGCTGAAAATTTATGTGTTATGCCATTAGCATCACAAAAAGCTCCAAATTGAGTTTCATTATCAAATTCACGACCGTGATCTGTTTTAATTGACACAATGCTACTTCTTATTTGATTTTGAATTTTCTTACTAAGAATTTTAAATTTATCAAAAGCTTCATTTTTACTTTTCAAAAATTTTGTCCAAGTGTATCTTGAATAATCATCTACTATGACCAAAGTGTAGAAGTTGCCTCCATAACTTTGTATAGCGGATGGACCAAACAAATCCATATGCAAAAGTTCTAGACACCTAGATGTAGACACCATATTTTTAGCCTTATGGCTATTATGAACTTGTTTCCCAATTTTGCAAGCATCACAAAAGTGTTGGTCATATTTCAACTTGGGTAGGTTCCTAACGAGTTCGTTAGATGATAGAGATTGGATGAGTCTCATATTGGCGTGGCCTAAGCGTCTATGCCAAAGAGTTGAGTTGTCGTCTAGAGAGGTGAGGCAAAATTTATCTTTTGATGTTTTATTTATTTTCATAACGTATGTGTTATTTTTCAAAACACCTTTACCTATGGTTATACCGTCTTTTAGTATTTTACTTCCGTTTTCACTAAAAAGGACGTCATACTTTTTACGGCATAGTTGGCTAATGCTAAGTAAGTTAAATCCTAGGTTATCAACATGAGCAACATCATCAATAGAGAGAGAGTCATGAGAGATGGTACCTTTTCTGACGATTTTGCTTTTTAACTTGCTACCAAAAGTAACATTACCTCCGTCATATTCTTGGTAGGTTGAGAAAAGGCTCTTGTTTTCCGTCATATGCCTTGAACACCCGCTATCTTTTATCCACTCATCTGGTTCCAAACCGACTTTCAAGCATACCTAAGTTATAGAAAAACTTAAGCATTTGGTCCCCAATATCTCATGGGTTCATTTGGGTTAAACATCCCATTAACTTGATTCATGTATGGGAATGGTGGATATGGGTTCCATGGCATGTAGTTGGGACTTTGATAATTCCTAGGAATGTTTGGGTTCCAACTATTTTGATGATAAGGTTGTGTGTTGTAGTTGCTTTTTGGAAAGGGGCGTTTGGGAATAGTCGTCCTAGATCTTTGTTGAGTAGTTTTAGCTCTAAATTCATTCTTAGCAAGTCCTACTCCTAAAGTAACAGCTGGTTTTTGTTTGTTTACAGTTGAACTAGTATTAGATTTCCTAGTGACTTTAACAAACTCTGTACGAGCCGAGGTGCAAGCTTTCTGTTCAGCAACAGTTCCCACGGATCCCTTCTCCACTATTGGCGGAACCAAGGATTTGGTTCCGTCTGGTCCGTGGGTTTTTGTGACTGTTGGAATAGTTTCTTGTACTTTTACGGCTTGTTTCTTTAGACTACTTAAATCTCCTAATTTCATAAAATCTAGTCCAGTTTTATCATGTGGTAATTTTTGAATTTTCATTATGTCATCTACACAACTAATATTTTTATCAAACCTTTTGAATTTAGAGTTTTGTTTGATAAGTGCGTCATGTGTAATTTTAAGTTTCTCTAATTCAAGCCTAAGCTCTTGACATGATATACATACCTCGTCAATAGCTTTACTCTTTTCTAATCGTTTAACTTTTTTTTTTAACTCATAAACTTCATTTTCTAAAAATTCCTTTTTGGTTTTCAAAAACTTATTTTTGTTTATGATTTTTAAGCTAAGTTCACAGAGTTTGTTATATTCTATTTGCAAGGTGTCATCATCAATAGAAGAATAAGATGAGTCAGAGTGTACCTCGTTTGATTCATGAGCCATAAGAGCAACTTCGTCATTCTTAGGCTCTTTGTCATCATCTTCATCTTCACTGTCACTCCAAGCACCACTTACAAAAGCTCTTTGAGTTTTGTTCTTGGGTGGCTTGGGGCAATCTCCTATTAGATGACTTGTATCTCCACATCTAAAAAATTTCCTTTCCCCTTTTCCTTTCTTGTCATCACGATCCTTTCGAAGGGATTTCTTGTCTTCTCGAGGTTGTCTTACGAACTTTCCTCGTCTTCTAAAGAAATTATTGAAATCTCTTTCGGCCATGGCATATTCTTCATCTTTGCTACCCGAACTAGACTCTTCATTATCACTTGAATCTACTCTAGCTTTTAAGGCAATGGATTTGACTTTCTCCTTTTTACCCTTAACTATTTCTGAATCTTTTTCCATTACCGTCTCATGAACTTTGAGATTTTCGATTAGCTCATCAAGTGACATGCTTGAAAGATCCTTGGATTCTTCAATGGCCATCACCTTTGCTCTCCACTTCGAATGGAGTGCTCTAAGGAATTTCCTGACAAAGTTCTTACTACGAAAAGATTCATCAAGTGCTTTAAGAGAAGTAATGATAGTATTAAACCTAGCAAATGCACTATCAACGGTCTCATCTTCAGGGATAAAAAATTGTTCATATTGTTGAACAAGAAGATCAATTTTGTTATCCTTGACTTGTGAGTTTCTTTGATGAGTGATAATTAAAGATTTCCAAATTTCTTTTGCGGTTTTACACATAAAGACTCTTTCATATTCTTTTCTAGGTAAAGCATTGTAAAGCATCATTTTAGCCTCATTATTTTTGGCAATCAACTTCTTTTGCTCATCACTATGACGAGCAAGTGAAGTATCCTCATCCCGACCACTTGATATATCTTTTATTATAGCTTTATGATCACCTTCTATAATAATATACCATAGATCTATGTCTTTTGATTTCACATAAGTTTCAAAGCGGTTTTTTCAATATATAAAACCATTTGGTTCAAATAGTGGTGGTCTTTGCATAGATTACCCTTATTTGAAGTTTTCAAAATCCATGGATCATTCCAAGTTTTAAAATACAATACATTTTAAAAATATTGAGTAGCTCTTGATGCCAATTGTGGAAAACTAGAAGGGGGGTTGAATAGTTTTACCGTTTTGAAATTCTTTTGCTTTGAATACTTAACGTGATTTCAATTAATGCAAATAATAAACAATATATAACATGCAAGGACTCTCTTCCTTGCCCTACTCCACTCCTCGAGCCCCTAACTCGAGAGTTTTTCTTCACCAACAAACAAGCTCCCTTCTCGGCGGAGAAAACCTTTACAAACGTTGCTTACACTTTTTCCGGTACAAAGCTAAATACCGAGTTCTTTTACAAGGGCACAACCACTCCCGATACTCTATATATTTTGAGGACTAAAATACTAACCGATCACTACAGAGGTATATGATTGCTTGGTACAAACAATGATGTGTGAAAAACAACAAATTCACACTATGACTAACTAACAAGTCTTGCAACGCTTTGTTGAAGCTTGTGATGCTTTGATCTTCTTGCTACAAAGAAAGATCACTAACAATGAAATATGAAATATGAATGGGTTAGAAATGAATGAAAGAATGTATGATGTTGTTTATGCTTATGAGTGATAAGAAAACATGAATGTGTGGCTTGCTATTTATAGGCCATCTGCCTTAGCATGCCACGGATGGGGCGGATCCAAAAACAGGGATCTGTCCGTGTTGTTGTTTGGTTCCGTGGGAACCTGACAGAAAATCTTCAAAAATCTTCACCAAATCTAACCAATATATTTCCATATCTTATCATTGAGTAAGGATCTAAGCAAGATATACATATGATCTTCAAAATCTCCTAAAGATTTCAAAGTGATGCATGCCATGATGTCATAGTACATTTTCCAAATTTGGAATTAAAATGTATATGAATGTAACTTGTAAATGTATATGAATATCTAACTTGTATATACTAGAGACTATATATGTAACATGTAGATAATGTTATGTGTTTATGAAAAGTTTGTGACTATATATGTAAAAGGCTTAACTATATTTATGTTTTGCTAAAACTAAAGTTTATATTTGTCATTAACAAAATATAGCAAAGATCGTAAAATATAAATAAAGTTTTTTAGACGATATTTGTATTAACAAAGCCCTTGAAGGAATGAGTTTCTTTAAAGGAAAACCTAACCCAGTTGACTGGAGATCCCAAGATCTGGGTTCAATTGGACAACCTATCATAGAAATGTGGGGGAAGTCACGTCAATGTGGGGGAGTTACAAAATATTGTAACTTCCTAGTCCATTCCTATAACAAATGTGACTTGTTGAGAGATTAAACATATGGCTTTTATGATTCAGGATGAAATCATAAAGCACAATGGTTCAAGATGAAATCACAAAACATATGTTTTAATGATTCAAGATAAAATCACCTATGTGAGAGAGAAGTGGGGTCCCTTCGAAAGGAATTGTGGGGGGCACAATTCCTAAGAGCTCTTGCAGAACCAGGCTAGTGTTCATGACCATAACGACCATGACTATGAGGACTTGACAATGTCAGGGAGAGTCTTGTGTGAAGTGTAATGTCGTCTACGTAAGCAGAGGCTGAGTTCAAGGACATCGCGTCTACTCAGATCTAGGAGACTAAGTGCATCTCACAAAGGAAGGTTCAAATGGTCACACCTACCTATCCTATGCAGGACTTAACCGCATAAATTTCGCCAAAAATTTTATGTGTTTTCGACCGATCTCCATTCATGTGGGGGATTGTTGGAAAAAGAGTTTGCAAAAATGATTTTTTCAAAGTTTGGACATTATTTAATATATGTATATGTTATATATATTTATATTTCTTGGTAGCTTTGCGTTCTCTTTGACGAGAGCTTCGCAACGAGCTAAAGTATGTCCAAAATAGAGTTAATATGAATGAGATATCGTGTCTCAAAGTGAGGCACTTGAAACACAAAAAATGGAAAAGTGGGAGTATCCCACATCGCCCAAAACAAGAAATGAAAGCTTGTTTATATAGAAATCTTGGTATTAACCTTCAAAATGATTTGTTGGTTTTACTCCAACACCTACGTGCGCGCGCGCAGGGGGGGGTGCAGATTTCAGGATTTCTGGGCCAAAATAGGTTCGAAGCTTCTGAACTCATGCGAGCCCGCGCGACCTGCGGACACGAATGCAACTCTGAAACTTCGCCTACGTGCGTATCTTTTTGCTGCATATTCGGGTCTTAGTTTCCATTTCTATAAATCTATTTTAAGAATAGATATTAACTTATTGTTTAAGTTTACAGAAAATCGATTTTGTGTATTAAAGATATGCAAATAAGTTATTGAAATAACAGATTTGTATGTCGGTTTAATTTTGGAGCGTATTTTCTGTCTTTGTGACCAAGATAGGTTTATGCTATAAATTAAGCCATTGCCTCATTCAGTTTAGACATCCAGAAAATCCACAACTCATACCAGACGAGTTCCAGCATTCCCTTCGATCAGAAACACAAAGTTTTTCGTGATCTTTTAGGCAAGTGTGTATAGTCCGGCTGTACAACAGCTTTGTACGTTGTACCGCGGGAAACAGACGGCGAATATTTTTTAAGGGAATCGTGTTAAACACGAGCCTCGTACTACGACCTTTACTGCTTTATTATTTATTGTTCATAGTGTCTGTCTTCTGCTTCTACCCTTGCTGTATGTTATTTAATTTTCTGTCATTTAATTTCTGTTAATTTTACTATTCATACTTGTAATCTGACTATATTAATTAAAGTGTACACCGTTTCCCACACACACGACCTGAATCAACTCACCCAGTTGCACATATATAGTAACATACTTCCCCATTGTCACTACTACAAACAAAAACATAACCAACTACTATATATGTTTTCGTTTTAGTACATGATTCTTTTGTGGCTCTTGCTTCACTTTTGATTTTCATGTGCACCTATTGAGGCTATCGTTTAATACATTCCTATATGAATCTTTTGAGATTTTTCTCTATTAGAACTCCATGCCACATACATTTGTTGTCATTTCCTTGTAACCAACGAAATTTTCCTATTATGTGACATCATCAAGCCTACACATAAATCCAACTGTGTCAAAACCACTACTATAATAGTAATAGAATCGGGATTTTACCACTTGCGCTCCTTAATTACATGG
Source organism: Artemisia tridentata subsp. tridentata (assembly GCA_021014915.2). NCBI lineage: Eukaryota > Viridiplantae > Streptophyta > Magnoliopsida > Asterales > Asteraceae > Artemisia > Artemisia tridentata. The sequence continues at coordinate 200,451,443 of CP139508.1, forward strand.
GATAAGTCAATGTTGGAGAATTACATCATCAAAAATATGATCCCTCTGCATGAATGTAAACCCGCTCTTTTAATATGTGTAACTTGTTATGTAAACATCTTATAGTTCTTTAATTGACTCAACAATCCTTATCAAAGAAGCTGAATCCCTATCTAAGTAGCTGCAAATGAAGATAAATATAGAATGAGCCAACAAAAATAAAAAGGAACTAATAGGCAATTTACACAATGGTTTGTTTTTTATATATCTTTATCAAAAGTAGTGATAGAGCTTGACCAAGTTTATTGGAAGGGCCAAAATACAATTGTTTCATTTTGGAGGGGCCAAACTTTAAAAATACTCTTGTAATAGTGTGATCATAAGTAACATACAATGAAAAGTACATAGGGTGGTCATCTTTTTATTTTTTTGGGGGGAGGGGGGGCACCACCCCTGCCTGCCCTTATGAAGCTCTATCAATGATCAAAAGTATTACATCATGCATGTATTAAAGAAATAATCTGACCCGAAGAGTTACATATAACAGAACAAAAAAAAAAGAACATGTGATGACATCAAATAATCCTGATACTTTAGTGTCGATTTTCCCCTAATATGCTGATTATTTGTGTTGTTTTATACGGATATATACTTTGATTTCTTTATATTTCGTTTCCAGGTTATAAATGAGCGTAGGAGCAAAAGAGACGCCGAATTGGAAAAGTACTTAATATGATACACACTTTAGTATGCTAGCTTTGAAGAAGTTACGGCGTAGCTCCACTTCCCACTTACGCCGTAGCTAAGGATTTATACACGAAGACCAAGTCAACGCAAATCAAGGATTACAGCATAACTACCAAAGAGATTACGCCGTAACAATTTAAAGAATTAGAAGAATTTCGTGACTCTGAAGGTTACGCCGTAACCCATGCAAGAGGTTACGGCATTGAAATTACACAGAATGTTGAATGAAGTGATTGAAGAGATTACGGAATAACCAACAAGGAGATTACGATGTAATTGTTAACCTAAGAAGATTATGGCGTAACTACCCATCAAGTTACGTCGGAAATATTACTAAATGGATAAGATCATTTGAAGATACACTAGTTACGGCGTAACCATACCTAGAGATTATGCCGTAGCTTTGTCGGGCCTATAAATACAAGCCCTATTTTCTACATTTTACACATCTTTCACACCCCCAAAAGTTAGAGAACAAAGTAGGGTTCCACAAGGATGATCTCCAGCAGCATACTGAGCATTTTCCAAGAGAGAGATCACGACATAACGTCAATAAGTTTTAGAAATTTATATTCAATTTACATTTTCGATTTCATGTCTTTCATTACCATGAAAAAAACATTGAATCTTCTGAACTTTGCAATATGATCGGCTAAGCACCTTTGGTGCTAGCCTAGTTATGATTCCTTTATTGTTTTGATTATGTTTTAGTGCTTTTCTTATTGCTTCTAGTGTTTGCATGCTTAGTTTTTCGTAAGATCCTCTAGCTTCGGTAGTTTTGAAGGACGGTTATACTTATTACACTAGGAGAATTGACCATAGGACCCTAGAGTAGTAGGTTGCGAGAGTTGGTAAGAATTGACCATAGGACTACCAATTCCTTGTGTGCGAATTGACTAAAGGATCACCTTCCGTGTTGGATGAACTTAAGAAGTTAGATGTATGGTCTAAGATCCGAGAAGCCGGATCACACAAAGAATAAATCTAGTATGTAGCGGCACTTAATGACTTGAACTAGTCTACCTTCATGCTCTGATAATCACTTAGGATCAGACCTATGATATCTGAGTAGGATTATAGGGATATAGGCTAGACGAATTGACCAAAGGAGTCTAGTGAATCTTATGCCCCACTTGAAGCGATATGAAGTTTAATTAGAGAACATAGTCATTGCATTATAGGATGAATAACTAGGATAGTACATTTTCTCCCTACTGCATTCAACTCAATTTACTTTCAGCATTTCATTTCTGTTAATTAGTTTAATTAATCAAACAACTCTAAATCCCTTTTAAAACGTGACATAGACTTAAGTTAGAATCCACACGCATAGCTCTTGGGACGACCTCGGCTTTACCGATTACTACACTACACACGACCGGGTACACTGCCCATGAGTGCATAAGGTAGACCATAGGTAGACTAGATAATTATAAATATTAAAACCTGGTCAGAAATCCTGCATCAAGTTTTTGGCGCCGCTGTCGGGGAGCTATATTAGGGTTTTTAATTTCAAGTCAATTTTTTTATTCTTCTTCTAATCTTTTCAAATGGCAGGGTACAAAACTCAGAGTTCTAGACCGTTCCTTGCCACACCGTACGACAATCCGGAAAGGCAATTTTGGGTTAAAAGAAACAACACCCGATCTCTGTCCATAATATTTTCTCATTTTACGAATCTGAACATTCAGATTCTGAACCAGAGTCAAATGAAGAGCCTGACATTAACAGACTGACCATGGAGCAATATATGGGTAGGACACACATTAACTGCAAAAGAAATTTTGATACAGCACCTAACCCTGAGACTGAGGGATTTTCGATCCCAAGCCAATTCATCCAGGAACTACATAACAGACAATTTTCTGGAGGAAGGGATGAAGATGTTCAGGAACACATGGAGGAGATTCTGAACTTATGTAGCTTTTTCAGTATCCCTAATGTCTCAAGATATTCCCTTATGATCAAGGTATTTCCAATGACCCTCACTGGAACAGCAAGGAAATGGTTCATTAGACTTCCCTGCGAATCGAAGGCATCATGGGATCATCTCCGAAGAGCGTTCGTGAAACAGTTCTGTCCACCATCTAAGGTTGCTAGGCTTCAAAATGATATCCACCGGTTTGTGCAAGAATGAGAAGAGATGTTATATCAAGCTTGGGAAAGATATAACGAGCTTCTTTACCGATGTCCAATGCACGACCTCAATAAGCATCAAATGATTTATATATTTTACAGAGGATTGGATGCCGAGACTCTCCTACTTCTAGACTCTCAAAGACCAATTTTGGGAATGACGGCAGATAAAGTCTGGGATTCTATTCAAAGGATGGCCGACCACTGTCATAAGTGGCATGTTGAAACTGGATATGGACCTAAGGATAATTTTAAACATAAAGTTATGAATACTATGATTAAGAGAGATAATTAATATGGGTTGGAGTTGGAGAGAAGGAGACAGGAGAGAAATAAGGCAGAGGAGGCTCTAAGTAAGGAGGAAGTGAAAAGCATGGTTGGTACAAAAGAAAGAATTAGCATTGAGGAGCTAGTTTCGAAGTACATTGAGGAATCCACTAAGAGGCAAGCACATGGGGAGGAAATGATGAAAATTTTTATTGAAAGTACCATTTCATCACTCAAAGCTCACGATATCGGGATTAAGAACCTTGAAAAGAAGGTGTAACAATGAGCCCAAGCCATAAAAGATTGTTTGAACAAGAGAAACGTGAGAGTTGATGAAGAGATTGTCAATGCGGTGACTGTTACACCCCGTGCCCGCTTAGACCAAAAATTAAAACTTTTTACGCGAAAACGCTTGACTTTTATAGACATCCGGTCACTCTTTTGACAACTGACAAACATAGGCACACATTCAGGACTTGAGACTATTTTTAAATGAAAGTACACTCAATTACCTTCAAAACAATGGGTGGCACGACCCGTGACGACTTACGGTTTAAAAGATATGATTTTTCGAACATTGACAAAAATCTACCAAAACAACCTGAGTACCATACACCCTTACGCCCAAGGTCCGGAAGGGTGTATGGTCTGTACTCAGAAACTGTGAAAGTGCATTTTTAGGCAGAAGGCCTTATGCTCAGCCCATGAGGGCGTATGATCAGGGCGTATGACCTGTACTCAGAAACACATAAAACCACTTTTAATTGAGGAAGGCCTTATTGCCCAGAAGTGGAAGGCCTTATGCTGCATTCTCAGATTTTTACCAAGACCACAACTTTTAGCAACTTACTCTAATTTCCGGAAAGACGACTTCCAAGACTCGAAACTTAATGAAACTTTCCATATTTCTTTATTATGCCATTGGACTCATTTTCATTCAAAAACATTTACCGAACGACTCCCCGAAAGGGTACTTTTACAAATTAGACGGGTTATGCAAATAACCCGTTTTGACCCATTTTCACTACAAACAACCCATACGACTTCCGTTTTACACTAAACTTGACCAACGTCAATAACTTAACATATCAACCATGTTCCAACAACACTTGACCCGATTACTACCCAAAATGGGTATATTTACAACTAAACCAAACGCCCCTTTAACTTTATGCATAAACACATAAACTACACTTTGACTCATCGTTAGACTCCCAAATCGTCACGACCTCTTTGACATACATTTTGACACACGACTACACTTTACAAATCAATAAAAGACCAACAGGGGTACAAGCTTTATACTTGAGCTCGGTATTCTACCTAAGCATCTCAAATACAACTACCTCCATTCTCGCCTAACCAACTCCTTGTTCCATCATTCCAAGCCATCCGTATAAACATGTCAACCTACAAAACGGTTAGACAACTAAACCGTAAGCACAAAGGCTTAGTAAGTAAAACGATCATAACATACATTACACTTCAAACCACACACATGCATCACATACATTAAACACTTACTTGGTGGCTCACATCCTAATCCTTACTTTAACACTTGACATCAACTTACTCTAACAACCATAATCATCACTTAGGTCACATTCATTATGGCATATAAGCACATCTCAAATTCCTTATTACTAACCACAAAACATACATAACACATATACATTAGAAATCCATATAACACATGCTACCATCATTTTACTTACCTTAGTCCAAGCTACATAACATCAAAAACATCATCATCATCACAATCTTCCATCATCATCATCCTCTTTCACAAAATAACAAAACCTAACAACATAACAATCAAATACATAACAAGGGTTATCAAAACCCATCAAAACATATTCATCTTTCTTTCTACATCATCATATGATCATATCTTGATCATATGATGAAAACCCACTAACTATAACTTATAATCATCAAGAACATAGATACTTACTTGAAGGGGAATCATGGTTTAAGCTTATCCTTTGACAAGAACACATCTCATTTATCACTTGATCGTCAAAGTTCCATCTTCCCTCCGTTTTTCTCTCTAAGCCGACAATTCCACCCAACTCTTGAATATGGTGGAAATGTCTAGACATTCCTGGATTTATCTAGCTAAAACACAAGTTTGGGCCATTGGCAAGAATGGTCCCTCAAGTCACTTTCTTCTTACTTTAGCCACTACTAACTTATAATACCTTTAACATATTTACCACAATGGCAACTTAGGTCCCTTTAGTTATACATCATATTACATAACCACTTTAGTCATATTTTGACTATCGGGTTTGACCACTACACAACAAATGTTGACTGGCCAATAATATAAGGTCTTTAGTCCTCTTTCATCTAAGGTGGGGTCCCAACACCCGGGAAACGGGTGTTACAGTAACAATTGGAGAAACTAAGTTAGTTGCAACTGATGGAACTCCAAGTGAACCAACTACTTTCCCCGAGAAAGTTAAGTGGAGACTTGTCAAAGAACAGCTCCTACTTGATGATTTGGAAATTCTTCCAGTCAATTTACCTTTAGTTAATTCAATTAAAAATAAATCTAACGAAATTCAATTTGTGCAGGAATTAATCAACAAATAAGGTAGCTTGGAAGAAATAGCATCAATGAAACTAAATGCTAGGTGCGCTGCTATTTTGAAGAATGAATTACCTCCTAAGGAAAAAGACCCAGGGAGTTTCACTCTTCCATGTCTTATCGGTAACCTTGAAATAAGCAATGTATTAGCAGACCCTATTCTATGTTCTTGCGTCTAGGAGTTGGAAGTTTAAGACCTATCAAAATGGATATTGAAATGGCTGACAAATCCATGCAATCCCCTAAGGGAATCATGGAAAATGTTTTAGTCAAAATTGATAGGTTTGTTTTTCCAGTAGATTTTGTTATTTTAGAAATTGCAAAAGATGACAAAATCCCTATTATTCTGGGAAGACCTATGCTTGCCACTGCCCATGCTAAGGTTGATGTTTATAGCAAGAAAATCACCCTTGAATTAGATGGGGAAATTATAACTTTTAAGGCTAATGAGATTATTTCTATCCCCAAAAAGGTTTGTGTGATAAATCAGGTTCAAGGAACAGGCGACTTTGGAGACAATCTGGAGGCATTTTTGACAAATGAAGGTCCAAGAAATTCTACTAAGCACAACGACATTTCATCAGGAGAAGATTTCGACGTTTTTGTTGAGTATGAAGAAAACGAAGAAAGATTAGGAATTGGGCCGGATGATTTCAGTAATGACGTAGTAATGGTCCCTTTACATGTTGATCATGGAAAAACGATTTCACCACCGGGCCAACCTCTATCTTTTCGGATGAGAACTAGGATTCACCATCGAAACCCCTACAATCTTCAACTCTCATGCAAGTTTGGTTTCATGGATTTCCATACTTTTATTGACACAAGCTCACCAGTGAATATTATGTCCAAGGAGTGCTATAACCAAATTATGAAGAAGGAACTCGAATACAAGGGAAATAACTTCCTTGGAGTTGCCACTAATATTCACGTATTCATTGGAATCTACACCTTTCTTGTAGACTTTATGGTTCATGGATGACATGAGTGAGTTTGTGGAGGACGGCTTAACCGGTGTAATTCTTGGATATCCTTTCAAAGTAATGTCTGGTTTAGAGGGAGATGCCGATAAGGGAATTGTGTGGTTGAAAAATGGCAATGACAAGACAATCTTCAAAATGCCGAGAACCGTAACCAATTTTAAACATTGGACTAAGAGACAATTGAGTTCAACCCGACCAATCCTAGACATGAGCGAAGAAGATAAAGCCAACGGTTATGAATACCCATACCAAAAGAAAAAAGAGTTCTATAAGGGTTGTTTAGAACTTGGTGATGAGTATAAGAGAGATGAAAAGCCTATTGAATGGATACAACATGGAGATTGTTACTTCCACAAGATGACTAATAATCATTTCTGACCACGGCCTTGAGTCTAACTTAAAGACTCGTTAAATAAACAAAAGTGCTCTTTCGGGAGACAGCCCGAATTATCCTTTTTCTTTCTCATTTTATTAGTTTAGTGGGTTTGGTGCGTTTGTCTTCATATGTTGCAGGAATTGGAGCAAAGAGGATAGCGTAAAGCTCACTGTGGATGGAACCAGCCGTAAAAATCCATTTTGTGCAGACTTTACGGCGTAACCAAATTCTATGGTTACGCTGTAACCTTCCTCCGATATCAGATGACTCCCAGGTTTATGCAATTACGGCGTAAGTCAGTAATGAGTTTACGCCGTAACCTGTCCTGCAAAACAAATTTAAGTTTTAATCTTACATACCATAACCTTGTATTAGTTTTAAATGAACTTTGTGGGTGTGTTCCCTGTAAACCCTCACGAGACTTCACTCATCCACTTGGGACACCGAGTGGTTTAAAAGGCTTATTGCATATGCTAAATGCAACCGTGATTCCTACGAAAGTGAGTTAGGTTTTTGTTTGTTTTTATTTTTCTTTTTATTTTAGGTTTATGCTTGTTGGTAGTGTCGTGATTTTAGGGAATTAAAGTTTGCTCATAGAGAAAAGACGAAGGCACACATGATTCTACGTGATCCTTCTTTCATTTTGGAGCAAGTTTTAGGGAAGTTCTCATTCCAATTCTACTTTTACCTCATCTTTATTTTATGTTTAGTACAAAAGGGACTTTGTACATTTCAAGTGGGGAGGGGAGTAGAATTATAACTTGAACTTGTTTTCCCTCATTTTTCTAGTTTATTTTAAAAATTTGTTCCATTTTTAAAATTTTGACATGTTTTTCTCAACCTAACTAGAATAGACCTTAGTCGAGCACACTATAACCCTTGATTTCCATTGTAAGATTTAGCCTTTACATTTCCCCTTATTTACCTCAAATCCACCAAATAGTGAGTGTGCCGGTAGTATGTAAACTTTATAACTTGCCTTTACATCATTTCGAGACCATAGACGAGTAGTGTGTCGAGTTAGTTTGATATATTTGGAAAAGACAATTTGAGAAGGCAATATTTTAGAATTAACACCCAAATAGCCATATGTGTATATAATTGTATGCATTTATCAATTAGTCACCTCGACTCTTTGACCCCCGTGTTAAAACTCTTTTGTTGCACTCACCTTTAGTGCAAAATACCCCTAGATACACCCTTCCGAGCCATTTTTTTCGTTTCATACCATTATCAATATTGTTTCGATACACCTTTTCGCCTTAGCCTACCGTGTAGTATTAGCTCATGATTGGGAAGTCGCCTTTTGCTTAAGTTTGAGGTTCGAGTAGAGAGATTCGGAAATCATACCTACATCGAAGACATATATTTGAAGATCATTGAAGACCCCCCATATTTTCTCATATATGATTCATCTCAAGTGGGGGGATGATATTATTTTTGTATTGGTTATGATTCAAATGAAAAATGTGTATGTATCATTAAAAGCACTAAGTTATGAACTTATCAGATTTAGTATCAAGGAGGCCACTTCGATCACATATGAAGATTTGATGTTGGGTACGAGTTTACACCAACATGTTGATGAAGACCAAGTAGTGTGCTCATCATGACGTCCGCTAATGGGACACTTAATTTTTGCATTATGATCTGGTTTTTGTGTCTTGAAGCTTGGATTTTGGATGGACGGCAAACGGTGACGACTTGGTTGTAGGCTAAGACTATTTGCTTCTCATTTTTTATTTTTCACCATTTATGTACATCCCATGTCTTATCCTACCCTTTAGTCGTGAATCATGCTTAGGTGAGGGAATCGAGCAGTCATTGGTGTCTTAGCCATGGATTTGGTCATGTATAGATGGTCTTTGTCGCCTTCGTCGTAGTATGTTAGTAACGACACTACACCCTAGCCTTATAATTTGTTCTCCTAATATTGCCTTCGAATATTGTTTTGACCTTAGCTCTAGTGGTGGAGATATGTGTAACCGCCAAGCCTATGATAGAATACATGCTATGACTGTGCATTGAGTGATCACCCCTAAATTGACACTTAGATTAGGGAGAGTGTGAGTGTTTGTTTCCCATTTTGTGAGGTGTTCGGCTTTGAAAATTCTAGCATAGGAAATTTTTAATCTCATATTTCCCAAATAACTTGGGGGATATCTTTTTAGAAATAATTCTAATAAGGTCTACTTGAGGGCAAGTAGATTTTAAGTGGGGGGATATTTGATGACATCAAATAATCCTGATATTTTAGTGTCAATTTCCCCCTAATATGCTCATTATCTGTGTTGTTTTATATGGATATATACTTTGATTTATTTATATTTCATTTCCAGGTTATAAATGAGCGTAGGAACAAAAGAGATGCGGAATTGGAAAAGTACTTAATATGATACACACTTTAGTATGCAAGCTTTGAAGAAGTTACGGTGTAGCTCCACTCTCCACTTACGCCGTAGCTAAGGATTTATACACGAAGACCAAGTCAACGCAAATCAAAGATTACGTCGTAACTACAACAAGAGATTACGCCGTAACAATTTAGAAACTTAGAAGAATTTCATGACTATGAAGGTTACGCCGTAACCCATGCAAGAGGTTACGGCGTAGAAATTACACAGAATGTTGATTGAAGAGATTACGGCGTAACCAGCAAGAAGATTACGACGTAATTATTAACCTAAGAAGATTACGGCGTAACTACCCATCAAGTTACGTCGTAAATATTACTAAACGGATAAGATCGTTTGAAGATACACTAGTTACGGCGTAACCATACCTAGAGGTTACGTCGTAGCTTTGTTGAGCCTATAAATACAAACCCTATTTTCTGCATTTTACACATCTTTCATACCACCAAAAGTTAGAGAACGAATTAGGGTTCCACAAAGACGATCTCCAGCAGCATACGAAGCATTTTCCAAAGTAGAGATCATGACATAACATCAATAAGTTTTAGCAATTTATATTCAACTTACATTTTCGATTTCATGTCTTTCATTATCATGCAAAACATTGAATCTTCTGTACTTTCCAGTATAATCGGCTAAGCACCTTTGGTGCTAGCCTAGTTATGATTCCTTTATTATTTTGATTATGTTTTAGTGCTTTTCTTATTGCTTTTAGTGTTTGAATGCTTAGTTTTTTGTAAGATCCTCTAGCTTCGGTAGTTTTGAAGGACGGTTGTACTTATTAAACTAGGAGAATTGACCATAGGACCCTAGAGTAGTAGGTTGCGAGGGTTGGTAAGAATTGACCATAGGACTACCAATTCCTTGTGTGCGAATTGACCAAATGATCACCTTCCGTGTTGGATGAACTTAAGAAGTTAGATGTGTTGTCTAAGATCCAAGATATAACACCCTAAATTAAATACGACTTATAAAATACGCTATAAATTAAAACTTGAGTTATATATCATGTTATGACTCGAAACCGCACAATGTGAACACATAATCTAAAGTATTATATGAAATTATATATGAACGTTACGATATAAACCGTGGCACGTTTAAAAGTATAACTTGTAGGCCGAAATTAATAAAATATGTACACAACATGTTATGGAAGATAAGTATGAAATTTTGGCTAAATTGGAAAGTGTCAATCATCCCAAACTTACACCCAAATTTCGGCCCATCTCTCCCCATAATTCTTCAAAACCGTATATCCCATATACCCTATCCAAGAAAACCCTAAATCCCTCCTCCCTACTTCATTTGTACGGCAAAAAAAAAAAAGAAAACCACAAGAAACCCTAAAAACTTGTTCTAGTCGACATCAACAAGGAGAAGAGGAAGAGCAATAACTTGATCTTGATCATTGTTTTCTTATCCAATTCATATCACACAACAAGGTAATCGAATACACATTAATTTTAATCCATTCGAAGTATTGAATAAAAACCAAATCGATCCATACTCTTTTTCTTTCATTCGGTCTTGATCAAGAGAAGAGAAGGTGTTGGTGATTTGTTCGACCTAGAAATCTTTGTGTTCTCATCCCTATTCGATCCATATAAGAGGTAACCATGTAATCTTCAATCTATAATAATATTTCGGATCAATATGTATTAAAATGTGTCAATATAATTATTTGTGTTCTTGAAATCGGATCTATATAAAACAAACTAACCGATCAGAAATTTTGTGCTAACTAAATGAATTTTAGACCGATGATACAAACATGATTTTGATGGTTCTTTGGTCTAAAATTGAATTCAGTGAAATAGTGATCAAATAAAATTGGTTTGGTGATTTTTAGAGGTCTAGAAGGCAACCGTTTGATTTTTAGAAATTCATGTGTCAAAACTGTATTTCGGGTTATGAAAATTCAAGCGTGTTCTATGATTTTTAATTTAAAATCTATAACGAATTAAGACCTGATATTTTGGCAGAATGATATTTGAGTTAAGTTGTGTAATTTTTGTGGATTTTTCTGAGATGTTTAACTAGGGTGAATAATTACATACTTTCGGGGTGTTCCAGCAGATCCAATTCGGGAAGATGTTGTGATTGTTGATTTTTAATTGGTACTTGTACTACTTAATAAAATCTAGAAAAATTACATAAAATACTTAAGACATATATGTATATCTGGGTAAAAGCATAGAATTTTATAAGCCCGTTTAAGGTGTGTTAAAAATAGCTAAAGTCGGACCTGTTTTAATGTTAATTCTTGATGACGTATAGTCCGTATTCGGGTCACGAACCCGACCCATACTCAGGTTCATCACGAATGGACTCAAGCCCATTACGAAGGGGCTATCAAAATAGCGGTTTGGGCTTACGATGGCCCAAACCCAAAGCTATTTATGGTTTTGATATAGATATCCCTTATTTATGGATATATATCATATAACCGCCCTATGCGGGATATGCTGAGGAGTGAAGGACACGAAACCAACTAGGGTTTCGTGTGTATATAAAGAGTCCTTCGACTCTCATTAAAGGTACGACTTACAAAACCCGAACTCTTCTACAAACCCTAAATCGATTACTTACTCTCACGCCGGAGGATAATCGTGGGAGACAATCCCACGATAAGCCTAACGGTGTCTTTTTGTTTTCTTAGTGCGCAGGTCTCGAGCATTAAGATCTGATTGGTACGGAATCAAGGAACGCCCAACTTTTGTATCAACAAGTGGCGCCATCCGTGGGACCCTACACTAAGAACTTTGCCAAGAACTAGGATGACGAAACATGGAAGTCACAAGAGTCCGCATGCGAAGAAAACGCATGACGACCTACTAGGGAAGAAGCAGCAAACTGACGCGGCCTCTAAGCAGGCCTCTGGGACAACCAGCACGCCTAGAAGCTTAGGAGCGCACTCAGATCTGGTCTTTCCTATGGTGGAATCACTTACCAGGACTACTCCCGCTATTACAACAAGTACTAGCGCAATAGAACTGGAGCGCACTCCTCTTGCCATGCCAGAGGTAAACTTCACTGAGCCTCCCAATGCGCCTATTCGAAACAAGGATCTTGTTTTGGAAACAGACTCCATCGCGCTAGAAGGAGTCACTCCTGAATTGGCGCCAAGTGACTTCGTATCTCAAAATTATGAAGCCTTGGCTGCGCTCATGCGAGAGGAAGCAAAGAAGAGGTCAAGCCAAAGTCTGCACGCCAGGCTCAACTTCGACCCTGAGTATGAAGCATCCCCACCGCGCTACCGAAAGGAAAAACGCGAGAGGGATAGCCGCAAACACCCAGTGTTTACCAGGATTGGAAGAAAAGTTGTGGATGATGAAACAGCCGACTTTCAGCATCTGGAGGAGCATGAAGATGGGGAACGACGCGCCAATGTCCACGCTAGGCTTGGTAGTCGCAGGATTCAGGATAGGCTTGGGCGACGGTGCTCCCCAAGTGAAAGCCCTTCAAGCTCTGATTCCGAGGATAGTCGGCGCAAGCGCCACAAAGGAGCAAGCTCAGATTCCGATGATAGTCGACGCAAGCGTCGCAAAAGAGTAAGCCCATCCATCAAGTGATTCCTCGGACAACGAGGACAAAGAAACTGGACACTGGAAATCAAGAGGAAAATACCGTGACCAGGAAGATGAAGACATGTCTCTTCCCTGGCGCCGTCAAAAAGTTGATGCGTTTACTCGGCGCATCAGCGATTTTTCGGAAAATAAGAGAAGGCGCATGCCTGCTAATGTCAAAACATATGATGGGACAGGTGATCCTGATGATCACCTAAAAATTTTCGAGTCAGCAGCTACTATCGAAAATTGGCCACAACCTGTGTGGTGCCATATGTTTAACTCTACATTAGTTGGGAACGCGCACATTTGGTTCAATAAGCTTCCACGCAGAAGCATCGGTGGGTTTGAAGAGTTGCGAAAGGCGTTTCGTTTAAACTTTACTCAAAGAAAAAAGTGCGCCAAAAACCCTGTTGAGCTCGCTAGGGTAAAACAGCGACAAGGGGAATCCACAAGCGCCTTCATGGAGCGCTATAAGGACGAATGCATGCAAGTCAAAGCGTGCCCAGAGATACTAAAAATATCGGGTTTTATGAACGCAATCAATAACCCAGATTTGATAAAAAAGTTAAACGATAGGGTTCCCCACACCTTTGACGAACTCATGAAGCGCACGAGGTCCTTCGTCCAAGGAGAAGCAGCCGCTGCGGATAGCAAAAAAGGCTACTCGAACCATAGGTCAGAAGAAGAGTCAAGGAGACAATCCAATGACCAGAGTGGCAATCGTAACAAAAGTTATCGCACCCAAGGAAGCGGAAGGGGGAACGATAAGTACACCCCACTAACAAAAACTCCAAAGGAGATATTCGCAACGGAAGGTGCGAACTTTCCAAGACCCCCACCTATGCGCACCCCGGAGGATCGGCGCGTAGGGAACGGATACTGCGAGTATCACATACAGAAGGGCCATACCACTAATGAATGTGTCCAGTTATGCCAGCTAATCGAGAAACTAGTGAAAGAAGGCAGATTGGACCACCTCGTTAAGAATATTAAGGAGGGGAGAGACAAGCAGAGAACCGGAGGCAAGAAAGAAGCGCCTAAGGAAAAAGCTGATACTATCTACATGATACAATCATGGCAGCGAAAGACTAGGAAAAAGGTGAGCCAGAAATTCTCTCATGGAAGCGAAATCTCCTTCCCCACCTTGACTGCGGACAACGCAGCGGCAGAACAACTTACCATTGAAATAAAGGCGGGGGGTCACGACATCCACCGCATGTATGTCGATGGGGGCGCATCAGCGGATATAATGTATGAACATTGCTTCAAGAGATTGCGTCCTGAAATACAAAGACAGTTAAGCCCAGCCACGACTGCGCTTACTGGCTTTACAGGAGAAAAGATATGGCCTATGGGGCAATTGCGCCTACTAGTCGCTGTCGGTAATAAGGAACACTCCACGACAGCCTGGATGAACTTCATGGTGATCAAGTCTCCTTCGCCATACAACGGCATTATTGGAAGGTCAGGAATCTCGGCGTTGCGCGCAGTACCATCCACAGCGCATGGAATGCTCAAATTCCCAGTAGAAGGTGGCATCGTCACCATTTACAACAATGCTGCGCCACCAGAAGAATGTAACACGATTACATGTGAGACGACGCACGTCCCAGAACAGAGCGCAGCAAAAGTTTCAAACTTGAAGGTCGCAATTCACCCCGATTACCCAGAGCAAGAAGTATCAATCGGAGGATCGCTGTCTGACAAAGGCAGAGCGGCCGTGTGCGCACTCTTACAGAGGAATCTAGATATCTTTGCCTGGGAACCAAAGCACATGACTGGTGTGCCACGCTCGATCACAGAACACAAGCTAAAAATCCGACAAGGATATTCCCCAGTGCGGCAGAAAAAGCGCGGCCAAGCTCCAGAGCGCGCAAAAGCCATTCTGGAGGAAGTACACAAACTTGTGGACGCAGGAATGATGCGTGAAGTCTATTACCATGACTGGCTCTCTAATCCAGTCATGGTCAAGAAGGGTGATGGCAGTTGGCGGATGTGTGTGGATTTCACTGATCTCAACAAAGCACGTCCACAGGACTGCTATCCGCTACCAGAGATAGACTGGAAGGTAGAATCTCTGTGTGGATATCCATTTAAATGTTTCTTAGATGCATACAAAGGATACCACCAAATCCAAATGGCCAAGGAAGACGAGGAAAAAACAGCTTTCCACACTAGCCAAGGGGTCTACTGTTACACAAAGATGCCATTTGGCTTGAAGAATGCAGGCGCCACCTACCAGCGATTGGTAGATAATGCATTTGAAAAGCAAGTGGGCCGCAACTTAGAAGTTTATGTGGATGATCTTGTCATAAAAAGCCACACTGAAGATGAAGTGGTGCGCGATATAGAAGAAACATTTAGAACGCTACGGGCGGTCAACATGAAGCTAAATCCCAAGAAGTGCACTTTCGGTGCTACAGAAGGCATGTTCTTGGGATATCTAATAGAACCAGATGGCATTAAGCCATGCCCAGAAAAAACAGAGGCTGTCATCCAACTTCTTTCACCACGCACGCTGAAGGAAGTTCAATCTCTGAACGGGAAACTAGCCGGTTTGAACAGGTTCCTGTCCAAATCAGCGGATAAGTCACTCCCTCTCTTTAAAACACTCAAGAAGTGTACAAAAAAGGGAGACTTCCGTTGGACTGCGGAAGCGGAAGAGGCTTTTACACAGCTTAAGCAACATATAGCAGCGCTTCCTAAGCTTGCTGCACCCCGACCAGGGGAGGAATTAATCGTTTACTTATCAGCGACTCATGGAGCAGTCAGCGCAGTACTACTGACAGAGAGGAACTCTGTACAAACACCGGTATACTTCGTAAGCAAAGCGCTCAAGAAGACAGATATTAACTACAGCCCAATGGAAAAGTTGGTCTTAGCATTAGTGTTCGCCGCCAAAAGATTGCGCAGATACTTTCAAGCGCATCCAATAGCGGTAATCACAGACCAACCAATCAAACAAGTTATCTCTAAACCTGACGCATCGGGGCGATTACAAAAATGGAGTGTACTGCTAGGCGAATATAACATTTCCTATAGGCCACGCACTGCGGTCAAGGGCCAAATACTAGCAGATTTCATCATCGAAAAGCCAGACACCGATGTCGCATCTCCACAAAACAAGGTAGAACTACAAGAACCATGGATCCTATTCACGGATGGATCTTCATGCGTGGATGGGTCGGGCGCTGGCCTTATACTCACTAATCCAGAAGGAATGGAGTTCACTTACGCACTGCGTTTTGAATTCACAGCCACGAACAACGAAGCAGAATATGAGGCCCTAATCGCTGGATTGCGCATTGCAACTCGAATGGGTGTACGCAACCTAGAAGCAAACGTGGATTCTCGATTAGTAGCCAACCATGTGTTGGGAGAATACGTGGCTAAAGAGGACAACATGGTTCAATACCTTGAAAAGACAAAGTCACTAATTCAAATTTTTGATAGGTTTACCATCAAACAAGTTCCTAGAGGGGAAAACAAAAAAGCAGATGCACTGAGCAAGATTGCATCTACAAGCTTTGCGCACCTGTCAAAAAAAGTACTGGTGGAGATTCTAAAGAACAAGTCCATCTCGGAGATGGAAATATCTACGGTGATAGAAGAACAGGATCCTACATGGATGACCCCTATTATCGATTTTATAAACAAGGGCAAATTGCCCGAAGAGCAAAAAGACGCTCGATGGATACGGCGCACGGCGCAGAGGTTCGAACTTAGAGATGGTATCCTATATTGTCGCTCATTCCTACAACCATGACTTCGGTGTGTTGGACCTCTTCAGGAAAATTACATGCTCCGAGAGATCCACGCTGGTTCATGCAGTATGCATTCAGGACCACGGTCCGTCGTAGCACGCGCATTGCTCTCAGGATACTACTGGCCTACTATGCACCGGGATGCGCGCGATGTGATAAGGAAATGCAATGACTGCCAAGTTCATAGACCCATCCCGCGCAGACCACAACAAGAGCTAACGCCTATTACTTCTCCATGGCCATTCTATAAATGGGGCATTGACATTGCGGGTCCCTTCCCCGTCGCAGCAGGAGGACTGAAATTCCTTATTGTGGCAATAGATTACTTTACCAAGTGGATTGAGGCAAAAGCAGTTGCGACAATCACAGGAAACCAAGTAAAACGATTTGTTTGGGAAAATATTGTATGCCGCTTTGGATTACCTGGGGAAATCGTTTCGGACAACGGAAAACAATTCCATGATAACCCGTTCAAAGACTGGTGCGCGGAGTTAAATATCACACAACACTTCGCATCAGTTAAATACCCACAAACCAATGGTTTAGTTGAGCGCGCAAATCGCAGTTTAGGCGAAGGAATTAAAGCACGCCTGGACAAACACAAAGGAAGATGGGTGGACGAATTATCGCATGTCTTATGGGCGCATCGCACGACGATCAAAGTTAGCAACGGAGACACTCCTTTTTCCCTTGTCTACGGGACAGAAGCTGTTATACCAGCTGAAATCGGGATGCCAACTATCCGCACTGCGGAAGTTAATGTCGCGGCTAATGACGACGAACGACGGATAGATTTGGACCTGCTGGAGGAAAGGCGCGAGCGCGCAGCCATACGAGAGGCAAGAACCAAGTCAAAGATGAAGGGATACTACGATGCTAAAGTTTGAAGCACCTCATTCAGACCTGGCGACTTTGTGTATCGCGCTAATGATGCAAGCCACGCAGAAGACGCAGGTAAACTTGGACCAAAGTGGGAAGGACCCTATGAGGTCATTGAAGCACTAGGACAAGGCGCGTACAAGCTGCGCGACATGGAAGGCCGTGAGCTACAACGCACATGGAATATCCGCAATCTCAAGAGATGCTATCTTTAGGAAAGGTTACGACCCAAGGCATGGACACATACGCACTTTAGTAAGTGCCAAATAAATATCCGTGTATTCACATTCTTTGTTTCATTTAGACAAATGTTTTTTTTTTTTACCTTTTTTACAAAAACTTGCAAGTATTAATAAAATGTTACGGTTTCTAGCTAACTCCGTGACACACTTTACTTTATTGCTTACATATAATTTATGTCTCAATATTGTTTGTTATATTATCTTTTGCCTACATGGCGTGCATGCACTAATTAAAAACCCACGATGGTAAAAGGATGAGTAAACCTAATAAATGACTCGTTGAGTAAGAGGGTTGCAAACCCATCAACATCGGATCACGAATCCTTGTTAAACACCTCACTCTCAAGACGTTGGAGTAAGTTCGATGCGCATCTCACGACGGATGCGCAACTATGCATACTGTGCGCGTTTAACAAATCAGGAGTTAAGACAATTATCCCCTTAACATGGTATTCGCAGTACGCTGCAATCCATACACTTGTGCATCCCACGATGGATACACAACAACTTGTGCATCTCATATACAATTATGTTATACACGATAATGCCATACACGGCTATGTCATAAATTTATACACGCTTATGTCACAAATCTCATACACGATTATGATACAAGTGATTATAAACTCTTTAAATGTGTTTATATAAACGGTTTGATTCTTAGACATCTTTCACGCAAAGAGAAAATAAACTAAGCACAATCATTATAACCACAATCCAATTTGGTACAATATGCGTACAATCGTATATTTCAAAACCAACACTTTATTATGGATTACGAATTCATACAAAGGATAGACTTAACATGCACATGTGCAACAAAAATGTTAATCTATTACAAAAAACTACCACGGCAAAAAAGATCTAAAGGCTACGAGTACGCTTGAGCCTAGAACTACTAACACCACCTTGGGGCGAGACTGTCGGTACGCTGACATGTACCCCATCAGACCTTGGGAGATGCGCAACACCAACACCGCAGAGGATGGCCTTCCCCTTCACGCCCTGCTTCTTCGCCAACCTCATAGCATGAGCCTCTAAGGATTGCTTCAAGGGGATTTCCGTCTCAAGGGCAAATGGATCCTGGACGTTGCGAGGATGGACAAAAATAGGTACTTGCAGCTGTGACACGTCCGGCTTGAGGAAATAGTCAGCCTCTTCCTCTGCGCCCTCCACTAAATGCTTGGCCAAGGTCAACCCCTCCATAATTACACTTATGGGGTAATCCTGGTCACGCTCAAGTTGAGCGATATGAGGAAGATCCAGCAGCTTCATCTTCTCCATAGCCGCAACAAGCTCATCAAAAGCATTAGCATTGTAATTAGGCACTTGTGCGGCAGGCACCTTCAGCAGTCCGCTCTCAGAGAGCTCCTCTATAGCTTGCGCCTTGCCACGTGCAAGCGCGCACTCCACAACCTCTCCAAAGGCCTCTCGCACCTCTTGGGACTCCAAAGTACCCATGGCAGCAAGGCGTAACCCATGGCTAATGAGCCATCTGCGCTCAGCAATGGTGGACACCAAATGAGGGTACAACTCCTCATCATATTCGATGCTGAGCTTACGCAGCTTGCGCTCCTGGTTCTCCAGCAAACCCTCCACAGTCTTGCAGAAACCATCCATGTTCGAGATGAGTTTACCCTTGTTCAGCTCCATGTATCTCAAGGCCCAAAGGCACGAGGCCTTGTATTCTCTTGCTCCATTGTGCTCTTGGGTTAGCTCAGCCATGAGCAACATCTTCTCACCAGCAACTTTCTGGGCGTACACACCAGAAGCCCTCACTTCAGCCTGCGCTTCATCCAATTGCGCCCTCAGAATGTCAATTTCTCTGTCCTTCTGCGCAACTGAGCTACCCTCACCACTATATTGAGTCTGTAGCCGCTCAACCAATGAAGCCAACTCCTCTATAAGACGACCTGTTGGCGCATCTTCAGCAGACTTCTCCTCACCCACTGGACTCTTGGGCATAAACTCACCAGAACCAGCCTTGGGTGGTGAATTCCCAACTTGCGCACCCTCATCAATAACAGCCTCCAAACTGCGCGCAAGTAACAAAAAGTAAACAAATGACAACAATATCAACACGGAGTAAAAGTCTAAAGACAATAGTTTCAGTACTTACTTGAAGGGAGGAGTTCCAGAAGCATGCTTCTGCGATGCACCCTCCTCAGATGATTGCCTGACAGAGATAGCAGGGCGCTTACTTGAAGTACATGCGCCATCATCACCAGCTGATCTCTTGCGCTTTAACTTTTGGCTCTCCTCCTCCTCTTCCTCAGACTCATCCATGGCGCTCCCCGACGAGTCTATGTGTAATACCTCCACAGGGATCTGCGACCCAGAAGCGGGAACGCTACGCAGAGGAGTAGCCAAAGTAACACCTGGGGGGATCTCCCCTGTCTCATCTGTCTCCTCTGGCTCTTCCTGCGCAATAACCATTGTGCGCCCTGCAGTAGCCTGTAAAATCGGCTCTTCGTCATCCCTCAAAGGGCGCACCCCTACAATCACTTGTTTTGGCTTCTCCAAGCGAACAACGCTAAATAGGTCCATTTCTGCGCAGCAAGCAACAAACAAACACAAAACTAAGTTAGATAATTTACAAAGGGAGGAGCACTTACAAATAATAATCGAAAAGGGAGGAAGGACGAGCACCCACCCCGGCTGTTTTCATCCAAAAAAGTTGGCACCTCTTCTGGACTACCGAAGAAGTTGCGACTGATGCCCATGTGCACCAAAAACTCTTCTGGATACGCTTGTATTGGAATGCGATTAGTATTTATCGTGTCCGCATCAGCCTCGTTATACAACCTGGGGTCTGGGCCCTCATCCTTCGGCAATGATTCTTTGGTATAAAACTCGAAATCCCATGGAAAGAAGGCACTATCTACCCAAAAGAACTTTTCCCTCCAAACCCTCAGCGCATCTAATTTATCCGTATAGCATTGCAATGTCCCGGCGCGCTTAGCAAAAGACACCCAGCTATTCGACCATGTTGTGTGGTAGAACGCGCGGAATAGATGAACTGTGGGTTCAATCCCCAAAAGGCGACAATTTACTTCGAAATTAGTTATTTTTGCTGCACCTATGCAGTGCAGCTGAGAAATATGAAGGCGATAGTGATTGAGAATATCGCATAAAAATAGGGAAATGGGCGCACGTTGGTTCGCAAATTCGAAGAAACGTGTGTAAACCCCCACCCTCCCTTGAGGGAAGTTCGCGATGGACGCATTAGCAACCGGAACAACCGGGTGCAAAAATCCAGGGATGTAATAATCAGAGGCGAATTGCCGCAGATCGTCCTCAGATAAATCGGAGTGAAAATCAGATAGCTGCTGAACCATGGTTAGAATAAGAAGGAATCTGAAGCGCAAGCGTTTTTACCTTAGGTTTTGTTGAGTTCTTGATTGCTATTCGAAGTTTTATCAATGGTGGCAAATGATGATTTTTACTGTGGCAGTCACAGTGAAAGGATGGCTTGATTTTATATAGGGTTACACATATCCATAGATGGATGCCAAGTGTACCCCACTTGCCCAATCGTGTGGCTGGGATCCAAAAAGGCGAAGCACTTTTTACCCACCACTCACGATTTCCGATGAAGATACGGATGTATTTGGACCGGATTAATTTTATTATTTAGGCGGGAAATATTTGCAACTTCCCCGCTACGCATCGAGGAATGTTTTTCGCTAAAGTTGTTAGTCTAGTATCCGCAATTACGCATTGCGCACACTAGACTGGGGGGACATGATGACGTATAGTCCGTATTCGGGTCACAAACCCGACCCATACTCAGGTTCATCACGAATGGACTCAAGCCCATTACGAAGGGGCTATCACAATAGCGGTTTGGGCTCACGATGGCCCAAACCCAAAGCTATTTATGGTTTTGATATAGATATCCCTTATTTATGGATATATATCATATAACCGCCCTATGCGGGATATGCTGAGGAGTGAAGGACACGAAACCAACTAGGGTTTCGTGTGTATATAAAGAGTCCTTCGACTCTCATTAAAGGTACGACTTACAAAACCCGAACTCTTCTACAAACCCTAAATCGATTACTTACTCTCACGCCGGAGGATAATCGTGGGAGACAATCCCACGATAAGCCTAACGGTGTCTTTTTGTTTTCTTAGTGCGCAGGTCTCGAGCATTAAGATCTGATTGGTACGGAATCAAGGAACGCCCAACTTTTGTATCAACAATTCTGAATTTAAGTAGTTACTTATTTAAAACACTTATAAGGAAAATTGCTTCACCTTTAGAACCTAAATAAGCTATTTGTCATATTAAAAGTATTTAACTTATGTTTTGATTGATTATCATATTAACCTTTAACTTTGGCATAATTGCAATAGTAACCCTAATCTTTGAATAGTGATAATATGAAACCCAAATTATATGAACTAAACCCTAAAACTACTAATTCAGGAAATATAACTTAATTATGACCTAATTGAATGTATGTAACCCTAATTGGAGTTTAATCACTTTAAATGATCAATTAAAATGACTTGTGTAATTAGAAACGCTAATCTCATATTTACTTAATTTGAAAACCCTATTTTGACTTGTAAAACTCTAAATTATGAAATGACATCATTTTATAATTATATTAATATATGAAACTCAATTTCGACATTAATAACTATTTAAACCTTTTTAAATACTATTTACTAGTTTTAGAAACCCTAAGTTGCTTTTAAGCCTAAATATGAAAAACTTACTATTTTTGGAAAGCTACTAAATATGGAAAGTTACTATTTTTGGAAAGTTATTAAATATGGAAAGTTACTATTCTTGGAAAGTTACTAATTATAGAAACCTGCTAAATATGGAAAGTTACCTAAAATGGAAAGAGAACTAAAATGAAACCTTTATGATTATGAAACTATGAAACTTATAAATAAACTTATGATTAATGTAGATCGGGTGAAGAAGGAGTGATCATCTGCTTCCATTCATCTATTTGCTTTGATTTGTGTGCTTTGATAAGGTACATATATTCTTTCCCTTTTCAGTAGGGATACTTCTATCGATCCTATGCCTGATATGATTCCCTTATTTGACTCATGACTTTCATTGTATGATTGTCATTCTTATTGATTCATTCTGACATTTATTTAAATGTCTATGCTATGCTATACTTATGTTTTGCCATGCTTATTGAGCTACTATCTTGTTTCTCTTGCTATGCTAGATTATATTTGTTGTATGCTATGATAGATCTGTGCCTGAGCTAACCTAGTTGTGGAGGTACCATGACCATGTCTTTGATGGCACCCTAGGCATGACACTCCCGTAGAGGTGTGATAGATCTACGGCGTTCCCCCTTATGTTTATGTATTATATTGTGATCACTATTGGCCATTAATGCGTGTGTGTGCCTAGTCTAGTACTGACATACATACTTATGTTAGGGAGCGTATGGATGCATCTTAGGTTTTATGTTTATATGATTATGGTGACCAGGTGGTGTGTGCCTTACACTCCTTCTCACAATTTTAGTACTTAGAGGTCTCCCCTCTTCGTGCACTTTTAAGATATTATATGATTTGACGAATTATGATATGTAGTTCTTATGGCACATCCTTATATGAACCTTCCTTTGTTTTATTTCATTATTCTCTTGATTCATTTCTTATTCAGTTCTCATGCATTATTGATTCTTAGTTCTCTTTAAAATTTGTGCGACTTTCATGATTATGCTTTTCGTTTTGTATTATTATTCCTTCGTTGCTTATGCTTATTTACCGTTATGTTATGTTATATATATATCTGTTCACTGGGCTTTTTAAGCTCAGCCGCATGTTTTCTTTTCTTATGCGGCAGGTAATAAGCTGGGCGACGGGCTTGGGAATGAGAGAGAGTAGGACTTAGAGACCTATTTATTTATCATGTCGTTGTCCATTGTTTCGGACTTTCATTTCTTTCAGTACTTTGATTATTATCTCTTTACGTGGTTTTGTTTGGTTAACCCACTATGCATTTGGGATTATCTTTTGATACTAGTCTTGATGTTCGAGACTTGGTTATTTATTTAAAAGACTTCCGCTTGCGTAATGTATGCTTTGTATGACACCATAATGTGATATCTTGGCCTTGTCGGGTCGGGGTGTTACAGTTATGGTATCAGAGGGCTGGGTTTGACCTGTAGAACCTTAGAATGACCTGTGAGGATATTGGGTAGACATTAGGCTTCTCGTTTGATGCGATCTCTTCCTTCGTATTTTTATCCTGACGTTTGATTTGTCTTCATTGTTCGTTTTGATCCCTACGTTCGGGTTCGTCTGAGCAGAAGAAGTTGTGGGACCAGGTCCCATCTCCTCCATGTGTTGTCTGTGAGAAGTTTCATCTGGGTGATCGTGTTATAAGACGATGGATGCCGGTTTCAGTTGTAGTGTGATTGGACGTCGGAAAAAAGAGTGTCCGAAGGTGAATGGTAACAACCGTAAGAATGAGAATGATTGACAGCAATCTGCCAAGGGTCGAGTGTTTGCTCTGACCAGGGACCAGGCTGCTAACACATCTAGTACCGTTTCGGGTATTCCTTACTTATGCGATCGTGCTGCGTGGTTTTATTTGATATGAGAACGACATATCCTGTGGTGTCTTTTGATTTTACTAAGCACATTAAGTCCCCTATGCATTATTGAATTGCTATTCCTAATTCTATCTCTATGAGAATCTTGTGACTATCCATCACGAGTGTAGATTATCCTGTATGGTTGAGGATGTTTGAAGATCAATTTCATTCTGCTAATCTGATTTCTTTGGGAATGTTCAATTCAATTTCATTCTGGTCATGTAATTGTTGACTAAGCATTGAGATGCTAACAACAGTTATGATTTTGTCATCTTTGACGACTTACGAAACTAGAACTCCGTGCCCAGGTTTCTGACCTGGCATACTATTATGATCACCTTTGCTTTGAAATTCCGTATATTAACCCCTCGCGTTCGTGAAGATATTCCGTTTGATGTAACTCGCTCGAGAGTTTTTGATGTTGAATTTCATGA
This sequence comes from Artemisia tridentata subsp. tridentata, assembly GCA_021014915.2. Taxonomy (NCBI): domain Eukaryota; kingdom Viridiplantae; phylum Streptophyta; class Magnoliopsida; order Asterales; family Asteraceae; genus Artemisia; species Artemisia tridentata. The sequence continues at coordinate 200,476,419 of CP139508.1, forward strand.
TGTATTCCTTGATGGACTACCAAGATTTCCTCTCAAATGTAATTGTTTTGATCCGTTTATTAGAATGTGTTTTGTCACAACTTGAGGTAGACTGTGATTGCAATAAAGGCATGTGTATATGATGCAAGTATTATGGCGTCTGGCCAGCGTGATAATAGTTACATCATATACCTTGAACTTATTGGAGTCATAGAATGTCTTGAGGAGTGCCTGAGGTCAGTGTGTTATTTGAATCAGAACTCTATTCATGCGTAACCGACATTTTGCCTATTTCCGAAATCCCTTACGAATGACATACGTTGAATGAAGAGTATTGAAGGACCTACTACTAGGAAGTGGTTTATCCGTCTGTGTGCGTCTCTGTGTTGTGTTTCAGTTTGGTTATGAAGAAGAATGATGGTGGTATGAGGTTGTTCATGGAATTCTGGAATCTTAGTAGTATGGTGATTAGGACTGATACCGTTATCGACGACTTATCTAATCAACTTCAAGGTGAAGTTTCTATATGATCGATTGGTAATCTGATTATGTCCATTTTCATGTGAAGGAGCAAGATGTTCCTAGCATTGATTTGTATCCGTTATAATCTCTATGAGCATTGTGATGCCAATCGTATTGGCTACTGCTCCGACTATTCTTGTGAGCTTGATGAATCGTGTATTTCATGAATGCTTGGACAATTGTCATAGTATGACGATTTAGTATATTCAGGGACGAAAGAGAAACACGGGAATCATCCTTGTATTTTGGTGTTGAAAATTTCTACGTCAGAAGAGCTCGATGTAAGTTTCTCGAAGAGTATAATTTTGGTAGGGATGAAGAATAAGTTGGAGAACTTTTGGAAAGTTAAGAGGGATATTTGTTTCTACTTGAGAAGAAGGTCAGCTATGTCCTTAGGTTATACGGAAAGATTGCTAGTGATGCATCTATGCAGATAAACCGTGGGAGGCGAACTATCAGACGCACGACTGGAGATTGGTTATGACGGATGTGAAGAAGATCAGGAGCAAGGTGGTGGAATTATGATCTATGTAGAAGATTTGAATGAAACGGTTATACTCGAAGCACCCCGTTCTTTTCGCTCTATACATATTAGTTGTACTATTATGTAGAGACTTGTAGCATAAATTATGACGGGATGGTATGACAATGGATGTGAATTCTTTGATGGCGAAGTGTCTAGCATGTCAACAGATTGGGAGTTAGCATCAGCGTACGAGTGGTTTTCCTCATTTTGGATGTTCGTATGTAGAAGTGGGATTAAAACTGTCAGCAACTTTGTAACGGGATTTACATGCACGTTGGGAAGGACAAAACGATGTGGGTTGTAGTGAATCGTTCAACTTGGTGGCTCACTTGGAAGATCGGCAGAGATTTATTTCAACAGAAGACTATTCAAGCTCCTTGGCACACCTGCAGTGATCATGTCAGAAAAATCAGGTTTTGTTTCACACTTCCAGAAGAAATGCAGAAGACCTTCAAGACCGGCTCGAGATTTTATGGCGACTACTCACCTTCAGATGGATGGACGGACAGAGCAACTATGTTGAAATTGAAGATGTATGGGATGGAGAGTTTGACAAGTGTATTGGCATGATTGAGTTTGCCTACGGAGATGTAGAACACCTTTTGGATTGGATTAAGTTGGAGATTTGCTAATTTAAGGTCCGGGGTTGATTACTGTGATTGGTGGATTAGTTATCCTTATGGAAGAGAAACCTTGAATGGTGGACCATGAAAATTGTATGTTTCGTACGATGTCCCTGTTGTTGAGAGTTAGACGTTTTGGGCGTATAAAGAAGATCTGGTTCACAATGCGTTAATCCTTTGAGTTGTTGTTTTCCATACGATTATCCGACCTATTCAGTTATGCTCTCCAATATGTTCCGATCCTCCGTTATGTGCTTAGTTTATCGTTTGTACGACTACGTTAGCTCTTTGATGTGTTTTATCCGTATGATTATTCGACCAATTTTGTTTTGTTTTCTGATGCGTTTCGATACTCCGATTTATACTCTATTGATCGTCGGTACAAATATGTTACCCATCTCATTATGCGTTTCAATACAAGTTGATATTTCAAATTGTACTCGATTGATCATCAATAAAATTATACTATCTATCTCTTATAAAACTTTTGATACATTTGATGATTCGTCACGTGCTTCTTGGACCGGTGGTACGCTCCTTAGTTCGATCAGTATCTGTTTGAAATTGATGAGTTCTGATGATGCAAATAATGTTCTAAAAACGTTATTTATATCTTTCGATTACTTCACGTTTTGAGGATGACTGTAAAACCCAAAAATTCGGATTTCCATTTTTCGTAACTAATTTGAACTTTTATCCAAGTCTTGTAATAATTAAGTAGACACCTAAACTATATGCTATGTTATGTTTATATATTAAATAGAGTTAACCTAAGTAGTATACCTAAACATAAGTATGTTACAAATTTTTAAAACATCCTAACTATCTACAAATCAATCACCCTATAAATCACCTAGATCATCCTTAAATCATTTTTCAATCAATATCGAAAATACCGGAAGATAAAACCGACTAGCCATTTTTTTTGTAAATCATGTGATGTCAAAAAAAAAAAAAAAAAAAAAAAAAAAGATAAGTCCAACCATATCTCTTTCCATACATGAGAAGATATCTTTTTATCTCAATCACACGACACGTTTTCCTTATTCCACACATTGACATGCTCTTTTTAAATCGTATAATATCTCAAACAGTCTCAAAGGTAATATTCTAAAACCGTATAATATCCTCTCTTTTTTTCACTATCCCTTCAACATCGATTCAATAACCAGAATACACATCAATTGTCTCTTGTTTTGCTGCCAAGAAAGAAGAAAAGGAGGCCTCGTGGTGATCAAGGTTGAGAGTGCTACACGTTGGGAGTTCTTGGTGTATTCGAACCTTAGTTCTTGTTTCCATTCGGTTCTGTTTTGGGTCGACACACAGGTTCTTTTTTTTTCCCTTCCGTTGTCCTCTTTCAGTCGACCCTATTATAACATTTAACAAGGCATACAAACCTGTCATAAAAGGTCATTAAAGTGACGCTAAATATCAGAAACCTAGGCGTATGTGGTGTGTCGAAACCTGTTGTGATCATGGGCTGTTGGTGTGTGTCGACCAGGGTATAAATCTGGATACTGCATGCATGTTATGATGTGTGTTATTTCGATAGGAGACAACAGGCTATGGAAGTTTTGAGCATGCAACATAAATTATAATATAAGTATGCATGATATTCGACTCCATGTTTTACACTTATACATATTGACGCTAAACTATTAGTAAACTATATATGAGAGTTATGATAATATGGAAACATGGATTGGTATAACATGTTGGGGTTCGTCTTGTGGGGCTTTAACGAGAACAAGAACAAATATTGTCATATATGTGCTAAGCGTAGGATTTATGGTACTTAAAAAACGCTTTCAAAATTTTTTGCTAAAATAATCCTCAAATACTGGTTAATGGAAAGGAAGTGTTGTATAACTACTTATGGTGTAAATCAGCTAATAGGCAAAGCGTGAGAATTTGGATAAGCATGACTAGTTTATAGATACAATTCAACAATTTTTAGTCATACTATGGGATTTTATTTAATTCTATAATCATGGGATGGCCTAAGTAAATGAAAGAATAGTTTAACACACTTATTGAAACACTAGAACCGTTTATAATCGAAAGTAGAGTGCCACTATGATTTTTGGTCATATTAAACCTTAAGTTAACCTATTATTATTGTAAACCTCTAAGTTTGGCTAATTATTGGATATTACCCTCAACGTTACTAAATATGGAAATTTGCCAAATATGAAAACATGCTAATTTTGGAAACCTGCTAAAAATAGAAAGTTACTTAATCTAGAATGTTACTAAAAGAGGAAAATTACAAAAAACGGAAAGCCGACTAAAATAAGTAATCTGATTTAAATAAGATTTTAATAATAAGACGATCATGAATTCGTGTAGATTCGCTGAAGATGGAGTTTGATTCCGATCTTTTGTTTCTGTTATGTTTGCACTCGCGGTCTAAGGTACATATATTCTGCCCTTTTTAAGAAGGTGCCTTCGGTCTCTTGAACCCTTATTATGATTTGACTTTGACCTTTGATATGAACCTTCTGATATGAACATTGATATGAACCTTCTGATATGAACTTTGATATGAACCTTCTGATATGAACTTTGATATTTGGACCATGACCATGTGAACCTTTGCTTTGATATTGACCTTGACCCCAGTTTGATACCCGAGCCAAGTTCGTTTCCTAGCCATGAAGGTAACATGGCCGTGTCATTGATGCACCAATGGCATGACTAGCGTGTAGCCCTAGTGATTTGGTTACACCGTCCCCATTTTGATTTGATATGAGCTCACTATGATATGATTTGATATGGCCAATATGATTTGTTCGGGGGGCGAATGGATGCATCCTAGGTTCGAGTCCGTGTTCATGGACAGTTCGTTTTGATATGATTTGATTTGGTGACTGATGATGGGTGCAATCCACGTCTTTCACAAAATTTGGGAGCTAGCTACTCCATTTGAAGAATGAGGACACCCCTCATATTATCTGATTATCTGAGAGGTCTCCCCTCTATATGATTTGAAGATTGTGGTTACGATATGATATGATTTGATTTGTTTGGGCTCGTGGTAGATGACTGTCCTAAACCTTTACTCTTTATACCTTTATTTATATCTTATTCAGCATGCTACTTCTGTTCATTTCCGTTTACTTTCGTTTCCGTTTATTATATATCTGTTCACTGGGCTTTTTAAGCTCAGCCGCGTTTCTTTTCCCGCGGCAGGTTTTAGTTGGAAGCTGGGTAAGAGGGAAGAGACTTTTGGACTTAGAAGACCTTGATAATTATTCTGAAGTAGAAGTCATTAGAAGGATTGCATTTGCAGACTTAGTATTTAGTTTTTGGTTTCCTTTGTATCCTTGTGTATTCAGTATTTCATTTGTAACCTTTGAGAATCTTTGTATTACTATTGAATGTGTGCTTTGTTTGATCTGATATGAAGCCATTAATGTGATACTTCTACCCTTGCTGGGTTGGGGTGTTACAATGACAAAATGTGAAATCACGATACGTTAAAATCAACGTAAACAAGTCTTTAATCGGAAGATCCCGTTTCTACGCAAATCACTCTTGAACAAAGTTACAACTTGAACTAGTGATCAAAGAAGTGAATTTATGTTTTGAAAATTCACATTTTAAATGGGACAAAACATTTTTTTCAAAAATACACATGACAAATTATTTTTGAAATATTAAGAAATGTTTTAATGGAAAAATATGTTTGAAAATCACAACAGCTATTTTTCCCCCCAAAATCAGCTCCAACCTTCCCCAAATAAGTTTTCACCAGAAAAGACAAAATTTGGAGCGTCCTAGTCTACGACGGCTCCACGGTTCCGTTAAATTTAATGGATCCGTGGGGTATTTAACGGAGCCGTCCGTACCATTTTTTCTGTAACGTTCAGATTTTTCTTGCCTATAAATATCAATCCCTTTCACAGTTTTAGGCCCCCTTCACACACAGAAAAATCCCCTAGCATAATCCTCTCAAACCTTTCACTTCTTTAGGTTAGTTTTCTTTGTTTCAAGAGTGATCCAATCATCCTTCAAGTGATCCTCTTCATACCTCTTCATTAGCAAGAGAAGAACACAAGTATCCAAGAAGATACAAGGTGTTGTCATCCCTCTTTATTAGCAAGAGAAGAACACAAGTATCCAAGTAGATACAAGGTGTTGTCATCCCTCTTCATTAGCAAGAGAAGAACACAAGTATCCAAGTAGATACAAGGTGTTGTCATCCCTCTTCATTAGCAAGAGAAGAACTCAAGTATTCAAGAAGATACAAGAGTTATAGTTGTTAGGTTTTTGTGACACTTGTTACAACCTTGTTGTATCTTTGCATACATCAAGCTTTCTTATCTTTTGTAAGTGAGAGTGAAGATCAAGTGTGATCTATAGAGATAGTGAACATCTCTTATAGCCATTGGGCTTGTGTGATTGATCAAGAAGATCAAGGGTCAATAGATTAGTGTTAGTTGAGTAGAGTGAAGTGAGTGTTGATCATTGTGATCGTGTTGAGATCTTGGTGATCTCTTGAAGCCACTGGGCTTGAGTGTTTGGTCACGTGGACCTTGGTAGATTGGTGCTAGCTAAGATTAGCACTCGAAATCTAGCTTAGTGTCGGTAATAGGATAAGCGACGTGTACGGTGTTCTCCGCCTGAAGGGAGGTTGTTGATATAGTGTTTAAAATCTCGAGTGTGGTACTCGGGGAGTGGAGTAGGGCGAAGAAGAGCTTTGTAGCCGAACCACTATAAATCCTCTGTCTCGGTTCGATCTTTCCAACTCTACTCTTTACTTTTATTCATTATTATTACTTAGCTTGGTGTGTAGTTCATATTGGTGTTGATTGATTACATATAAAGTTCGAATCAAAGTTTCCAATAGCCAACTTTTAAAACAAGATTTTTAAAAGGATTTTTAAACCTGTAAACTATTCAACCCCCCTTCTAGTTTCCCACAATTGGTATCAGAAGCCACGTCAGTCAAGATTTTAAAGTATATTGTATTTTAAAACTTGAATCGATCAATGGATTCCGACAAATATCTAGAAGGGCAATATATGCAAAGACCACCACTTTTCGAAATCGATTGTTTTATATATTGGAAAACAAGATTCGAAACGTATGTGAAATCAAAAGACATTGATCTTTGGCATGTTATTACCGAGGGTTACTTTCAACCTATTCAAATGAATTCGGAAACTAAAAAGGATGAAATAGTTTCTTATGATAAACAAAGTGATGAACTCAAAAGGAAATTAGCCAAAAATAATGAGGCTAAAATGATGATTTATAATGCTTTTCCTAAAAAGGAATTCGAAAGAATTTTCATGTGTAATACGGCAAAAGATATTTGGAAAACTTTGTTAGTCACTCACCAAGGTAATAACCAAGTCAAAGAGAACAAGATAGATCTTCTTGTTCAACAATATGAACAATTCTCCATTTTGGAGGATGAGTCAATAGATAATGCTTTTGCTAGATTTAATACTATTATCACCAGTCTTAAAGCTCTTGATGAAGGTTATTCTAGTAAGAACTATGTTAGGAAGTTTCTTAGAGCTCTACATCCTAAATGGAGAGCAAAGGTCACCACCATAGAAGAGTCAAAGGACTTGGCGGCATTGTCACTCGATGAACTTATAGGAAATTTGAAAGTTCACGAGATGATCATCAAGAAGGACTCCAACATTGTCAAAGGCAAAAGCGAGAGAGTTAGATCTCTAGCATTAAAAGCCAAGAAGGAGTCCAGTGATGAGGAATGTTCGAGTTCCGGTAGTGAAAATGAAGAGTAAGCACTAGCCGTTAGGAACTTTAGAAAGTTCTTTAGGAGGAAAGGTAGATTTCCTAGACAACCTCGCGATGAGAAGAGGTCATCCCAAAGAAATCATGATGAAAGAAAAGGGACAAGTGATAGAAAATGCTATAGATGCGGAGATCCTAATCACTTCATAGGAGAATGTCCTAAGCCACCAAAATCCAACAACCAAAGAGCCTTTGTAGGAGGCTCTTGGAGTGATAGTGGTGAAAAAGAAGAGAAGAAGCCTAACGATGAAAAGTGCCTAATGGCTCAAGCTTCTAACGAGGTACATTCCGACTCTTCTTATTATAGTGATAATAATTCGTCAATAGATGATAGTGAATTGCATGACGAATACAACAAACTATGCGTAGTTAGTACTAAGAAATTAGGTAGAAACACAAAACTTAAATTAAAACTAAAAGAACTAGAACTACAAGTCCTAGAACTAAAAGATCAAGTCAAAAGACTTGAGAAAAACAAGGAAGTAGACTTAGGATGCGGGTCATGTATAAGTCTTCAAGTAGAAAATGAAAAACTTAAAGAAAATGCTTTAAGAATCATTAAGTTTGATGAAGGAACTAAAAAACGTAATGATATACTTGAAAACATTAGATATAGTGAACATGACCGTGCGGGTTTTGGTTTTGACCCAAATCAGGCTTCTACAAGTGGTACCAAACAAGTAAAATTTGTAATGCCTGAAACATCCAAGTCTGAAGGGGACGACACCACTAAAGGTACAGACGGCACCACTAAATTTAGTGGTACCATGGTACCGTCTGGTGCTGAAGACGAAACTGGGGTCAATTTTAAAAAGTAGCCTAAGTCCTAAACCAAGTCACATAGTTAAAAATAGTTCTAGTGTGTCTACTCCAAGTAAAGGGGAGGTCAGAAGCTCTTACAAACCATTGTCATCTCCCAAACATGGATTTGTAAAGCGTGACACTAGGTCGACTACTCCTCCGCCTAGAAAGGTGAACTCTCCCAAACCTCGGTCTAGAACTCCTCTACCGAGAGGTAACTTTAGAAGACAAAATCATTCAAGTAACTTTCCCGTAACTTGGAATGATTGTCCATCAAAAGGTTACTTACCATGGGAAATGTGTCCTCCATTTTCACATCCTAAACTAACGCAACAAATGCGTAGGATGTTTGACTCTAACAACTTTGGACCCAATGATATATTGGGGACCAGATGTTTGAACTTTTGTTTTGCTAGGAAAACATGAGTGTAAATAAATTTCGGAGTCTAACAAAAGGAGTATGATGTGTTATCAAACGAGTCTGGTGATGCATATGTCAAGTCGTGTCTTATATGCTCAACATTCAATAAAGGTAGTCTAATCCTCTAGTTTTAAGAGCAACACCTCAGGCACAGGTACGCTTTCTTAAAACACCCTTTGTTAGTAGTAATGTTTGGCATGAAATAGTGTAGTTAGAATCTAACATGGTAGGCACTATAACACAGAAACTTTATTCACATCTCATCATGTCAAACTCAACTTGTCCAGAAATGTTCGATGATCGCTTGAAGATCATGCGTGACAACTTTGAATTAAGCATTGATGAGTGAATCAAGTTTCCTTCCTTGCACATAAGTAATCTTGCCTAAATTAAGTATCCCTTTAAACTTATGTATACTATATGTATGAGATACATAATTTAAGTAATAGTCTTAATTGACACTGACGCCCATATCCGCAAAAACGAAACTCACAAGAGACGAAGAAGGTGAGTGCGCGGATATAACTAGGTTAGGGGCATAATAGGTAAAGTAGTTTACCTAACGGCAAGTAGGTCCATTATCATGAATAGTGTTGGCTTTGTGCCCACTTGTAAGAAGTGTCTCAAAGCCTCTTACATCAAAGTGTTTAATGTATCATACCATACATTAAAGATACTACACACTTGAGATTACGATATCTTGAGGAGATTGATGTAGAAAATGTTTCTATACCAACTCTGATAATGTGAGAGTTAATGTGGATTGAAACATAAAGAGTAATGTTTGTACCTTCATAGATTAATTAACAAACATATTGGTTCCTCAAGAAACAAACTACTCTTATTGTCTCCACGACCGAAGCCGAGTGCGTAAGCGCCGGAAAGGCATGACAACAAACACTATAGATGAGACAACCCCCTATGAAGAGTAGCAGTCAAGATGCCATCAGACTTAACCGGGAACCCTGTAGTTTGCTCATGAACGAAGCTTGTCGAAGTACGTCATCTCCTCCGTCTCTTGAATGACAACATCGTCGATACTCCAACCAACACGTTCTCGTCACCCCACTCATGACTATTTAGATAATTCTTCCGAATTATTAAAGTCATCATCCACCTCTCTCCTCATGACCTCTTAATAATTCACTTGAAATATTAACATCATTTCTCACGTCTTGTTCCATGACTCATTTGTCATTTCATTCACATCGCATCATGACTCTTATGTCATTCCCCTCATCCCGCTTATGACTATTTCGATATTTCAATGGAAATATTAAAGTCATCCCTTGCGTCATATTTTATATACGTTTTATTCCTTCTACGACTCCTCAAATATTTCACGGGAAATATTGAAGTCATCCTCTACGAATCACCCATGACGTCTTAAGTCATCTATCTAACTCGTCTCATGACTTTTAGAAATTCCTCTAGAAGTTCTAAGTCATTCCCTCACAACTCGTCACATGACTTTTTGAACATTTCACGTGAAATGATAAGTCATTCCTTACGTCGCGTACTCCGACTAATTAAATATTTCATGGGAAATATTATAGTCATCCTCCAAAACACAACTCATAACTTCTATTTATTTTACGAGAAATACTAGAAGTAAATCCTCATCCAATGACAACTTAGTCAATTTCCTTGGAAACACTAAAGTCATTTCCGGTCGTCCCATTTAATCGTCTTTCGTCAAAAAGTTTATTAGGTATAAACTTTTTCCTCGTGTCAAAAAGTCTTACTAAATAAGTAAGATTAATCAGCTAAAAGTCAAAACGGAAGAAAAATTGGACCATCAGATATACGGCTCCATTAAAGAGCCACGGTTCCACTAATGTTTAATGGAACCGTGGAGCCGTGTATCTGAAAAACGCGCCCATTTCTCTTTCTTCTGCACAGACTTTCCAAACACACCCAAAAACACTTTCACTTGCTGTCAAAACCGAACCATAACACCTTAATTCAACTAAACTCTTGCAAATCAAGATTGAGGCATTGGAATCAACAAATCCTAATCACAACATCATCAATTGTAAGTAAATCACTCTTAATTTCATTTAATTTGAGTCCAGGGTTTGTTCTTGGGTATAAATCCAAATTGGGGATTTTCAAAATTAGTTAAACCCTTGTGAAATTAAGACTAGGATTAGACAATGTAGCATTCACTTGATTCCCTAAACCTAGGATTTCCAAAAACCCATTTATGTTGCAAAACCTAATCCGAAATTAATCACTAAATTCGGATTATGATTGATTATTTGTAATGGAATCATGTTTAGGATGATTAAAATTGAATTAGGAACGTTTTGCATTAAAGCTTTTCAAACTTAAGCCTCTTGGCGCCACGAAGAGTCGCTTGCCAAACACCTCAAATTCGATCAATTTTCGAAAAACTTCACAAGTCTAGGATCATGAAACCTTTTTCATGCATTGTTGATGCAAATTAAAAATGTTTTTGCATGCATACATGAACTCTCAAATATGGGTCGAAGTACATAATTGATATGTGTTGTTCGACATATTTGATTGAGCAAAAGTGAAGTTAGGAGCGTTTGGGTAATCTCATTAGGATAGTTCTAAGAGTCGAGATTGCCGCACCTCCACATTGCTTGCATTTAGGCACACACACTAGAAGTGTAATCATTAAAATGCAATGAACTAACATATACAAAAATAATTTTTTTTTGTAGATAACAATGCCTCGAAATGATTATCAAGATACCAGACAATACATCCTCAGTACTCTTGAAAATCTAAACATTCCTGATGAGCAAAGAGCTTATTTCGCAAAAGTCCAAAATCGATACATACACGAAGGGCGTGTAGTCGATGCACTCTATGTCACGACAGACAACATCCGTGTCTGTTTCCCTTCTATCAAGTTCGATTGTTTATTCAAAATAAACAATCAAGTCTGTCCTCGTTTTGTTCTCGAGTTTTATAGTCGAGTCCGTACCTTCACTGATGATGATGGTAATGTCTTTCTTGATTTTTGGATTCAAAACCAAAATATCATCCTGTCTGTCTCCGAGATTGGACAAATTCTCGGTGTTCCTGCATATGGTCAGTGTGCATACACTGAAGACCATTCTCTTGAGTCTCTCTTCTATAATCTTGAGGATGTAGGTGCCTATCGCACTGAAATTCCAGACCTCGAGTCCATCAAACAAGTCATCCAAATACCTCGAGTCGTCCACACGTATCAAAAGCGTGATGGTTCAATTGTCCACCTTGACCCAAACCGTATCTACTTCAAAGAGCTCCTTCCCGACCTTACAAGTTAGGAACTCCTTCTTCGTGAGAACGTGTTGAGCCTTGCGGGCAACCGTGATCACGTCTCTGCGAGTCTCGCCCATATGCTCTACTGTCTTAGTATCGAGGAACCATATAACCTCGCATACTATATGGTCAAAAGGATGGCCAATATTCACAGTCGTTCGGATAAGCTCATGCCATATGGTATGCTGCTTACTCGTCTTATCCATTGGGTCATGGAACATTTTCCCAATCTCCAAAGCGTCGACTATGTCCTAGTCAATCCTGTTATGAAACCTCTTGGTGGACCACGACGTCGCACAATGCAACGTAAGGACAAAGGGTCCAAGCGTGGTCGTAAATCCACTTCCGACATTCCTCTCTCATCCTCTTCCTTCGGTCACGAATCATCATCTCAACATATGCATGCGGATGATGATGAGGTGAATGAAGAAGGAACGTCTTGTCCACCTTCTCCTTCTCCCGACATCTACTTTGACAACCTTGACACCTCATCATTTCGACGTACAACCGACCTCGAAAACGGGATGGTTAACCTATCCCACGTGATGAGAAGGCAAACTACAATGTACAATCGACAAGTGGAGATGCATGAGCAAACTATCGGGGGATTCAAGTCCATCAGCAAGGCGATCAAAGGGCTTGGGAACAAGATTAAAAAGTTGGGGAAGAAACGAGACTAGTTAGGATTAGCTTAAGTAGTACTATTAACCTAAGTATTATTAAGCTATTATAAATAAAGTCATGGCAATGTCCATAAACTTTAACTTGCTTGAAATGTTCTCCTTTAACATTTCACACTTGAACATGGTTAATTTGCTTAGTTAATTAACCTTTATGTTAATCAATCTTGTCTAGTTCATGCATGTTCTATTATTTTATTACATGCACTAGATGTTAAACTTGATTGAATTCATGCATGCTTAATAGTTACCTAAATACATAGATGATCACATGATCATGTTAGTTGCTAGTTGAAACTAGCTTTAGGAATTCTATGTGTTTAGTGATTTGAGGCTTTGAGATTTGCAGCCAATGGATTCCCCAGAAAATTTCCCCATTTAGGCTGCCAAAAACCTGCAGACCTGGAAAGAAGGTCAAAAGAGCCCACGGCTCCATTAAATAGGCCACAGCTCCACTAAATTTAGTGGTGCCGTCGTACCTTTAATGGTACCGTGCCTCTGGAAGACGAATTTAACAATTCTCTTTCACTTTTTGACTTTCTTTTCCTGAAAAACTACAAACAAAACCTGATTCTCATGCACCCAAATCCCCAAATCCAACATCCTTTTCAACCTTGCATGCTTTTGATTTGGCTATTTAAGCTAACATCATGCATTGCCATCCTTACACCCATCCTTACACCTTCACACTCACCATACAACCATCATGGGATCAAGAGTATTCAAGAAACCTAGATTCAACATTAAACCAACAAATCAAACCACTCTAGTTGATCAATGGATCAAGAGTATTGACACACCTTAATCATCTACTAAACCTATCACCAATGACATTGCCTTCATTGATCTCACCTTGGATGATGAAGATGAAACCCACACACCTATAACCTCAACCAAGTCATCATCTTCCTTCACTACACCCCAAGCTCCACCCAAGGCAACCTCTATCAAACCCACATCCTCATCCTCCACAACAAGAACCAACACACACTCATCTCAACCTAGTCCCATTAATCCTTTAGCCTTAACACTCAACTCATCACCATCAACTTCCCTTGAATTGGGAACTAACACAACACCCTCATCACTTTCACAATCACCACAACCTCTAACCCTTACCCTCACCCTATCACCAAACACTCCCTTTGAGTTTGGAAGCAACAGATCATCACCTTCCCTATTACCATCACCTCAACCCTTAATGGGTTATCCCATCCTTTATCCCCTTCACTCACACACCTTGAGTTGTGCTTGTTGCCATCACAACCTTGAACTCATCATGAACCTTAGAGATGAGCTTAACTTTAGGTTTTCATACCTAGAACACCTCCTCACACCACCCATAGGACCCATCATCCTTCCACCACCTCCACCACACAATAGCCCAAACTAAACATGGTTATGTTTAGTCCCTCCAATAAATGCTTAGGAACCCTTTTGAAGTTGGAAGCAAATCTAGAAGCCTCATGTTACTTTAGATGTTTATGTGTCTTCTTGTTAGTTTAATTTGTTTTCCTATTGTAGTCATACTTATGTAGGACATTTATCTTATATTTATGAAATGGGCTTTTCATTTTGGCTACTTAGCCATATTTTTTTTTTGTGTGTGGTTGGATATTTGTCAAATGTGCTACTTGTTAGATATTGTATACTTGTCGTCTAACATTGTTTTGTAGCATAAATCATTGCTCAATTCCTTTGTGTTCTCCAAATGAGGGGGAGTATACATCAAGGGGGAGCTTTAGTCACCTTTTTGATTAGACAAAAAGGGGGAGAAATGGGAGTAAACTCATTAAAAACTTGTTAAAACTAATTTTAACCTAACATGAGTTTATATTTTGTCATCATCAAAAAGGGGGAGATTGTTGATGCAAATAATGTTCTAAAAACGTTATTTATATCTTTCGATTACTTCACGTTTTGAGGATGACAAAATGTGAAATCACGATACGTTAAAATCAACGTAAACAAGTCTTTAATCGGAAGATCCCGTTTCTACGCAAAACACTCTTAAACAAAGTTACAACTTGAACTAGTGATCAAAGAAGTGAATTTATGTTTTGAAAATTCACATTTTAAATGGGACAAAACATTTTTTTCAAAAATACACATGACAAATTATTTTTGAAATATTAAGAAATGTTTTAATGGAAAAATATGTTTGAAAATCACAACAGCTATTTTTCCCCCCAAAATCAGCTCCAACCTTCCCCAAATAAGTTTTCACCAGAAAAGACAAAATTTGGAGAGTCCTAGTCTACGACGGCTCCACGGTTCCGTTAAATTTAATGGATCCGTGGGGTATTTAACGGAGCCGTCCGAACCATTTTTTCTGTAACGTTCAGATTTTTCTTGCCTATAAATATCAACCCCTTTCACAGTTTTAGGCACCCTTCACACACAGAAAAATCCCCTAGCATAATCCTCTCAAACCTTTCACTTCTTTAGGTTAGTTTTCTTTGTTTCAAGAGTGATCCAATCATCCTTCAAGTGATCTCTTCATCCTCTTCATTAGCAAAGAACACAATATCAGTATACAAGTTTGTCATCCCCTTCATTAGCAAGAGAAGAACACAAGTATCCAAGTAGATACAAGGTGTTGTCATCCCTCTTCATTAGCAAGAGAAGAACACAAGTATCCAAGTAGATACAAGGTGTTGTCATCCCTCTTCATTAGCAAAAGAAGAACTCAAGTATTCAAGAAGATACAAGAGTTATAGTTGTTAGGTTTTTGTGACACTTGTTACAACCTTGATGTATCTTTGCATACATCAAGCTTTCTTATCTTTTGTGAGTGAGAGTGAAGATCAAGTGTGATCTATAGAGATAGTGAACATCTCTTATAGCCATTGGGCTTGTGTGATTGATCAAGAAGATCAAGGGTCGATAGATTAATGTTAGTTGAGTAGAGTGAAGTGAGTGTTGATCATTGTGATCGTGTTGAGATCTTGGTGATCTCTTGAAGCCACTGGGCTTGAGTGTTTGGTCACGTGGACCTTGGTAGATTGGTGCTAGCTAAGATTAGCACTCGACATCTAGCTTAGTGTCGGTAATAGGATAAGCGACGTGTACGGTGTTCTCCGCCTGAAGGGAGGTTGCTGATATAGTGTTTGAAACTCTCGAGTGTGGTACTCGGGGAGTGGAGTAGGGCGAAGAAGAGCTTCGTAGCCGAACCACTATAAATCCTCTGTCTCAGTTCGATCTTTCCAACTCTACTCTTTACTTTTATTCATTATTATTACTTAGCTTAGTGTGTAGTTCATATTGGTGTTGATTGATTACATATAAAGTTCGAATCAAAGTTTCCAATAGCCAACTTTTAAAACAAGATTTTTAAAAGGATTTTTAAACCGGTAAACTATTCAACCCCCCTTCTAGTTTCTCACAAGTTCTTCTATAATGATGCACTAGTTTCCTTTTCGTTAAGAATCTGGACTGAGTTGATGAGGTTTTACTCTTTAGTACTACCTTCGTATTGCTTACAAGCATGAATGTTTCATGTATCTCTGTGTGAGATTTAAATCGTTATCCGCTACATTGTTGTTTCGTATTCCTTGGAACGAATTCGTTGTGAATTATGAAAGCCTAGTGCTTTTCAATGATTTTGATCAGGTTGGCGAGGTATCTCATCGCTTGGCGTTACCTTCCTAGTTATCTCACGTATACGATGTATTCCATGTATCTTGATTCGTCTGAAAACGTATATATAAATATTATTATGCAGACGGATACGCGTGAATAAATACAAAACACCCATTTGTGAAAAAAGATACTTGTAAAAACTCACGTTGTGTGTGTGACCAGGTAAGTGATTACCCGGGTCGTTTCCCAACGAGGAGTGAATGGGCAATTGTTTGAAGGTTCAGATTAAAGTGACTGATGATATGGGATTGAGATTTTTGATTGCTTATGATGTTCTAATTAAATAATGAGAAACAAATTCTCAAAATAAAATTAAGGTTAACAAATTATAATTAAAACGAGTTACGTGAATTATAAAAACGCGAATAAAAAGTGAAATCTATGAAATTAAAACCTACAAGTGTAATATTATTTTTCCTAGGTTCTATTTAAGAAAAGAAAATTTTAGAAATTAAATTTATATTTTTAATTATTATTAATTATTTATTATTTAATTACTTTTTAAACTATTTTAATTTATAATAAATACTAAATGAACAAAGAAAAATCTAAAACTTTTTCTATAAATATTATGAGGTGAAAAGAAGCTAAGAAAATTATAAAAATGAAAAGTGCTTAATTAAAAAAAATTTAAAAAGATAAAATCTATTAAATAGAAACTATCACTTATTTTATATTTTATTTTTCCTAAGGTCTACAGAGATGATTATATTTTTCCTAGAATCTACTTGATAAAAGAAAATTTTGAAAATTAAAATTATATTTTTCTGATTATTATTCTATTTATTATGATTTAATTACTAATTTAAACTAATTAAAAGATTAAAAATATTAAAACTATTCAGAAAATTATGAAACTTTTTCCTAAATTATTTTAAGTTATTTAAAGGCTAAGAAAAATAAAAAGGTGGTGTCAGCTTATTCTGATAAGCTGCTATAAGCTGAACAGCTTATATAAGCTAAAAACTAAAAAGGGTTAAAATGAAAAAGGTATAAATAAAAACTGATGCAAAGTATAACTGATAAGTGAGCTAGCCCAGCTGGTTATGCAGTGAACTTGTCACCTAGGGAACCCAGGTTCGAATCCATACACACCCTTTTTGCTCAAACTTTTTTTTTTTTTTTTGGACTTTTTATGTTTGCTACTTATCTATAAGCTAATATTAAGCAACTTTAAAACTTGACTTATTTTTAGAACAAGAAAATAAGCTGGAAACAAGCTTCTAAAGCTTAACAGTCCACTATAAGCTTTTGAAAACTTTTGATTTTTCAAAATAAGCTAAGGGCTGAAAAATAAGCTAAGGGGATAAGGAAAAAGCTACTAGGGACTGATTACACTATAAAGAAGCTAAAGGATTCAAGAAAAGCTGGCTGATAAGCCAGAAAATCTTTAAATAAGCTGAAAGCTTATTGAGTCTGCTGTGGTGCACAAGGCAAAATTGCCTCTTTTGCAGGCCTAATTTAAGCCATGAAATAAGCTCTAAAATGAAACACCAGCTTATTCCCTAAAAACTGACCTAGCAAACTACTGAAAGACCAAAAAGCAGAACTAAGTTGAGCTTAATTGGTGCTTAAAAATGAGATGAGAAAGTAGCCAATTCAAACAAGTATGTACTGATGGATCAGTACATGCTTGTCTTGGTGGGGGATTTTTGAGCTTATTTTTATGGCTCCAATAAGCCAATAAAGGGTCTGGGATTGGAGATAAGCAAAGTTGACCTAGTAAACTATCTAGAAACCAAAAATCAGGTATTGAGTATCACAAATAAGCACTTAAAACTTGGTTGGAAAATGTTGCAGTCTGCTTATTAAAGGGTCTATGTGGTTTGTTTTGTGTGCAGAGGTGCACAGAGATGCACAAACCAAATGAGACCAAACCAACTTTTGAATTTACACTAAATGGACTAAATGGAACTCAGAAAAGCCAAGGTTAAGGTCAAAATAAGCTTGTGGCTTAATATGCCTTATTTGGACTTATAAGAGGCTGAAATTAACACAGGGTACTAAAAACTTGGTTATCTATCTATAAAGCTTAAGATGACTTAAAAACACCTTATATGGATTAAGAAAAGCTGAATCAAAGTTGGACAAGTGGTAATTCTATAGTAACAGCTTAATTAACCAATAAAACTTATTAAACTAAACACCCCTTAAATATGGTCTGTGGGGATTTTCAAAGGCAAAAGCCAAGTTTTTGGTGTGATAACTGGATTTTACTAATTTCAATATCTTATTTTAACTCTAACAAGTAACTTCTAATGTAGAAATAAGCAGTTAAATAAGCTATGCCTTATTTGGCTCTTTTTGGCTTTTTAAGTGATTTTAAGTAAAATAAAGACAATGACTATTTAAAACTGAAGTAAGGGATGAAATATAACTAGAAACTAGTAATAAGCAATAAACAACAATAATAAGCTAAAAATAAGCTATTGTACAGTAAACTAAGTTTTAAGGCTAAAAATTCAAAAAGCTTACAACTGATTTTGCTAATAGAACAAGGGAACAAGGACCAAGAACACTTCTAGCTTGTTCACACAAGCTAGAAAACCCAGAAAAAGCCTTCCTGAATAGCTTTTCCCTTCAGAAGAGCTTATTGTAAGCTTATGTTGACTTTCATTGACTTTTCTTCATTTCTTGAAGTTAAGTACTGCTATTTCTAATATTAGCTTACACAAAGCTATGAAAAGCTTTCATAAGCTTATAGGAAGGTTGGGTAGTGTTTGTGGTTGATTCTTAATAACAATAAACTTAATTCGAATTAACAAAAAACTTGCATTTCTATTATCAATGAAACTGAGTACAATACTGAATTACAAGAAAGTGAATAACCTCAGAACAACTTGAATTAACAACTGAAATTGAAAATTACAATAAGTAAATGACTGATAATAAAAAACGATTAATAAATCTTAACTACTTGCCTTTAAAGGCTTACAAAAGGTCCTATATATACAAAACTAAGATGGGATATGTCTAATATCTTTCTCTGAATCTTTCTGCACCCTTGGATGGTCTTCAAATGATCTCAGCCCCTCAAATTAGGTTTTGGCGCCAAAAATGAGATAGTGGAAAAATCCACTATCTCTGGTTGAGTGTACTGAGGACGAAGCATTAAATGCCTTTTGGCATGTTAGGTGGAGTGTTGAGGAGGAGGGGGTGGAGTTGTAGAGAAATACTGTGGGTTGAGGTGGTATTCGGTTTTGGCGGGGTAGTTTAGGAAGGGGATGAGTTTGACCGAAGGTCAAACCTTCGGGTTAACTAAAAAGGGTCGGTTGGGTTATTGATTGGGCCTTGGGAAGTTTGGGCTTGGGTTTGGCTGGTAAATGGGTTTAGGTATTTAGTTTGATCCGGATTTAACCTTAGGGACCATTTATGTAATTTCCTGAAATATCCAAGGACCAAAATTGCCAAAAGTGAAAATTAATTCCAGGGACCATAAAAGATAATTTTCCATTTTTTTAAAACCAAGGACTAATTTTGACAACTTTTGAAAGTTCAGGGACTGAAACTGCCAATTATGCAAACTTTGTTCGTTTTCACCTGTTTTCAATCCTTTTGCATTTGCAACACATAAAAACACAATCAATTGATATTTCCTGTATTTTGAAGCATAATTGCATGTTTTTAAATGTTTTTGCAGATAAAATGTGACAGAAATGATGAGTATTTAGACACTCATCAATCCCCCACACTAAACTATTGCTAGTCCCTAGCAATACTTTTTGAAAATTTAATGGATTTTTCTCTTTACCAGATAGCCATTACTTCTGGAGTAGCCAATGTTTTAGTATGTGATACTTTGGTACATTAATAACCAAATGATTTTGAGCAAACCATCAGCTGTCAACGGATTTGATTTGTCTTTACCAAAAGCCGTTTACTTCTAGACTAGCCAACTCTTAGATAAAATACAGTTATTATCTTTGGTGAGCTGATTACCAATTATGGTTTTCCAATGCCTTTACCACAAGCCATAACCTTGCGGGCTAGCCAACTCTTCACTTATAAAGATATGGGGAGTTGAATACCATACAATTTTTGGCAAATTGTAAGCCATAAACGGATTTGAGACATCTTTACCAAGAGCCATTTGCTCTCGGATTAGCCAATCCTTATGTGGGTTAGACATGGCGGACTAATAACCATTTATTGCGTTCTAAGTGAGAAAAAATTTTAAAATTTTGGCCAAAATGGGGGTACTAGATGGTACATATGATCAAATTCGCTTAAATTCCCCCCCCCCCCACACTTAGAACTGAATATTGCCCTCAATATTCAAAGTACCGGTTTGTTAAACCAACACTTAGAACGTGAAAAGGCAATACTAATAGCCATTAGTTTATATATACATTTTTTTTTGACTTATATACAACAGCAGGGGCAACACCCCCACACTTAGGTGGTCGAACAGAGAAAGAAGACAGAGACACGGGTGAAAACCCATGTTTTGCTAATGTTTTTGTTCACCAAGTCACTTAGCTTGACTCGACCCCGTATTCATTGGTTCATGGGAAAAGTTTGAAGATCTGGGACAACCATGGGTGGTATGTCCTCTCCAAAGTAGTGTTTCAAACGATGACCATTCACTTTAAAATTCGGACCGTCATTTTGAGATAACTCAACGGTACCATATGGATAAACCTTTGTAATAGTGAATGGACCAGACCAACGGGATTTGAGTTTGCCTGAAAAGATCTTTAATCTTGAATTGAAAAGAAGGACTCGATCACCAACGTTAAAAACGCGGTTCTTTATTTTTGAGTCATGAATCTTCTTTGTCTTTTCTTTGTAGATCAAAGAGTTCTCGTATGCTTGATCACGTAGTTCATTTAATTCATTCATTTGAACTTTACGGTGATCACCCGCAGTTTGGATGTCAAAGTTAGCATGTTTCAAGGCCCAGTAGGCTTTGTGCTCTAATTCGATCGGAAGATGACATGCCTTTCCGTACACCAGCTTGTAAGGTGTACACCCTATGGGTGTTTTGTAAGCTGTACGGAAGGCCCATAGTGCATCATCCAATTTATCCGACCAGGATGCACGATTTTCTCCTACAGTCCTTTCCAGTATTCTTTTAATACCACGATTTGAAACTTCCACTTGTCCACTTGTTTGTGGGTGATACGCGGTAGAAAGACGGTGAGTAATACCGTATTTAAGCATGACTTTTGCAAATTGTTCATTGCAAAAGTGCGTACCTCGATCACTAATGATAGCACGGGGAGTTCCAAACCGAGAAAAGAGTGATTTCAAAAATTTACACACTACTCGGGCGTCGTTGGTGGGGAGAGCTTTCGCTTCGACCCATTTAGACAAATAGTCGACAGCCACGAGTATATACTTGTTCCCTCGTGAAGACGGGAACGGGCCCATAAAGTCAATGCCCCAAACGTCAAAGATTTCACAAACTTGAACGACGTTTTGTGGCATTTCATCTCTTTGAGAGATCTTCCCGTGACGTTGACAAGAGTCACAAGATTTGACTAAGTCATGGGCATCACGGTAGATTGTAGGCCAATAGAAACAGGAATCAAACACCTTCTTGGCGGTGTAATTTGCACCATGATGTCCCCCTGTGGGTCCATTGTGGCATGCCTTAAGAATATCATCGGCCTCTTGGCCGTGAACACACCGCCGGATGACTTGATCCGCACATACTTTGAACAAGTAGGGGTCGTCCCAAAAGTAATGCTTCACATCTTTGAAGAATTTATTCTTTTGTTGGGTCGACAACCCTTTCACTATGAAGTTACCCGCATGGTAATTTGCGAAGTCAGCAAACCATGGGGTAGTAGAATTTCCACGAAAAGCAACCGCATTGAGTGTCTCGAGAGGAAATGTTTCATTTATTTCCTTTTTCTCGAAAACATCTTGGTGTGGGTTCTCTAATCGGGATAGATGATCAGCAGCTAGGTTCTCAGCTCCTTTTTTATCACGTATAATGATATCAAATTCTTCCAGGAGGAGAACCCAACGGAGCAATCTCGGCTTTGCATCTTGTTTTGCAAAGAGATATTTGAGAGCCGAGTGATCCGTATACACTACACATTTCGTCAAGATCAAATATGGCCGAAACTTCTCAAATGCATACACCACAGCTAATAATTCTTTTTCTGTAGTGGTGTAATGAGTTTGAGCTTCAGTCATGGTTTTACTTGCGTAGTGGATAGGCTGAAAGTGTTTGGCCTTCGTTGCCCCAGGACTGCACCGATAACAAAATCACTTGCATCGCACATGAGCTCAAAGGGAAAATCCCAGTCGGGGGTAACCAGAATGGGTGCTTCAGTAAGCTTTTTCTTTAATGTTTCAAAAGCTTCGATGCACTCGGGTGAGAAGTTAAAAGGAGCATCCTTTTCAAGGAGATGAGTCATAGGCCGGGCGATTTTAGAAAAATCTTGTATGAATCTACGATAGAAACCGGCATGACCCAGAAAACTCCTAATACCTTTGACGGTAGTGGGATGAGGTAATTTAGCAATGACATCAACTTTAGCTCTGTCAACCTCAATCCCGTTCTTTGATATCTTATGGCCGAGGACAATGCCTTCTTTGACCCTAAAATGACTCTTCTCCCAATTTAGACAAAGATTGGTGTCTTCACACCGTTTCAGCATGTTTTCTAAATGGGAGAGACATGTGTTGAATGAATCCCCAATGACCGAGAAGTCATCCATAAAGACCTCCATAGTTTTCCCGATCATGTCGGAGAATATGGACATCATGCACCTCTGGAATGTGCCTGGAGCATTGCATAAGCCAAAAGGCATACGTTTATAAGCAAAGGTTCCATAGGGGCATGTAAAGGTGGTCTTTTCTTGATCTTGTGGATCAATGGGAATTTGAAAGTAACCCGAGAAACCATCAAGGAAACAATAGTACTCGTTCCCTGCTAATCTCTCAAGCATTTGGTCCATAAAGGGTAGAGGAAAGTGATCTTTTCGGGTGACATCATTTAACTTACGATAGTCAATGCAAACACGCCACCCCGTAACCAATCGAGTTGGGATCAACTCATTCTCATCATTTGTGACAACAGTTATGCCACCCTTTTTTGGAACACAGTGAATGGGACTAACCCAAGGACTATCAGAGATGGGATAAATCAATCCTGCATCAAGAAGTTTGAGAACCTCTTGTTTGATAACATCGTAGATTTTAGGATTCACCCTTCTTTGGTGTTGGACTGCTGGTTTAAAGTCATCCTCCATTAAAATCTTGTGAGTACAAAATTCAGGGTTGATACCCTTTATGTCGGAGAGTTTCCAAGCAATGGCTTGCTTATGTGACTTCAAGACCTTTATTAGAGTAGTCTTTTCCTCATCACTTAAATCTTTAGCAATAATGACGGGTAATTTATCATTATCCTCCAAAAATGCGTACTCAAGATGAGGTGGTAAGTCTTTGAGTTTGACCTTAGGAAATTCATCGGTTTTCTCAACTGATTTGATTTCCTCATTATGAAGTTCAACGGGAGGGAGTGGAGGAGAATTGTCCTGATTCAACAATTTCTCAAGAAGAAGAATATCTACCTCCAGATCAATCTCAGCGTTATCAATTCCTTCCAGAAATGAATCACACTTGAGAAAAGCCTTGATCTCTTCCAAAATGAAATCACTTCCCTCAAACGGAGTGAGAGAAGGGGAAGAGTCGGAAATGATAGGCAGAGAAGATGTGGTGGGGTCCCCACTCACAAAATTGTGAGAATAACCAAGAAACTCTTGAGAGTACTCCTCTGAAGCAACATCAATGACATCGATTCGGTTAACCAATTCAGAATCATAATTTGAGGAGTACCTCGAAGTTTGATCAAGGCTAAAGGTAACAGCTTCATTACCCACACGTAATGTGATTTCATGCTCAAATACATCAATGAGAGCATGGCCCGTTCTTAGGAATCCTCTTCCAAGAATGAGAGGAACCTTTTGATCTGCGTCGAATTTAACAACCACAAAGTCAGCTGGAAAATGGAACTTCCCTACTTTCACAAACACATCCTCGGCAATGCCGAGAGGAAGTGATATAGTACGATCTGCAAGCTCAAGAGTCATGCATGTAGGAGTAAGAGCCGGAAGAGAAAGTTTCTTCCATACTGAATGAGGCATCAGGTTGATGCTTGCACCAAGATCGGCCAGGGCATAGCATTCAACCATTCCTGGAAATACACAAGGTATTAGAAACTTTCCAGGATCTCCAAGCTTCACAGGAAGCTTCTTTAAGATAACTGCTGAGCAGTTTTCGTTCAGAGGAGTTTTAGCCATTTCAATCAGTTTTTCCTTGTTGCTTAACAATTGTTTGATTGTGGATGCAAACTTGGGCATCAGAATGATAGCATCCGCAAAGCTTATGTCAAAATGTAATTCTTTAAAGATTTGAAAGAATTTATCCATTTGTTGACTAGCCTTTTCACGGAGCTTTTGCTCATTTAAACGTGATGGGTAGGGAATAGAAGGTTTGGATTTAGTGTTTTCAACAGGGATTTCATGTGGCTCAAAGACAACTCCTGGTTTGGGTTTGGGTTTCGAGACAACTTGAGGTTGGACTTTGTCGGTACCTCCATTATTAGTAGGAAGTATCGTGTCCTTAGTCACCTCAGGTTCACTTTCCACTACCTTGGGGGAAGAAGAAGAGGTGGTAGTAGGAATAGTGGGTCCATCATAAGCTTTATCACTGCGTGTGGTGACAGCTTTGAGTTCACCCTTTGGGTTGACAACAGTGTTACCAGGGAGACCTCCCGAGGAAGAAGGTGGATTGAGATGGTTCATGAGACTGGCAAGCATATTCTTAACCTCGCTTTGAGAATGATCAATTTTGTTTGAAAGCTCATTCTTTAGCTCAGTTCCTTGCTTGTGTATCGAAGATTGAAATTCATTCTTCAAATTAGAGATTTGATTTTGCATTGCCTTCAATTTGGTCTCATTAACCTTGATGTAGTTATCAAGTTCATTTGAGAGAGGTCCTTGGTAATTAGGAGCTGAATACCCTTGATTACCCCTTTGGGGTGGGTATTGATTGTTCGGGGCATGAAATTGATTTTGCACGTTTTGCCCTTTTTGTTGATTAGGATTAAACCTATTTGGATTGTTGGGTGGAGGAAATCCGGGTGGTCCAAATTGGTTGCTAGCACGGTAGTTTGGTTCCACTTGAGGACGGTATTGATTACCTCCTTGATTGGAAGTTCCGGCTATAGCATTAGCCTCAAATGTAGTGCCATCGGTGGCAGTACAATTGTAGTAAGCGTGAGGACCACCACAAGTAACACAAACTTCTATCTTTTTGACTTCAGCAGTGTGAGAAGTTTGTGGAGAAGAAACTTTCTTTTGTGAGGAGAAAACCAAAGCTTGAATAGCTTTCGTGAGTTCAGCAAGCTGAGTATCAGTACTAGAAGAACTCACGGGAGATGAAGTGGAAGGACCAGCACTAGCCTGAGGATTATATGGCCTGGTTCGTGCAGTGCGGACCTTAGACTTATTTTCAATGAGTGCTAAAGCTTCTTTTGTGGATTTGCTCAGAAAATTACCTCCAGCTGAGGCATTGAGAGAATCTTGGTCAGATGGGTTTAAACCATTGTAGAAAATGTCCATTTGCATCAACTCGGTGAAACCATGATGAGGACATTTGCGAAGCAATCCTTTGAAACGATCCCATGCCTCACCAAATGATTCATCAAATTGTTGTGTGAATTTCATGATTTAATTTTTAAGATGCGTGGTTTTAGAAGGAGGAAAGAATTCATTAACGAACTTCTGTACCAAATCTTCCCATGTTTCAATTGATCGAGGGGGTTGTTTGTCAAGCCAATTTTTGGCAGCCCCATCGATAGAAAACGGGAAAAGAAGAAGTTTGATTGACTCTTCAGGGACATTCTTGCATTTGATGGTGGATGTGATTTTATTGAACCATCGAATGTGATCTTGAGGATCTTCCCTTTCAAAAGCATAGAACTGACGCGATGTTACAAGGTTTATCAACCCGGTTTTAAGCTCAAAATTCTCAGCCACGATGGCTGGAACAATAATGGCATCTCCATAACCCTCGGTGGGAGCTTGGAGAAGCTCATTCATAGGATGGTCTTCTGCCATGATGACAGGGGTTTTGGGATCAGTTCGTATCTCGGGTACGACTGATGGAGCAGAACGTCTACGACGTCTTCGAGGTATGTTGACAAGCTCACGAAAAGGGCTTGTTGACCTAGAAGAACGAGTGCGCATGCACTTTAGCAAAAATTTTCAATTAAATCAAGATCGAAGCAAAACACAAGGAACTTAAACCTTAAATCAACCAGCGTACGGTAGCTCTCTGACTGAAAAACGCACAGAGTGGCGGAGAAGCAAAGGTGGGCAATAAATGCTCCTTAAAAACCCGCTTCTTTCAGTTCTACAATTTAATGTCAAACTATCCTTAAACCTCCGTTATAGTTTGTTTATCAATCAAAGGTGAGCCGAATTCGCAAGCGACACAAAGGCAAGTTTTTATCTTTGGTTTGGGAACTTATTATGATAATACCCAAGTTGAGGAATATTATATTGATTTTGCTTTTAATCTTTTATTTTAACAATAAAACATAAAATGTTTTTGGGTTTTTAATTTTTTATATGATATTTATATATAAAAGAAAAGGAAAATATTTTTGTATTTTATATGGTTTATGGGAAATAGGAACTTCACAAGGAAGGGTCTCAAATCACTAATCGCTTAAACTCTAAACAATATTGTCGCAACACACCTCCCCGGCAGCAGCGCCAAAATTTGATTCGTCTGAAAACGTATATATAAATATTATTATGCAGATGGATACGCGTGAATAAATACAAAACACCCCTTTGTGAAAAAGGATACTTGTAAAAACTCACGTTGTGTGTGTGACCAGGTAAGTGATTACCCGGGTCGTTTCCCAACGAGGAGTGAATGGGCAATTGTTTGAAGGTTCAGATTAAAGTGACTGATGATATGGGATTGAGATTTTTGATTGCGTATGATGTTCTAATTAAATAATGAGAAACAAATTCTCAAAATAAAATTAAGGTTAACAAATTATAATTAAAACGCGTTACGTGAATTATAAAAACGTGAATAAAAAGTGAAATCTATGAAATTAAAACCTACAAGTGTAATATTATTTTTCCTAGGTTCTATTTAAGAAAAGAAAATTTTAGAAATTAAATTTATATTTTTAATTATTATTTATTATTTATTATTTAATTACTTTTTAAACTATTTTAATTTATAATAAATACTAAATGAACAAAGAAAAATCTAAAACTTTTTCTATAAATATTATGAGGTGAAAAGAAGCTAAGAAAATTATAAAAAAGAAAAGTGATTAATTAAAAAAATTTAAAAAGATAAAATCTATTAAATAGAAATTATCACTTATTTTATATTTTATTTTTTCTAAGGTCTACAGAGATTATTATATTTTTCCTAGAATCTACTTGATAAAAGAAAATTTTGAAAATTAAAATTATATTTTTCTGATTATTATTCTATTTATCATGATTTAATTACTAATTTAAACTAATTAAAAGATTAAAAATATTAAAACTATTCAGAAAATTATGAAACTTTTTCCTAAATTATTTTAAGTTATTAAAAAGCTAAGAAAAATAGAAAGGTGGTGTCAGCTTATTCTGATAAGCTGCTATAAGCTGAACAGCTTATATAAGCTAAAAACTAAAAAGGGTTAAAATGAAAAAGGTATAAATAAAAACTGATGCAAAGTATAACTTATAAGTGAGCTAGCCCAGCTGGTTATGCAGTGAACTTGTCACTTAGGGAACCCAGGTTCGAATCCACACACACACTTTTTGCTCAAACTTTTTTTTTTTTTGGACTTTTTCTGTTTGCTACTTATCTATAAGCTAATATTAAGCAACTTTAAAACTTGACTTATTTTTAGAACAAGAAAATAAGCTGGAAACAAGCTTCTAAAGCTCAACAGTCCACTATAAGCTTTTGAAAACTTTTGATTTTTCAAAATAAGCTAAGGGCTGAAAAATAAGCTAAGGGGATAAGGAAAAAGCTACTAGGGACTGATTACACTATAAAGAAGCTAAAGGATTCAAGAAAAGCTGGCTGATAAGCCAGAAAAGCTTAAAATAAGCTGAAAGCTTATTGAGTCTGCTGTGGTGCACAGGGCAAAATTGCCTCTTCTGCAGGCCTAATTTAAGCCATGAAATAAGCTCTAAAATGAAACATCAGCTTATTCCCTAAAAACTGACCTAGCAAACTACTGAAAGACCAAAAAACAGAACTAAGTTGAGCTTAATTGGTGCTTAAAAATGAGCTGAGAAAGTAGCCAATTCAAACAAGTATGTACTGATGGATCAGTACATGCTTGTCTTGGTGGGGGATTTTTGAGCTTATTTTTAAGGCTCCAATAAGCCAAGAAAGGGTCTGGGATTGGAGATAAGCAAAGTTGACCTAGTAAACTATCTAGAAACCAAAAATCAGGTATTGAGTATCACAAATAAGCACTTAAAACTTGGTTGGAAAATGTTGCAGACTGCTTATTAAAGGGTCTGTGTGGTTTGTTTTGTGTGCAGAGGTGCACAGAGATGCACAAACCAAATGAGACCAAACCAACTTTTGAATTTACACTAAATGGACTAAATGGAACTCAGAAAAGCCAAGGTTAAGGTCAAAATAAGCTTGTGGCTTAATATGCCTTATTTGGACTTATAAGAGGCTGAAATTAACACAGGCTACTAAAAACTTGGTTATCTATCTATAAAGCTTAAGATGACTTAAAAACACCTTATATGGATTAAGAAAAGCTGAATCAAAGTTGGACAAGTGGTAATTCTATAGTAACAGCTTAATTAACCAATAAAACTTATTAAACTAAACACCCCTTAAATATGGTCTGTGGGGATTTTCAAAGGCAAAAGCCAAGTTTTTGGTGTGATAACTGGATTTTACTAATTCAATATCTTATTTTAACTCTAACAAGTAACTTCTAATGTAGAAATAAGCAGTTAAATAAGCTATGCCTTATTTGGCTCTTTTTGGCTTTTTAAGTGATTTTAAGTAAAATAAAGACAATGACTATTTAAAACTGAAGTAAGTGATGAAAAATAACTAGAAACTAGTAATAAGCAATAAACAACAATAATAAGCTAAAAATAAGCTATTGTACAGTAAACTAAGTTTTAAGGCTAAAAATTCAAAAAGCTTACAACTGATTTTGCTAATAGAACAAGGGAACAAGGACCAAGAACACTTCTAGCTTGTTCCCACAAGCTAGAAAACCCAGAAAAAGCCTTCCTGAATAGCTTTTCCCTTCAGAAGAGCTTATTGTAAGCGTTATGTTGACTTTCATTGACTTTTCTTCATTTCTTGAAGTTAAGTACTGCTATTTCTAATATTAGCTTACACAAAGCTATGAAAAGCTTTCATAAGCTTATAGGAAGGTTGGGTAGTGTTTGTGGTTGATTCTTAATAACAATAAACTTAATTCGAATTAACCAAAAAACTTGCATTTCTATTATCACTGAAACTGAGTACAATACTGAATTACAAGAAAGTGAATAACCTCAGAACAACTTGAATTAACAACTGAAATTGAAAATTACAATAAGTAAATGACTGATAATAAAAAACGATTAATAAATCTTAACTACTTGCCTTTAAAGGCTTACAAAAGGTCCTATATATACAAAACTAAGATGGGATATGTCTAATATCTTTCTCTGAATCTTTCTGCACCCTTGGATGGTCTTCAAATGATCTCAGCCCCTCAAATTAGGTTTTGACGCCAAAAATGAGATAGTGGAAAAATCCACTATCTCTGGTTGAGTGTACTCAGGACGAAGCATTAAATGCCTTTTGGCATGTTAGGTGGAGTGTTGAGGAAGAGGGGGTGGAGTTGCAGAGAAATACTGTGGGTTGAGGTGGTATTCGGTTTTGGCGGGGTAGTTTAGGAAGGGGATGAGTTTGACCGAAGGTCAAACCTTCGGGTTAACTAAAAAGGGTCGGTTGGGTTATTGATTGGGCCTTGGGAAGTTTGGGCTTGGGTTTGGCTGGTAAATGGGTTTAGGTATTTAGTTTGATCCGGATTTAACCTTAGGGACCATTTATGTAATTTCCTGAAATATCCAAGGACCAAAATTGCCAAAAGTGAAAATTAATTCCAGGGACCATAAAAGATAATTTTCCATTTTTTTAAAACCAAGGACTAATTTTGACAACTTTTGAAAGTTCAGGGACTGAAACTGCCAATTATGAAAACTTTGTTCGTTTTCACCTGTTTTCAATCCTTTTGCATTTGCAACACATAAAAACACAATCAATTGATATTTCCTGTATTTTGAAGCATAATTGCATGTTTTTAAATGTTTTTGCAGATAAAATGTGACAGAAATGATGAGTATTTAGACACTCATCATATCTCTTCTTCGTGAGTATGATTATCACCCACTTCATGTTGTCTCTTGCCGTTCGATCTATTTCGAGAAGATCTTTCTTATAGTGAAGAACCTGAGGCTGTTTTGGAGCGTCAGGAAAGAGTCATGAGAACTAAAACCATTCCATTCGTAATGATTCTTTGGAAGAATCATCCTGAGAGTGAGGCTACTTGGGAGACCGAAGAATCGATACGATCCAGTTATCCACATTTCTCTTTGTGACTTGGTACGTATTCATTTGGATATCGATTTCGATTTCGTATTTCGCATTTCTATTTCGACTTCGTATTTCAATTTCGCGGACGAAATTTTCTTTTTAGGAGGGAAGAATTATAACACCCTAAATTAAATACGACTTATAAAATACGCTATAAATTAAAACTTGAGTTATATATCATGTTATGCCTCGAACCCCACAATGTGAACACATAATCTAAAGTATTATATGAAATTATATATGAACCTTATGATATAAACCGTGGCACGTTTAAAAGTAAAACTTGTAGGCCGAAATTAATAAAATATGTACACAACATGTTATGGAAGATAAGTATGAAATTTTGGCTAAATTGGAAAGTGCCAATCATCCCAAACTTACACCCAAATTTCGGCCCATCTCTCCCCATAATTCTTCAAAACTGTATATCCCATATACCCTCTCCAAGAAAACTCTAAATCCCTCCTCCCTACTTCATTTGTAGGGCAAAAAAAAAGAAAACCACAAGAAACCCTAAAAACTTGTTCTAGTCGACATCAACAAGGAGAAGAGGAAGAGCAATAACTTGATCTTGATCATTGTTTTCTTATCCAATTCGTATCACACAACAAGGTAATCAAATACACATTAATTTTAATCCATTCTAAGTATTGAATAAAAACCTAATCGATCCATACTCTTTTTCTTTCATTCGGTCTTGATCAAGAGAAGAGAAGGTGTTGGTGATTTGTTTGACCTAGAAATCTTTGTGTTCTCATCCCTATTCGATCCATATAAGAGGTAACCATGTAATCTTCAATCTATAATAATATTTCGGATCAATATGTATTAAAATGTGTCAATATAATTATTTGTGTTCTTGAAATCGGATCTATATAAAACAAACTAACCGATCAGAAATTTTGTGCTAACTAAATGAATTTTAGACCGATGATACAAACATGATTTTGATGGTTCTTTGGTCTAAAACTGAATTCAGTGAAACAGTGATCAAATAAAATTGGTTTGGTGATTTTTAGAGGTGTAGAAGGCAACCGTTTGATTTTTAGAAATTTATGTGTCAAAACTGTATTTCGGGTTATGAAAATTCAAGCGTGTTCTATGATTTTTAATTTAAAATCTATAACGAATTAAGACCTGATATTTTGGCAGAATGATATTTGAGTTAAGTTGTGTAATTTTTGTGGATTTTTCTGAGATGTTTAACTGGGGTGAATAATTACATACTTTCGGGGTGTTCCAGCAGATCCAATTCGGGATGATGTTGTGATTGTCGATTTTTAATTGGTACTTGTACTACTTAATAAAATCTGGAAAAATTACATAAAATACTTAAGACATACATGTATATCTGGGTAAAAGTATAGAATTTTATAAGCTCGTTTAAGGTGTGTTAAAAATAGCTAAAGTCGGACCTGTTTTAATGTTAATTCTGAATTTAAGTAGTTACTTATTTAAAACACTTATAAGCAAAATTGCTTCACCTTTAGAACCTAAATAAGCTATTTGTCATCTTAAAAGTATTTAACTTATGTTTTGATTAATTATCATATTAACCTTTAACTTTGGCATAATTGCAATAGTAACCCTAATCTTTGAATAGTGATAATATGAAACCCAAATTATATGAACTAAACCCTAAAACTACTAATTCGGGAAATATAACTTAATTATGACCTAATTGAATGTATTTAACCCTAATTGGAGTTTAATCACTTTAAATGATCAATTAAAATGACTTGTATAATTAAAAACCCTAATCTCACATTTACTTAATTTGGAAACCCTATTTTGACTTGTAAAACTCTAAATTGTGAAATGACATCATTTTATAATTATATTAATATATGAAAAACCAATTTCGACATTAATAACTATTTAAACCTTTTTAAATACTATTTACTAGTTTTAGAAACCCTAAGTTGCTTTTAAGCCTAAATATGGAAAACTTACTATTTTTGGAAAGCTACTAAATATGGAAAGTTACTATTTTTGGAAAGTTACTAAATATGGAAAGTTACTATTTTTGGAAAGTTACTAATTATGGAAACCTGCTAAATATGGAAAGTTACCTAAAATGGAAAGAAAACTAAAATGAAACCTTTATGATTATGAAACTATGAAACTTATAAATAAACTTATGATTAATGTAGATCGGGTGAAGAAGGAGTGATCATCTGCATCCATTCATCTATTTGCTTTGATTTATGTGCTTTGATAAGGTACAGATATTCTTTCCTTTTTCAGTAGGGATACTTCTATCGATCCTATGCCTGATATGATTCCCTTATTTGACTCATGACTTTCATTGTATGATTGTCATTCTTATTGATTCATTCTGACATTTATTTAAATGTCTCTGCTATGCTATACTTATGCTTTGCGATGCTTATTGAGCTACTATCTTGTTTCTCTTGCTATGCTAGATTATATTTGTTGTATGCTATGATAGATCTGTGCCTGAGCTAACCTAGTTGTGGAGGTACCATGACCATGTCTTTGATGGCACCCTAGGCACGACACTCCCGTAGAGGTGTGATAGATCTACGGCGTTCCCCCTTATGTTTATGTATTATATTGTGATCACTATTGGCCATTAATGCGTGTGTGTGCTTAGTCTAGTACTGACATACATACTTATGTTAGGGAGCATATGGATGCATCCTAGGTTTTATGTTTATATGATTATGGTGACCAGGTGGTGTGTGCCTTACACTCCTTCTCACAATTTTAGTACTTAGAGGTCTCCCCTCTTCGTGCACTTTTAAGATATTATATGATTTGACGAATTATGATATGTAGTTCTTATGGCACATCCTTATATGAACCTTCCTTTGTTTTATTTCATTATTCTCTTGATTCATTTCTTATTCAGTTCTCATGCATTATTGATTCTTAGTTCTCTTTAAAATTCGTGCGACTTTCATGATTATGCTTTTCGTTTTGTATTCTTATTCCTTCGTTGCTTATGCTTATTTACCGTTATGTTATGTTATATATATATATATATATATATATATATATATATATATATATATATATATATATATATATATATATATATATATATATATATATATATATATATATATATCTGTTCACTGGGCTTTTTAAGCTCAGCCGCATGTTTTCTTTTCTTATGCATCAGGTAATAAGTGGGGCAACGGGCTTGGGAATGAGAGAGAGTAGGACTTATAGACCTATTTATTTATCATGTTGTTGTCCATTGTTTCGGACTTTCATTTCTTTCAGTACTTTGATTATTATCTCTTTACTTGGTTTTGTTAGGTTAACCCACTATGCATTTGGGATTATCTTTTGATACTAGTCTTGATGTTCGAGACTTGGTTATTTATTTAAAAGACTTTCGCTTGCGTAATGTATGCTTTGTATGACACCATAATGTGATATCTTGGCCTTGTCGGGTCGGGGTGTTACACGAGAGGCCGGATCACACAAAGAATAAATCTAGTATGTAGCGGCACTTAATGACTTGAACTAGTCTAACTGCAAGCTCTGATAATCACTTAGGATCAGACCTATGATATCTGAGTAGGATTACAAGGATATAGGCTAGACAAATTGACCAAAGGAGTCTAGTGAATCTTATGCCCCACTTGAAGCGATATGAAGTTTAATTAGAGAACATAGTCATTGCATTATAGGATGAATAACTAGGC
Source organism: Artemisia tridentata subsp. tridentata (assembly GCA_021014915.2). Lineage (NCBI taxonomy): Eukaryota > Viridiplantae > Streptophyta > Magnoliopsida > Asterales > Asteraceae > Artemisia > Artemisia tridentata. The sequence goes on from CP139508.1 coordinate 200,510,966, forward strand.
TAGTACATTTTCTCCCTACTGCATTCAACTCAATTTACTTTCAGCATTTCATTTCTGTTAATTAGTTTAATTAATCAAACAACTCTAAATCCCTTTTAAAACGTGATATAGACTTAAGTTAGAATCCACACGCATAGCTCTTGGGACGACCTCGGCTTTACCGATTACTATACTACACACGACCGGGTACACTGCCCGTGAGTGCGTAAGGTAGACCATAGGTAGACGAGATAACTATAAATATTAAAACCTGGTCAGAAATCCTGCATCAACATGACTACCTGATGCGCGTGATGTGTCGTTGCGGTTTAGCAGTTTTAATGCCTACTCAAGTTTTAAATTTATATTTAGCCGACTTATCAATAACACACACACTTAACGAGCAGTGTACCCGGTCAGTATGAATATAATGGTAAGTAGAGTGTCGATCACTAAGAGTGGAACATATTATCTAGTTATTCTAATCAGTATTTTAATATATTAAGTTAGCTATACAACCTAATCTAACGCAAGGGGGTTCAGCCTGAGAGACTGGCACGATTTGTTTGTATTTAAATAATAAAATAAACCAATAGGCACGAATCAGCAAGTAGCACACACGTACACAGATAAATACTCGAGACAATAAGAGGGCTGTCCTTATGATTAAGTAGATTGTCACTTGTTTTATTGATAGCTTTATATGAAGTGTATGTAGTTAACCCTTTCTCGTTGGTCCTATTCTTATCGGCGAGTAAACCCTTAATGATTACTTATGTCTAAAATTTATTCCTAAGTGATCAATTTAGTAATAACCGTGGGAGCCACATTATTTTCCGCAGTCAAATGCCCGCAAGCCACTAATAAACACAGAGGTTATCAATGCACTAATAAGTAGTAACCAAAGACATCAACATATAAACTTTAATTGATGGGAAAGCAAGTATTAAAGGGAGTGCAATCTTTCGTTGTCACATTACACAAGCCACCAATCCTGATGAATTAAAGTTTGATAACACAATAAAACAAAACTACTTAATGAATTAAACACATGCAGCACCTTCTTACAGCTCTTGTATCTTTGATTTGGGTGTGTCTTGTGCTGCTGCCTTGACTGAATTCGTCCTTGGTTTCTGGTCTTCGGTCTTAGGTTAAAACTTTCGAACTTCGAACTCGTCTGGTCTTTGGGGTATTTATAGTTTCTGTCTGAGGGTGAGATGCGGCGCATCTAAGGAGTAGATGCGGCGCATGTACTTAACTTCGCGTGGGGTCCAAGATTATAATATTCAGGAATATTCATACACCGCCAGAAGATGCGGCGTAACTCCATGATTAGATGCGGCGCATGTCCTCTTGTATCTTGGATCGTATCTGGTGATATCTTGATAGAGATGCGGCGCATGTCGTGAGTGAGATGCGGCGCATCTGGAGCAGATTTGTCTTGATCTTGTCCATTTCAGTAGACTCTTCACTTTATGCACGTTTTGCTCCATAATTAGTCCAAAATCGCTAAGTTTCACCAAATGCTTGTTTTTACCTGAGAATTACAAAAGTAAACGATTAAGTATCAATCCTCATACATAATATAGTAAAACAAGTCAAATTAATAGGATAAATGATAGTAATAAAATGTACTTATTTGAGTTCATCAAATATCCCCCCACTTGAACTTTACTTGTCCCCAAGTAAACCTTAGATTAAAACTTATGAAAATGTATCCTAAAAGATGTTAGGATTTATTCTTATATTTAAGCATGTATTCGTTTTTTTCATAATCACACAACTAAACACTTAACGAATTAGAAGTAAAATAAAATAAGTTGATAAAAGCAAATCCAATCGTTTAACTGTCCAGTCGTGACGAATATTCTATCATAAGCTTGGCAAGTATACACATCTCCTCCACTAAAGCTAAGGAATAACAAGTCTAAAGCGGTAAAAAGGGTTTTTAGGCTTAAGGGTTAATTATTCTTATTTACTATCGATCTCAAATTCCAGAAAAGGCGACAAAATCACAAATACATGATCGAATCCACGAACACGATACTTGCAATTGCTCAAATCCTTAACTCGAATAGGCTAAAGATAGGTCCAAACTTCACCAATAATAATATATCAAAAAGGGCGACAAAATCATAAATACATAGCCGAATCCACGACTACGATACTTAAGATTGCTCAAATCCCTAATCTCAATAAATCAAAAGTTTGGTTGGATAAAGAATAGGGTATGGATAACATTTGGGATATAAATTGGTGTAAAATGAAAAATAAACAAAACAAATAAATTAAAATCCTAAGTGTGGTTAATCACTATCCCAACCATCCCATGAATAAGACTCATATCATAGAATAACTCACGCTTTTAACACTTGAAACACACGCTTTAGGTAGACACGAATTATACTCAACAAGATCTTAATCAAAGAATAAACCTTAATTGGCGTTCCCATAACTGCCAATTCCCATTCAATCCATAAATATAATACAACAACTAGTGGTGATATCGACCACTTACATAACTTTACATCGTTGGTTTAAAACAAACATCCAACTTTTTTTTTTTTTTTTTTTTTTTTTTTTTTTTTTTTTTTTTTTTTTTTTTTTAAACATAAACATAGATGTGTAAAATTTCACCACATCACTATAATGATAATTCTGGATAATTTTTCCATACTTTTCATACTTCAGAAATAACGGTAATAGTGAAAGTAGTAAACACACGAAAAATAAACTCAAAAATATACAATATTTACTTTCACTCCAATTGCATTGTGCAATTTCCCGACCTAACCATAGATAATGAATTACGCACGCGAACACAGGTAATGTAAGGAAACACACTTTGCCTATAGCAATTAACCAACCACGGATTCTAATCTACAGGGTAGGCTAAGGTGTAAGGGTGTAACTGAAACATTTTAAACATAGGTGTAAGAAACGAAAGGAATGGCTCTGAGTGTTTTTCTAAGGGTATCTTACTCTAAAAATGAGAGTAACAAAAGGGTTTATACGGGGGTTAACTAACCAATGTAGTTAGCTAATAACACATAACATAATAAAGGCCATTTGGGTGTAATCCTAGAATTTTACCAATTTAGACAAGTCTTTCCAATTATATAAATAATACTTATTATGGTGGTCTCGAATAGTATACAAGCCAAGTTCTAAAGTTTACAAGTCACCGGCACACTCATAGATTTGTGAATTTTTGAAAAATCACAATTTTTGAAAATAACGTCATGTGTGCAGCTATGCAACTTAGACTTTAAACAAAAACATGCTAAAAAATTTTAAATTTTGATATATTAAGCACATTTTAAGCATAGTTTTTGAAAAAGTTTAGGACAAGTAATTGTTAAGTGTTCTAATTCTCCAATCCCCCCACTTAAGTTAAACAACGTCCTCGTTATTTGTATAAAAGGTTAAAAACTGGAAAATAAAAGAATTAGAACAGAAAAACTCCCCTGAGATTTGCTCGGTATGATCCTCCATTTGATAAGAGCAAAAATCATCTTTCTTGTGGATTAGAACGTTAAAGCTTCATACTTGATGTATCCACAGGAAATCCAGGAAACTATAATACCACCAATGCTTTAAAACACACCTAAGATAAGAAAGGTTCAACTTGCATAATACATTAGTAGTTAGGAAAAATAAAACTTAAAAATTAAAACTGAAAATCATCAGGTCAGTCGATGCGCCGTATCTTATGGAAGAAGATACGCCGTATCGATCCTGGAATAAATAGGGATTAGAATAAAAATGCGCCGCATCCTTAACCAGGGATGCGCCGCATTAAAAATAAACTGATAAAAAGTTTTAAAGTCGAAAATAAAAATGCAGAAAAATAAAATAAGATATGACCATTGCAGGAGATGCGTCGCATCTCAGAATTGAGATGCGCCGTATCCTCATGCGGGCCTGACTGACTCGACACAGAAAATAGAATATAAAATAAAAGATAAGCATGGGTTGCCTCCCACGAAGTGCTTGTTTTTGTTCGAGTCACGAGCCTGACTCCACCCTTATTTACTGTGTAATAGGGTGTTGTTCCCCCCACTTGGGATCAAGTGCGGGTGATAATAGCAATAAACACGAAAAGAGTGTAAATTTGCTAGTAGAGATGGAAGAAATAAATAAAGATCATACCTTGGCAATATATGTACATCTTTCCTATTCTTACCCGGTTTGGTTGATAAATTGGATGACTTGACCACTTCATCAGAAAGAGTAGTATGTTGAGGAAAAATGAGTCTCCTTTCTTCTTGGTTACTCTCTTTGGTAGTAAGGCGTCCCTTGACTTCCGCAGAAGATGAGAAAGGGTCTTTGGCAAGTAAAAGTTCGAGTTCCTCTATATACTTCATAGGGTCGGAATCATCATCTTCATCAATCATAGCAATGTTTGAGAGCTCATCACCAAACTCTTCTTCGAGCTCCACCAAATACGGGTTGATCACAGGTGCTTCAATAGGTAGTGTAATAAATTTCACCTCATTATCTTTCTGTTTTGCAACCTGTTTAGGAAAACTAGCAAGATTATTAGTAACGGGATTAATAATATTAAATAAATTTGTACCACTTTGTGTTGCAAGTGACTCCAAGTCATCTTGTGAATCTTCATCTTCAACTAGTGGTCTTGCAATTTCAGCATCGTCCCGAATTTCATCCTTCATTAAGTAATCCCAGATTTCTTCAAAATCCCTTGTTGGGTCAAAATCTGGCTTATCCGTTCCACACCTAAATATTTCCGTTTGTTGTGGTAACTGCGGTATGCTATCGTACGCAATAGCATCAAACCTTTCAATATCAGAATACTCATTATCTTCATCCGAGGGAATATTACCATGGTGTTTTTGATATGATGAGAATATATCTTCCACCTCGGGTGGAAAATCACAAGTGATAGCACTATACACCATTGTCCCACATTCATCTTCATTTTCATTATAAGCACTTTCGGATGAATAAGCTTCTTTGTAAACAATTGCCGGATTTTCATTCAAATCAAACACTTGTGACTCTTCTTCATCTTGGGCAACTTCCGGAGAAATAACATCATCAATAACTATTGCCGGAAACCTAATTGCACCAAAATCGTATGATTCTTCTTCATCTTCATCAATTGATAAAGTCCAAGTGTGTCGAAATGGCAATTTGTTTCTTTCATTTCCTGACTTTTCCTGCTTCAATAACAAGTATTCTTCCATCGTGAGTTCCTTATCCTCGATGACTTGTGCACCATATCTTGCTCTTCCCCAATCGTAGATCCCATTATTGCTCAAGGCTCTTTCCTCTTCAAGTCTGATATATTCTTCCACCGTAATATCCGGGTCGTCCATCTTCCTGAAATAAAACTTACTCGTGCAAAAGAAGGGTGAAACGATCAAAGTAAAATAAAAGCTTCTGATATCTGATGTTGATGCGCCGTATCCTATAAATGGGATACGCCGTATCTTAATACGTAAAAAAAAAAATCAGACTTTTATTCAGAAAATAGATACGCCGCTTAGAATTTATGAATGCGCCGTATCGAATTAATTAATCAAAAATCGATATTTATTTAAAATTAAATACGTCGTATTAACAAAAGTTAAAGCGCCGTATTTTCGTTACGTTTAAAAATACGAGATTTTTGATTCAGAGGATACGCCGTATCGACAGAAATCGATGCGCCGTATCTGTTTAATAATTCGCAAACTGTTTTTAATTAAAATAAAAGATACGCCGTATCTGCTAAAGCAGATGCGTCGTATAGCGTTAACGTTTAGAAAATTTTTTATCAAAAACAGATACGCCGTATCTTGGGGAAAAGATGCGTCGTATCGAATTAATTAAACGCGTTGTATTTAAAAAAAAATTAAACGCAATACGCCGTATCTGAGAGATCAGATGCGCAGTATCGTTTGATTTAGCACAGTACAACGATAGCAGAACAGAAAAAATACGAAAAATAAAAACAAAAATTAAAACACACAAACAAAAATAAACACAAAAACAAAAATAAAAGCAAACAAATAACACACAAAACAACAAATATGCAAAATAATACAATGATGCAATTAATCTAATAAAAAGAAAAACCTAATTAAAATACTAATCAAATTAACAGATAATAACAATTCACTCCCCGGCAACGGTGCCAAAAACTTGATGCGCGTGATGTGTCGTTGCGGTTTAGCAGTTTTAATGCCTACTCAAGTTTTAAATTTATATTTAGCCGACTTATCAATAACACACACACTTAACGAGCAGTGTACCCGGTCAGTATGAATATAATGGTAAGTAGAGTGTCGATCACTAAGAGTGGAACGTATTATCTAGTTATTCTAATCAGTATTTTAATATATTACGTTAGCTATACAACCTAATCTAACGCAAGGGGGTTCAGCCTGAGAGACTGGCACGATTTGTTTGTATTTAAATAATAAAATAAACCAATAGGCACGAATCAGCAAGTAGCACACACGTACACAGATAAATACTCGAGACAATAAGAGGGCTTGTCCTTATGATTAAGTAGATTGTCACTTGTTTTATTGATAGCTTTATATGAAGTGTATGTAGTTAACCCTTTCTCGTTGGTCCTATTCTTATCGGCGAGTAAACCCTTAATGATTACTTATGTCTAAAAGTTATTCCTAAGTGATCAATTTAGTAATAACCGTGGGAGCCACATTATTTTCGCAGTCAAATGCCCGCAAGCCACTAATAAACACAGAGGTTATCAATGCACTAATAAGTAGTAACCAAAGACATCAACATATAAACTTTAATTGATGGGAAAGCAAGTATTAAAGGGAGTGCAATCTTTCGTTGTCACATTACACAAGCCACCAATCCTGATGAATTAAAGTTTGCTAACACAATAAAATAAAACTACTTAATGAATTAAACACATGCAGCACCTTCTTACAGCTCTTGTATCTTTGATTTGGGTGTGTCTTGTGCTGCTGCCTTGACTGAATTCGTCCTTGGTTTCTGGTCTTCTGTCTTAGGTTAAAACTTTCGAACTTCGAACTCTTCTGGTCTTTGGGGTATTTATAGTTTCTGTCTGAGGGTGAGATGCGGCGCATCTAAGGAGTAGATGCGGCGCATGTACTTAACTTCACGTGGGGTCCAAGATTATAATATTCAGGAATATTCGTACACCGCCAGAAGATGCGGCGTAACTCCATGATTAGATGCGGCGCATGTCCTCTTGTATCTTGGATCGTATCTGGTGATATCTTGATAGAGATGCGGCGCATGTCGTGAGTGAGATGCGGCGCATCTGGAGCAGATTTGTCTTGATCTTGTCCATTTCAGTAGACTCTTCACTTTATGCACGTTTTGCTCCATAATTAGTCCAAAATCGCTAAGTTTCACCAAATGCTTGTTTTTACCTGAGAATTACAAAAGTAAACGATTAAGTATCAATCCTCATACATAATATAGTAAAACAAGTCAAATTAATAGGATAAATGATAGTAATAAAATGTACTTATTTGAGTTCATCACTACCACATATCTGTAATCCATAAACATCAATTTAAGGATTAGACTGCTTTTTTTTGTGTGAGCTCCCATGAATTACTTTTCGGATTAACCCAAACTTGATGCAACATGTCGTGCAATAAATACAACCAGTTTGAGCAAAACCCAACCACACCATACATCTTGCGGTTAACTTGGGTATACGCATAAAAATACAATTGTTGGGTATAAGTTTATTATAAGAAGTCAATATAACTTTAACCTGCACTACTTACCTTTGGAGCCGGTTGCTTCGTACGGGTTCGCATCTCAACAATCGAAGCATTTTTCACAATAATAGCATTGTTTTCATTGACCTCTTTGAAGTGGCAGATGCATTATGTACATTCCTGTCATTAAAAGATGTCCTTTCACTTCATGATAAACTAAACACCATTTTGAACTCAAACATATGCATTATATTATTTGAACGAGGACGGCTGCGAGCCACCGCGTTGCGGCGGGGCGGTGATCTTGCAGCAAATTTCCGCGTTTGGTTGCTTCATAAATGAAGCATTTGGTTTATCAAAAACTGTAATGATAGGGGTGTTTGGGTCAATATGCAGCAACAATTAAAGTGTTTGGATATGTCTGCACCAACAAAATAAGGGGTGTCGTGTGCGCATATGGCGTTTACATATGTCTCACTAATGGGGTATAGAAATGGGACAATAATGATCACTGTGATAAAATAACTTAACTTTTATTAACTGATATAAATGCAATTCCAAACACCCCTTCGTAACATTACTACACTACTACCTTGGAAGTCTTTGCTGCTTCCCGTTTCAGTCTCTTGGATTCTGGTATCAATTTTTCCATCTGCATTTCTTCACATGAAACTGCTGCTGTAGAAGATGCTTCTCCTTCTTACTTGTTTCAGTTCGGTACTTGGCCTACCAGCCTTTCTGTTCCGCTGCATATGCAATGCGTTATTCCACTATGCAATACCACTATGCAACGACAATATTAACCGTCTCACAATACACCTGTACAATCAAAAGAATACCTCAGTAAAATTACAATCAGCGCTTAGGACTAAACGACAAAGCTGTAGAAGTCAAAACATAAAAACACACATGAAAACAGAAATTCGTATTAAAATTGGCACTCTATACACAATTACTTCAGAATGGGTCGATTAACATCAGGCTGCAACTCTAAGCATGAGTAAGCATTTTTTGGTAATATAAAAACTGACACTCCCTATATTTAAAAGAACATTACCAGGGTGTTAAAAATTATACTCGTGGACACGTTCAAATTGTCCAGCGCTCGAACCACGATACAACGAATACTGCTTAAAAGACACAAAAGAAAAGATAATCAACGTTTGTATGCAACCCTCATAAATTTTTGTGTTAAACAGAGGTGCACCAAGTATCAAGTCCGGAATTGACGCTGCATTATATATACGAATTGGGAAAATCAAGGCCTATACAACTATACAACAACTCATGATATACACACAAAGTCACATTTATAAAAAATTAAAAAAAATAAAAAATAAAAATAAATAAAAAAAAAATTGTACCAATTGATATTGCTGAAGCTGTGCTCAGCTTTAATTAAGCAGTTAAAATCCTATGAAGAAGCAAGTACAATGGTGACGTTCTTAGCATGTGGCGCCTTCACATGAACCATATACCAATCTCCTCCTCGAGAGCCTAAAAATTAGAAGACAGAGTCAAAAAGTTTAATCAATGCAAATCTAAAAGTGATAAACCCCATTGCAGACTGAAGGTGCATACCGCATCTGCTGTAACTTTGGTTGCGATAAACCGCTACTGTTACATTTTCGCTCTGTTGGCAACACCATCTACACGACATTTTCAGATATATTAATAATAGCAACATGTCAAATTCAAAAAGTTGTAAGAAAATATTTCAAGCATAGTACCCACCAATAGCCATATAAAGTAACGTTTGTGGCCGCACCATTAGAAGAAGTCGATTTATGTAATCAAACATGAACTGGAACACCTCATCAAAAGGGATCTGAAACACAAACAAACCTTGGTGCTTCATAAAATTCAATGTTAGCATCAACATATTTTCAGTTCAAGCAGTTTCACACAATATGGCTATTCGTAGTGAAACATAGTCTATTTTTTATTTTTAATTAGTTGTACTTGCAGTTTAGCAACCATGATCAATCGATTAGCAATGACACCACCATCTGAAAATCAATTTATATACTCATAATTTTAAAGAATTTCGAATAAGCCATCTGAATTTTTATCAACCTCACTCTCTATATGTCTAATGCATTATTCCTACAATACAAAACCAATCACATCGTATTAGCATAAACAAAGTGAACATAAAAACTACATCTTGCTGCAAGAATTACATGCTAGTATGTAAACCAAATTCAGACATAATTAGGTGCAAAAAGAATCCTAAACTCCAGGTATAAAACTCTTGAACCTATTTTTTTTCCCTATAGAGTAAGATCACAATGAAGAAGGTAAGCAATATTTGTAGAACCATAGTTACTCAGTGCTGACTATGCATCATCAAAAGCATTTTCACTAATTGAATACATAAATTCAGGTCATGGTACTCAATTGTTATGGTCATATTGCTCACCTACCAACATAGCTACTCGTGCAGAGACTGTTGGGAATTATAATTTGATGTTTACAAAACTATATATGCCGATATGAAGACAAATGAAACAATAGGGACTTAATGTAATATTTAGTTAGCTTCCTTAGAAAGATAGGTTTTCTTGTAAACCCTATATATAAAGGGTGTTAAGGGCAGCAATCATATATAGAAAAATGTAGATCTCTCAATGAGAGTCGATTAGCGAACGTGTGTTTGTACACGTTTAGTAGTTGTAGTAGTATTATTTATTATCAATAAAGAGGCACCTTGGTTTAATAAATTCAACCTTGTTGACCATCATTGATCGTTTGTTAATTCCGCTGTGCATATAAATGGTGTTTGTAAAATACATCCTAGATGGGGTTTAAGATTCTTCAACAATTGGTATCAGAGAGGGTTGCTCTCGATATCTAGGATCTACAAGGTTGTTACTGTTGGTGATGGAGCAGATTCGAAGGAACAAAAGCAGATCTGGTGAAAGTTCGATTGGGTATGAGGTAACCGTTATTTTGAATCTTTCAATTACACCTCGTACTGTGTTAATTTAATTGGTCGGTAGTCAATCGAATAATTGGTCAAGAATTATTTAATGTGTCGGTGTGTGCTAGTGATTTGTATGCATCTGATCAATTCAACTCATTAAATTGATTGTGGGGATGTTCGATTTGTCGTATTCCACATGGTGCTCGATTTGAATTGAATTAAATATGTGGGGCTGTGTTAATATCAGATGTATAATTAAAATTGATGTTGATCGTTGGTATATAAGCTTTGTCGCTTGTGGTTTTTGGTCAACAATATGGGACGAATTGATTATTAAGTGGGCTGTGATGTTGAAGAGTAGATACTGATGATGTGGGGCTAGTTAAACACATGACAAGAATTAAATTGGTTGGTATTCATTAAGTCTGGTCAGTGTTGAGTTAATATTGGTCAGTGATTTATTAATTCTGGTGGCTGTTGGTGATTAATTCTGGTCACTCTTCGTTAAGTCTGCTCGGGTATTCGTTAATACTGCTCTCGGAAGTTAAGTCTGTTCACCAGACTTAATTAATTCTGGTCTTCGAATATTAATTCTGCTCATGGTTCTCGTTAGTACTGCTGGTTAGTACTGCTAGAGCAGTTTTGGATCGCGGACAAAATTTATTTTATGGCTTGTTTTGGTGATTATTTGAAGAAGAAAAGTGAATATGGTTTATTTGATGTTGTAGTTGAGTTTCACAGGTGCGTGTTCTTATCATATCTCAAAGTGGGGTTAGCACTTTGGAGATAACTTGCTTGTTTTATACGGTGGTGACAAAGACTTGATGAATCTAGCAAAAATGTGTGATCTATAAACTTAGGGTGCTGAATACACACATTTGCTATCACTTTAAGGAGTTACGTTGTAGTGCTCAGTGTCTCATATAGTTGAGGATTTATCAAGAGGTCCTGGTAGCCTACTTCTAGGGATAAGTTTGGAGTCACGTGGATAGTGCAAGATATAAGACGCAAGTTTGGGAAATTCAACTTCTTCATCAAATTCGTTATACTTGGTTTTCTTCATCAGTGATCATTTCATAAAGCCTATGGAGTTCGTGATTCAAGAGATGGTAAACATGCTTAGTTTCAGGGGAAGCTTATTGATTTAATGTTTAACCATCTACATGCACCACTTAAGGGGAAGTGATTTGATTCAAGTTGCATTGAAGATCCCTATTCGATGATTACAAAAAGGGGAAGATGATTGAATATTTTTCGTTCTTATGCAAGTGGTCTTAAGTACGGATTAACTTCTGTCGCCATCTGCATGTTGTAGAAGATTTGTCGATTTGCTTGCGCTTATGGTCCTAAGTGCGGATTAATTTCTGTCGCCATCTGTGTATGTGATGAATCGAAGGCAACTGATTCAAAATGATTGATTTCCTTGATTTGAAATTTCTGATTGGTTGATTTGCAGCTTGTTATTTGTGGTGACATGTTCAAGAAGACCTCAAGGAAGCATTGTTTCATGAAGATAGTTTTGTAACATCAAATAGGGGAAGATTGTTGGGAATTATAATTTGATGTTTACAAAACTATATATGCCGATATGAAGACAAATGAAATAATAGGGACTTAATGTAATATTTAGTTAGCTTCCTTAGAAAGCTAGGTTTTCTTGTAAACCCTATATATAAAGGGTGTTAGGGGCAGCAGTCATATATAGAAAAATGTAGATCTCTCAATGAGAGTCGATTAGCGAACGTGTGTTTGTACACGTTTAGTAGTTGTAGTAGTTTTATTTATTATCAATAAAGAGGCGCCTTGGTTTAATAAATTCAACCTTGTTGAACATCATTGATCGTTTGTTAATTCCGCTGTGCATATAAATGGTGTTTGTAAAATACATCCTAGATGGGGTTAAAGATTCTTCAACAAAGACACTCAGGCTTACATTGTTGTAACCAACTACACAAATCTAAAAGTTATAAAGATACATAATCTAAATCTTCTTATAGTAACAGAATGCTTATTAAAATACACTTTAACGAACCTATTGAACTAACCCGCTGAAAACCTTTAGTCTTTAACTTTTCACATTCATTCACTTCTTCATGAGCTAGACCATCCTGTTATTCGTATGAAAAGATCACAAACTTGCAAGGATAGAACCAAATATTCAAATAATTAATACTTTAAATAAAAAATAATAGTTACCTTACAAAATGCCATAGCCAAATTAACTGATATATCAAGAAGTTTTTTAGTATGACCAGAAGAAGCGATCACTACACCACGTGCTACTTTATAAGAGGTAATTGTAGACAGATAATTACATCAGCACATCTTTGATAATCACATTCAACTACAGAAAAGGAGATAGAGAGTGTAACACCCCCATTTTTCGATATACGCAGCGGAATATAAGTTGGGGTATTACTTCATGGTTCACAGTCATGAGTATAGAAAATGACTTGAAAAGAGACGTTTTAAAATAAAATTGTTATCATTCATTTATTTATATCAGAGTACATAATATAGGTCCCAACAGGAAGTTTTGAAAATACGTAATAAAATACATTATTCTTTGAATGATAACAAAGTGGACACTCTTGTTATAAGAAGAAAGTCCACAGCCACTCCGTGCCAAGTCATGTCTTTAATCACCTGAGATAAAAATGCTTAAAAATCAACACAAAGGTTGAGTGAATCCATAGTGTTTTCAGTTGTAATAGGTTTGAACACAAGCTAGATAAAAAGAAATCAGTAGTACTGCAGTGTAAAGTATATATATTGCACTAAGTCTCATGGCACGCAAAACGTTAACAGGTTATCTTCATAGTTATAAGCTATGAGATATAAATTACCACATAATTAAATGTAAGTAACCTTGCCCCCGAGTAAGAGATTGCTAGTCTCTTTATTTAACTCAAATAAAATGTATTTGGTTACGTTACGGTAACACAAAGAGGCTGCCAAACCCAATAGATCTATCCATATTATTCGTGCTCCCCCGCAGGTGATTAGAGGTCCATGATTAGGGGTCTTTTGGGTAATAGCAAACTTATGCAATATAAATCAGGAAAGCATACAGAAAATACTTGTGTTCGTGTTGGGTTTTATAGATTTGATGTGACAAAATAAATAAAAGAATGAAACAAGAAGGACTAAAGTTGACAAAGAGAAAAAGCTACAATGATTAAAGATACAGGAAATATTCTATTATGTAGAAACGATTTATACATATTCTGTATTCTTATCTCTTTGTAATCCTAATGACTCTATTATATAAAGAGTCATAGGTACAGGTTTTATATAGGTCTTCCACAATGTAGATTATCAAAGGTGTGTGTGTGTGTTCTAGGGCATATGTCTTGTAAATGCCTAGAACTAGTTTGTGTTCGTATTCCTCCAAGATCAAAGACACCTTTGATCTTGGAGGAATACGAACACAAACTAGTTCTAGGCATTTACAAGACATATGCCCTAGAACACACACACACACCTTTGATAATCTACATTGTGGAAGACCTATATAAAACCTGTACCTATGACTCTTTATATAATAGAGTCATTAGGTTTACAAAGAGATAAGAATACAGAATATGTATAAATCATTTCTACATAATAGAATATTTCCTGTATCTTTAATCATTGTAGCTTTTTCTCTTTGTCAACTTTAGTCCTTCTTGTTTCATTCTTTTATTTATTTTGTCACATCAAATCTATAAAACCCAACAATCTTCCCCTATTTGATGATGACAAAACAAACAAAGTCGTGTACGAACTTCCCTAGACGAAGTAGAGAAGTTGAGATGTAGTCATCTCCCTGAATGAAACAAATCTGTCTTCCCCTTAAACCATGCCATCACAATATTTCTTCCCCTTTTTGTTATCAACAAATAGAGAACGAATAAACAGTAAAAACTTCCCCTCGAGTGATGCATGTACATAAAATGATTCTTCAAATCTGTAGGCTTTATGTATTGTTGAAGAAAAATAATCATTACCAATTTGATGTTGAAGTAGAAGAAACCAACCTTGTGTCCTATGCCTTGTACTAAATACGACTTCGAACGTATACTTAACGTATAGGGAGACCGCAATCTCTTGACAATAACCACTGAGCACAAATAACGTAACTCCTTCAAGTGTTTTGTCAATTCGTAGTCACCTGAACGAACAAACAAGTATCTTTAAACGTAATGGTGCCGTTTAAGATGTGATAAGACACAACCTTGAAAAATTCAACCGCATCATCAAAGAAGCAACAAAAACTCCTCTTCGCCAATAAGAAAATTAACTCAAGCCTTTAAATCATTAACGAACATAAAAACCAAACTCCTTTGTGTGTGTGAACTTCCCCTGTGTGTAAACCAATAACCAATGCTTACTTAAATCTCGCCATGTACGAACTTCCTAAGGCTCAAAACGATCCAAGAAACTATCTTTAGCACGTCATTAGTTTCTACAAGTGGTATCAGAGCTTGTGATCTAGAAACTGTAAGCAATGGACTCCGACTCTACACACATGGTTACTGCATCAAGGGTTCCCATGCTCAAGACTGGAGAGTATGAGATCTGGAAGATGAGGATTCAACAATACATAAGAATGGTTGATTATTCACTTTAGGAAGTAATTATTAATGGCGACAGTGTGCAAACCAAGAATGCTACTGGATCAGTTTTGACACTCAAGACAAGTGAGGAGAAAGCACAGAGAAGATTGGAGGTTAAGGCTCACAGTATTCTCATGATGGGAATACCTAATGATTATCAATTGAGCTTTAATCATATTGAGTCTGCTAAGGAGTTATGGGAAGCAATTGAACTTCGATTTGGTGGGAATGAAGCTACAAAGAAATCAAGAAAGAATCTACTGAAGCATCAGTTTGAAACTTTCACTGCTTTAAATTCTGAGGACATTGAGGGAACCTATGATCGACTTCATAAGCTAACCAGTCAAATGGCTCTTTTGAAGATTGAGCCATCACAAGAAGATGTCAATCTAAAGTTTCTGAGAAGTCTATCTTCTGAATGGAACACTCATACAGTGGTTTGGAGACATAAGGAAGATTTTGATACTATGACATTGGATGATCTGTATAACAACTTGAAGGTGTATGAATCTGAAGTTAAAGGATTGTCAAGCTCATCCACTACCACAAATAATCTTGCTTTTGTTTCCTCAAGCAACAAGACTACTGGTAGACATCAAGAACAGCACTCTGCTGCTGGTGCTTTTGCTCCTGCTGTTGGTTCACATGTCTCTGCTGCTGACTCTGCTAACACCAACACCATCAGTGATGCTGCAATTTGTGCTTATTTGGCTGAACTTACTACAAGTACTTCAGTCATGCCTCAAGATCTGGATGAACTTGATCCTGATGATGTTGAGGAGATTGATATGCAATGGCAGTTTGCAATGCTTACTATGAGGGCAAGAAGGTTTCTTAAGCGAACTGGAAAAGAGATGAAGTTCAGAAGGAATAAGAGTGTGGGATTTGACAAGTCAAAGGCTGAATGTTTTAATTGCAGAAAGAAGGGACACTTTGCAAGAGAATGCAAAGCACCAAAAAGAAGCAATGAAAATTTCAAGAAGTCTGCTGATGAAGAGCCAAATTCTACTACTGCTATGGTATCATGTGATGGGTTAGGTGATTTTGATTGGAGTGATCTTGCTGAGGATGGTCCAAATTGTGCATTGATAGCTGAAGAAGATCCTGAAGTAACAGCATTTTGCTCTCATGGCCTATTCTTCTTCTGGATCAGACTCTGAGGTATCAAATGAATCATCTTGTTCTTTTAAATCATGTTCTGATACAATTAAGATACTTAAGTCTAGCAATGGAAGCCTTAAAATGGAAAATGAAACACTTAAGCTAGATAATCTTAGTTATGAATATGGTTTAAAGAACTTAGAAGAGAAGCTAGAATTTTATAAAAAGGTTGAAATTGAATACCTTGATCAGATAACTATTTTGAAAAATGAAATTATCAAGAAAGATGATGAGATTAAGGTTCTTATGGAAAAAGTAGAAGAGGCTGAACAGGCTAGAGATTTAGCTAAAAGTGAGACTGAAAAACACATTGTTAGGGTGGAAAAACAACAATTTGCCACTGACATTCTCAGTAAACCATTAGGAAGACACTTTAATGGTATAGGATATAATGCTGTTGCTCACCCTACAAAGCTTAGTGCCAATGCCCCTCCTACTAGGACATTGACTTTCATATCTGAGTCTGGAGTCACACCTGTAGGTGAAACTAGTAAACCTGTAGTTGAAACTAGTGAAAAAGAAATAGAGTCACCTAAGGTTGAGGTAAAGAAGTATGAACAAGCACCCCTGATTGAAGATTGGGTGTCTGACAGTGATGATGATGAAGTAGAATCTGATTCAACCTCTAAGAACAAAAAGGAAGAAATTCCTACTGTTGTTGAATCAAAAGTACCTAGGGCTAAAAGGGTTGATTTTGTTAAGCCTAGGTTTGGTAAAGGTATCTCTAGGAAGATGGCTGAATATGAAAACACACCTAGAGTATATCCTAAAAGAACAAATAACTTGCCTAGGGGAAACCAGAGAAATTGGAATAACCTAGTTTCACACAAATTAGGTACTGATTTTCAATTACTTAAAAAGGCATGTTATTGTTGTGGTAGTTTTGAACATCTGCAAGATGAGTGCTAAAAGAAACCAGCTTAGAACCAATATACTAGGGTGAACCATAGAAAATTTGCTAGAAAGACTCACCCTCACCCCAAAAGAAATATGGTTCCCAGGGAAGTTTTGATGAGAGATGGTACTTCTAGAGTTATCTCTCCTATTGTACCAACAGTGCCCATAAAGAAGGAAATAGTCAACTCTGCTGTTAAAGCAAACTCTGCTGTTAAGGCAGACTCTGCTGTTTTGCCTAAAGTTGTTACTGATACTGTTGTGGGAAATCATTTTTATGCTGTTAAAGCCTCAGCTTGCTGGGTCTGGAAACCAAAAGTTAAAGTTTTAGATCATGTTCTCAGACACAGCAGTGCACCAATGCAGTTGAAGAAATTTGACTACTTTGATGCACAAGGTAGATCCAAGTCAGTAATGGCTTGGGTCCCCAAGAGAAACTAATTCTCTTACTTTTTGTGCAGGGCAATCTACAAAAGGAGCTAAAGGATAAATGCATTTTTGATAGTGGATGCTCTTCACACATGACTGGAGACCAGAGCAATTTGGAGAATTTTGAAGCTTTGGATGGTGGATATGTTGCCTTTGGGAATGACCCTAAAGGAGGTAAAATTGTTGGTAAAGGCATGATCAGAACTGGAAAATTGGATTTTGAGAAAGTGTATTTGGTGAATGGTTTAAAGTTCAATCTTTTTAGTGTCTCACAAATGTGTGACAGAAAGAATTTTGTTCTTTTTACAGACACTGAATGTCTTGTCTTATCTCCCGACTTTAAGATACCTGATGACAAATTAGTACTTCTTAAAGTCCCTAGAAATGACAACATATACAGTGTGGACATAAAGAACATTATTCCCAAAAGAGATTTAACTTGTCTGTTTGCCAAAGCCACTATTGATGAATCCAAACTATGGCATAGAAGGCTTGGACATCTGAACTACAAGGCTATCAACAAGTTGGTGAAAGGGAACTTGGTCAGAGGATTACCTTCAAAGATTTTTGAGAATCCTGAAGTATGTGTTGCTTGTCAAATGGGAAAGCAACATAGAGCATCTTGTAAGTCCAAATTGGTGAATTCCATAACTGAACCTTTGTTTATGTTACACATGGACCTATTTGGACCCACTTATGTGAATAGTTTGAACAAAAAGATGTATGGCTTAGTGGTTACTGATGATTTTAGTAGGTTCACTTGGGTATTCTTCCTAGCTACTAAGAATGAGACTCCTGGTATTCTTAAGGCTTTTATTACTAGGATAGAAAACCTATTTAATCACAAGGTTAAGATCATCAGATGTGACAATGGAACTGAGTTTAAGAATCAAGTAATGAATCAGTTCTGTGAGGAAAAGGGTATAACTAGACAATTTAGTGTGGCTAGAACTCCTCAGCAAAATGGTGTGGCTGAGAGGAGAAATAGAACATTAATTGAAGCTGCTAGGACTATGTTGTCAGAGTCTAAGTTACCCACTATCTTTTGGGCTGAAGCAGTCAACACTGCTTGCTATGTGCAAAATAGAACTAAGATAGTTAAACCTCACAATAAGACCCCTTATGAGTTATTGCATGGTAGGAAACCACTGATTGATTTCTTTAGACCATTTGGGTGTCCTGTCACTATCTTAAACACCATTGACCACTTAGGCAAGTTTAGTGAGAAAGCAGACATAGGTTACTTTGTTGGATACTCTACTGAAAGTAAGGCTTTTAGGGTTTTCAATCAAAGGACTTGGGCATGTGGTGGAAAATTTGCATGTTAGAATTAGAGAAACCACACCTAATGTTGATGGAAAAGGTCCTGAGTGGATGTTTGATATTGATTCTTTAACCAAGAGTATGAATTATCAACCAGTCATTGCAGGTTCTACTAACATGTCTGCAGGTACACAAACTAACCCTAATGCAGGTACACAAGCAAAGAAGGATGAGCCTGCAGAGGAGTTTGTTTTGATTGAAAGAAGCAAGTTTGATCAGTACTTCACACCAACAGATAAAGAGGGAAAAAGTTCAGATGATGCTGCTGTTCATAAGGAAGTTCCAAAGGTTAATGTAGAAGGTGATGATGAACCTTCTCATGATGTCAAGAATGATGATAAGGAATGGAATACAGAGTCAGATGTTGCTGGGCAACAAGGAAATAAACATAGCAGCAGTTCTCTCAACTCTGCTGCCAAGCCAAAGCACTCTGCTGATAAGCCAAAGCACTCTGCTGTTAGGCTGAAACACTCTGCTGTTAGGTTTGGTAACTCTGCTGCTATGGACAAGGACTCTGCTGCTGTTAAAGATGGTGATTCTGATGATGATTCTGCTGATGAGATGCCTGAAATTAGAAGAAGTGTATGTGGATACTGATGATGAAGTTGTTGATGTTTTTAGTGCTGAAGCAGATTTATCAAACTTGGAGACTGACATACCTGTTAGTCCCACACCAACAACAAGAATCCACAGGAATCATCCAAAAGAGCAAATAATTGGTGATGTTCACTCTGCTGTTCAGACTAGAAGTAAATCAAAAGGGTTGAGTGATTTGCTTGATCAGGGATTGTTTGCTCAAACACTTAAAAAGAGGAATAGCCACAAGGATTTACAAAATTGCATGTTTGCCTATTTCTTATCTCAAGAAGAACCCAAGACCATTCACAAGGCTTTGAAAGATGAAAGTTGGGTTGAAGCTATGCAAGAGGAGTTGCTGCAGTTCAAGCTTCAGGAGGTCTGGACATTAGTTGATTTGCCTAATGGAAAAAGGGCAATTGGTACAAAATGGGTGTTCAGATGTAAAAGAGATGAAAGAGGTATTGTCATCAGAAACAAGGCTAGATTGGTGGCTCAGGGATACACTCAGGAAGAAGGGATAGACTATGATGAGGTCTTTGCCCCAGTTGCAAGATTGGAGGCTATCAACTTTTCTTGGCATATGCCTCATACAAGAATTTTCCTGTGTATCAAATGGATGTGAAAAGTGCTTTCTTGTATGGAAAGATACCTGAAGAGGTTTATGTGATGCAACCACCTGGGTTTGAAGATCCTAAGTATCCTGATAGGGTCTACAAGGTGAAGAAAGCACTATATGGACTACATCAAGCTCCTAGAGCTTGGTATGACACCTTATCTCAGTATTTGTTGAATAATGGATTTTACAGAGGAACCATTGATAAAACATTATTCATTAAGAAAGACAAAAAGGATATTCTACTTGTTCAGGTTTATGTAGATGATATCATTTTTGGGTCTACAAATAAGGTGTTATGTGAAGGATTTGAGAAGCTAATGCACAGCAGGTTTGAGATGAGTTCTATGGGAGAACTGACTTTCTTTTTAGGGCTTCAAGTAAAGCAGAAGTCAGATGGGATTTTTATTAGCCAAGACAAGTATGTGGCTGATATGTTAAAGAAATTTGGTTTCAAAGATGTGAAGGCAGCCAAGACACCCATGGATAAAAATAAACCTTTGCTTAAGGATGAAGATGGAGTAGAGGTTGATGTACATCTATACAGATCAATGATTGGCTCATTGATGTATCTGACTGCTTCAAGGCCAGATATCATGTTTTCTGTGTGTGCTTGTGCTAGATTCCAAGTGTCCCCAAAAGTTTCACACTTGGAAGTAGTCAAAAGAATTTTTAGGTACCTAAAGGGTCAACCAAAATTGGGTCTTTGGTATCCTAATAATTCACCATTTGACTTGATAACATACTCAGATAGTGACTATGCTGGAGCTACTATGGATAGAAAGTCAACCACTGGAAGCTGTCAGTACCTTGGTCATAGGTTAATCTCTTGGCAATGTAAGAAACAAACAGTGGTGGCTAATTCAACAACTGAAGCAGAATATGTTGCTGCTTCTAGCTGCTGTGGACAAGTGCTCTGGATTCAGAACCAATTGCTGGATTATGGGTACAATTTCATGAACACAAAAATTTTTATTGACAACAACAGCACAATGTGTATTATCAAAAATCCTGTTTTTCATTCTAAAACAAAACACATAGAGATAAGACATCATTTTATTAGAGATTGTTATGAGAAAAAGTTAATTCAAATGGTTAAAATACATACTGACAATAATGTTGCTGATCTACTTACCAAAAGTTTTGATATAAGTAGGTTTCAATTTTTAGTTGCTAGTATTGGTATGATCAATCTTTAATTTTAAACCATCTTATCTCTGTATGTTTTTGTAAAGTTTTGTAAGGATTTGTGTTGTTGGTTAGTCATTATCTGGTGTTTTAGTCAAAGTCTGCTGTTTAGTTGTTTATTGTTATGCCTACTCTGCTGCTATTATGGAATATTCTTGCTTGTGTTTGTTGTTTGCTTCTAACCTTTTGCAGATACATAAACATACACAATCAAGTAAAGCATATAAAGAGAAGTTCATTGATAATCAAGGCATAAGTACATCAAAGTGTTTCCATACATACATGCTAAAGATCAAAAGACAACAAAATACAATGATCCACAATCTAAATCCTAGCAAAGTCAGGCATGACCTTGCTACGAGGTCTCCTAGTGCCCATGGCTTCAAACACCCTTGGACAGGGGAGAGCAAGTACCACTGGTCGTGGTGGTGGACTCTGCTGTTGGCTTGTTGAGGGAGCTGCTTTCTTCTGCTGCTTCTTCTTCTTCTGAACAGGGGGTTTCTGCTCAACCGTACTTGGCTTTGGATGAGGCAGGTGGACACTTTTTGCAAAAGCGGCGGCGGCATTCTCCATTTGTTTTTGAAGTTCAGCGGTTAAAGGGTGCTGTGGAGGATCGATTTTTGTTTTTCCTTCATCATCAGAATCCTCAAAAGAGGATGGTGTTGATGGAAGTGGGTCGTAATATTCCTCTTCAACAACTGCTTTTCCTTTTGGTTTTGCTGACGATGAACTTGCTAGATAACCTTGAGGAAAATAGCTTGCCCACCCTTTTGAGTCATCGGATGAGGAATCTGAGGAAATGTCGATTATTGGAGCTTTTGAAGAACTCATGATTTGTTGATTTTGAATTAGGGTTTGTGAATTGGGGATTTGATTTAGAGATTAAAGGTTTTATGGAATTGATTGTGGGGTTGGTGTGGTATTTAAGGAGGTGATTTTGAAGATATTGGGAATGTTGACTTTTGGTCAACACTATCGCAACTCTGCTGATGAGTTTGAAAGTTGAAGGGTCAAACTGAAACTTTTGGCGCGTTCTTTAACCTAATTAGATCAAAACGGTATCTTTCACCAATTTGATCTCATTATCCTTTAATTGCTCAAAACAACTTTCAACCTTCACCCAAGAACATCAATTCATATCATTTCACCTAAAACTCCCAAATCAAATGGCGCAAAGAACGTTTCCGGATGAACACAATCAGATAGCATTTCTCAGTAAGGTTATTGCTGCTGATGGATTTTATGAGGTTATGGATTTTCTGAGTTCGTCTAAGTTAAGGTATGCGTTAACAGCTGATCCTACCATTTATATATCTCATATGAAACAATTTTGGTCAACTGTTAAGTTGGATGTATTAGATGGTGAGGAACGATTGATAGGTAGTGTAGATGGGGAGAATATTGTAGTAAGTGAAACAACAATTAAAAGAAGTTTGCGCTTATCTGGTATATCAACACCCCCTACCATTACCCAAGAAACTATTATGACTGAGCTTGAGAATATTGGCTATGAGAGACCTGAGGTTGGTGGTACATTTTTGAAAGGTCGTCTCTGTCCACATTGGAAGTTTTTGCTACATACACTTCAACACTGCCTGTTTCCCAAAGTAGGTGGATGGAGTGAGTTTAGTGCCTCTCAGGCTATGGCCTTAGTATGTTTAGCTACAGGGCAGCCCTTTGATTTTTCTGCTATGATATTTGAGGGGATGAAGAAGTTTGTTAAGAAGAAGTTTTACTTGTACCCCAGGTTTCTACAACTTATTATAAACAGACAGCTAAGGGAACCATTGAGGCATGTAAATGTTGAGCCCTGTAGTAGAATGGCAATCAAGATGTTTGCATTTTTAAAGAAGAATGGGAAAGGTTTTTCTGGCACTATAACTCCCCTAACTGAGCATATCTTGAATGTTGTGGCTGCAATGAATGAGGATGAAGAGGCTGGACCACCCACCGCTTCCCATCACACATCCTCATCAACAAGTTTGAATGTATCTGTGTCACATGAAACCCAAAACACTCAAACACCTAGGACTTCACAAGAGGACATTGTGCAACCTCAGGCCAATGTTAGTATGGTAGCAGATGAGGCTGATACAGGTGTTGGAGGTATCATGATGGAAGAGGCTGGCACTACTGTTTCCAACTTAGTAGTTGAACAGGACAGTGTCAACATAATTAAGACCTCAACCATGGTAACATCTTTTGTAGCAGGTTCTCAAGAACCCAATACAACTGATGGTAACCCCAGCCAAATGGCTTCTATGGGGGGCTCAGATGTTCATCCTAGGGATGAGACTGAGTTTGTGTCCCAAGATTCACCTCTCGGAGAAGGTAATACATCTCGAAGTGATGAGGACAGAGATGAAACTATTGAATTGATGGATACTAATGTACATATTGACATTGCAAATGATACACCTCTCGGACCAGGTCACACAGGTCGAAGTGTTGATGCTAGTATTGAACATGACAATGAGGATTTGACGGTTAAAACACCAGTACATAATGCCAATTCCAATGATCAACCTCTCGGGTCAGGTTACACAGACCGAAGTTGTGAGGATATCATGAAACAATTGAAAGAATTGACGGAAAATTTGTACAAAATTGTCAAAGGAGGTCCTTGGTCTTCGCAAGGAGTTAAAGAAAGTTAAAGCTACTCAAGGTGCTGAAATAAGGAGACTTAAGCTAAGGATTACACACCTTGAGGGGAGGCTAAAGAAGAGTTCCAAACCAAGTTTGGAAGAGGATGCTTCCAAACAGGGGAGGAATGATCAGGAGGCTCAGGTGAATGATCAGGATCAGGAAGGTGTAATGGGTTCAGGGGAGGTTGTTAAAGATTTTGTTGAAAATGTTGGTGATGAGAGTGGAAAGGTTGACTCTGCTGATGCTGAACATTTTGCTGATGAAGAACACTCTGCTGATGAGTTAAAGGTTTCTGCTAATGAGACTGAGCAGAGTGAAGGAGTAAAGGACTCTGCTGATGTAACGAACTCTGCTGATTCAGATGATGAACAGATGACTTTAGCTCAAGTGTTGCTGAACATGAACAAAGAAGCTAAAACACCCACACAATCACAACAACCTGCTGCTGAATCAAGTGAGAAGTTTGAAAGGATGCAAAAGTTGGCTGATGAACAAGCTCAAATTGCTCAAGATGAAGAATATGCAAGAAGAGTTGCAGCTGAAGAGGAAGAAAATCAGTTTGAATTTATGGACAGCTCTACATTTAAAGAAGTTAGTCAAGAAGAATTTGATGAACAATTGCAGTATTTTGTTGATTCTGATATGATTGTTAGAGGAGAAGCTTTCTTGATAACTAATGATGAGCAGTTAGATGGAAGTGAAAAGACAAAAGAGCTTGTTGATTTTATACTTAAAAAGAATGGATTAGCTAAGTGGGAGGAGTTGATTAAGAGGATTGAAGATGCACAGAAGCATGGTTACAAGCAAAAGTCATCTTCAAGGAAAGCATTGGTAAATGACATGAAGTACTATTTGAAGAATGCAAGAGGCTATCAGATGAAGGATTTCAAAGGAAAGTCAGATCACTTAATTGAAAAGGAATTTTATGAAACTTATGCTAAGTTAAATCCAAGAAAAGTTTCTGAGAAGAAGAGAAATCCAGAAGTTATGGGATCTGACAGTATGAAAGCATCTGGGAGTGAAAGTGTTTCAAAGCCCATAGTATCTGATGTTGAAAAGGAGAAAGAAATTGTTGTTGAAGCTGAAGTTATGACTGAACCCTCTGCTGGTACAAAGAGATATAGGAGGAAAGTGAAGCAGGTGGGTAGGAAGAAGAGAAGAACACAGTCAGTAGTGATGAGTGATTCGGATAAAGAGGAGAAAGAGAGTAGTGATTCAGGGAAAGAAGAAGTGACTGCAGATGATATGCAAGGAATTATGCATCTCACAGTTCATGAACCTCAAGAAGAGCCTGAGTTACTCAATGAAGTTCCTTTATCAGTAAAATATCCAATCATTTCCTATTCACATGATGTTCTAGCTGATGGTCAAGTATGCTGGGTGATAAAGAGATCAAATGGTTCAAGTATAGGATATATTAGTTTTTCTCAGATGGTGCACTACATGGATAGGGATGATATTACTCAACTCTGGAATCTTTACAAGATGAATTATGGTGATACTAGACCAGAGTTGGTTTATGAAAGACTAAATTATTATCATTTGAAGAATATGTTTGAACCAGATGAGAAGAGTATTGAATGGAAGAAGTTACTGAGTTCCACAGTTCAGAGATGGTATTTATATCAATCTTGTGGAGTTCATGTTTTATCATGCATAGGTGTGACTGTGTATATGCTTGTGGAGAAGGATTATGTCATCAACAATAGTACATCTATTCTGTATCAAATGTTGCAGCCTGGTAAGTTGACATTACAAAGACCATTTGGTGCAGATAATCAAGCAAAAGAACTGATTGAGAAATATAAAAAGTTGCTGGAATCAAAGGTTTCAAAACAGTAAAGTGTTTGGAAGCATCCTCCTGGTGGATAGTTGGAGTTAAGGAAACTTGATGATTTTTGATGAAAAATATCAAGTTTAGGGGAGGATTGTTGGGTCTAAAATGCTGCTGATTCGAGAAACATAACTCTGCTGGATAGTTATGTGACTATGCTGATTAGTGTATTAACTCTGCTGTTTTGATAACTCTGCTGTTTTGGATAATAGGCATAGTGTAACTCTGCTGCTAGCTCACGAAGACTCTGCTGCTAGAAGATTTACTCTGCTGCTTATTAGATATGTATAGTATGTTAAGGATAAGTATAGAAAAGATACGTATGAATATTTTTCTTGTATAGGAAGTCTTGTAAACCGACTAGGACTCCTTACTCTATAAAAGGAGGTTCTAGGGTTAGAGTTAGATATCGATTATCTTAGCATACGTATTGTTTTACACTTCAAGGTTTCTTGTAACCCTATTGCTATTCAGAGCAATCGTATTAATATATTGAAGTGTTGTTTGAGAATTTGTCTGTGTTTATTCTTCTTAAGATCAAGTATTAGTTTTCGCATAATATTTGATATACAATTCAAGATCAGTTTCTATACCAATTACCTTAGATTTATCTAAAGTAATTAATAAGATCGTGAAGCTCAACTAGGATCAACAGTTCGGTTTGTAGCATGTATCTCCCCACAAGTTTGGAAAAACGTAGTAAAAAGTGGGACTATGAACTCACCTGGATAGTCTGGATGAAATACAAAGTTAAGTGAAGTTGATAAACGTCTCCGGCACGCTACCTGGGTTGGTGTGTTAAGTTTTCAGAAATTACTTCGGAATATATAAGTTTTCATTATTCCTTTCGTAACGTTTTTGGTAAATGTTAAATTAAGACAACATGAAGTTTCCCCAAAAGTTATAAGATTTTATCTTATTTCTTATCTGTAAGTTTTAGTTCTGTCTGTTCATTATTTTCTGTTCAGATGCCTTGCTCAGCCTGTTCCAGGGTCTTTGCTGGTGATATTTATGGGGACCATGCTGTATCTTGTGCTGGTATGATTGGCATTAAACATCGGCATAACATGGTTCGTGATGTTCTTGTTGACATATGTTCTCGATCTGGGGTTTCGGCTCGTAAAGAGGTTGACATTGGACTTTGTGGTGAACGGGACAAATCTTTACGGCCTGCTGATGTGTTGCTCTACTCGTGGGATGGAGGACTTGATGTATGCGTTGATTTGACTGGATCATCGCCCTTGACGCAAACTGGTATGGTTGACTTCGTGCCGGGTCGTGCGGTGATTGAGGCTGCACAACGTAAACGCGTCAAGTATGAGGCCAAGTGCGCAGGTATGGGATATGGGTTCCTCCCCTTCTCTTTCTCTTCTTTTGGGGAACTTGAGAAGGACGCTGTGACTCTATTAAAGCGTATTCGAAAGTTTTCGATGACTCAAGACATTGGAGCACGTGCTGCTGATCATATTTTTAATAGGATTAGCTTTTCTATAGCTAGAGGAGTGGGAGCCCAATTAGTATCTCGGCTCCCTACTAACTTCTTGTAAATCCTATTTGTTTCTAATAAAAAAATAATAATAATAATAATAATAATAATAATAATAATAATAATAATAATAATAATAATAATAATAATAATAATAATAATAATAATAATAATAATAATAATAATAATAATAATAATAATAATAATAATAATAATAATAATATTAAATTAATAAAATATTAATTTAAGAATTAGGGTTTTAATGAAGTTTCATTCTAAACCTTTTAGTTTCTAAGTTTGGCAACTTTTACCCTTGGACTCTTAGAAATATACAAAATTTATCCCTGAACTTTAGTTAATTGACACTTTCTACCCTTAAGTTTCAAAAATGACCCTTTTTACCCCTAGGGTTTCATTCGACTGCAAACATAGTCCTTTTTACAAAACTTATTAGAGCTTTGGCAATTTCAGCCCTTGAGACTTCTAGGTTGTTTCATTCGATGTCCTTACTACACAAAAACGATTTATTTCATATGATTCGTGACGAAACCTTTTACGACTCTTTAGCCAACTTACCTATTAGTGTCTTAAAACTATTTTTTCAAAATATTAGACCTTGGTTCGATTTATATACGTTGCAAATAATTTTTAAAACTTGCGAACCACAGTTGGTTCGACACATAATTGACCCGACAAAAAGAGGCTGGTTCTCACTCGATACTCAACCAAATTAGGTGATTCTTTTTCCTACATTTAGCCCTTTGAATGACCTTTAACTATGCCAAAACCTAGATTTTTAGAATTCCATTTGCTAGTCGAAATTAACCACACAAACACTGGGTCTGCTGTTTGCGCGACAGAAGAAAAAGAGAGAAAAAAAAATTTGGTTTTTGGTTTTCGACCATATTAACTAGTATCCTTAGGTTATTTTTAGTATGTTAAACATATTTAGAGTGTTTCTAGTCCATTTTAGGGAACCTAGGGTTTCTAGAAAAATACATTATATGTATATATGTTTTTACTACTCGATAGGTATAAAAAGAAACAAACAATTTGATTCTGTGTTTTCTGGGCTATGTCACGTTTTAAGAAGTGTTTATACATGTTATTAGTTATATAATAAGTATAGAAAACTAATTAAAAAGGATAGAACTTACCTCTTGTTATAAAAGTCGACTTGGGCAAGTTTTTGGGAGTTAGGGTTCGAATCAAGTCCTCTGAGGGTCTAGCCTTCTCCAATGCTCCTTAATGGTTATTATGATCTTAATTTAGAGTTTTGAAATCAGAAATGAAGTGATATGGGGCAGTGTGTATGAATTTGATGGGTGTGATGGTAAATTAGGGTTTCATGGGTTGTCTTCAATTTATAGAAGGTAACTAGGGTTTCTAATATGTTCTAGGGGAATTATGGAAGTGAGTGAGGTGAGGTGTATGGCTGTTATGGCGCCACATGTGGAGGAGGGGAAATTAAAATGTGGAAGTCTCTAATTCACACACCTATCTCATTTGTAGAAGAGGGATGTTGTGTACAATTAGGGTTCATACATGTGGATACTTAGGGCTCAAGGTTTTCTAGGGTTTAGTTGGTTCATGGTTGTATTCGAACTAGATTAAGAGAACTAGGGAACTTTGGTTCGTTAGGTGCTTTAGGGAGTAGTACCTAGGGCTTAGTTCACTTGTACTCTAGGGTTTAGGGTAAAACTAGGGTTTCTAACTCTAGGGTTTAGTTAGAAATGAATTTTAGAATTATATGACAAAATTTTGTATATATCGATTTCTCCATATAAAGGGAAAAATGATTTTTGTGCTTTAGAAGGTTGTACCTTAGGCTTGAAAGACTTGTACTAGGGTTAGGAAAATAAGAAAAATATAATTTTAATTATTTTCTAATTTTTCATAATTTTTATGTAATTTTTGTTAGAATTTATATACATATTAATGAGTTTTTAAGTTTTTATGCATTGATGGGTTGTACCTTGATTTTAAGGTGTTGTACACATGTTAAATAGCTTAATAAATTATTTTTAGAATTTATTGTGGGACAATATTACAAAATATGTCATTTAAATAACTATTATTAAAGTTTTTATAAGATTTTTATTTTCATTTAAGTTTTATGCTTAAATGACTTGTACCTTAGTTTAAAGGACTTGTACATAGTATTTTTATAAAAAATTTAACTAGAGTTTGTAAATAAAATAATAGTTTATGTGAAATTAAGGTTTTATCGGGAGTTATAGGGGAATTAGGGTTTCCGTGCTTTAGTGACTTGTACATTACCTAAGTAATTTATATTTTGGTATTTCTATGGTTTCGTTAGTTATATTTGGTATTGCAGTGGTTTGGAGTCTCATAGAAACTATTTTAGTGGGAATAGTTTAGCTTAATTCGTATGTTAACGAATTAATGTAAAGTGGCAAATGGTAATTTGTAAAGTGTTAAACTTGACATAGAAAAATGTTTATATGAATAAATATTAAATAGGTTGAGGTTAGGTTGCGTGCGGGCACGTTTATCATAGATGTAAGTTACGTCACATGAGATAGTGGTTACGCTCAGGCAAGTAAATAATAAAAAAAAATTATATGTGAAAAATGGGTAAGTATAATGTGTTACCAGATGAGATTTTTCGCAGTGGTTACAGTATCCCCCCGTTGAAGGAATCTCATCCCGAGATTCAGTCTGTGTTGGTCGGAGAGTTTGGAAAAAGATGTGGGTACTTTTCCCGGATTTGATCTTCTCGTTCCCAGGTAAATTCTGGTCCTCTCTTGGAGTTCCATCTCACCTTAACGATGGGAACGCGACTTCGCTTGAGTTGTTTGATTTCTCTATCCATGATCTCCACAGGCTCTTCCACAAAATTAAGCTTGTCATTGAGACGAAGCTCTTTCATGGGAATAACAAGTGTTTCATCTGATAGAAATTTCTTTAGATTAGAGACGTGAAACACAGGATGAACTTTACTAAGTTCTATAGGAAGTTCGAGTCGATAGGCTATTGGACCGATTCTCTCCAGAATCTCGAATGGTCCACTATATCGGGGATTTAACTTTCTGCGTTTTCCGAATCTAACCATTCCCTTCCATGGTGACACTTTCAGCATTACCTTATCTCCCACTTCAAACTCCATAGGCTTTCACCTCACATCTGCGTAACTCTTCTGCCTATCTCGGGCAGCTTGCAGATGTTGTCCAATTTGCACGATCTTATCGGTAGTCTCCTGAATTATCTCTGGTCCGGTAAGTTGAGATTCTCTGACTTCCGCCCAGCAGACAGGTGATCGGCACTTTCGTCCATAAAGTGCTTTGAACGGTGCTGCTTTGATGCTTGCATGGTAACTATTGTTGTATGAAAATTCTGCCAAAGGTAGATGTTTATCCCATCCTTTGCCAAAATCTATTACACATGCTCTAAGCATATCTTCCAATGTTTGAATAGTTCTCTCACTCTGTCCGTCGGTTTGCGGATGATAAGCCGTACTCATATCTAAATTAGAACCCAAAGCTGTTTGGAGCTTTTCCCAAAATCGTGACGTGAAACGAGAATCACGATCAGAAATAATGGAAATCGGCACTCCATGCTGAGAGACTATCTCTTTTAGATATAGCTTGGCTAAATCTTCTACTTCATCGGTTTCCTTGATTGGCAAAAAGCGAGCTGATTTAGTAAGACGATCAACTATGACCCAAATGGTGTCGTATCCGCTTGACGTCCTAGGTAATTTGGTGATAAAATCTATAGTTATCCTCTCCTATTTCCATTCAGGAATCTCAGGTTGCGTCAATAAACCAAATGGTTTTTGATGCTCAGCCTTAACTCATGTACACGTCAAACATTTACTGACATACTCTGCAATGTCAGCTTTCATGTTTGGCCACCAGTAAAGCTTTTTGAGATCCTGGTACATCTTTTCAGATCCTAGGTGGATAGAATACTTGGATTTATGTGATTCGTGCATAATCACATTTCTTAAATCACCAAAGAGTGGTAACCAACTTCGATTCTTTATACAACGAGTTCCATCAGGGCGAAGTTCAAACGCTTTGTCCATGCCCCTTAAGTTCTTAGCCTGAATATTTTCTTCTTTTACTGCCTCAGTCTGCGCATTGAGAATTTGGGATGGAAGATCTGAGTTAATAGTCATGACTAAAGCCCTGACTCTAAGCGGCTTAATTCGTTCTTTCTTGCTTAAAGCATCTGCTACAACATTTGCTTTTCCAGGGTGGTAACGAATCTCACAGTCATAATCATTTAAAAACTCTAACCATCTTCGTTGCCTCATATTTAATTCCTTCTGATCGAGAATGTGCTGTAGACTCTTGTGATCCGTAAAGACAACACACTTTGTACCGTACAAATAGTGTCTCCAGATTTTAAGAGAAAACACAATGGCTCCTAATTCTAAATCATGAGTCGTATAATTCTTCTCGTGAATTTTAAGTTGTCGGGAGGCATAAGCAATAACTCTGTTTCTTTGCATTAACACCGCACCTAGACCTTGATGTGATGCATCGCAGTAAACAATGAAATCATCACTTCCTTCCGGTAAGGCTAAGATTGGTGCTTCACAAAGCTTTTGCTTTAACAGCTGGAAAGCTCTCTCTTGATCTTCTCCCCATACATACTTTTTATTCTTCTGTGTTAATTCCGTTAAAGACTTGGTAATCTTCGAAAATCCCTCAATGAATCTTCGATAATAACCGGCAAGTCCTAAGAATTGACGTATCTCAGTGGGGTTCGTTGGGGTCGGCCAACTCTTAACCGCTTCTATTTTGGAAGGATCCACGTGAATACCCTCTCGGTCTATCACGTGTCCAAGAAACTGTACCGTGTGAATCCAGAAATCACACTTGGAAAATTTCGCGTACAGTTGTTCTCTCTTAAGTAATTCCAAAATAGTCTTTAAATGCTCCGCATGCTCTTCTTTATTTCGAGAATAGATAAGAATATCATCGATGAACACGATCACGAATTTGTCCAGATAAGGTTTACACACGCGATTCATGAGATCCATGAATACCGCAGGTGCATTAGTTAACCCAAATGGCATCACTTGAAATTCGTAATGATCGTACCTCGTTCAGAATGTTGTTTTAGGAATATCTTCCTCTTTAACACGCAGTTGATGATATCCTGACCTTAGATCGATTTTCGAGTATACACTTGATCCTTGCAGTTGGTCGAACAAATCGTCGATTCTCGGTAATGGATATCGATTCTTTACCGTAAGTTTATTCAACTCTCGGTAATCGATACACATCCTGAAAGATCCATCCTTCTTTTTGACAAAGAGGACAGGAGCTCCCCAAGGTGAAGTACTGGGTCGAATAAAACCTTTATCCAATAACTCTTGCAGTTGGTTAGATAACTCCTGCATCTCTGCCGGTGCTAAACGATAAGGTGCTCATGCTATTGGTACTGCTCCTGGTACCAAGTCAATCTGAAACTCTACCTGTTGTACAGGTGGTAGTCCAGGTAACTCTTCAGGAAATACTTCTGAAAAATCTCGTACCACTGGTACATCTTCCAGTCGTTTTTCATCCGTTTCCTTCTCGGTAATATGAGCTAAAAACACTTGACATCCTCTATTGATGTATTTCAAGGTTTTTAGACAGGATATTAAGCTTAGCCGAGTCTTGCTCTGATTACCTCGGATAATCAAAGTTTCACCTTCGAAAGGAATATGAACTACTTTTTCGTCGCACAGAATTTTAGCATGATATTTGGATAACCAATCCATGCCAATGATTATGTAGAAACTACCGAGTTCAATGGGCATAAGATCGATGTCGAAAGATTGATTTAGTAAGGTTAGAGTGCAATTTCGGATTATAGAGTTCGTGCTTACTAATTTCCCATTAGCTAGTTCGATCTTGTACATGTTATGTAAAGCGGTATGAGGGATTTTAAGTAAAGTAGAAAATGTAAGAGATATGAAACTTTTATCAGCTCCAGTATCAAATAATACTTTAGCTAAATGCTGATTTAGAGGGAACGTACCGGTGACTATGTCGGGGTTTTCCTGAACATCTCCTAGCACATAAACCCTTCCGCGGCCACCGTTGCTCGGATTATCATTTGCCTTTGGGCACTGATTCTTGTAATGCCCTTTCTCACCACACACGTGACAGGTTATGATTACCGGCTGCAGATTTGCTCCAGTTGCCCTACAGTCTTTGGTCTGGTGTCGAATCTTTTGACACTTTGCGCATTTGACAGCACATGGACCATGATTGTGCAACGAGCATCGGTTGCAGAATGGCTTGGTTCCGACATAACCAGTTTTCTCAGCAGGTGGGTTGGCATACGCTCTGGCGGTCTCTTGTCGGCGGTTTTGTTGATGATGGTGGTTATTACGGTTTTGCTGGTAGTTGTTTTGGTTGTTTCGGTTGTTATTATTGGGGTAATTGTGTTTATTGGAATGGTTGTTGGGGAAATGGGTGATTTTCCGATCATCAAACTTTCGTTTGTTATCGAAATTCCCATGGGTAGAACCACGCTTAATCTCACGATCCATTAGCTGTTGAGCTATGGTGATCGCTTCTTCCAACGACTGAGGTTTAGACGCAGTAACATTTCCTTCAATGCTTCGGGGTAAACCCTCAATATATTTCTCTAACATCTTCTCAAGATCAGGCACAACAGATGGACATAGGAGAGCAAGCTCCTGAAACCTCCTATTGTAGGCCTTCAGATCTGTCCCTTTCACAACTAGCTGGTGAAACTCATCTTCCAGCTTCTTAATCTCAGTTCGTAGACAGTACTTTTTCAACATCTTCTTCTTAAGATCATCCCAAGTGAGCTGATGAGCTGCTTCTACTCCCATTGTCTGGGAAATAGAGGTCCACCAAGACAGGGCATCTTCCAAGAAAGTCCCTGTTGCAAAGGTAACCTTACAGTCATCAGTACACCCACATCTTATAAAGACTACTTCCGTACGCTCAAACCAACGAGCTAACTCTGTTGCTCCTTCTGTTCCTTTAAAGAAAGTTGGTTTGCAGTTTATGAAGTCTTTGTAGGTGCACTTGCGAGCTGTAACAGTCTCGTTCTCTCCATTGGGTCGGCTAGTGCTTCCAGTACGGGCAAATTCGGCTGCTTGACTCTCTAGTGCTGCAGCAACACTGTCTGCAACAAGCTTTCGGATAGCGGCTTGGGACATGGGTGGTTCGGGGGAAGTGCGAGGCATATTTCTATTAACATCACAGGAAAACACATGTTTAGATTTCGCATATTTGACCATGTCAAAATATGTTTGAATCATCATACATGTATTTAGATTAATCACTGGCCCATATCTATTTATATCGTTCACCGCATTTTACTCCACCACGTATAGTCATAAATATCTTAATATTTTGCTATATATATAACAAAATTTTGACACAAGTGTCATATTTATGCTACACATCCTGTGGCTAGTACAAAACTCAAAAGCTATTAGATATAAACTATGTGCTAGTGTCCTAGTTATACCATAGGTCTCATGACTGAGATATAGTACAAAAGATACGGATAAAGATCTAGTTTAACGGCTATCGGTAGTCTTTTCCAGTCGAGTCTCCAGATCAGCTATCATACTGGCGACTACTTGCTGATTCTCCTGATACTGGGCCTTCATTACTTCCATGGTCGTCTCCAGGGCAGCAATCTTTTCATGTGCAATCTTCAGCTCTTCATTTCTTAGTAGCATTTCATCTATCAACTTTAACTCATTATCATAAAGGGTAGATATTTCGTGTCTAACTTGCTTATCAAGCTCACCTATCTCCTTACGACTTTCCTCCAGCTTTTGTCGTATAACCTTTTGTTCAGTCGTCAACTCTTCAATTCCATACTCCATACTTTCGATACGTTCTAGTGGTAACTCATCCAGATGGCCTAGAGCAGTCTCAATTTGCTCTTCCTGTCTCTCCAATCGTGTCAGCAGAGTGGAAACGGTCGAAGGTCGCTCCTGAGCTTCCTGCGAACTCTCTCCTACCTCGAAAACTCTCGGTGGTGTAGGCGATCGAGGTAAGGCATGATATCGGGCAATAATAGCTCTGACCTCATCATTGAGTCCGTATGGAACAGATGGAGGAGTGAAATCGGTAGATGACGGTGGCGGCTGAGCTAAAGACGTTGGGACTAAGAGATCAAAATTAGGAAACATATATGGATATGGACGGGGTAAAGGTGAGGAAAATACGGGAAGCGTTCTCATTCGCGCCGTTCTCCGAACTCCTTCGTGGGTTTGTATGTATGGATCATCTGGAAGTGGTAGAACATCTGGCATCGCAATATCTTCGGATGGCTCTTCTGATGGAATCGACTCCATATCGAGTCCGAATACTGTCTCAGGTACTATGGAAACATCCTCGGATGGATCCGATTCTGTCGTTTGCCTGGGTACCGTGATGTCCGTAACTGTCATGACATTTTCAGTGTCCGAGTCCGACATAAGAGTAATAGTATGGGTAGGGGAAACCATAACTCTGTAACCACCCGAATATTATAAGTATCTCACTAGTTAATTAAATAGTAATCACATAAATAATATTTCAGTGGAGCTGTGGCACGGAGGACTTTCAGGGTAAATTTTTGTGAAAATCGGTTATAGTCCAATGTTTGAAAACATTTTGTTCTCTATAACCATGAGCTCTGATACCAATCTGTAACACCCCCGTTTTTTGATATACGCAGCGGAATATAAGTTGGGGTATAACTTCATGGTTCACAGTCATGAGTATAGAAAACGAATCGAAAAGAGACGTTTTAAAATAAAATTGTTATCATTCATTTATTTATATCAGAGTACATAATATAGGTCCCAACAGGAAGTTTTGAAAATACGTAATAAAATACATTATTCTTTGAATGATAACAAAGTGGACACTCTTGTTATAAGAAGAAAGTCCACAGCCACTCCGTGCCAAGTCATGTCTTTAATCACCTGAGATAAACATGTTTAAAAATTCAACACAAAGGTTGAGTGAATCCATAGTGTTTTCAGTTCTAATAGGTTTGAACACAAGCTAGATAAAAAGAAATCAGTAGTACTGTAGTGTAAAGTATATATATTGCACTAAGTCTCATGGCACGCAAAACGTTAACAGGTTATCTTCATAGTTATAAGCTATGAGATATAAATTACCACATAATTAAATGTAAGTAACCTTGCCCTCGAGTAGGAGATTGCCAGTCTCTTTATTTAACTCAAATAAAATGCATTTGGTTACGTTACGGTAACACAAAGGGGCTGTCAAACCCAATAGATCTATCCATATTATTCGCGCTCACCCGCAGGTGATTAGAGGTCCATGATTAGGGGTCTTTTGGGCAATAGCAAACTTATGCAATATAAATCAGGAAAGCATACAGAAAATACTTGTGTTCGGTTTGTAGCATATATCTCCCCACAAGTTTGGAAAAACGTAGTAAAAAGTGGGACTATAAACTCACCTGGATAGTCTGGATGAAATACAAAGTTAAGTGAAGTTGATAAACGTCTCCGGCACGCTACCTGGGTTGGTGTATTAAGTTTTCAGTAATTACTTCGGAATATATAAGTTTTCATTATTCCTTTCGTAACGTTTTTGGTAAATGTTAAATTAAGACAACATGAAGTTTCTCCAAAAGTTATAAGATTTTATCTTATTTCTTATCTGTAAGTTTTAGTTCTGTCTGTTCATTATTTAGACACTCCGTTTGTTAGTTACTGTACAAAACGTATATTAGGTTGAAAATTCCTAATAATAATAATAATAATAATATTAATAATAATATTAAATTAATAAAATATTAATTTAAGAATTAGGGTTTTAATTAAGTTTCATTCTAAACCTTTTAGTTTCTAAGTTTGGCAACTTTTACCCTTGGACTCTTAGAAATATACAAAATTTATCCCTGAACTTTAGTTAATTGACACTTTCTACCCTTAAGTTTCAAAAATGACCCTTTTTACCCCTAGGGTTTCATTCGACTGCAAACATAGTCCTTTTTACAAAACTTATTAGAGCTTTGGCAATTTCAGCCCTTGAGACTTCTAGGTTGTTTCATTCGATGTCCTTACTACACAAAAACGATTTATTTCATATGATTCGTGACGAAACCTTTTACGACTCTTTAGCCAACTTATCTATTAGTGTCTTAAGACTATTTTTGCAAAAGATTAGACCTTGGTTCGATTTATATACGTTGCAAATAATTTTTAAAACTTGCGAACCACAGTTGGTTCGACACATAATTGACCCGACAAAAAGAGGCTGGTTCTCACTCGATACTCAACCAAATTAGGTGATTCTTTTTCCTACGTTTAGCCCTTTGAATGACCTTTAACTATGCCAAAACCTAGATTTTTAGAAGTCCATTTGCTAGTCGAAATTAACCACACAAACACTGGGTCTGCTGTTTGCGCGACAGAAGAAAAAGAAAGAAAAAACTTTGGTTTTTGGTTTTCGACCATATTAACTAGTATCCTTAGGTTATTTTTAGTATGTTAAACATATTTAGAGTGTTTCTAGTCCATTTTAGGGAACCTAGGGTTTCTAGAAAAATACATTATATGTATATATGTTTTTACTACTCGATAGGTATAAAAAGAAACAAACAATTTGATTCTGTGTTTTCTGGGCTATGTCACATTTTAAGAAGTGGTTATACATGTTATTAGTTATATAATAAGTATAGAAAACTAATTAAAAAGGATAGAACATACCTCTTGTTATAAAAGTCGACTAGGGCAAGTTTTTGGGAGTTAGGGTTCGAATCAAGTCCTCTGAGGGTCTAGCCTTCACCAATGCTCCTTAATGGTTATTATGATCTTAATTTAGAGTTTTGAAATCAGAAATGAAGTGATATGGGACTGTGTGTATGAATTCGATGGGTGTGATGGTGAATTAGGGTTTCATGGGTTGTCTTCTATTTAAAGAAGGTAACTAGGGCTTCTAATATGTTCTAGGGGAATTATGGAAGTGAGTGAGGTGAGGTGTATGGCTGTTATGGCGCCACATGTGGAGGGGGGGGGAAATTGAAATGTGGAAGTCTCTAATTCACACACCTATCTCATTTCTAGAAGAGGGATGTTGTGTACAATTAGGGTTCATCATGTGGATACTTAGGGCTCAAGGTTTTCTAGGGTTTAGTTGGTTCATGGTTGTATTCGAACTAGATTAAGAGAACTAGGGAACTTTGGTTCGTTAGGTGCTTTAGGGAGTAGTACCTAGGGCTTAGTTCACTTGTACTCTAGGGTTTAGGGTAAAACTAGGGTTTCTAACTCTAGGGTTTAGTTAGAAATGAATTTTAGAATTATATGACAAAATTTTGTATATATCGATTTCTCATATAAAGGGAAAAATGATTTTTGTGCTTTAGAAGGTTGTACCTTAGGCTTGAAAGACTTGTACTAGGGTTAGGAAAATAAGAAAAATATAATTTTAATTATTTTCTAATTTTTCATAATTTTTATGTAATTTTTGTTAGACTTTATATACAAATTAATGAGTTTTTAAGTTTTTATGCATTGAAGGGTTGTACCTTGATTTTAAGGTGTTGTACACATGTTAAATAGCTTAATAAATTATTTTTAGAATTTATTGTGGGACAATATTACAAAATATGTCATTTAAATAACTATTATTAAAGTTTTTATAAGATTTTTATTTTCATTTAAGTTTTATGCTTAAATGACTTGTACCTTAGTTTAAAGGACTTGTACATAGTATTTTTATAAAAATTTTAACTAGAGTTTGTAAATAAAATAATAGTTTCTGTGAAATTAAGGTTTTATCGGGAGTTATAGGGGAATTAGGGTTTCCGTGCTTTAGTGATTTGTACATTACCTAAGTAATTTATATTTTGGTATTTCTATGGTTTCGTTAGTTATATTTGGTATTGCAGTGGTTTGGAGTCTCATAGAAACTATTTTAGTGGGAATAGTTTAGCTTAATTCGTATCTTAACGAATTTATGTAAAGTGGCAAATGGTAATTTGTAAAGTGTTAAACTTGACATAGAAAAATGTTTATATGAATAAAAAATAGGTTGAGGTTAGGTTGCGTGCGGGCACATTTATCATAGATGTGAGTTACGTCACATGAAATAGTGGTTACGCTCAGGCAAGTAAATAATAAAAAAAATATATATGTGAAAAATGGGTAAGTATAATGTGTTACCAGATGAGATTTTTCGCAGTGGTTACAAAGAGTACTGGTAGCATCCGCACAACAATTAAA
This sequence comes from Artemisia tridentata subsp. tridentata, assembly GCA_021014915.2. NCBI lineage: Eukaryota > Viridiplantae > Streptophyta > Magnoliopsida > Asterales > Asteraceae > Artemisia > Artemisia tridentata. The sequence continues at coordinate 200,550,515 of CP139508.1, forward strand.
CAAAAATCAAAAGCTTCATTTGGCTTGGTCCCCTGAGCAAAAACGATTGTTAAATACAGGTGCAAAACAAAATAAATGCTTAGATCATTGGTACATCAAATTATGAAATGATGAACTTGCCTAATGGACATACCGGCTGGCATGCCTGCCCAAGGTAACGCAAGCGAAGGATTGATACTCGTCACACGATCAAATGCATTTTGGGCCAATTTATTTTCACATTGTTTTCTGTAAAGCAGTAGAAAGACAACATTTAGTAGTAACTTTGACATCAATAACTATATCAACTAATGCCAATATTAAAAAAAGTTTTGTCTGTGATACTTGCATACCTCCCATGATGTAGGTTTCGTATTAAAGGCCTTTTGCACCGCGGAGTTATTGAGATAGGATATAAGAATATCTTGCCAGCGTGGATCAAAAACATTAATCTAAAAGAAAAAGTTAAAAAAAAGAAGATGATTTCATCTTTTTTGATATTATCATAGATGATGTATTATCATAGGTGAAGTAAACTAACAACGATCCCCTTCATGTTAACAATGGTTTGGTTTGTTTTCTTATTGTTAAGAAGGCTGGTGTAAGCAAGATGAGGCACATACTTCAAGTGGTCCTATTAAATGATAACAACAAAAATTATCAAACAAAATCTTTGAATAGAAGATATAATTGTCTATTCTTCATTCAAGCAGTAGGAGTTGCTGAGTTTCTAGACCTTTTTTGTTTTAGCAAATTAATAATGATGATAATAGATTAGCAAAGCCACATACATGAGAAGATAAAGTTTAAATTCATTTTGAAACATCCTTTAGGTGAGATAAAACTGCCAAATTGGAGTACGTTAATTTAATACAGTAAATTGCCGTACAAAAAGCTGATATATTAAAAAAAATGCAGAAAAGTACCGGTAAATTTTATACCTGTTTAGGTCTTGCAAGAGGGCCATGTCCTCATGTATGATTCCGGCCCCAAAATCTAGCACGGATTGTCCATATCGCGTGGATGTACCTATCACAGAAATCAAGGCAAACATCCAAGTATGGTTGAATTGGTACGCCCATTTCCAACAACGTTGTCAATCACAGTAATAGTAGCGATACAATTAAGTGATTCATCCATCGGCTGTCAATCAACAAACAACTAAAGGTGAATGAAACTAATGAAGATTAAAGACAGACGTGACACTTTGAAATACCATACCAGCTTCTATTCTCCATCACACCGATGTTGTTGACAAAGCTCATCTGTGTCAGAAACCTCCCCTGCATGCAACACGAAAACATCAATTAGCAATGATAACCAACATCACGAAATAACAGTCACACCGTAAGTGCAAATTAGGAGAAATAAAGATGAAAGCATTTACACTCTGAAGCCTCAAAGTCGGAGTCGAAAAACCAAATGACAATCGTATGAAGCACGACGATAGGCAAACCGGCTTTCTCCAATGGCTTCCACCACTCCTCAACCGTCTCATCATTAGTTTGGAAAACAGACACATTTGATGACCAATATAGGAAAACCGAAACGGAAAACTAATTTAAAGTCTGTAAAAACAAACTTACCACAATACTTATTCCGTCAATACTTTTATCAAACACGTTGCCAGCACTAACTCCACCTAATTCATCCAACCAATTACAAAAGAACATGTAAACAAAAAATATTATAACTCATCTTGTTCACTAGCTGATTTTATACAGTAAACATAACAAAGAATACCTTGAACCGATGACATCTCCTTGTCGACTTTTGATTCAAATTCACAAAGAAATGCCCTTTCAAGTCATCATCTTCCCTGTTACAAAAGATCATAACACAATGGTTATAAATTATTGAAACCCACAATTAAATGGTGTGGAAAATCTGAAATCTTACCTGTCTTACATGCCATTTAAGGGTTAAACCATGGGCTGTTACTCTTCCTCTCCGTATCTGTCATATGACACAGCCCAAAAACGCGGAAGACTTCTTTTAGAGGAAGAAGATAAATTAACAAAATTAATTGCATCAGAAACCAAAACCATTTGTACCCCAACTTTAATACGCACGACACTCACCATACCCGACGCCGCCTCCCTAAACCAAAGTGAGTTCACCCGTTTGTCGCCACTCCTTTTTAGAAGAATTCTAAAACCCCTAAAAAAATTTAAGGTTACTGAAACCTAAAACAAAATTCAGAACCCCAAGCTTTTCAAAGAAAAATGTACCGAAAATTAAACAATCTTAAAAAGACTTTCTTAAAACCTGAAGATCCTTTATGCTGCTTCCAGTAAGCTGTGAATGAAGATCCAGTTGAAGTTCCCATCTTTGCTACTTCCAGTATGTGTGTGTCGAAGGTTGTAGAAGATGGGGGATGATTATCGATGAGTCGGTTTCTAGAAAAAAAAAAGGCTAAGGTAACGGGCCTGGACTGAGCGAATGGGCTGGGCTAGAGACGGAAAGAATCAAAACGACAGTACTATAGTCGTTTTTTACGCTAAATTATATATATAGTAATTGTTAGTATCCTCTTAAAGCGTTGACTTCTCTTTTTTTGGTTTAGGGCTTTCAGTTTAACTATTGGTTCTCATGTAATAAATAGCATTTGATCTTCAGCCAAACTGGTCTAGAAACTTTCTTCATACAAATTTAAATTTGAGTTTAGCCAACAAAAATACAATTCAACTACTATATGAATTCCAATGATCTTCAAGAAAGTATAAAATATTTACATAGATAATTTTAGCATATATTCATATGAAATGTTGTTTTCAACGTGAACTTTTTCTTATGATTTTATCATTTTCAAGCTTTAAAAAAAATTAGGTTGAAATTTTCGTCTAATATACATTACTTATAATAATTTTGCCCGTATTCAACTTTTAAATCTGTGCACATAACAACCGGAACTATATGCTCAACTTCATCTACAAACAATGTAGGGGTAATTAAATCTATATCCTTACTAAAGTTCAATATTACGTCAATGTCCTTCTCACTTTTGAAATTACGTCAATATCCTTCTCAAACTTTTATAATTACATCAATATCCTTTTCAAACTTTAAATTCTCGTATATATCCAAAAATCAACATGTTCTTTCATCACTCGAGGCTAAAAGTGTATATGAACAAATAAATAAATATGAATAATATGTTCTTTGATATATATATATAATATATATATATATATAACCTGACCTATATATATATATATATTATATAATATATATATATATATATATATATTCTTTGATATATATATATATATATGTATATATATAACCTGACCTGTAAAATGGTAGCTCAACACGGTAAGTAACGATGACTTAGTGAGTAAATGGAGCTATTATGAAATAATACTTGCAATTCTAAACTTGAACATATTAATAAATAATATGCTATACATGGTACGAATTTTAGTCGTTTTGCTACTTGTACATGATTTTGGTTCTGTGTTCATATCCATGGCATAATTTTTTTTATTATTTTTTTTTGTAACCATGATTTCCGAACTTTTGGCCGACTAATCCACGGGGTTTGAACCCACCGCCACACAGACTCAAACCAGGTAAAGCCCTCCCTTTTTAGGAGGTTGCACGTGCTTCTGAATCGACGATGCTTAATCGTCCTTCTATGAGTGAGAACTTCCCTAACCGACGAGCACATTTAATAAACATCAATCCAATAACAATGTTTCATAAAAACTAATAGCGAAAGCGTTAAATACTACGAGTGCGGGTGTTAACCCAAACACTCCTGTTTTGACCCATAATCAAGTGTATACACTTTAATACTAAAACTTGACTAATACAATTCTGGACTGAAAAGATATATAACTAAAATAGTTTGGGGGGGGGAGGAATAACAAAGAAATGGGTTGAGATGCTTGTCACCTATAAACACGAGCATTACAGTCCCCTCGAATCATCTTCTTAATCTACGAGCTCCTCGTATAACCTAACCTGTAAAATGGTAGCTCAGCACAGTAAGTCCTGATGACTTAGTGAGTAAATGGAGCTATTATGAAATAATACTTGCAATTCTAAACTTGAACATATTAATATATAATAAGCTATACATGGTACGAATTTTAGTCATTTTGCTACTTGTACATGATTCTGGTTCTGTGTTCATATCCATGCCCTTTTTTTTTGGTAACCATGATTTCTGACCTTTTGGCCGACTAATCCACGGGGTTTGAACCCACCGCCACATAGAATCAAACCATGTAAAGCCCTCCCTTTTTAGGAGGTTGCACGTGCTTCTAACTAGACGATGTTTAATCGTCCTGCTATGAGTGAGAACTTCTCTAACCGACGAGCACATTCAATAAACATCAATCCAATAACAATGTTTCATCAAAACTAATAGCGAAAGCGTTAAATACTACGAGTACGGGTGTTAACCCAAACACTCCTGTTTTGACCCACAATCAAGTGTATACACCTTGATACTAAAACTTGACTAATACAATTCTGGACTGAAAAGATATATAACTAAAATAGTCTGGGGCGTTAACAAGCTGAATAACAAAGAAGTGGATTGAGATGCTCATCACCTATAAACACGAGCATTAAAGTTTCCTTGAATCATCTTCTTAATCTACGAGCCCCAATCTTCGTATAACTAACCTGTAAAATGGTAGCTGAACATGGAAAGTCCTGATGACTTAGTGAGTAAATAGAGCTAATATGAAATAATACTTGCAATTCTAAACTTGAACATATTAATATATAATATGCTATACATGGTACGAATTTTAGTCATTTTGCTACTTGTACATGATTCTGGTTCTGTGTTCATATCCATGGCATAATTTCTGAGCACGTGCTTCTGACTAGACGAGGCTTAATCGTCCTGCTATGAGTGAGAACTTCCCTAACCAATGAGTACTCTTTTTGGGTTTTTTTTTTTTTTTTTTTTTTTTTTTTTTTTTTTTTTTTTTTTTTTTTTTTTTTTTAATATACACAGTTGCAATAACTCTCTCAATTTTTCATTCTCTAATTCATTCCTTACAAAGATTAAATATGTGCTTGTAATAGAACTATTATCATATTTAGATAATAGACTCACAACATATTAGCTGGGCTGAGTTGTGGTTTTCTTTGATCTGGTTATTGTTGAATTGAGATTCAACAAGTTGTATTCAATTTGAATATGATTTTTTTTACAAATTTAACATTTTTTTATGAAGGGACCTTTATAAGTTTCTAAAAAGCTTGTTATTGAAGAAAACTTTTTATTAGATAAATGCTTTCTTCAAAAGCTACTCATAAATTTTCGAAAAAATGTTGGAGCTTTTGACAAATTATACTACTCAAACATCATTTCGTTAACTATGTTTCTTATTTAGATGCATATTCGTGTATCACTTAATTAGATTATACTCTTTCCGTCTTAAAAGGTGTGAAGGATTATACAAACACCTGGGATGTTTATCTTAATAATGTGTTTGGGATATTTATATATGAATGTGATGTAGTATGCGGAATCTACTATAACACACTTTAAAAGAACACAAAGGTGATGAGTATGTAAACGTGAGTTATAATGAACAATGAACACAACTTAAGTAACACAAAACGATTCAATATTATTGATGAAATAATACGGATGATCTAACTATCACCAGGATTACAAAGTAACCTTGAATCTTTGATTGTTTAAGGATTTGTGAATTTAGTAACTAAGTTACTAGAGAGGTTGTTCTGTTTTTGGTTATTAGTTTAAGAGATGCATGCATGAAGGTGGTGACTAAGGGATCCTTTTATAGGATAAGGACCCCTTATTACAAGTTGTCAAGTTGTTGAATATAATAAGATACTTTGACTATTCTAGCCTACAATTAAATACAACTACCAATGTAACTACTCTGTATATTCTTCTGCACAAACATGGAAGACTGAACTACTTCTACATAACGTATTACATTGTACAAAGACTAATAATTCAACAAATATCTACAAACAAATATCTATCAACTTGATCATAATCTTGGCAGGACCTTTATCAACTAGCAGTACCTTCCTACCCAGAAGGTACTGTTAGTACATCTTCATCTTCTTCAAAATCAACTAGCAGGCTCAATACTTCTTTCAGCAGGCTCTTTGACTTGAACATTTTATTCCCAACAATCCTCCCCTAAACTTGTTATTTCCTTTAAAATACACAAGTTTCTTATGAATAAAATACATACCTTGAGGATCTGAGGGAACTCTTCCAAAACCTTTACTCTATGTTCTTCCTTTTTCTTTCACATTGCTCAAATATGCTCCTCAGCAAACTTTGAACAACTTCTGACTTTTCTTCATCTTTGTCACATCTCAACCTCTTTGAAATCATGGTTGTAAGCACTTCATAACTAAGTGGATACTCTTTCTCAGCCAACATAAAGAGTTCAATCCCACTTTGTGTGTAAAGATGATGAATACTGCTAAGGCTTAGAAATTCCCATGTTGTTGAAGGATCATGATATGGAAACTTCCAATGAACATCTTTTGGATTAGGATCATACATCCTATTAAATTCTACCCATAGTTCCTGTTCCTTAACATCAGTACTAGAATTTGTGTCTAGCCTAATTTGAACTAGATTCCACAATTCTTCTAAGTCAGCTCTGTCACATGCTCTTACTAGATTTTCAAAGTTTTTGAAGATTGCAGTCTGACCCCCAACCCTAGCTATTTTCCATGACTTTCCTAATCTATCATGGTGAATCTCCCAATCAATAATAGGGCGTCTAGACCTAATTGGATCAGCATGTATAATTGTTGGTAAAGTAATCAACATTTTACTTACTTGCTCTGAATCCAATTTTGCTTCTTCTTTCTTTTGAGCATCTTTCTTTTTCATTGAAGGCTTTGCATCAGATGGGATCTTGTAGTAAAGACTCTTGTAGGCATTTAGATACAATAAGTAGATTTCATCAGCAGATTTCTTCTTCAGTTGATAATCAGTCCAATTTGCTTGACCTTTTAGAAATCTCTTCATAAAAGTCACTTGATCTTTCTGAGATGTGCCCACCTTAAAACCTCTTTTCTGACTTTCTTTCATCTTTTCAAAAATATCAGCCAGAGCTGCTTCTTTATACTTTTTGTTGATAAAAGATTCAAGCTCTGATGTTTTCTCATCAGAGTTAAGATTCTTGTCATTCACTATTATTGCTGCTTGACCTTTCACAATTGGATCATTGGCAATAATCCATTGCATCTGTGCATCAAAGGTTTCTTGAGCAACTTGAGTGTCAAGAAGAGTCTGAGCAGCATCTTTTTGCTCTTGCATCTCTGCAAGCAGTCTTGAAGCTTCAAATGCTTTCTGCACTTCTTCTTCATGAAGCCTTTTGGAGACTTCTTCATCTAAAGCCATCTGTACCTGCTCTGTTCTCTTCAACTTTTTGGGCTTTGGTTCATCTTCAACCATAATGCTCTTGCCCTTATCCTTTGGAGTTGGTTCTTGAGATGGAACAGTAGATTGCTCATCAGCAATAAATATCCTCCCTTGAACAAACAAATTCCCTTGAAGCTCTAATTCCCTCTTCCTTTTGTACACATGATCAGCAGTACCTTTGTAGTCCATTGCCAATAGCCTCTCAATCCTAGCAGGCTCTTTTGAACTAGCAGGCTCTTTCTCTGCTCCAGCAGGCTCTTTATCATAAACCTGAGTTCCTTCATGAAAATCAAATTGAGCCTCCTCTTCATCTTCAGAACTACCCATCCTCCCTTTTTTGGAAGAGTGACCCAAACCTTCAGCATCTGATTTTGAAGAACTAGATAAAACAACCTTTGAAGATCTTTTACCCTTTAGCTTCTTCACTTCATTCTCCAATTTCTTTACCCTCTTAACTAACTTGATGTTGATCTCAGAAAATTTTGTGTTTTGACTTTTAAGAGCATCTTCCAAGAGCTTGACCTTCTCTTTTAGTTCTTTCACTGTTTGAGGAGATTGGGATGGTGATACCTGATGTGATGGTGTTGGTGGTGTTGCAGATGGAACTGGTGTAGGGATTGGTGATGTAATATGAGTTGGTGAGATGTAACCAGGTGAAGAACTTGATGATGGTGATTCAGATGATGGTGTTGGTTCTTCAGGATGTTGTGGTAACATTTCATCAAAAAGTGGTATTTCTTCCCCTTTGAAACCAATTCTCATGTTTGAAAATACTTTGTGAGAAAGTTTTGGTGTTTCATAAAGTGAGTGTGGGGGAAGCAACAAATGTTTTGATTTTGCAATGATGCATGAAATAAATCTTGGATACATCAAAAACTTTGTTTCGCTATCCACATTTTTAGCCAATCCTTCAAAAATATGTTTCGAAAAATTGAATTTTCTGTTTGTTGCCAAGCAGATGAGAGCAGAAGCCATGTTTCCACTAAATTGCTCCCAAGAGGTTTTCTTTTGGCTCAAACAATGAAGGATTGTATGGATAAAAAATCTCCATTGTGGAGTAAAATGCTTTTTAAGAAAGGTGAGTTTAGTAGAATCAGCATGATACCCCATTCTTTCCAAATTTTCAAAAATTTCAGTATCAGGCAATTGACTAATACCATCTGAATCATCCAAATGAAGATGTCTTCGAATGGATGACTCAGTAAGAGTCAATGTTTTGCCATCCACTTTGGCTTTTATTCTTTGTTCCCCATTTTCAGAAGTTTTAACTTTAGCTGTTTGCCAAAATTGTAAAATTTGATATTCATAAATAGTGGGATTAACTAGTAAAGCAAACCTAATGTACGAATCATTTAAAAAGTCCACTATTTGATGAAAAGAGGCATTATCCTCAGACTTTTCCAAAAATGCTAACTGATTGTGACGTTTAACAAAAGTTAGAACGGCCATGGTGAAAGTTAATGAAAATCTTGATTATGATGGTGGGATTTGTTGGTGGTACTGGTAGAAGATGAAAGGTTTATGTTAATTGTGATAAGGACTGATGAAAGATGTTATGAGAGAAATTACTTTTAACCGACAATAAGAAAGATTATAATAAGTAAATGAAAAGGCGGTTAAAAAGATCTTTTATATGTGAAATATAATATAATATAATCATCAGTAATTTACGTAACTACCCCAACGGCTAATTTTAACTACCAGGCCCAACGGCTATAACTTTTTCTGACAGGCTCAACGGTTATCTAGCAATACTATTTTACTCTAGCAGTACCAAAATTTGAACTACCAGTACCTTTGAATGAAAATATTACTTGGCAGTCTCTTTGAAAGTTTAGCAAAAATCCCTTATAGTTTTTAGCAAACTATCAGCTATCAACGGATTTGAGTTGTCTTTACCAAAAGCCGTTTGCTTATGGACTAGTTAACTATTTACTGTTAAGTATGGTTAGTTAAATACCATATAGTTTTTGGTAAACTATCAACCATCAACGGATTTGATTTGTCTTTACCAAAAGCCGTTTGCTTATGGACTAGTTAACTATTTACTGTTAAGTATGGTTAGTTAAATACCATTTAGTTTTTGGTAAACTATCAACCATCAACGGATTTGATTTGTCTTTACCAAAAGCCGTTTGCTTATGGACTAGCCAGCTCTTAAGTTTGTAAAAACTTGGTGAACTGAATACCAAAAGCCATATTGACCTATAGATGGTGCAATTTCCTTGGTTGGAGGAAATATAAGAGACAATGATGCTGTGTATCTTGGATGCTTGGTTCAACAAGTGAAATCATCTATCAGCATGCTTTTGCTTTGAAACTTTCCTTAGTTTGATCTAGATAGAACTTTCTCCTTTAGGAATGCTTCATCCCTTCCGAATATGTGATCTAATCCTATCTTTTTCAACCTCTACATCATCTTGTATGCTCTTGTCTTTTTCTTTCATAAATTGGTTTTTCTTCCATTCTGGGCTATTATTTCCTCCCCTGAGATGTAAATAACTTTTATTTCCCCTTTTTGTTTGGAAGATCTCTTGTTTTTGTTATCAACCTGAAATATGTTAGTTGCAAACCAAAAGAACAAAGTGCAAAGCACTTGATCTATAGTATTGTAAACATTTAAGCATCAATATGAACAAAACAGAGCAAATTTTATACTAGCAGGACCAATTATGAACTGACAGTACCTTTTGACTATCTAGCAGTACCATGTTTAAAAGCCAATACCAGATATTTTTATGTACAAAAACACATGTTTTTCAAAGATTAATCATTCCAATACCTCCTACAAGGTATTTGAATCTACCTAAATCAAAAGCTTTGGTGAGAAGGTCTGCATAATTCTTTTCAGAATCAATTTTAACAACTTGTATTAACCTTTTCTCATTGCAATCCCTTATGAAATGGTGTCTGATTTCAATGTGTTTTATTTTTGAATGTTGAACTGGATTTTTAATGATACAAATAGTACTGCTATTGTCAATGTAAATAATGGTGTTAAGAAAATTGTACCCATAGTCAAGCATTTGATTTTGGATCCAAAGAACTTACCCACAACAACTTGCACCAACAACATACTCTGCTTCAGTTGTAGAGTTGGCCACCATTGTTTATTTCTTGCATTGCCAAGATATGAGTCTACAACCAAGAAATTGACATCCACCAGTTGTGGATTTTCTGTCTAGAGTTGCACCAGCATAGTCACTATCAGAATAAGCCACCAAATCAAAAGATGATTCCCTTGGATACCAAAGACCCAACCTAGGTTGACCCTTAAGATATCTAAAGATTCTTTTGACTGCTGTGAGATGAGAAACCTTGGGATGTACTTGAAACCTTGCACATACACATACTGAGAACATGATATCTAGTCTTGATGATGTAAGGTACATCAAGGACCCAATCATTGATCTATAATTGTGCAAATCCACATCTTCACCCTCAGCATCTTTTAGTAACCCCTTTTCTGAATCTATTGGTGTACTTGCAACCTTAGAATCAGCAAACTGAAATTTCCTTAGGATCTCTGCTACATACTTATCTTGGCTGATAAATATGCCTTCTTGAGATTGTTTCACTTGGAGACCCAGAAAGAAAGTAAGTTCCCCCATGGAACTCATTTCAAACTTACTATGCATAAGTTTTTCAAATTCTACACATAAGTCTTGGTTTGTAGATCCAAAGATAATGTCATCAACATAAATTTGCACCAGCAAGATGTCTTTCTTTGTTCTTTTGATAAACAAAGTTGGATCAATCTTGCCTCTTTGGAATCCATTTTCTAATAAATAGCAAGCCAATGTTTCATACCATGCCCTAGGAGCTTGGTGTAGACCATAAAGAGCCTTAGTAACCCTATACACCTTGTCTGGATACTCTGCATCAATGAAGCCTGGAGGTTGAGAAACATACACCTCTTCTTCAATAGTACCATATAAAAAGGCACTTTTAACATCCATTTGGTAAACAGTGAAGCCTATGAAAGAAGCATAGGCCAAGAATAGCCTGATTGCTTCAAGTCTTGCAACTGGAGCAAAAACCTCTTCATAATCTACCCCTTCTTCTTGAGTATACCCTTGGGCCACCAATCTTGCTTTATTTCTGATCACTATTCCTCTTTCATCTTTCTTGTTTCTGAACACCCATTTGGTTCCAATTGCCCAATGACCTTTTGGCAAATCAACCAATTTCCAAACCTTCTGAAGCTTGAATTGAAGAAGTTCTTCTTGCATTGCTTCAACCCAACTTGCATCATCTAAGGCTTTGTTAATGTTTTTGGGTTCAGCTTGAGAGAGAAAACATGAAAACAGGCATATGTTGGCAACTTCATGATTCTTTTCTTCATAAATAGATGATAAACCCTTCTTGGTCTGAAGTCAAGACTTGAGATCTTGTTCTAACACCAGAATCAATGCTACCAATCACATCATCAGTTGAGTGATCTTTGAGAATTCTTGTGGTGTGAGTTGTAGGAACTTCATAGGTAAATGGAAGATTGCCAATCCCCACTTCTTCTGGTAAAGAATCATCTGTTTGAACATTTAATGGCTCAGCAGTACCAATTTGTGAACTGGCAGTACCATCTGGTGAACTAGCAGTACCATTGTCATTTGCACTACTTTCTTGATTCTCTTGACCTTGAGTTCCATGATCATCTTCAGTACCTTCATTTGTTGTATTTGAAGGTTCTTCATGACTTGAAGATAAATCCAACCCTTTCCAAATTGGCATCCAGATTTAATCTTGATCTTTAGGTGTTTCAACATTGTCTTCAAAACCTGCATTATCATTAGTATTTGGACCTGCAACAGGCACATAATTCATAGATTCTGAAAGCCTATCAATATCAAACATCCAATCTGGCCCAATGCCTTTCACATTTGTTAGTTTCTCTTGAAACTCTATGTGAAGATTTTCTTCAACTAGCCTAGTGCAACTATTATACACTCTATAGGCCTTACTTTGCAAAGAATACCCTATCAAATAGCCTTCATCAGCTTTTCCTTCAAACTTGCCTAAATGATCCTTGGTATTGAGAATAGTGACATGACATCCAAAAGGTCTCATAAAGCTTAAAGATGGTGTTCTACCAAAGAAAAGTTCATAAGGTGTCTTTTTATGTGGCTTTATCACAAGAACCCTATTTTGCACATAACAAGCAGTACCTACTGCTTCAGCCCAAAATGAAATAGGCAACTTAGAGTCTACTAACATTATTCTAGCAGCCTCTATAAGTGTTCTATATTTCCTTTCTGCTACTCCATTTTGCTGTGGGGTTCTAGCTACACTAAATTCTCTTTTTATTCCTTTTTCTTTGCAAAAGTCATCCATAACCCTATTCTTGAACTCTGTCCCATTGTCACATCTGATTACTTTTACTTTCTTATCAGCTTGGTTTTCTACTTCAGTTATATAAGACTTAAGAATCTCACTTGTTTCATGCTTAGATCTTAAAAAGAAAACCCAAGAAAATCTGCTATAATCATCAGTAACAACAAGACAATATCTTTTACCATTCAAGCTACTCACATTAGTAGGACCAAAAAGATCCATATGAAGCATGTACAAAGCTTGAGAAATTGAGTTATGGGTCTTGGGCTTACAAGAAGCTCTATGTTGTTTGCCTTTAAGACAATCAACACAAGTTTGGTCATTTTGAAAAATCTTTTTGGGTAAACCTCTAACCAAATCATATTTTGCAATTGTATTGATTGTTTTAAAGTTTACATGACCAAGCCTTCTATGCCAAAGCATAGATTCATCCAATGAGGCTTTTGCTACTAAACAAGTTAGACTCTCCTTAGGATCAATGTTCTTTAAATCAACACTGTACATATTGTTCCTTTTTGGAATTTTAAGAAGGATCTGACTTTCATCAGGCATTTTAAAATCAGAAGAAAGAACCATACATCCATTGTCAGTAAAGAGAACATTGTTCTTTTTGTCACACATTTGTGAGACACTAAGGAGATTAAACTGAAGCTCTTTCACAAAGTACACATTTTCAAAATCTAATTTACTGGTTTTGATAGTACCTTTACCAGTAATCTTTCCTTTGATTCCTCCCCCAAAGGTAACATATCCTCCATCAATTGTTTTGAAGTCTGTGAGAAAAGTCATGTTGCCTGTCATGTGCCTTGAACATCCACTATCTACATATCCTTGATCACCAATATCAGTTGAATGTTCCTGCACATATATAGACATATTAGTTTCCTTGGGGTACCCAAGCCATGACAGACTTGGGTTTGCCTCTTGCATCAATGTAATCAAACCTTTTTAGGATTGTTGATGCACCTTTTGATTGGAGTGGTTTCCATATCCAACATGCTGAGGACTTAACAGCATTTTCCTTTTTAATCCATTTTGTGGTCTTTGGTCTATCAGTACCAATTTTGGCAGTACCATTTGGTCTAGCAGGACCTTTTGGTTTTGGTCTCCAAATTTGTGTTTTGACCACAGATTTCTTTTGAATAGGACTATTCACAACTTTTGGTGCATATTTGAAAGTGTTTCTTGCACCCTTATCAGTTGGTTTTGGGTTAACAGGCTTATTTTGTCTAACAGTATGTTTAACTTTTGGTGTGTTAGACTTCACAAAACTTTTTCTGGGGTTTGTTTCTTTTGTTTTAGACTTTGATGTACTCCCAGAAACCCAATTGTTACAATAAGCATGGGTATAATTAAAACTACCACAATAATAGCAAGCCTTATTGTACAAAACAAAATCATCACCAAGTTGGTGTGACTTAAGATTATTCCAATTTCTTTGGCTACCTCTAGGTTTGCTATTACACCTAGCACAACTTTCAACTGTTTTCAAAACAGCTTTAGCATTAGTCTTAATCTCTACTCTTTTAGGACTGACTGGTCCTACTTTGTTTCCTTTGGTTGAAACAGCCTCTTCTTCATCATCAACAGATATCCAATCTTCAATAATTAGAACATCTGATTTCTTATCAGTGAGCACCTTAGAGAGTGAAGCAATCTTAGCACTCTCAACAGGTTCACTTTTCTCTACAGGTTTAGCTAATGGTTTGTTGATGAATTCATGTAAACCTGATTCTGCAAGATCTAATCCTGGGGGACAAGGGATTCCTCTATAAGGAGGTAGACATGTCTTGTATCCAATTCCTGATTTGATTCTCTTATTCATCTGATTTTCAACTATGCTTCTAGTACAATCAGAAGCAGTTTCCAAAGTGGTAACTGTTAGTTGAATATTTTCCTTTGCCAAAGTCACTTTAGCACACTCAGTTCTTAACATTTTTATTTCTGCATCTTTCAAAAATATTTGTCTATTAAGAATGGCTTTAGTGTCAGAAAAAGTGAGTTCATTTTCCCTAAAATGGATTATTTGCTTTTCAAGTTTAGCCATACCACACTTATGATTGACTAGGTCTTGATGGGTTTTTCTTTCTTCTACTTTCAGTTCATCATAAAGTTTTATAAGAGTTTGTAATTCTTCAAAAACTTTGCAAGTATTAGAACATTTTGTAATTTGTACCTCAGGAGTGGAGAAAGCCATTAAAGCCAATTCATCTGAAGTTGACTCCTCTTCACCCATAAAACTCCAATCAAAACCCATCCCATCAATAGCTACCATAGCTTTAGGCTCAATGATCTCCACAGCCTTACTCTTGCTCTTAAAGCTTCCTTTCTTCTCAAAGCTTCCTTTATTCCTGTTCTCAAACCCTCTTCCCTTATCATCCTGCTTCTTTGGTCTTCTACACTCTCTTGAGTAGTGACCCTTCATGTGGCAGTTGTAACACTCCACTTTGGACTTGTCATACCCAGCAGGCTCATTACCATCTATGATAATCTTCTTTCCAGTCCTCATCAGCAACTTCTTAGCCCTTATGCTCAGAAGTGAAAGTTGCCACTTTATGTCCATTTCTTCAAGATCATCAGGATTGATCTCTTGAAGGTCTTCAAAAGTTAATATGGACCTATTGTGTTGTGATGTTAGGAAGGCACACCCAATAGTTTCATCTAGAATGGTTTTGGTACTGCTAGAAGTACTGGCAGTACCAAAGTTTGTGTTGGCAGTACCTTCTTCTCTGCCATCTTTTTCTTCATCTACAACTCTTGAGGTGCTTGGAGATGATACAAAAGCCATATTTCCTGAGCTTGAACCAGTAGTCTTCTTCACTTCATGCTCTACGATTTTGAAGTTGTTGTAGAGATCATTGAGACTCATCTGATCAATATCTGGTTTGTTTTTCCAGACAATGACATGCATGGACCATTCAGAGGGTAAACTCCTAAGGAATTTGGAGTTTAAGTATTCTTGAGATACCATTACTTCATGAATGGCTAACTGACTTGAAAGCTTTTGAAGTCTATTGAACATACTGTCCAAAGACTCATTTGTTGTGGCTGCAAAGTTTTCAAACTGATGTTTGAGGAGAGTTTTCTTGGTGGCATCATTTCCACCAAATCTAGCCACAATAGCTTCAAAAAGGGTTTTAGCACATTTGTACTTGTTGAAAATCAAAAGCTGATCATTTGGAATAGTCATGAGTAGCATACTCCTGGCTTTTAGATCATTTCTCTTTTGTATTCTTTCTTCTGCGCTTGTTGGGTTTACTTGCACATGTGTTACAAGTGCATCGTTTACTGTGGAGGTGGTGATTGAGGGTTTGAATGAGTTTCCTTCTTCAATAATCTCCCAAAGTGCATAGTCTTGCACTTGAAAGTATTGTTCTACCCTCAGTCTCCACATATCAAACTCATTTTGCTTGAGTAATGGAAGTTTAGCAGCAACATTGGTTTGAATGTGTTCAACATCCATTGTTCTTTTAAATCGTAAATATCAGCCTAGCTCTAATACCACTTGTGAAGGGATTATACAAACACTTGGGATGTTTATCTTAATAATGTGTTTGGGATATTTATGTATGAATGTGACGTAGTATGCGGAATCTACTATAACACACTTTAAAAGAACACAAAGGTGATGAGTATGTAAACGTGAGTTATAATGAACAATGAACACAACTTAAGTAACACAAAACGATTCAATATTATTGATGAAATAATACGGATGATCTAACTATCACCAGGATTACAAAGTAACCTTGAATCTTTGATTGTTTAAGGATTTGTGAATTTAGTAACTAAGTTACTAGAGAGGTTGTTCTGTTTTTGGTTATTAGTTTAAGAGATGCATGCATGAAGGTGGTGACTAAGGGATCCTTTTATAGGATAAGGATCCCTTATTACAAGTTGTCAAGTTGTTGAATATAATAAGATACTTTGACTATTCTAGCCTACAATTAAATACAACTACCAATGTAACTACTCTGTATATTCTTCTGCACAAACATGGAAGACTGAACTACTTCTACATAACGTATTACATTGTACAAAGACTAATAATTCAACAAATATCTACAAACAAATATCTATCAACTTGATCATAATCTTGGCAGGACCTTTATCAACTAGCAGTACCTTCCTACCCAGAAGGTACTGTTAGTACATCTTCATCTTCTTCAAAATCAACTAGCAGGCTCAATACTTCTTTCAGTAGGCTCTTTGACTTGAACATTTTATTCCCATCAAAAGGAGGGTCCACAAACAAAAAATAAACAATTTATGATATGATAGTTAACGTACGTTTGAACAAAAAAGTCATTTTTACCCTTATTTTTAAAAAACATATAACTTTCAATTTTTTTAATTGAACATTAGTTATGTAATATATTAAATGATTACAAGGACAAAATAGTAAGAACAATGTTTTTAATTTTTCTTGTTAAAAAATTAGAATTTTTTTAAAGACAAATATAAATAGTAACTATACTTAAAATGGGATTGTAGGGAATACATTAATTAATTTTCAGATCAAATTTGGCACTATACATGGTTTTTTGAGCCACAAGTTGAACATTTACAAAATTCATATGAGTAACAAACATTACAGAATAATAGCCAATTTCATTAATTTATATGTACAGTACATGGTATAAATATAAAATATTTGCAAAAACTAGTTCATTGTTTCTGATTCCATTGCCAAGATTTCTGGCCACTAGCCACTAGTTGTGGAGAAAATATAGTTAACATGTGTATAAGTTGTTCTTCGTCTATTTTTGGAAAGACGAAATCCCATGTTCTGTTTCATCGTATGAATGCATGGATCTTTTGTTATATGCATATGCTTTTATTCTATCTATTTATGGAATTTGCTAACAATGATTTTTTTCTTCTTCTTTGAACTCTTGTCGTTAACCCATTTTACTAACCTTATAGACATAGTTTTATGAATTTCTTTTACTTTGTATTTTATTTTGACATCTTTGATCAATAACCCAAATATTGATGCCAATCAAAAGTTGCAAGTTCAAACCACACCATTAATGCCTATACGAGTTATTTACCATAAAAGAACATTTTACTTATCACAGTTAATTTTGCATTAATTTGCATATGTATAGAATAAAACGCATAAACCAGTCGATTGTTTCTGTACCCATTGATAAGATTTCTGGGCACTAGCCATGAGTTATGGGAAATATATAGATAACTTTCAGTAAGTTGTTGTGCTTGGTCTATTTTTGGATAGAAGAAATCCCAAGCATAGTCTTATTGTACAAATACATGAATTTACTATTTCTAGCATGGTACCCGCTCAAAACTTCGATGATATCAAATATATTGATCTTTAGACGGTATGGAATTATAGACATCAGTATTTGGCAGTTTACTGGTTTGGTAGTATTAAAAAGAGTAATTTTTTATGTTTAAATTCTCGTCAAATATATGGTATTTATACAAATATAATTATCCATATATGAGATATTAAAAGGTGTTAAGACACCCCTCAACATCTAGTTCAATAAGATATTTTTATCTCTTAACGGCTCTTAATGATCATAAAAAAAAATATATATTCTTAATTTTGACGGCCTCTTAGTGACAGAAAAAAACAAACACACCTTTTGGTCTAAATATTTGATTGCATCTGACTGAATCAGATTAAGATGTTGTGAAGAGGTTTTTACATACACAACCTTAGTTCCATAGACTCTCGAAACCAACACGAAATCAATTGGTCTGGCTCAAAATAAGTTGAATATAAATTAAAAGCCTAAGTAAGAATGAAAAGAAATGAAAGGCCAATTTCCAATAATAGCCCAATTATACAATTAACGCCTTAGCCTCTCACCCTCAAACCCCTCTGCTACTGGCCTAACCACCACACTGCAAAGCCGCCGTTAAACGACGCCGTTTTCTTCTTCCTTTCATACCCCCATTATCCGTTTAGTTATCTCAACGTACACACGGTGTGTCTATCTTTATCTATTAATAATAATTGTTACATTTCTATTTTATATTTATAAGGCTATTAAGCTCTTGTTAGATAAGCTTATGATTTTCTTTGTGAGGAAATAAACTTTTTAAAATCTTATACCAAGCTCCACCCAAAGCTTATTTCATCATAAAAACACTATCAAGAATTTGAAAAACGAATTAATTATTTCAGGTGTTTGGTAGCTTATCATGTCTTGAAAAAATTACCAAACACCCCCTTAAAGTTGGCTCAACATGTATATAACTAAAATGCAATACATCTCTTTATGCAAACAACCTTAAGTGGCCATGTTAACCTCCTGAAAAAGGAGTGCTTTACTTGGTTTGAGTCTGTGTGGCGGTGAGTTCAAACCCCGTGGATTAGTCGGCCAAAAGGTCAGAAACCATGGTTACCGAAAAAAAAGAAAAAATCAAATTGATGCTTATATTGTTGTTTGATCGCTATCTTGTATCAAAATTGATAACACATTAACACATCAGTTTCTGTTTATAGGATGTATTTTATTTTGCCCACTTTTTCATTAGGGATAATGAGTTTTAAATGTATCCAACTTTCCACGTATTATAAAGTTGTGTATCAAACTTTTAATTTTACTAAGTAATGGTCTGAACTTACTAACCCAAATGTAGGTACACAAGAAGATATCAATTCAAGTGACTCTTCTGAGGAATCTTTTGTACTGCCCTTCTTGTCCATTTGCTCTCCAAATGTTAAGAACTCAAGTGGAAAGGTTGATGCTGATTTAAAGTCTGATTCTAAGCCTAATGACACAGAAGATGAAGCTTTTCTGGATGAGCTTGAAAGGCTTACAAGACAAGAGAAGAAAGCTGATGAAACTTTTTCAAAGAAATCAACTAGCAGTACAAACCCAGTTCCTACTGCTAGCACACCAGTTTGTACTGCCAGTTCTTCAAGAGTTTCTACTGATGATTTGTCATATCCTGAGCTAACCAAAGATGTTCTTCAAGATGATGATGTTATGCTTGATCTTGAAGATATTTATGCCAGTCCAAGAGATGGGATTTTCTCTCATGCATCCTATGATGATGAAGGTGTAGTGACTGATTTCTCAAATTTGGAAGACACAGTGGATGTTGATCCTACTCCTACATCAAGAGTACATACTGGTCATCCTAAATCTCAAATTATTGGAGATCCAAGTTCTACAGTTTAAACTAGAAGCAGAGTGAACAAGAACTCTGGAGCTCATGCTTTGTTCAGCTACATTCAAAAGCAGAGGAGAAACAATCATAAGGACTTTCAACATTGTCTGTTTGCCAGTTTTCTCTCTCAGATTGAACCCAAGAGTATATCTCAAGCACTTGCAGAAGAAAGTTGGGTTGATGCTATGCAAGAGGAGCTCTTACAATTTCATTTGCAGAAGGTATGTATTCTTGTAGATTTGCCACCTGGGAAGAAAGCTATTGGTACCAAGTGGGTTTACAGAAATAAAAAGGATGAAAGAGGTATTGTAGTGAGAAATAAGGCAAGGCTAGTTGCTCAGGGCTATAAACAAGAGGAAGGGATAGACTATGATGAGGTATTTGCACCTGTGGCTAGGATTGAAGCCATCAGGATCTTCTTAGCATTTGCTTCATACAAGGGGTTTATAGTTTATCAGATAGATGTGAAAAGTGCATTTTTGTATGGCACAATTGATGAAGAGGTGTATGTGACTCAACCTCCAGGATTTGTAGATCATAAATCCCCAAAGAAGGTTTACAAAGTCGTGAAGGCTTTATATGGTTTACACCAAGCTCCCAGAGCCTGGTATGCTACTTTATGTTCATTTGTGCTGAAGAATGGTTTTAGAAGAGGAACCATTGATAAGACTTTATTCATAAAGAAGGACAAAAATGATATTCTGTTGGTGTAAGTTTATGTAGATGATATTATTTTTGGTTCTACTAAGAAGTCTTGGTGTGAAGAGTTTGAAGCCTTGATGAAAAGTCAATTCCAGATGAGTTCTATGGGAGAGCTCACATTCTTTCTTGGATTACAAGTGAAACAGCAAGAAGATGGAATTTTCATAAGTCAGGATAAATATGTTGCAGAAATCCTGAAGAAGCTTGATTTGGTTAATTTGAAAACTGCCAGTACCCCCATGGAGTCAAAGAAACCATTAGTCAAGGATGAAGAAGCTGCTGATGTGGATGTATGATGTGTCATTGTATAGGTGATTATTCCTTATCAAGTTTTACATTTATATTTTGCCGACTTAACCTATAACAACACTAACGGGCAGTGTACCCGATCAATGTAGCCTAGTTGGTAAGTAGGGTGTCGATCACTAAGAGTGAGATTTCTAATATACTAATTCTAGAGGTATTCGACTCTCCTAAACTAACGTAAAGGGGGGTTCAGCCTGAGAGACTGGCACGGGTTTGGTTTTATTCTAACTAAACTAAGATAAACAAACAATAGAAAATACCAAAGATATGAAGAGTGTGTTAACCAAGTTTCATATATGATTAAGTTTTAATAAGTTCTAAGACCTGCAGTGATTGGTGCTCAAGACTAGGCGCGGTCCATCCTACCTCTTGTACCTAAAGTCTAGATTCCATTGGAATCCGCATAAAGCTGCTTAATAATTGTGTTTATGTTTAAATAGCTTGTCACTTGTTTTATTGCTAGTTTTATATGAAGTGTATGTAATTAATCCTTTCTCGTTGGCTCTAATCTTATCGGCGAGAAATCCCTTAATGATTACTTATGTCTAAAAGTTATATTTAACTGATCAGGTTAGCTATAACCGTGGGAGCCACATTCTCTTCCGTAGTCAAATGCGCAGGCCACTAATAAACACAGAGGTTATCAATGCACTAATAAGTAGTAACCAAAGACATCAACATATAAACTTTAATTGATGGGAAAGCAATATTAAAGGGAGTGCAATCTTTCCGTTGTCACATTACACAAGCCACCAATCCTGATGAATTAAAGCTTACTATTACAATAAAACAAACTACTAACATAAATAATTAAAACGAAGACTTAGCAACCAATCGAATTAGAAACACATCAAAATATCAAATAATCATAAACATGGCTAACACATAAGGGTGTTAGCCCATAATCTCTATAACAAAGTGCATAAACATAATCGTAATTAATAGAGTATTAAGCATAATGAATACGTTACAATGATTAGAGATACTCTTCAAGGATAATTAGGTCTTCTAGGGTGATCTTCTGCTGTTTGGAGGGGTTGTGATCGTCTGGGAATAACCCTAAGGGTTCCCAAAGATGCCCTAATTCGTTAATGAGTTCGGTATTTATTGATTCTGAAATATGGGTCGATACGGTGCATCTAGAGAGTTAGATGCGCCGCATCTATAAGTAAACGTAGCCTCTAAGTCTGAAACTGACCCGATATGGCGCATCTATAAATCTGATATGGAGCATCTCCCAATACGGCGCATCTAAAGACCTGATGCACCGCATCTCCTTCAAATACTGGTAGATCTCCTTTTTCTCTTTCCGTGGCCGCTTGAATCAACTAAATCGGAGTCCGGATGAAGATTTTATGGCCAAAATACGAAAGCATCTTCAAGTGTCGACTTGTAATCTTGACTTCTTCATTAAGCTTCTAATCTTCACTTGATTTCTTGAATTCTTGGTAAGGATTGTATATGGCCGATACGGCGCATCGGATTGGTCCGATGCGGCGTATCAAGGTAACTTCGCGTGGGGTCCAAGATTATTATATTCCAGAATATTCGTACACCGCCTTGAGATGCGGCGTATCTTCATAATTGTATGCGGCGCATGTCTTCTTGTATCTTGGAACTTAACTGGTGAAATCTTGATAGTGATGCGCCGTATGTAATAAGTATAATGCGGCGCATCTGGAGTAGAACAAGTTGGTTCTTCTTTGTTGACCAAAGTTTCATATGCAACGCATGACAGAATTGCATGCGTGCATTCTTCAAAGTCAGGCAATGGTCTTCAATCTCTTCATTTCAGCAGCCTTTTCCAATCTTGATCATTTTGCTCCATTTTTAGTCCATAATCGCTTAGTTTCACCAAATGCTTGTTTTTAACTGAGAATTACAAAAGTAAACGATTAAGTATCAATTCTCATATATAATATAATAAAACAAGTCAAATAAATAGGATAAATGATGATAATAAAATTTACTTATTTGAGTTCATCAATGTACATCTTTATAGGTCCATGATTGGATCTTTAATGTATTTGACTGCTTCTAGACCTGACATCATGTTTGCAGTCTGTGCTTGTTCTAGGTATCAAGTAACTCCAAAGACTTTACATCTTCATGCAGTAAAAATGATCTTTAGATATCTCAAAGGCCAGCCTAAATTAGGTCTTTGGTATCCTAAAGTCTCCTCATTTGAGTTGGAAGCTTACTCTGACAATGATTATGCTGGTGCAAGTCTTGATAGGAAATCCACAACAGGAGGTTGTCAATTTCTGGGAAGAAGGCTTATCTCATGGCAATGTAAGAAGCACCATTATAGCTACTTCTACAACTGAAGCAGAATATGTTGCTGCTGCTAATTGTTGTGGACAAGTTTTGTGGATTCAAAATCAGATGTTAGATTTTGGTTTCAACTTCATGAACACGAAGATCTACATTGATAATGAGAGCACCATCTGCATTGTGAAGAATCCTGTGTTTCACTCCAAAACCAAGCACATTAAGATTAGGCACCACTTCATTAGAGATGCTTATGAGAAGAAGCTGGTTCAGGTGCTTAAGATTCATACTGATGATAATGTGGCTGATCTTTTAACCAAAGCCTTTGATGTTAGCAGGTTCAATTTCTTAGTGGTTAACATTGGAATGCTAAATGTATAGCTGCATTGGTTCAGGGGAGGTAAATAGGCAGGTTATGGAATGATTGTTATGGAGTATGTATCCAAACAGGGGAGGAAAATGTTATAAATGATGAGATAATTTTGCTAAGGGGAGGAAATTGAAGAAAAAGATGATTTTGATTGGAGAATTCTATGTTTTCCGGATGTCTATTACCAGCTGTCTAATTGTCACACCCCAAAAATGGCGCAGCGGAATGACATTCACGGGGTATGACTTCTTAGTAAAGAACACAAAGTGTCACGATAGAGAAATACTAAATGCATTACATATAACGGATAAAAGTCATAAACTCCCACAACGGAGATAAATTCAAGATACAAAACCACATGAGTATCATGGTTACATAACATCATTATTTAATATCACAATGCAACTCCACGGGATAGAACCCGGAAGGGTCTTGGCTAAGTCTTGCTAAGTCGGGCCAATACT
Source organism: Artemisia tridentata subsp. tridentata (assembly GCA_021014915.2). NCBI lineage: Eukaryota > Viridiplantae > Streptophyta > Magnoliopsida > Asterales > Asteraceae > Artemisia > Artemisia tridentata. The sequence goes on from CP139508.1 coordinate 200,574,480, forward strand.
CAACCTCCTAGTGTCACTTCAGTCTTAGCACCTGAAAATGGATACTCGAAAACGTCAACATAAAGTTGGTGAGCTCGTAGGTTTATAAGTTGACCCACGATGCTGTGAATAAAGTATGGTAGGACAATAGTGAGCAAGATATACAAATGTGAGCACATAGCAAAGATCACAACTAGCAACAACTGAACCTCATACTACAAACACACATAATTGGTCCACACATAGACTGGGTGCCATATTCCCAAAATGATATATTGGGTGCCATATTCCCAAATTAGTCTACTGGGTGCCATATTCCCAAAATGATATACTGGGTGCCATATTCCCAAAATGATATACCCACAGTGCATCACAAAATAGTTCGCACGTTCAAGCTAAGTCACACAATCTGAATTCACACAATAAGGCACACATTGCAATCAAAACACACGTATTGTCCAAAAACATGAAAACAATGTAATCACAGCATGAAGACATTTAAAATATCATTTGAGTACCATTTTCCCCCAAGGAAAACATAATGAAAAAGGGGCTACGAGAACTCACCTTAGCAACAGTAAACCCCGATTGGTAACTTTGTAAACGGCAATATAGGTCCAATACTCTAATTGCAACCTAAATATTACATATGTCTCAGAATTCGAAAACACGGTCAAGCATGTAAGTCATACACTACATTATCACTTGTACATGTCGTCGTAATATTTGTTGTCAAAAATATAATCGCATCGTTTTGATCCTTTATTAAAAGTTGTCACTTTTAGAAAATATAACTCGTTTATTTTGTAACCAAGCTTTATCTGTCGCGCTAATATATATTTCAAGGTTTTCTAACGCACCTAATATGTACCTACATAGTTCTACCACTTTTGTTCACTTTATTTTAACCCAAAATAGACTAAAAATGGTCAAAAACCCATGTTTAATATTCCATCAGCTTTTCTCTATCAAAAACAATGCTGTTAAAATGTATATGTTGTCGCAATACTTCTTTTGACCATATCTTTTGCTCCGTAAGTCCGTTCCTTAAGTGTGACCTATCCACGCGAAGGTATTTAAGCGTACTCTAGGCTTTTCAAGGTCTCGGCATCCCTAACTTTCATTTACACCTCAGTTTTCTATGGTTAAAATTCGGACAGAATGTATGTTTTCAGGAAATCGTCATTTTTCGTCGTTAAACTTGAAAATATCATATCTTCTTCGTTATAAGCCCGTTTTAACTCATTCAAGCGACCAAGTCTTCGTTTTTTGAAAGTATTTTCTAAATTTGAAAACCAAAATAGTTCAAGAGTTACTGAAATTTCCAGATTGCGTACTGTTTGGACAGAATGCTTATTTTTAGTGTAAAAATCAAGTTTCTAGCTTTCTAGTTTTTATATACTCTTAACCACAACTCCAAATCTCATCCTAAGTCTTCCAACAACTTTCTAACATAACTATAGTGATCTATCTTAAGCTCAACTAGTCTCAAGGTTCACGAAATAAATCATATAGCATAACAAAATATGCAAGTTTATTAACTTTCTTGTATCAACTTGTTGTTTAAAGCATGGTTTCACTAAAGGATCATTAGTGTATGAAATTTCTTCAACATGTACAAATGATAATGGGTTATGAGACTTGATCAAGCATGTAAAAATGTAAAAATCATGAGATGTAAGTAAGTTTACTTACAAAGATGTTTTGTGAAGTAAATGGTTGTAAATCACTAAATTAACCACCAAGCTTGTGCTCTAAACTCTTAATAATAAGCTCTAGTACTCCTTGATCTTAGTCACCACAACAAGTTTTGCTCCTCTTGCTCCTTGCTATGTATGTCGACTTATGTAGTAAAAGGATGGTATGATATATTTTTTTTTTTGCATGAACTAGTTAGCAAAATGAGAGTAAATTGCCTCTATTTATACCAAGCACATTTCAAACTAGTAATAGGAGGTCAAATGTCATTATTTGGTCCAAGAGGGGAGGGTGGCCGGTTGGAGAGAGTCAAGGGAACACCACATTTGTCAAGCCTCCAAGTCTTACATGTGTGCTCCATGTTTCATGGTATAATAGGTGCTAATTAATACTTGTGTCACATTGTCTAATTATTTATTTTCAATACTAGGGGAGGGGCGGCCATGTGATAGAAATGAGTAATATTAGTGTATTTTGATACAAGAATGTGTATAGTGTAGGTATCAGGTGTTAAAAATATGTACCGGTTGTTGTTTCGGTGATTAACAAAAAAATATACGTAATTAAATGTAAGTTATAAAGAAAATACTTTGGGTGTCAGAAGATATTTCTGGAACTTTTGTAATAATTTTAGAAGTATAAAAATACCTTGAAAATAATTATTGAGAAAATCGGGTATGTCGGGTGTTAAAGATTAATTAAAAATTAACGGTTGTTGAATTTAAAACCGTAAGTAACCAAGGAATAGAAATTTGTTTTTGAGTTTAAAATTATGAATTGGAGCAGGAGCAAGATATTGGAGCGTTGTGGACTAAATATAGCCTAAGTCCTACTGCACAAGGGTTGATCCTAGTTTTACGTTTATTAAAACGAAATGCGGTAATTTAAAAGGTTCCTGAAATTACCAATTGTTACAGTCTCCCAGCCTCAGAAGAAACCCGTCCCGGGTTTCCGTTAGAGTTACCCGATACGTTTGAAAATAGGTGAGGATACTTTCGCTTCATCTCGTCCTCACGCTCCCATGTAAACTCGGGTCCACGCTTTGAATCCCAACGGACTTTAACTATTGGTATCTTACTACGCTTCAACTTCTTGACCTCACGTTCTAAAATTTCAACCGGTTTCTCTACAAAGTGTAACTTAGGATCTATCCGTATCTCCTCCAAGGGTATGTGTAAGGTCTGATCAGCAAGACATTTCTTAAGGTTCGACACATGAAACGTATCATGAACGCCACTCAGCTCTTGTGGTAGTTTTAGTCGGTAAGCCACTAGACCGATTCTCTCAATGATCTCAAAAGGTCCGACGTATCTAGGTGCTAACTTTCCCTTCTTTCCAAATCGTACAACACCCTTCCAAGGTGATACCTTGAGTAAAACACGATCGCCAACGCTAAATTCCAAGGGTCTCCGTCGGTTGTCAGCATAGCTCTTCTGACGGTCTTGAGCAGCCTTGAGCCTATCCTTAATTTGAATGATCTTTTCAGTGGTTTCTACCACTATCTCAGGTCCTATCATTTGACTCTCTCCCGCTTCTGCCCAACCAATAGGCGAACGACACTTTCTTCCATAAAGTGCCTTGAACGGTGCCATATCTATGCTGGTATGATAGCTGTTGTTATAGGAGAACTCGGCTAATGGAAGATGGGTATCCCAATTGCCACCGAAGTCTATGGCACACGCCCTGAGCATGTCTTCTAGGGTTTGTATGGTACGCTCGCTTTGACCATCGGTCTGTGGGTGATACGCCGTACTCATATCTAGGCGTGTCTCCAAGGAATCTTGCAATAACTTCCAAAAGTTTGATGTGAAGCGACTGTCGCGATCAGATATAATCGATATAGGCACACCATGTCTTGCCACTATCTCCTTGATGTATAGTCTAGCCAATTTTTCCATCGAATAATCTTCCCTGATAGGTAGGAAATGTGCAGACTTAGTCAATCTATCTACGATGACCCAAACCGTATCATACCCACTACTAGTTCTAGGCAGCTTTGTAATGAAATCCATTGTTATCCTTTCCCACTTCCATTCGGGAATCTCCGGTTGTTGTAACAAACCAGACGGTCTCTGATGTTCTGCCTTCACTTTGGAGCAAGTCAGACACTTGCTAACGTAGGCAGCTATGTCTTTCTTCATCCCAGGCCACCAGTACAAGTCTCTAAGGTCGTAGTACATTTTATCTGCTCCTGGATGAATAGAGTACCTCGTTGTATGTGCTTCATTCATAACTAGGGGTCTTACATCACCGGTTAACGGTACCCAAATTCGGTCTACAAAGTACAGTCCACCATCGTCCTTTTTCTCCAGTTGCTTATCTAAGCCTCGCATCTTCTCTGTGGGTGCATCCATATTCATGGACGCTTCTCGCTGAGCTGCTAGTATCTTATCCTTGATACCCGACTGTATGGTTATACTCATGGCCTTTATTTTCCTAGGCCTGAGTCTTTCTTTTCTGCTCAAAGCATCGGCTACCACGTTCGCCTTACCTGGGTGGTAGCGAATCTCGCAGTCATAATCGCTAAAGAGCTCGATCCACCTTCTCTGGCGCATGTTCAACTCTTTTTGATTGAAGATATGTTGAAGACTCTTGTGATCGGTATAGATAATACTTTTCGTCCCATACAAGTAATGCCTCCATATCTTGAGAGCGAATACCACAGCACCCAACTCCAGATCATGGGTGGTATAGTTCTTCTCATGAACCTTCAGTTGTCGAGAAGCATAGGCAATCACCTTACCTCTTTGCATTAACACACACCCAAGGCCTTGACATGACGCGTCACAGTACACTACAAAATCCTCGGGTCCATCGGGGAGGGCTAGTATTGGTGCATTACATAGGTTATCTTTCAATGTCTGAAAAGCACTCTCCTGTTCTTCGCCCCAATCGTATTTCTTGTTCTTTTGAGTCAGTGCGGTAAGTGGTTTGGCAATCTTGGAGAAGTTCGCGATGAAACGTCGGTAGTAACCTGCCAGGCCTAAAAATGATCGGACTTCTGTCGGGGACTTAGGAGCTTCCCAATTTTTCACTGCCTCAATCTTGCTAGGATCCACATGAATACCATCTTTGTTAACCACGTGTCCAAGGAATTGGACTTCTTGTAGCCAGAATTCGCACTTCGAGAGTTTGGCGTACAACTTTTCCTTCTTGAGTAGCTCTAGGATTATCTTCAGGTGCGTTTCATGTTCCTCTTTGGTCTTTGAATAGATCAAGATGTCATCAATAAACACGATGACAAATTTATCTAGGTATGGCCGGCAAACTCGATTCATTAAGTCCATGAAGACCGCAGGCGCATTTGTTAACCCAAACGGCATAACCGTGAACTCGAAATGACCGTATCGAGTTCTGAACGCGGTTTTTGGAATGTCATCTTCATGTACTCGTAACTGATGGTAGCCGGAACGGAGATCTATCTTGGAGAAGTATCGTGAACCTTGTAGCTGGTCAAATAAGTCATCAATTCTCGGGAGAGGGTAGCGGTTCTTAATTGTTAGTTTGTTCAGTTCCCGATAGTCGATGCACATCCTGAATGAACCATCCTTCTTCTTGACGAACAATACCGGTGCTCCCCATGGCGAAGAACTAGGTCGGATGAAACCTTTGTCTTGGAGTTCCTTCAGCTGATTAGACAACTCCTCCATTTCAGTAGGTGCCAATCGGTAGGGAGACTTCGCAACCGGCATTGCTCCAGGAATTAAGTCTATCCGAAATTCAATCTCTCGCGAAGGGGGTAATCCGGATAAATCGTCAGGAAACACTTCTGGGAAGTCTCGAACGACTGGGATATCTTCTAGTTTCTGTTCGTCTACCTTCATGCTCACGAGGTGTTTCATGTTCTCTTCAAGTCTCTCTCCGTAGACCTTGAGTAACTCACCGTTCGGTAGTGGTATTCGGACCATCTTCTCGTGACACACTATTTCAGCCTTATTCTTAGACATCCAGTCCATTCCCACAATCACATCAAAACTCCCGTGCCCAAATGGTATTAAGTCGATGCTAAAGGTATGACCTTCTAATTCTAGTGCACACCCGCGAATGATCTCGTTTGTTTCTACTTTTTGACCACTTGCTATTTCAATTTCGTAACTAAAGCCTAGCCTACTAGGTTTCATATTCAACAGATGCATGAACTCAGTGGAGACAAAACTATAATCGGCACCAGAATCAAATAGCATGGTAGCATAGTGGTTGTTTAAAGAGAACGTACCCGTCACAATGTTCGGGTCCTGGCGTCCTTCCTCAGCGTTCATCACAAATACCCGACCCCGAGCTGGGTTACCATTGTTTCCACCATTCACATTGTTTCCACGATTCACATTGTTTCCACGGTTTGCACTGCCCACACGGTTAGCATTGTTCCCACCATCTGTTGCAGCCTGATTATGGTTGTTATGCATTGGTGCCTGTGTCCTACCCAACTTAGGGCACATACTGCGAAGGTGATTCGGGCTTCCACACTCGTAACAAGTCCTTGGGTTAACGACATTCACTGGTGCCACTGGATTAGTTGCTGCCCTACAATCTTTCGCCATATGCCCAGGTCGCTTACAGTTGAAGCATACCACCTGGCATGGCTTGGTCTCTGGATGGTGGTAGTTGCATTTGTTACAGTTAGGGAGAGAACCATGATACTCCTTCTTGACAGCACCAGTTGCCACAAATCCTTTTCCCCACTTAGCTTTCTTATTGTTACCATTTGCTCCATCTTGCTTACTTGGCTCACCCACTGCTTTCCTCTTTTCATCACTCTTTGACAATGTCCCATTCCTGATCATCTCATCCGTCAGGGCTGCAGATTTCAGTATTGCGCTCTGGATAGTGGCAGGCTCGGTTGCTTTCACCATCCCACGAATTTCAGGGGCCAACCCATAGATGTACCTTTCAATTCTCTTGGATTCAGGTGTGACCATATGAGGTACTAATCTAGCGAGCTCATGGAATCGATCCGTATAAGCCGCATGTCCGGTTCCCACCATGGTGTGATGGTAGAACTCATGTTCCAGTTTCTGCATCTCATTATCCGGACAATACTCCTCTTTTAACAATGCCTTGAATTCATCCCAACTCATCCCTAGGGCGGCTCCTCTACCTTTAGCCTGAATTTGCGTATTCCACCAAGTTAATGCTTTTCCAATCAAAGAACAAGAAGCATACTTCACCTTCTGATGACCCGCACACTCACTTATGTCAATCACTGATTCCATCTTTTCGACCCATCGAGTATAAGCTATCGCGCCTCCAGTACCATCAAAGTCCATCGGTTTGCACGCAGTAAACTCCTTGTAAGTACATCCTTTGTTACCGTTGTTGTGGTTTCCATCATTGACGTGATCACCTCCACCGTTGTTGTCCACTTGATCATTCCCACTCACATTGTTCCCTTGGTTGCTGATATGGTCGCCAACTTGGGTGACAATGGTGGGTAGCAGCTCCCTTAGTTGTTGGGCGACAATGGTAGCAACATCAGGAGTCCCATTGTTAGCATTGTCGCTTCCCGTGCCGCGACCTCCTGCCCTACCTCCTCGTCCACCAGTCCTTCCACCCCTTGGTGGCATAACACCTCGGTTAACTCGAGTCGACCTTCTTGGAGGCATGATTCTACAATGTAGGACATTGGTAAACGTTAGATAGGAGATAGGTGCGATAGGTCGGTATACGTGTCGTGCTACTATACTTAACTTCCTATCTGACAATCCATGACTTTGATAAGTCCATGCCGCATCATGTTATCGTAAAAACGTTGGCCAGGCGTTTTTAAGATAGCATCATGTTGCATTTACTTATCATCATCACTTCATGTCATACTTATACACATAATCACACACGTAATTCCTATAATGCAAACTATATGAGGGTTCTTAGGTTATAGTCTAGGTTAAACCACCTAATTCTCTATAACCTTGGCTCTGGTACCAATCTGTCACACCGCAGCGGAATGGCATTCACGGGGTATGACTTCTTAGTAAAGAACACAAAGTGTCACGATAGAGAAATACTAAATGCATTACATATAACGGATAAAAGTCATAAACTCCCACAACGGAGATAAATTCAAGATACAAAACCACATGAGTATCATGGTTACATAACATCATTATTTAATATCACAATGCAACTCCACGGGATAGAACCCGGAAGGGTCTTGGCTAAGTCTTGCTAAGTCGGGCCAATACTCAACCTCCTAGTGTCACTTCAGTCTTAGCACCTGAAAATGGATACTCGAAAACGTCAACATAAAGTTGGTGAGCTCGTAGGTTTATAAGTTGACCCACGATGCTGTGAATAAAGTACGGTAGGACAATAGTGAGCAAGATATACAAATGTGAGCACATAGCAAAGATCACAACTAGCAACAACTGAACCTCATACTACAAACACACATAATTGGTCCACACATAGACTGGGTGCCATATTCCCAAAATGATATATTGGGTGCCATATTCCCAAATTAGTCTACTGGGTGCCATATTCCCAAAATGATATACTGGGTGCCATATTCCCAAAATGATATACCCACAGTGCATCACAAAATAGTTCGCACGTTCAAGCTAAGTCACACAATCTGAATTCACACAATAAGGCACACATTGCAATCAAAACACACGTATTGTCCAAAAACATGAAAACAATGTAATCACAGCATGAAGACATTTAAAATATCATTTGAGTACCATTTTCCCCCAAGGAAAACATAATGAAAAAGGGGCTACGAGAACTCACCTTAGCAACAGTAAACCCCGATTGGTAACTTTGTAAACGGCAATATAGGTCCAATACTCTAATTGCAACCTAAATATTACATATGTCTCAGAATTCGAAAACACGGTCAAGCATGTAAGTCATACACTACATTATCACTTGTACATGTCGTCGTAATATTTGTTGTCAAAAATATAATCGCATCGTTTTGATCCTTTATTAAAAGTTGTCACTTTTAGAAAATATAACTCGTTTATTTTGTAACCAAGCTTTATCTGTCGCGCTAATATATATTTCAAGGTTTTCTAACGCACCTAATATGTACCTACATAGTTCTACCACTTTTGTTCACTTTATTTTAACCCAAAATAGACTAAAAATGGTCAAAAACCCATGTTTAATATTCCATCAGCTTTTCTCTATCAAAAACAATGCTGTTAAAATGTATATGTTGTCGCAATACTTCTTTTGACCATATCTTTTGCTCCGTAAGTCCGTTCCTTAAGTGTGACCTATCCACGCGAAGGTATTTAAGCGTACTCTAGGCTTTTCAAGGTCTCGGCATCCCTAACTTTCATTTACACCTCAGTTTTCTATGGTTAAAATTCGGACAGAATGTATGTTTTCAGGAAATCGTCATTTTTCGTCGTTAAACTTGAAAATATCATATCTTCTTCGTTATAAGCCCGTTTTAACTCATTCAAGCGACCAAGTCTTCGTTTTTTGAAAGTATTTTCTAAATTTGAAAACCAAAATAGTTCAAGAGTTACTGAAATTTCCAGATTGCGTACTGTTTGGACAGAATGCTTATTTTTAGTGTAAAAATCAAGTTTCTAGCTTTCTAGTTTTTATATACTCTTAACCACAACTCCAAATCTCATCCTAAGTCTTCCAACAACTTTCTAACATAACTATAGTGATCTATCTTAAGCTCAACTAGTCTCAAGGTTCACGAAATAAATCATATAGCATAACAAAATATGCAAGTTTATTAACTTTCTTGTATCAACTTGTTGTTTAAAGCATGGTTTCACTAAAGGATCATTAGTGTATGAAATTTCTTCAACATGTACAAATGATAATGGGTTATGAGACTTGATCAAGCATGTAAAAATGTAAAAATCATGAGATGTAAGTAAGTTTACTTACAAAGATGTTTTGTGAAGTAAATGGTTGTAAATCACTAAATTAACCACCAAGCTTGTGCTCTAAACTCTTAATAATAAGCTCTAGTACTCCTTGATCTTAGTCACCACAACAAGTTTTGCTCCTCTTGCTCCTTGCTATGTATGTCGACTTATGTAGTAAAAGGATGGTATGATATATTTTTTTTTTTGCATGAACTAGTTAGCAAAATGAGAGTAAATTGCCTCTATTTATACCAAGCACATTTCAAACTAGTAATAGGAGGTCAAATGTCATTATTTGGTCCAAGAGGGGAGGGTGGCCGGTTGGAGAGAGTCAAGGGAACACCACATTGGTCAAGCCTCCAAGTCTTACATGTGTGCTCCATGTTTCATGGTATAATAGGTGCTAATTAATACTTGTGTCACATTGTCTAATTATTTATTTTCAATACTAGGGGAGGGGCGGCCATGTGATAGAAATGAGTAATATTAGTGTATTTTGATACAAGAATGTGTATAGTGTAGGTATCGGGTGTTAAAAATATGTACCGGTTGTTGTTTCGGTGATTAACAAAAAAATATACGTAATTAAATGTAAGTTATAAAGAAAATACTTTGGGTGTCAGAAGATATTTCTGGAACTTTTGTAATAATTTTAGAAGTATAAAAATACCTTGAAAATAATTATTGAGAAAATCGGGTATGTCGGGTGTTAAAGATTAATTAAAAATTAACGGTTGTTGAATTTAAAACCGTAAGTAACCAAGGAATAGAAATTTGTTTTTGAGTTTAAAATTATGAATTGGAGCAGGAGCAAGATATTGGAGCGTTGTGGACTAAATATAGCCTAAGTCCTACTGCACAAGGGTTGATCCTAGTTTTACGTTTATTAAAACGAAATGCGGTAATTTAAAAGGTTCCTGAAATTACCAATTGTTACACTAATACTCTTTATATATAGGGTTTATAAGAAAACCTAGAGTAAAGAAGTAGAAATTTCTTCCTACTGCTAAGTATAACAGTTTGTACTGCTGCTTGAAAATCTTTCTACTTCTAGTACAAAGTTTCTACTACTACAAAAGAAGTTTATACTGCTGAGGAAAAGGATGTCTTTTAAGGAGCAGAATGAAGAGTTGTGACATGTTTTTGGAAATCTGGAAGTTGTGATGGAATGAGAAGGATCTTTGAGTGTTGGTACCTCTACCACACAACAAATGGTCATCAGTTCACCATGTCTAACAGACATTAAGAACTGACTAGTTCAGATCAAACGGTGTCTGATAAAGACCTCTCAAATCCGTTAATGGCTGATAGTTTGACAAAAACTATATGGTTATCAACTCACCATGCTTCACAGTGAAGAGTTGGCTAGTCCAAAGCAAACGGCTCTTGGTAAAGACATCTCAAATCCATTGATGGTTGATAGTTTACCAAAAACTATATGGTAATCAATGCACCATGTTACTATAATAAAGCATTGGCTATTCCAGAGCAAACGGCTACAGGTAAAGAAATATCAAATCTGTTTATGGCTGGTAGTTTGCCAAAAACTACAAAGCCAACTTAGTTGGTACTGCTGTGAACATGTTATTGTTGCTGTTTATGAAGATCACCTAGATAGCTGGATAAAGATAAAAGAGTTCAAAATCATCAAGAAGATATTTGAAGAACAGAGTGTTTGGACACATCCTCCACAGAAAGAAATCAAAAGAAACCACAAGATTCTAAAAGAGACTAAAAAGAGTTCAAAAGAGTCCAAGAGAGATCAAAAGAAAGAAAGAGAGATCAAGAGATCAAGAGAAGTTTAAAGACAACACATAATCTGAAGAAACTTAGTGATTTGCAAAGAAATCATAAGTTTAGGGGAGGATTGTTGGGAACTATGTGTTTCTGAAGTTTCAACTGCTGATTATAGTTAGTACTGTTAGTTATGTAGTTAGTACTGCTAGCTTTGAGTTAGTACTTTTCGTGTTAGAAAGGTACTGTTAGCGTGTTTTAGTTAGTACTGCTTATATGATATGCATGAGTTATTATTAGAATAGATATGCAGAGATATGCATGGAGTTATATTAAGAACAGATATGTAACATCTCTTTACACGTTATTGTAAGCTGTTAGGGTTTCCTTGGTGTATAAAAGGAACCTACGGCATTAGAACAAAGTGTCTTTTTCGTGTCTACTTTAGTTAGTAATCTGTAACCTAAGCAGATTAATAGTAATAAAAGTTCTTTTAGTATTCATTGTTCTTCTTAGCAATACAAGTTAGATTCCGCATAACTTATATTGTTCATAGTCAGTGTTTCTCTTGTAGTTAGTTTGGATCTATCCAGATTGACTACGACCCTTAACAGGCTAGAAGGATCCATTCAGATTGGGACCAACATATTGGGTATTTAACTACCCATATCAATTATCCCCTTAACTCTAGCAACCGACCCCTTTTTCTCATTAAATTCCCTAAGTCTTTCTCCATCTATACCTCAAAGTAGATCTAAAAAAGTTCATATCCAAAAACTCAAACCATTCCTAAAAATCATCCAAAAATCGTCCCTGGATCTTTATTTTAATCCAATAAGAACCTTTTTCACTTGATTCACATTAAGCGCAATAGCGTTTGTCATTCTAGTGACAGTTTTGGTGCTTTTAGTGCTCGAGTTATTTATTGTTTTGTTTGTTTATAATAAAAAACAAAACAATTCTCAGAATAGAGTTGTAAAAGGGGCTAAAGCGAACCTTCAAAATAGTCCTTTAGTTCGATTATCATTCAAGGAGATTCAAGAACTCACATCCAACTTTTCCACTCAACTCGGTTCTTCTGTATTTCTTGCCGCCATGTGTATGTTTATATCCTTATCAGTTTGTGGTCAAGTGGTTAGGGTCAGGATTAGGTGGTGGTTGGGGTGAGTCGGATGCGAAGTTATTATTATTTTTCAGATCACAGTTTGCTTGATTTTTTATTAGGCTTTTATTTCAAGATGACAATGTTAAAAACAAGTGATGTATGAATTTACTAGATCTACTATGTTTTTTTCTTTTTTGCAATTGATGTATTCGCTATTGGATGAGTTGTGAAAAAAAAAATTTGGTTGCCTTGTCATTCTAGTGACAGTTTTGGTGCTTTTAGTGCTCGAGTTATTTATTGTTTTGTTTGTTTATAATAAAAAACAAAACAATTCTCATAATAGAGTTGTAAAAGGGGCTAAAGCGAACCTTCAAAATAGTCCTTTAGTTCGATTATCATTCAAGGAGATTCAAGAACTCACATCCAACTTTTCCACTCAACTCGGTTCTTCTGTATTTCTTGCCGCCATGTGTATGTTTATATCCTTATCAGTCATTTCTTTTTTTTTGGCACACTTAGCTCACTTTTTATTAGTTAAAAAGTAAAAAATATGCTTCACAAATATTTTTGAACATAATTGTTGTATCGAAGATAATTTTAATGAAACTATGTGTCATTAAAAATGTGTCAAAAATATTAGTGTGTCACCGCAAATGTAACAAAAAATTTATTGTATTTCAAGAAATTTCATGTGTGTCATTAGAAATGTGTCACTAAAAATGTATTATGAAACTATGTGTCACTAAAAATGTGCCATTAAAAATATATTAAGAAAGTATGTGTCACTAAAAATATATAATAAAACTATGTGTTACTAAAATTGTGTCAGTAAAAATATATCATGAAACAATGTGTCACTATATATTGCGTCACTATATAGTTTATTATATTTATCGTTAAAATGAAATGGTCATGTTGCAACAAACAAAAAGTAAGCATATACATGTACTGCAACAAACCAAAAATAAAAATAAAAAAGTGAAGCATGTGATTGTCCTACAAAAAATAATTAAGTAACGTTACTGCTTAAAAAAAAAAGTATGTTGAGGTAGGCATGCTAAAACGTTCATATTTATAAATTATAATTATGAATTAAAGAATGTTTGAAAAAGGTATAATGTTGATACATAATGCCATTTTTTTTCTATTTTATTACAATTGTGCCATTAATCTCATTAAATTACAATCTAATCTATGATACTTGATCCAACGGTCCATAACTGTACCTATTATATTTTACTTTAAGTTGTACACCACAATAACGTCTCCCTATATATATATATATATATATATATATATATAGGGTATATATATATATATATATATATATATATATATATAGGGTGCGGTTCTATAGAAAAGTGTAATTAGATAGAAAAGTGTGAAAAAAAGTTACAGGGTAGATTATGATAACATGTCAAACTTTGGGGTAAAAAAGAATAAAATATGAACCAGCTTTGTTAATCAGATCCAAACATACATCCCTGATTCAAACACATAAACTCACCGATTCAAACTAACTGTCACCACCACCGTCGCCGCCGTCTTCCGTCGTGCAACCACCACGTCAATCTTTACTCTGCCACCGTCACACCGACGCCCAAACATGAGGCGACTCACCGCCACCAACACTACCGTCGCCACCGTCTTCCGTCGTGGATGCAATAATTTGATAACCTGATCAACAATCCACTGAAATATTGGTGAATTTTGAACATTGAATCATCTGATAATGAAGAAGAAACAAGATTTAACCTGTAAGTGCACTAATTTTGGTTATTGATCAAATTTAAATCAATGTTGTAATGATTTTTTTAAGTTTTGTTGAAAGTTTATCATCATATCATCATATTTTCTACAAAATATGGAACAAATTTGATGAGAAAATGCATGAATAATGTGTTTATTAAAGTTGCACACCAGGTGTTTGATAAAATGCTTAAGTAAGATTTTATAACTAAGATGCACTAATTTGCAGCAAATGTGTTTAATTTTGAATGATATGACATCTTAGGGCATATATGTGTTTATTTGCGGCATTAAAATTTCAAGTTAGGGCATCAGATTGTATTAGTGCATCTGTGTTTGTGGTTGTTGCATATGTATTAGTGCATTTGTGTGTATATTTGCAGCCTCAGAATTACAAGTTAGGGCATCATATTGTATTAGTGCATCTGTGTTTGTCGTTGCTGCATCAGGTTAAATGTGATTACATGTTAGGGCATCATATTATATTAGTGCTTTTGTGATTGTGTTTGATGCATAAGTTTGAATGTCTATATTTTCAGTGCATCGTTGACCATATTAGAGCATCGGTGAGTAATGTTAGGGCATCAATGATTATGATCGGTGCATTCTTAGATATATTGGTTTCCTTCTTCCACTCTCAAGTGGAGCTGATAGTTCTTTAGTTGCTGGTATTCTTGGATGCATGTGCCAGCTTGTAGTAAAAGGTATGTTTACTCTTATTTTAGAGATTGAAAATTGATATTGGCGCATCTCCGTTTTAGTGCATTCGTTTGTATCATAGTATCCGTTTGAGACTCGTGCTAACAGTTGACTTATAAGTAAATAATAAAAGACTCGTGCTAGCTGAACTATAGGTGATTAAGCCAATAGTTTTATTTAGCGTCGACTTGAACAGTTGACTTATAAGAAATAATAAAAGATAGATGAAAGACCTGTTGTATATGATCAGTAGTGATACTAGTGGTAAACATGTCAAAATTCGAGAACATTAGATAAAATGAAATGGGGCAAACAGGTCATATTTCATCCAAAGTGTCATTTCTTTATTTCTTATATACAACCTCGTAGATTTTTTTTATTTATTTAAAAGCTTAGAGTCTAACAATCTAGTTTGTTAATCATGTTTAATGTACATATCGGGAGGTACTTTAGTGCACCCGTTTGATGTCTTTAGTGCATCTGTTTGAAAATACTCTAGTGCATCCGTTAGAGGTACTTTACTGCATCCGTTTGTATCATAGTGTCCGTTTGATACTCGTGCTAACAGTTGACTGATGCGTGGGTTTTGCAACCTTACAACAGGTTTTACCTCTCGAGGGATCTCAAGAGGCTTACAACCCCACCAGGCAGTGTACCTGACCGATGTAGTATAGTGTAGTGGTAAGTACGGGGGATTGATCGTTCTCCACAGGGAATAGTGTTCGTTAGGTGTGAAAGGCTACTCTAATTAGGTCTAAGGGTTGAGGAAGATTCTTTTTATGTTTTTTATAATTTTATGAAAGCAAGTAAAATCTCGGGTTTTGAAGGAGTGGGCGGAATTAGTTGCTAGTCAACTAACCCAAATTACTACAAATGCAAATAAAATAAAATAACAAAAATGAAAAGTGGTGAGAAACTTATGTGTAGAGAAATGTGTTTACTTAGATTTCCTTACTCCCTAACTATCTTTTACCGGTTAATTAGTGTGTATTAGTCGTGTGGATGACGGGTGTATTCCTTAATACCATTCGTGGGGTGGCGTACTTACTTCCCCAAACTCTACAAGCTCCTACTTCACTCCTATGTCGAGCCGGCTAGGAAGCTCCTAACATGGGATCACTAGAATTCGCTTGTGCATTAAATACAACCATAAAAACCTTTAGTACGCGTTTGGTTCATGTTTCTTAAGACGTTCAAGCAAGTTACCGAATAGGAAGTTAGCCAGTTTTCTTAAGCCTAACATAGATAAACAATCATCCAATACAACTAACAACACACTAACAACCAATAATCAATAGCTAGGTTTCATTAGATCTAAGCAAACACAAGATAAAATTAGCCTAACATGTTAAACAAAAGACAAGCATAAGATAGAATCAAACAACACATAGACATATTGAATGATTAATTGATAACTTATCTTTCAATGAAACATGGAAGATCTCAGGGCAAGAAGCCCTGAAAAAGTAGCTAAAATCGTCTTAGGGTTTTATCCCAAAATTCCACACACTAAGCTCTCCCTTCATGACAAAAAATTAGAAAACTATATATAGACTTTGACATCTGACGGCGTCACCTTATGCATTGTGACGCCGTCACCTCGCCGCTTTTAGGGTTCCCGGATGACCATCTTGACGCCGTCCCTCTTTAGCTCTTCAAAAATCCATTCTGGCTTATCAAGGCTTGACGCCGTCGGATCCTAAACGTGACGCCGTCCCCTTATGATTTAAGCCGTGACGCCCTTGATTTAGTTAAAGCGTGACGCCGTCAGAATTCTCATGCAAACTCACTGGCCCGTCATGAGTAAATTTCACATCCAACTTTTCTTGCCAAGGCATGACGCCGTCTGGAGTTAATGTTGACGCCGTCAAAGGTGACTTTCAGCACAATTTTGAGACTTTGCCGTTTTCTTCACTTTTATGCTCCAAAAACGTCCAAAATGCCTCCTTTTCCAGATTTCTCCTCAAAAGTACCTAAAATGACAAAAGGAACGATTTAGGGCAATATTTGATCAAATAAATACGATTTCGGGCTTAAATGACCCCTTAAAAGCGGTACACTTTTCGCCTCATCAAATACCCTTACACTTGAGATTTGCTTGTCCTCAAGCAAATGCGCTTTTATTCTAATCAAAATACAAGTTAGGGGTCATTTAATGCAAATATAAAAGTAATTACAACAAATAATCGTTCCACTTCAATCATAATAAGCACGGAGATTATATACTAGCACCTCACAAGTAGTGTTTAGATACTCACATCTCTCAAGTGTCATCAAAATAAATCTCATAAATGAAAACGGAAAATATCTCTCACTACCTGTCATAGCAAATAGATTACCATAGGCTTGGGAAAGGATCGAAAACCTCCTCCACTAGGCGTAAGCACCTAAGATAAACTATCAAAGAGGGCTTTTAAATGGGTTATAACGTTAGGTGCAGGGAAAAGGAAAACACGGTTTGGTTGGATAAAGGATATTTTACTGGTGGCGAGTTAAAAATCTTGATCAATTACATGTACTATACAACGTTGCTAAGCCAAAACTAGACTCGATCTTAAGCTAGAAACCAAAATAACAAAACATAAACATAAAATAAACATAAAATGAAACGGGATGGTAGTCCGTATGTTTTTTTCTACTTTTTTTTTTTTTTTTTTTTTTTTTTTTTTTTTTTTTTTTTTTTTTTTTGCATACACTTTTACCCTACCATCCAAAATGATACATCATAGGGGCATTGCATCCCCTTACACTTGAACTTTTACATAACTTTACAAATAACTATTCTAATGACTCGAATTAAGATAATTGAAAAACTTGGAGTACTTTTAAAACATTTAGCACATATGGGGGTAATAAATGATGTTCTTCCCCATTACTCCATTACACTAGTACTTTACCCATGAGTCCCAATCGTCCCAAAACAATATGTACAAGGATATGACTCGACTTAGCAACCATGTAATCAACTAGATAATTAACTTGGGTTTAAACAAATGTTGTAACAATAATGCACTAAAAATGAGTGCATACAAGGTAGGCTAAGGCGATTTGGGTGTACATTTTAGTGGGGTGTAAACAAATTCTTCCTTTAAGTAAAATGCTTAAAGGTCGAAACGAAAAGATAGGCTCTGAAGGGTGTACTAGGGGTATCGTGTACTAAAAATGAGTACAACGCAAAGGGTGTGGGAGAATTACTTGACCAATGTAGCCAATGTAATTATAACAAAAACACAGGTGTAAAACATGGGTTAATCCTAATGCCTCTTATCATGTAGTAAATCTAACTACACGAATGTAGTCTCACTTGTGGCCTCGGAATGGTCCTAACGCAAGTTCTAGAATCTAAGTGCTACCGGTACACACATCATAGCATAAATGCTTTTCCTACCAATTCTAGGGGTGAACCTCACATATTTGGGGGTGGAAAAATTTTTTAGTGGTACGGTTTTTGTGCTAGTCATATAACTCCTATCCGTGAGACGCTCATTAAGATCAAAGTTTCACTCCTATATGTTGTAAAAAATTTTAAATTTGGCACTAAAATTACCTTAACAAGTATTTCTCTCAGTTTTATTACACATCTACTATCAAACAAACAAAAATCAAGCGCAATAGTATTCTCTTAAAATCGTACTTTTACCCTCCCCTTACACTTAAGATGAACATTGTCCCCAATGTTCAAATAACAAGATGTAAAAGCATAAAGTAAAAGAATGAAATCAAATACTCCCCTGATTCGCTCGTTGGATAATGAAATTACACGGTTAAATCGTCCTCCAAAGAGAATGTTGAAGCTCCATGACTAATGCATCGCCATAAGCTTGATTCCAAAAAACATCTCCTTGTCCAAAATAACCTGTTAAACCTGAGAAAACAAACACGAAAACCTGCATAACATCGGCGGGATAAAATCTATATATAAGGATATAATGCTTGTGGAATGATAATTTTGCAGATTCCTGGAGATTATAAGTTGGAGATTTTAATAAAAACTTTTTAAAAACAAAAATTTCAAAAATTTCTGAAAATTAAATCTGACGCCGTCAGGTTATAACCCCTGACGCCGTCAGAAATGACCTGACAAAAATTCTCATTTTAAGTTTCCGGAAAATTTCTGGAAAAACCTTTACCTTACTTCCTGGAAATCCTGCAAAACATCATTATGACTCGATACAAGCATTTGACTCAAACAAATACGGATATGTATGTTAATTTATTATTATTACGATTCATGTTAATTTGTGTTCTAATAAACCGATTTAGATTTCCCTTACACTTATCTTTTGCAAAATACCTTTATATGTAGTTAAGACGAGGTTAAAAACAACATAAAGCATTTTCACAAATTACTTTTGAACATGAATCAATAATGATAAAAATTAAACATACATACGGAACAAATAAAACAAACAAACAAACAAATAAACACACAAAGCAAATAAAATAAATAAAGCTTGGGTTGCCTCCCAAGAAGCGCCTTTCTTTATTAACGAGTCTTGTAGCTAGACTCAAAGTCACGGGGTCTACGTTTTTCCGTTTTGCTTCTCAATTGCCCCTCTAATCATCCTAACAACCTCCATATCAATTTTGTATTTAGGTCCAAGGTTTAAGCAATCTTTATAATAAAGGCTTCTCTTATTCCAAACATGGTCCATACCTTTTTCTTTATCCTCTTCATTGATGTCCTCAATCGCACCAATGTTGTCCATGTCAAATCGAGGCACAAAACGAAATTCTTTAACCCGATAAGGCATCCTATATGTGATCCTATCTATGTGATTAGAAAACTGAACCGTGCCTTTCGAACGGTCATACCTTAAATTGGATGCTTCGATAAATGGCTTACCTAACACAACGCGAGATAGGCGGCAGTCAACAACACTTGCCATATCTTCTAAAATCATGAAGTTGGTGATAAAGGTAAAGTTCCCAACAAGGATATGTATGTCCTTAATCCTTCCAACGAAGTTGCAAACTCCGCCTGGACATTTGGGGTCCATCCTAGGCTCAAGTGGTGTATTTATGATTTGGCTATAAAGGCCTGAGGACATAACGTTGATTGGGGATTCACAGTCAATGTAAGCATGCTCAACGTATTGATACCCAATCATACATGGTATCTTCACATTCCCGGGATCACCTCTCTTAATCTTTGGGTCAATTCTAACAAAAGGTGGTCGAGGGTTATCAACTAGGTTGTTATAGTAAGCAATCTCCTCCTTAGTGGGGTATTCGTTGAAACAATCATCCAACCTAGGATCTACCTTTACTTCCTCAATTTTCTCAACCAACTTATCAACCGTAAGATTATTACGTACTAAGTAATTATCTGAGTATATGGCGGTCCCTAAGTTGTTCAAGGCATAATCAAGCTCAATATCAATCACTCTACTGAGCTCCCTGAGCTCACTAATCTCATTCTCAAGTTGGCTACGCAACAAAGCTACTTCGCCAGGTGTAAGGGGTGGATTCGCGTTTTCCATAATGGCAAACTGAATAGTCAATGAGAATTTGTTACGAACAAAAGCACAAAGAAAATAGATAGACTAAAGAAAACCTAGAAAAATAAAATAAAAATCTCACTAGAAAGGAATCTAGTGAGTAGACCTAATAGAAATAAAAATTCAACCTAAACAATAACTATTCCCCGGCAACGGCGCCAAAAACTTGATGCGTGGGTTTTGCAACCTTACAACAGGTTTTACCTCTCGAGGGATCTCAAGAGGCTTACAACCCCACCAGGCAGTGTACCTGACCGATGTAGTATAGTGTAGTGTAAGTACGGGGGATTGATCGTTCTCCACAGGGAATAGTGTTCGTTAGGTGTGAAAGGCTACTCTAATTAGGTCTAAGGGTTGAGGAAGATTCTTTTTATGTTTTTTATAATTTTATGAAAGCAAGTAAAATCTCGGGTTTTGAAGGAGTGGGCGGAATTAGTTGCTAGTCAACTAACCCAAATTACTACAAATGCAAATAAAATAAAATAACAAAAATGAAAAGTGGTGAGAAACTTATGTGTAGAGAAATGTGTTTACTTAGATTTCCTTACTCCCTAACTATCTTTTACCGGTTAATTAGTGTGTATTAGTCGTGTGGATGACGGGTGTATTCCTTAATACCATTCGTGGGGTGGCGTACTTACTTCCCCAAACTCTACAAGCTCCTACTTCACTCCTATGTCGAGCCGGCTAGGAAGCTCCTAACATGGGATCACTAGAATTCGCTTGTGCATTAAATACAACCATAAAAACCTTTAGTACGCGTTTGGTTCATGTTTCTTAAGACGTTCAAGCAAGTTACCGAATAGGAAGTTAGCCAGTTTTCTTAAGCCTAACATAGATAAACAATCATCCAATACAACTAACAACACACTAACAACCAATAATCAATAGCTAGGTTTCATTAGATCTAAGCAAACACAAGATAAAATTAGCCTAACATGTTAAACAAAAGACAAGCATAAGATAGAATCAAACAACACATAGACATATTGAATGATTAATTGATAACTTATCTTTCAATGAAACATGGAAGATCTCAGGGCAAGAAGCCCTGAAAAAGTAGCTAAAATCGTCTTAGGGTTTTATCCCAAAATTCCACACACTAAGCTCTCCCTTCATGACAAAAAATTAGAAAACTATATATAGACTTTGACATCTGACGGCGTCACCTTATGCATTGTGACGCCGTCACCTCGCCGCTTTTAGGGTTCCCGGATGACCATCTTGACGCCGTCCCTCTTTAGCTCTTCAAAAATCCATTCTGGCTTATCAAGGCTTGACGCCGTCGGATCCTAAACGTGACGCCGTCCCCTTATGATTTAAGCCGTGACGCCCTTGATTTAGTTAAAGCGTGACGCCGTCAGAATTCTCATGCAAACTCACTGGCCCGTCATGAGTAAATTTCACATCCAACTTTTCTTGCCAAGGCATGACGCCGTCTGGAGTTAATGTTGACGCCGTCAAAGGTGACTTTCAGCACAATTTTGAGACTTTGCCGTTTTCTTCACTTTTATGCTCCAAAAACGTCCAAAATGCCTCCTTTTCCAGATTTCTCCTCAAAAGTACCTAAAATGACAAAAGGAACGATTTAGGGCAATATTTGATCAAATAAATACGATTTCGGGCTTAAATGACCCCTTAAAAGCGGTACACTTTTCGCCTCATCATTGACTTATAAGTAAATAATAAAAGACTCGTGCTAGTTGAACTATAGGTGATTAAGCCAATAGTATTTACTGAAGATACCATCTAATAACATGATTGTCATCTGACTTTTTGCATATGATGTCTGAGTTCTTATTGTTATTATACTGAACACTCTAATAACATGATTGTCATCTGACTTTTTGTAAGTTATGTATTTTTGTTTCACATGTTAATTTCCTTCCACTTCATATTCCGTTAGTCATTTGTTCACTTCCTTCGAAGGTCATCAGCTTCATTCCTAGTGAACAAGAAGGTGAATCCTTTAGTGAAGCTGTTGCCCATGTTTGTCGCTGTGTTGGTCGTGGAGCTGCTGCTGCTAATGATGACAGCAGTAGTGATTTGGATGTTATTGCGGACAACGTCACAGTTAATCTGCGTTGCCCTATAAGTCTTCTAAACTTTCCACATGTGGTTTTAGTGATAAATGTGAACAAACTGTATCTGATAGATGGTGCTTAACTACTCAGCTGTCTTTATTTTCATGATTTTTTCCTCAACAAAAAAATACGATCTCTATGCCTTTGATATTTAACTCTGTATCTAACTGTGAACTCAGTTGCAAGGTTCTATATGGTTTGTGCTTAGCATCATTAGCTTCTTTGTGCTGCTCTTAGTATACCGATTTAACCATTAAGAAATTACCATGAGCTACTGTGCCTGGTGTTTTTGTTATACTTTTGCCTTTTGTTGATTCTAATAGCAGATGAGTGGGTGTCGGATGAAAAGTGCTGCTAGGTTTAAAGGATGTGCTCATCTGGTAGGTTTTGATCTCCATACTCTTGTTCAGATTAACCAACGGTCTAGAAAGGTAAGTCCTTGCTATATTTTACTGTTCTGTATTTAGACTTACTTTTTAGGTTAATTGCATATTCAGGGGACCAATTTTGATCTGATCACTGTTTTGGGTATGTAATTTTATTTAAGAATTGGATTTTAGATGACACATAAGCCATAGTCAACATGGTAAAAAGTTACCTAATCTCAGACTTACTGGAAGTTGGTCATGTTAAATAATTATTTTCTATATTGATGGGTTCCTTTTGGCCTTAATTAGTTGGTTCGCTTTTTATGTAATTAGCCCTTCCTTTTCTTACATAATTAGATTTTGCCTAAGATAATTTTTTTTCTTATTTTTTCTCTTTCCAGTGGCAATGCCCTATTTGTTTGAAGAACTATTCCTTGAAGGACATCATTATTGACCCCTATCTAAATCTAATTGTGAAGATGGTATTTTCATCATTGCCTCTTTCATTAGATATTAATGCATCCATTTGCGTATTTAGATATTAGTGCATCCATTCTCGTATCCATTTTCTACTTAAAGCTAATCATACGCATTCTGATTCTTGCTAAACAGATTAAAAACTTGTATGTTGGTGATAACTTTGTTGGGGATGTTCCTTTGACCACTGAAATACTAACTGGTCTCACAACAGGTATGTAATAATTTAGGGATGAATTATATATGGTCCACACCAAGTATCAACTATTGATGATTAATTATTATTTGGTTTTCTTAGGTGCTCTTAGAATATCTGTTGCGGGTCCAATTGATCTAGTGAAAGTCCGTCTCCAAGCGGAAGGGAAATTGGCACCTGGTGTCCACAATCATCAGACAAGTAAAGGACAAACAGGAGGAGCTGGTAGATCGGTAAAAAGGAGTTGTAGAGAAAATAAAGGAGCAAAAGATACAAGAAAAGACAATCGATGATGAGGTTGATGAAATTGATAGACAGATAAGGCAGTTGGAGAAGGTGTACTGAAGAAGGAAAAATGGAAAATTTAGAGGTTGATGCAATGAAAGCAACTGAAGAAGCAATTGAGCTAGAATTAAGGGAAGTTGCTGCAAAATTTGATGGGTTAGCAGCTTCCCCATTGTGAGCTAATCAACGGGTTTCGGTTAAATTTGTTGTTTTTAATGTCAATGTTGTGATATTTTTTTTATGAATGTCAGTTGTAAATATTGTCCTTCCTCTTGCTAGCGTACATGATTTAACCCCTTTAGTCTTGTTACCCGCCTAACAGTTAGTACTTGGTTAGTGTATGCTCTAAATTGTTTGTAATTTCACTAATTTATGAGCTTCAGGTTTCTTGATTGTTACTAAAGTAGATGGCAGGAATAAACATGTTGACTGTGGTAGGTTTACATATTTAACAAGTATCTGAAAATTTTCACATTTTCCTCAAGTTGCACAGATTTTGTGCATCAAGTTTATCTTAAAAATATTTTACATTTTCCTCAAGTTTGATATACGGCAAGATTCACTCTTGAGTGGATGCCGTCGAGAAGGGGACGCATAAGGAAACCACACCCAAAGAGGTAGAGAGAAACGGACGGCCATAGTGTTTTTTGGGAGTGTTTAATCTGACTGAAATGTGGTTTACTTGTAATTCGCCGTTGGATATGGCACACGGGCGTGGGTGTGGAAATGGGTTTGAATCGGTAGGGAAGAAAGGAGCGACATTCATGGCAAGCATCTTAGATCTTGTTTTTGTCAATTACACATGGTTTCTGAAGCTTTTATGGCCATACAAAGCAAATCATCGACCCCAAGCATTAATACACCTCTTCACTTTTTTAGTATAAATATTGAACTTCCAATGACAAAATAAAAGGTGCAACAATGTTGAAATAATGGTGCATCAATGTTAAAATAAAAGGTGCATCAATGTTGAAATAATGGTGCATCAATGCTAAAATAAAAGGTGCATCAATGTTGAAACATGTAGTCATACATACAATGATACAAATACCATTTAAACTGATAATTTACTGATAAAAGTCATAGCTTGAGAAGTCGGCGTGCAGATCTGATATACATGTCATTCTGTGCGCGAGACTTAAAATTAGTTTATGGGAGACCTTATATGTCATTCTGTTACTAAAGAGAAAATAATTTTTCATTAAGATTTGTAGAAGCGCGAGGCTTATTCCTCTATCTTACTGGTACTTCCTGCCGGCATGCAGGTCTGATATACAGACAGGCTTGATTATATCTCTTAGAAAACTTCCGGTTTAATCTTGTCTCAAATTTATTCTTAAATTTATCTTTTCTTGATTCGGTAGGCATGAGCATGTTATTATAGCTTCGCCTGGTTTTAGGATCACTTACGAGTCATGTTTGATATTGAAATCAACAATGTCAATCCTTCAAGCTTGTTTCTGTTTTGCCTACATGTTTAGTAGATTTTATTTCCACATTTTATATGCTGGCTTTCTAGTAATAGCATTGTAGTTTGGAAATCTCATAGTAAAAACATGAATTGGATCTCTCTGCTGTTTGTTGTTTCCTGTGGTGCGCTAATTGCAAATTTGTTGAAACCAAATCACTAGCTGGCTTTAACATTTATCTATTTGGCGATAAACTGTCATTTCTGGAACATGCAATAGGGGAGTTAAGTGGAGAATTTTATTATGTTGAGTATCATCTTTATGATAAGCAAATTATTGGTGCCACAATCTTAGTTTCTTATTGATCTTTCCCTGTTCCACAAGTTAGTGCTAGTCACAACCCGACAGTTCAGTGTTCTATTAGATTGATAGCGTTTTGGTCAGTCTTAGGATTTCATATACAAACAAGTCATCAGAAGTTGACTCCTTAAGAAATACAAAGCAAACTATTGATCCCAAGCATTAATACACCTCTTCACTTTTTTAGTATAAATATTGAACTTCCAATGACAAAATAAAAGGTGCAACAATGTTGAAATAATGGTGCATCAATGTTAAAATAAAAGGTGCATCAATGTTGAAATAATGGTGCATCAATGTTAAAATAAAAGGTGCATCAATGTTGAAACATGTAGTCATACATACAATGATACAAATACCATTTAAACTGATAATTTACTGATAAAAGTCATAGCTTGAGGAGTCGGTAATTATATTCCCGAACCCACCGATTCTTCTTGAGTACGAGCCCATTGAGCATCCGCGTTAGCTTTACATGCCTTCTCCATGCTCTTTGCTATAGCTGCCTCGATTCTTCGGCCTTCCTTTGTAATTGTAACAGTAAACAGGACT
Source organism: Artemisia tridentata subsp. tridentata (assembly GCA_021014915.2). NCBI lineage: Eukaryota > Viridiplantae > Streptophyta > Magnoliopsida > Asterales > Asteraceae > Artemisia > Artemisia tridentata. The sequence goes on from CP139508.1 coordinate 200,600,514, forward strand.
GGGATCTGCTTAAGGATTTCCTTTTGATTGATTAAAACCTGCAATCAGAGGATTTAAAACACAAGCTACATTACGGAATCACTATCTCAAATGATAAAAAGATAAAATCAGTCAGTATGTTCATGAATTTACCTGAGAGATAGTTTCTTGCATGGACTGCAGTTGTGAAAGTATGACTTCGGCAGACGGAGTACTTGAAACAACAACTGGTTCGATAGAAAAATCGATTGAATTGAAACCATTTAGAGAAGGTGAAGATGGACCTGACCCTTGAGCATTCTTTCCTCTGTGCTTTTTGCCTTTTAAGGGCGTTGGGGATTTAACACTCGTTTGCTCCAAGAGATCATTTCCCACATCTCGAAATTTGTCCTGACCATTTAAGATTTGAACCATTATCTTGCTTTCTTCTGTACCGTCAACAAAATAAGTTCCACTCTGATCTCTGGCCTGCCCAAACCCAAGATCAGACACTTGTGGGCTAAACGATTTTTCCTTGTGTTCTGATGTAGAACCTTGAGGCTCAAAATAACCTTCTTGAGTTGTTCCAGTTACACCAACAGTCTTGACATCCAAGTCATTATGCTGATAAAGGTTCGCTACAGTATCTATTAGATACGGATCTCTAACACGAGTTGGTTCAGATATCAGCTTTACCCCCATCATAGCCTCGTCTGTTAATAACTTCAGGTGCCGCATACGTGTGAAGTAGCCCATCTTGATGATTAGATTCAGCAAGAGCACTTAACCCAAAATTGGAAACCTTTAAATTATCATTCTCAGCCAATAGTAAGTTCTCAGGTTTCAGATCGCGGTGATAAACCCCCTGCTATGACAAAAATCAACATCATTGATTAATTTTTGGAAATATTTACGAGCAATGTTTTCCTTTAACCTTCCTTTCGACACTTTGTCGAAAAGCTCACCCCCTTTGTCATACTCTAATGCGAAATATATTTTGGTTTTGGTGGCCATAACTTCAAAAGGCTGTAGGACATTAGGGTGTCTCGCCAGTCTCATAATAGATATCTCTCGCTTGATTTGAGTAATAAGCCCGACCCTTAAAACCTTGTCTTTGTCTATTACTTTAATTGAAACAGCTTAGCCTGTACTCGTATTCCTAGCATAGTACACCTTTGCAAACGTCCCCTGGCCAAGTAATCTCCCTAACTCGTATCTTTCCATCAAAACACTTCCTTTGATATCCATATTCTTTGTATAGCAGATCTTAAAACAATAAACTAAGAAACTACGTTGATCTTGCTAATGTAAAAATAGTTTAACTAATGGAGCAGCTCAACCGTCTTCACACAAATCATGCACCAGATAAGCACCTGTCATCAAACCCACCGATGGTTGATGCTAACATTATGAACACTCCGATGAATATTCCCACCTATAAACACACCAGTATTCAGCTCGAGTAATGTCGTTATAAGCTTAAAATGCAAATATCTCTATTTGTATTAGCAGAAATAATATTTTTTTTCTTCAAAGTTCTGAGAAGACTAATTTTTGAAATTATAAATGACTTTAAATGGTTGTCAAAGAAGGGAAATGTCACAACCATGAACAATGTTTAAAAAAAAGGGTGCATCAATGTTGAAATAATGGTGCATCAATGTTTAAAAAAAAGGTGCATCAATGTATATACAAAGTACTCATTATATCAATGGGTCTTCGTGGGTCACATGGAAAAGTAATGTCTTTCGGATGTTGTCGAGGCCACAGAAAAGCATCACAACTACGTTCCAGTCCAACTCCAACACACAAAGCCATTCAAGAGAAGGCGTTCATTACCAAATGATGGTCATATATGAATGATCATATAAAGGAATTATCACAACTTGCACCACCAATCATCATATAAATATAATTACTTTAGGACTTACAAGCTACCTGCAAAACAAAAGAATAAGAAACGATGGGGACGGAGCAGCACTAGCACAAATAACCAGACAACAATGGATTTCAGAGTCAACGGAAAGAAGAATTTACCTTGGATGTGCTGGTATGTTGAGACTTTCTGAACTGATATGTTGGCCCAAGACAAGACGATGTGCTAAATGTCAGCTTCGGTTACAGTGGATTATTTCAATATGTTAACAGCATCGATAAAGAGGATTATTTCATCACTTTGCTTGATTTCTTCCATCAGCTTCTTTAGTCTCTCCTCGAAATCTCCACGATACTTTGTGCCAGCAACAAGTAGACCCATATCGAGAGTAATCACCTGAAAATCAGAAGCACAAAACACATTGTAAAATCAGTGCATCACAGTTATGAAATTTCATTTAGGCAATTTATCAAACACCTTGTGTGCAGGTTTTGCAAACACGTTTCCATGTCTTTTTTTCTCAAATTTGCTTCAAATAACTCATCTATCTAGTGCATTATGTCAGAAACTCTTAAAATCGATACATCTATGAACAAACATTATGATTACCGAATCAAAACTCGTAAAACAAAACCATAACTTGTAAAACAAAACCATAACTCATAACCAACAATAATCGATACAAATTATGATGAAATGATATTGAATCTGATAACACGATATGATATTGAATCTGATAACACAAAATCAGTTGCATACCTTATTGAATCTGATAACACGATATGATTTCGTGATGAGATGATTTCGTGAATCTTAGTGGTGGTGATTTCGTGAATATTAGTGAATCTGGAACTGAGAGAAAAAAAGGTCAGGTCGTGGAATTAGAGAAAGAAAAAAAGAAAAAATGAAAAAAATTAGGCATTATATATGAAAGGTGTGGATTTACAAGACCCTCCCTTAAAGAATAAATGAAGATACAATAAGGTCCCTGTAGTTTGGTGTTAAAAAAGGGAGAGGAAGGAGAGGGGGTGATTTGTATACTTTTCCCACTTTTCCACCAAATGGTACTTTTTTCAAGAACCAATATATATATATATATATAATATATATATATATATATATATATATATATATATATATATAATATATATATATATATTGGATAAAAAGCTGCCTTTGAACACGGTTTTTCAAAATTTTCAACTATCCTATTGAAAGAAAACACCCTCGGTTTTCTAGCTCTTTGATAACCACTTCTGTTTTTTAGACTATACACTTTATTCTGTGACTAGTCTAAAACAAGGGTATCTGTAATTATAAATTTGATGATTTAACCTGGGCCACTATCTCATAATATTGTATTGTTTGTTCGTTAAAACAGATAACTAAAGGGGTTAAACAGAGACAGTGGTGGTTTCCAGCTATGGCGTTTCTAGAGAAAAACCCCAATACCATAATTGAAAATGGCGAGGATGCTTCTAATAGCAAGAAGAAACGAAGGAGGAACAAGAACAAGAATAAGACTCGAGAGGAAGAGCATGTAGTAGCAGACTCTATTAGCGACAGTGAGAAGGAGTAGGGAGATGCAAAGGAGATGGAAGTAGCGGTCATAAATAAGAAGAAGAAGACGACCGAAGAAGATAACACCGAGAATGATGAAAACAAAGAAGGAGAGGAAGAAGGTGACTAAGGATTTGAAACCGGAGGAAGAGGAAGAAAAGGAGAAAAAACCAAAGAAGGTGAAGAAGAGTGGTGGTAAATCTGGAATTATGAGTAGTGATCCTTTTACTGCTTTGCCACTATCTGAACCAACCAAGAAAGCTATATTGGATTTGGGTTTTCAGTATATGACTCAGGTAAATCTTACCATTTTTCAGTTTCACCCATTAAATTTCTTTTATGAAATTGTTAAGTAACAAATGTACTATTTAATGTGTATACCGATACGTGTTTTATAAAAAATGTAACCACTGTATGTGGCTCTGATATTTTTCACATATACCCTAAGTTGTGCAAAACATATTGAGATTTTGTTTGTTATTACGACTGCCCGACCCATGTGATTGAAACTATAACTATTGTTTTGACTTTGATATAACTATTACAGATCCAAGCGAGAGGAATTCCTCCTCTTTTGGAAGGAAAAGATGTTCATGGCGCTGCAAGAACAACTTCACTTTGCTCCTCGAAATGGAAATGGTGTTGTTGTCATTTGCCCAACAAGGGAGCTTACG